>OW204010.1:700293-1900293 GCA_934047225.1 Ypsolopha sequella | reverse complement strand
ACAAGAAAACTAATTTCTTAGAATTTTCAGTAAATCCATTATACGCACGATGCCGACTGTTGCCGAAGCTACATCCTTTTTATTACTTTACTTACTTTTATTTAAAATATCTTAAAAAGCTATCGAAGTCACTAAAACCGACAGTCGAGATAACAACGTGCTAGACAATAATGCATCAAAACAAAAGAACGTACGCAGCTGCGGTTCTTATCATTAAAACATCACATTTCTAAAACTAATTTTTTTACCTTTTTTATTGCACCTTAGTCATAATCATGGACACACAAACTGACAGACACTTAATTACCGTAAGAGTTTCTATTTTTGATATTATATTACTTAAAGAACTGATTGTTATATGTGTGTGAGTATTAGGAATACATAATTTTAAATGTTTTCATTGTTACAATTTGATTATTAATTTTCTACATTTCCAAATTTTATAAAGGTATTTTTTATGTCAGGCATTAGTTAAATGAAAATCTTGATGAATAAAGAAATTTTCGGGCACAACTACGCGCTTTTTAGGGAATGCAGGTTTCCTTAGAGCGATAGGGCTCATCACGTTGAGACGTAATAATCGTAGGAGAAACGTGGGTGTACTTATAGGTACACGTATGGGTGGACTTATGACTTGCATCTCACAGTTCACACTCGGAACACCTCTTGACACCCCTTCGGTAAAAATCTGCAAATAATTGTATGACCTATAAAATGTATTGTATCTAAATACTAATCACTGCTAAATAAATAAATACTGCTACCAATAAGCCATCTATTCCAGGTAGATTTACTTTTGTTTATTTTGCTTTTGCAGATTCATGTTGTTTGTTCCGATAAACAAACCAAACTTTCTAAATTACCGTTACTTGAATAATTAAAAATCTTCACATGTCAAATTTTAAGTAATCGTACACTCATTTAACGAAGTAGAGCAACATTCAGGTGCGGTCTCTAATATCTTAATGCAGCGGGGGGAGCGCCACTTCTAAAGCCTCAGGTAAGATGAAAGCGAAATGTTGCAAAGAGAGTCTGGGGCCTTAATATTATATAATTAATAGCCAATGTAAAAATTGTACTGATTAATCGTTAGATGAACTTCTAATTTTTTGTTTTTCTGTAGATTTCATTAACGAAAAGTTTAACAATTAGCTAGGTGAAAACTAATATTTGATTCAGTTTTGTGTTAATGGCTTCCTGTAAAATGGAAATACTTGGGGATTCAGTATCTTGCGCAGAATGAGCTGTTTCAGTGCCTGATTTTTCAGATGCTGTTAGAGTTGAAAGGGCTTTGTATAGAATATGGGGATCTACGACCTATTGATAAGGTTCTCTTTTAATCGGAATCAGGGATAGTTAATGGGCGGTCGGAATCAGAGTCTGAAATATTCATTGGCTTTACTGGAGGTTTTGGAACGGATTTATTTGGTAATTTGCCTAGTTCTTCAATTTCTTTTGTAAGTTGTTTATCGTCTCATTTCTGTCTTCATTTTTTTCAAAGTTTGTTCAGTTGAAATATTGTCATATCAAGTGTAATAAATTCATGTAAAGCCTGCCAAAAAATTTAATATGACCAAAAATCCCTAAAACCCACACATCAATTGACACAGACTAAACCTATAGAAGAAAATTTAATTGACCTGTTTTCTATAGAAGAACGTTATTACTTGACCATTATCAATGCTTTCAGTAAATTCAGCCAAGCGTTTGAAATTACTAACCAATCTACCCCAGAAGTAGTACGGGTCCTCATCAAATACTTTTCTTTTTACGGCATACCGAAAATGGGACGGTGCTAGTGTGTCGACACACGTTGCGTCCCACACCAAGGCTCTGCTATTCTTCCATGGAATTATTTTCATCCCATTGGTCCTCTTGCCATCGTCACCTGTTATGTCCTTTGGCTTTGAAATAGCTGGCACGTTGACGGTGTCAAGAGCCCGCCGGATGACATAATTTATGCTGGCGTGACGTTGCAAGCGGCCAGCACTACGCTGGCATGAAAGGCCGTGGTGTCTGAGCCGATTGACGCTTGTGCCACACTGGCAGCGATGTGGCTTATTCGTCTTCGCGCCGAGTCTGAGGCTGACAGCTAGGGATATCCTGTCCAGTTGCGTGCCGATTTTAATAGACGGTACAGCGTGCAGCCAGTCCCACTGATTTTGTTGTATCAAATCGGTGGGCAATCCTCATCAGGACAGCCTTGTACCGAAGCATCCCTGGCATCCGTCAAGCACTGGCTGGCAGAAGGCTGGCAGTGCCATGCTGGAAATTTTGTGGATTTAATTGTATTTAATTATGTGTATTAATACTATTTATTTAAATTTATGTTTGTGTATTTTTTACCTAGTATTTCTATGGTAAAACAATTTAGTATAAGTATTTATTGTAATTGAATATACAGAGTTGTCCAAAAGGTGACGTTAAAAAAACCTTTTTTTAGTTTCCTCATGCATGGGTGTATCCAAAAATACCCCATTATGTTCCGCGATTTTTAGCAGTTTAGAAGTTATGATTTTTTAAATATGTATTTGCGAATTTTCTACCGGAGCAACTTAAAAAAACCATATCTTGTTTGTTAGTAAGATTTTTTGCTTTTTTTTCTTAAACAAAATTGTCTTGATTTATACTTGCGATTGTCGGCACTTGATAAAACATAGAAAGCATCTTGATTTTGAACACAAACACTTGATCCCGGAAGCCCTACCGAAAATTTGTTTCTAGAATTATCACTTCGCCATACAAAGCTTCTCTTATGTGTTTTTTATAGTCCATCTTGTCATGTCAATTATTTTTCTACACTCGAAACAACCCTGGAATCGGTTAGGTCTCAGTATGAGCAAATCATCCTAATTGGAGACTTCAATACCTGCCTCATTAAAAATGACCATAGGGCAAATTTACTACAGTCAATGATGAAGTCCCTAAATTTAAATATTTTACCTTCCGGTCCAACTCATTTTCAACCTGGTGCTCCCCCCTCATTCCTGACTTAATAATTACCTCGTCTCCGGCTCATGTTATTTTCCATGGCCAATTCAATGCTGCTGGTTTTTCTCATCACGATCTGATATTCCTCTCTTATAATTTTCGTCCTCCTAAATTCAAGCAAAAAGTTCTTCTTCTTCGTAATTTCAGTGGTATGGATCTGGAGGCGCTACGAGTTGATGTGAATATGATTGATTGATGGAAGAGATAGAAATTTTTTATTTTGTCCGATTAACGTATTTATCGTTGTGTTCAGATAAAGCTCTAGATTTTGAAACTATGTTTTTTGTAGTTGTGACGGCAAAATGGTGCACTGAATACTCTTTTTGGTCTGCGTCTGAGAGAGGTACAATAAACTCGAATTTGTGCAAAGAGCGATGGAAATTCAATAAGACTTTTAAATGCCTTGAATAAAAATATCTGATCATTGATAATGCGACGAATGCTGAGGGGTTGACAAATGGTACTGTTGCGATAATTTGGAAACCTAAATTTGAGGTGTTTCAGAAATCTTCGGAGGATAGATAGTTGATCTTGATAAATTTGATATTGGGGGTTCCACACGGTCAAACCATATTCTAGTATCGGTAGTATTAGAGAACGAAAAGGAGAAATGCTATTGTGAGGATTTCCAAAATCTTTAGTTACTCGCAAAATGAAACCCAGTATTTGATAGGCCTTGGTCGATATTTTATGAAAATGCGCTTTGAATAAGAGCATGTTGTTAAGAATGATGCCTAGGTCTCTCACGTGAGTTACGCGAGTTAATTGATTGTGGAATAAGTTGTAGCTTGAGTTGATTAATTTTTTTTTCTATAAATTGTAATTGTGAGGCATTTAAGGACGTTTAAAGTGAAGGTAATTAGATTAACAATAATCTGATTGGAGCAGTAAGCAATCTTCAGAGGTTCGAATAGTTTTATAAATGTTCGTGTCATCAGCATACAAAAGGAAAGAAAAGTGTTGTAAAACAAGACTTATGTCATTTATAAAGACGTTAAAAAGTAAAGGACCGAGGTGAGAGCCCTGGATGACACCAGAAGTGAATGGGACATAAGAAGAAGTGAATCTTTTGACGGTCACGGCTTGTGAGCGACCACGGAAATAACTCTTGACTCAGCGGAGAAGGTCGCCGTGTAAACCAAGCTCATTTAATTTATAATTAGGAGTGAGTGGTAAATTTTGTCAAAAGCTTTAGAGTAATCGGTATACACGGCATCCTTCTGAAAGCCATCGTCCATACCTCGAGTTACATTGTCGATAAACTCACAAAAGTTACTCTCAGTGGAGCGCTTATCGATAAATCCATGTTGCTGGGGTATAATATGAAGCCGAATGACAGAGTAAACGGTATCATGGACAATTTTTCCGAATAATTTAGGAAAGATTAAATTTTTGAAATTGGTCGGTTATCCTGTACGTTATGTTTATCGCCACTTTTAAAGACAAGCACTACGAATGAGACCTAAGAAAATAAGAGGGGAATTTGCAATCTATAAGTGATTTATTGAAAATAATAAATACAGGACGGGAGAGGCTTTCATAAGAGCATTTTATAAAACGGGGATGGAGTTAGTCCTTTGGGTATATCAAGGTTTTTAAGATATTTGGTCACGGTTTCCATGCATATAGTGATTGAGTTTAAATTGAAGTGCAGCTGGTAAGTGGGATTTATGGGACTAGATATAAAAGAAGGAGGTACGTCATCATCAAATACTGATTTAAAGTTTCTATTAAACATGTCAGCTATTAAACGGCCATCGGAAGCGATATCAACCCCTAAATACATTGAGTCAGGTAGGGTGTTACATTGGCGTTTGGTTTTAAAAAAGTTCCAGAAATATTTATCGTTTTTCCGAATTTTATCCTCAGTAATCCGGATAAAATTGTCATAGTCCGAGAGTTCAATCGATTTTTGTCTGCGACGGAGGAGTGAGAATTGAACGTTATCTGGTTGCCGTTGATAGGTATTCCATTTCTTGTGGATTTTAAGTTTCCTTTTAACTATTTTAATCAGTGGCTTACTAAACCAGGGAGGGAAATTACTGCTATGGTTGTCAAGAATAGTAGGTACATACTTGTCGATTACTTTATTACATAGGTTATAAAAAAATTGATACAGCATCGTTGACACAAGGGACATCGAGTTCCGACTTCCAGTATATCAGTTGAAGGTGGTTATTGATGGCTGTTTAGTCAGCGGCATGAAAACGGCGGTGCAGATGCGATTGGGGCTGCAACGCGGGCGCCGTACCTATTTGCGCATCTATAGCCCCGGCCGATCACTGCATAACCGGTTGCTTGATAAAAGACAATACGCGCTTACCTTCCTCACCCATAGCAAAAAAGACTGTAACTAAAATAGATCAGCAGAAACTAAATACGGAACTAAAGAACATCGATTGAAGCCCAGCGCTAGAAATGAAAAACCCGAATGATATACTCAATTTTATTATAGACAAGTTTAACGAGGCTTATGATAAATGTAAATACAAAATTGAATTAAATAGCGCAGGAAAGCGAAAAAGTTGTAAATGGATGGACAAAAAACTTATAGCCATGTGTAAAAAAAGAGATGAACTGTATAAAATATGGAAAAAAGACCAAAGCGACGCTAAAAATAGATATATTTATATTTACTACAGAAATAAAACTATAACATATACTAACTTAATGAAAAACAACTACATAAAGCAAGGAATCAGCAGTAACTTTAAAAACACAAAACAGCTTTGGCAAATTATAAATCGATTATGCGGTAAAACGTCCAAATCCATTGATGACATAGTATGTAAAGCCTTTAAAATGAATATAAATAACATAACAAATAAGTTTGCTAAGGAATTCAGTAATAATGTAAAAAAATCTGCACAAACTGTAAAATACCACCTCTGGAATGCAATGATTACGTAAACAGTACGGACAGATGTATAAAAATATATAAGGCTAGTAATGAAATCATAGAAAAAATAATAAAACACATGAATACAAAAAAAAAGTCCTGGCATAGATGGCATTAGAGTATCTGACATAAAAAATATAAGTAATGAGTTGGTTCCAATAATTACACATTTAATAAATCAGTGTATTGAAACGACCATATATCCTGACAAAATAAAAATAGGTATCATAAGACCGATTTACAAGAAGGGAACAAAATAGACCCAAACAACTATAGACCAATCACAATTTTATCTAGTATAGATAAAATCATCGAGAGATACTTCGGTATTCAAATAAATAACTATTTACAAAAAAACGGAATAATAAATAACAACCAATACGGCTTTCAAAAAAAGAAAAGTACAACACAGTTATTATCAAAATTCACAAACGAAGTCAATCGGTACCTAAACAACAAAAAACATGTTTTAACAATTTTTATAGATTTTAGTAAGGCCTTCGATACCATAAATTATGAAACTTTAAATAAGAAATTAGAACAAAACGGTATTCAAGGACCTTTCCTAAAATGGATAAAAAAAAATCACAGTTATCGCTTCACAGCAGAAAAATAGCAGAACACCTGAGTGACATGATACCTACTGATGTAGGATCCGCTCAAGGGTCCATATTAGCCCCCCTGGAGTATCTCTTTTTTGTGAATGACATGTGCAATATCATTACCGAAGGCTCTGTACACCAATTTGCAGATGACACGTGCCTGGTTGTAGCTCACAGGGACATTAAAACAGTGGAGCAACTAATGCAAAAAAACTATGACCTCATATGTAAATGGGCACACGACGCAGGGCACGTTATCAACTCAAACAAAACCAAGTTGATTCAAATCCATTCATCACATAATATCACTGATAGCAGGCCCAGCGTCGTAGCGCACGAGCATCATTGTTTTCACGCAAAAAATAGAAACTGTAAATGTACATCGTTAGAGTTGGTTCAACAACACAAGTATTTAGGCCTTGTTATTGATGAGCGTTTCCACTGGGGACCGCACATACAACATGTGTGTAATAAATTAAGGGCGTTACAAAGTAAATTTGCTGTACTTAAATATAAAGTACCGTTCAGAATACTTAGATTTCTTTAAATTGCCATGGCCGATTCAATAATAGGATATGGTTTAAGCAGCTACAGAAAAACATATAAAACCTATCTAGAAAATATATACAAACTACAAAACAGTATTTTAAAAATAATTGTCCCTACTAAAATAATGTCAGAATACAAGAAAAACAAAATTAATCTATTTCACTATTGCAACGTATAAGATGTTTATAACAAAATAAAATTATTTATACTTGTCGATGAAGACTGTAACAAGACGTTCTTGAAAGCAAAACAACGTCCCGCGAGTTTACGTAACCTTAGTTATATGCCCTTATATGTATTACCTAGATATAATAATGCTTACGGAACTCGAACTTGGATGTACTTCTTGCCAGACATTGTTAATAAACTTCCAAGAGATCTTCAAAAATTATATATTAGTAGTGATAAGTATAAATCTTTCTCATTCCCGACGAACGTCGGTATTACCATGGAGGTTTTACCCTCCCGTTTCATTAGCTGGACGAGTTGCACCTCGCCAGTTCTGAATTGACGCCAAGCGTCTTTCAATACGCGTGGTTCTGGGAAATCTTTCGCCAGAAACACCACGTTCACAAAGCTGGTAGATTTAGCACAGTTCTACCTAACGACCACTGCTTTACTGCGTAGAAAACATAAGATAAAAGATTTTCTAATTGAAAATTCAGATAAAAATTTATTATAAATTAAAACTGCACGATATATTAAGTAAACACTTGCTCTGTTTCGTTCCGTGCGATTTTTGATTGTTTATTTATAACTTATGTACTCGCCACTACAGATAAGCCAATTGGCTTTCGCTAGTGGCTATGTCTTTTAGGTTAAGATTCAATGTAATCGGGATTAATAAAGATAAATAAAAAAAAAAAAATTATAAGTGAGGGATGATGATTGTCCTCCAGGACAAGCGGCGTATCGCATCGCATGACCTTGCATATACTATTTGAGATAACTAAGTCAAGTCGTCGATCATTTGAGTTTTTGATACCGTTAAATTGACACATCCCTGTAAAAGCTAAAAAAGACGGTAATGACTTGACCAATTAATTATCAGTGGGGCAATCGTGCAGCGTGATACCATGATGCAGATTTTATGTTGAAATCGCCCAATATAATAAAAGTGTCATTAGAAAATAATTATTGTAAAGATAAGTGGTCATATAATTCTACCTGGTTGTCGGTATGTTAGTAGGAATAGCTTAGAGTGTGTATACTCTAAGAAAAGTAGTAATTGATGCGATGGTAAAAGTATAACGCGCGAGTATTTAAGAGGCTTAATATCACCAAATGTGTACTTTCTATAGCCTACTCCTCGTTTATGGCCAAAATGTGTGCTAGCTCCAATACTTTTTGCCTTCTACTTTGCTGCAGCGGTCCGAGAAACCTTGGAAGACTCATCAGAAGGTGTTCATATTAGCTTTAGAGCTGACGGAATGCTCTTCAACTTAGCCAGGTTGAACGCACGCACTAAGGTTTTGTATGACTTCATAGTAGAGATAATGTACGCAGACGATCTGTGCTTTGTATCGGACTCTTCAGAAGGCCTTCAGCAGTTGGTTTCCAGGCTTGACGAAGTGTGTATTAGGTATGGCCTAAAAATCAGTGTTACCAAAACTGAAGTCATGGCGATGGACACTCAAAGTGATAACCAGACTCTCATTGAACTTGGGAATGAAACTTAAAAGCGGGTCAACAAGTTTAGATATTTGGGAAGCACAATGTTATCTACGTGTGATCTGGATCCTGAAATCAACAGAAGAATCGCTGTCGCCGCTGTGGCTTTCGGCAGACTGCGACTGAAGGTATTCCGATCCTATGACCTCAAGCTCCCAACCCAACCTCCTCTACTCTTCTGAGACATGGTGTTTGTATCGAAAACACATCCGCACGTTGGACAGATTCCACATAAAATGCCTACGTGACATTCTGAACGTCAAGTGGTCAGATCGTGTTAGAAACACAACTGTTTTACAACGCTGCAATGTTGGTGGTATTGAAGCGTATCTGGTGAGATACTACAACTACGTTGGTGTGGTCACGTTTTGCGGATGCCAGAAGAGAGGATTGCCAAACGCATCTTCTACTCAGAGCTGCATAGTGGCAAGCGTAAGCAAGGTGGCCAGCTGCTGCGGCTTAAAGATGTGCAAAAACGGCACATGAAATCGTGCAAAATCAACCCGTCCTGCTGGAAGGATTTAGCTCAAGACTGTTCTGGATGGAGGCTCACTGTTCAAAAAAAGGTGTTTGAGTTTGAAGAAGAACGTAAAGCTGTTCTCGACGCCAAACGTGATGAGATCCACGCAAGACCATCTGCGGCCATCCCATATCATTATGTAAATGGGCTTTTGACATGTAACCTGTGCAATCGCACTTTTAAGGTCAAAATAGGCTATGTCAGCCATTGGAGAGCTCACCACCGAAGTTCTGAGCCTTGATCAGTTAGTATGACCGAAAAACGGGCAGGAGGCATCATGGCCAAACCCAAAATATTGAAAAAAATGTATTATGAATTCTCAACTCTAAGACAACATATGCAACACTTTTCATTTTCATACCACCAAAACATCCATATGAAAAATAAATCCAACCGAATGGTGTTTTTTGACTGCTCCTAAGCAGCTAAGTCAATTTAATTCATTTATGCTCTGACTAATAGATAAACTTGATAGCTATAAACATAATATAGGATTATTTAATCGAACAGTCACGTCTATGTGAAAAGTATTATTTTCTTCTATTTCACCCTATCAAGGAAGCAGTGAGCGTCGTAACAACCACAATGCATTGCTCGTTCATATAAATGTTATTTCAATGTCGTTTCCGTCGATATTCGTACCGATAAACATTGAGCTGCTAATTTGGCGAAGGTACTAGTTATATTTTTGGGTGTGGGTAGTTAAACTGTTATATTTGTAGGTGTGGGTAGTTAAACTGTTAATTTGACAGAAGTAAAAACTAAGAGTACGTACGTAGTGAAAGGTATGAATAATTTTATATTGAGATTGATAAAGGCGAGCATTACACAATATGACAATTAAATATATACAGTAAATAGATTTTAAAAGCAAAAGTAATCCAATTTAGATAGTTACGTCCGCGAAGCCCTTGCTGTTGTGCGATTCAGCAGGAATGGGTGGTCGTTCTTCTCAGAACCCAGTAGTTAGTTTAGATAAGGATTAGTAAGTAAGAGTTTATTCTTTGTATTATTAAAAAAAACCAGTCGTGTTTCGACATCCAATTCTGTCGCACGTCTCGCCTTTAATTATATTTTAATTTTTAAAAAGCCTTTTCCAAGCTCCCTGAACTTGTCTGGCGCAGCCGGAGCGGATTTTTCTCTATTACTGCAAGTGCCGTTTTTACGCGTCTGAGGAAACTTAGCTATACAACTCTAGCTAATCGTGCGTGTTTACGGAGACAGTTGGAAAATCTGACGAACCAAATAAATGTGACAAAGTTCGGTACTTTAAAGGTGAATTATGGAAGCAGCCGGGATCGGACGGTGAGTAAAACCCTTCACTTTCCCTCCTATGTGCACTCCTTTCCTCATTATTGTAGATTAATTATTCATACATTTTGTTCTAGAGATATTACTGTCTTCATAGAGATAGGATTAAGGAGTGATTTTTATAACAATTTTATTGTTTATAATTTTAAGAGTATAATATAACTGTAAAAATGCCGGACCCAGTGCAAGGGCAAGTACAGCCGGCCTCGGGTGTTCCCACTGAGATGTTAAAATTAATTCCGATATTTTCCGGTGAAACAAAATTATTAAATTTTTATCTGAGAAAATGCGAATATGTAATCTCAAAATATCAAGGCGATGCCAACCGAAATGAATTTCTTATGCAAAACATTACCAGTAAATTGTCAGGTAATGCTGCTACTTTAATCAGTGAACGCGCGGACTTTGAAACGTGGGACGCCTTGAAAAGTCTATTAATCCAACATTTTGGAGATCCACGCAATGAAGAGTGCGTTGCGATCGAGCTCGAATCACTCAAAATTAAAAATGGAGAGTCTTTCCTTGATTTTTGCGGCCGGATCCAAGAAATTAGAGCGGTTCTTTTATCAAAAGTAAACGTGAATCAAGGCCATACTGCAAATCTAAAAGAAGCAAAGAGGGTTATATATAATAATATGGCACTAAATGTGTTCTTATATAACATGCCAGAAAACATGGTGAGATTAGTAAGATTGAAGAATCCCAACACTCTAGAGGAAGCCCTTACATTCGTTCTGGAAGAAGTAAACTTCCAGGAACTATATAACCTAAACAGTAAAATGCACAATTACAATAAAACTCAAAATGTCCCTCAAATAAACTCACCCCAGATAAATACACCTCTGAAGTTTGGCATTCCCCAGCAACCCATGGCATTTAGACCTGCTGCACCATTTCAACCTACAGGTTTCAGGCCAGTATTGCCAAATACACAATTTAAATTTGGCATTCCAAGTAAGCCACAAGGCTTCACACCAGTTCCACTACGTCCTTCACAACCACAAAATCAATTTGGCTATCGACCACCACAACCATTCGGGTACCGTCCTCCACAACCATTCGGGTACCGTCCTCCACAGCCATTGGGGTATCGTCCACCTCAACCCTTCGGCTACCGTCCACCTCAGCCGTTTGGCTATCGTCCCCCACAACAATTTGGCGTTCAGCAAGCACCAAAGATGCAATCAAATGATGTGTCAATGAGGACTGCTGCTGCTCCAGTAAAACCACAACAGGGTTTCCCTGTAAATGAGATATTTTATACCATTGACAACGATGGTCAGGCGTACTATTATGAACCGTATTATGAACAACCAGACATGACTTATGACTATAGCAATATATGTTACGAATCGGACGTAGAGACAACTGTGACAGTAAATAATTTTCCTGAAAATGAGAGTGTAGAAAACGCGGAAAATACTGAAGCCCAAGAAGCTTCAAATTTTTACATAGACGTGAAGCAAAGTCAGCAGAAATAATAGAGATACAACTCAATTACACTGAAAACTTAAAACTGCTCTATATTTATATCCCAGAAATTGACGGTAAATTCATGTTAGACACAGGTAGCACTAGATCTTTTATTAGTCAGCAAAAAGCAAATGAATATTTTGAAACCGCAAAACAGTATGAAGAATTTCAAGTAATAAGCACTCATGCTTCAAGTACCCACAATGAGGTTATAGACATTCCCCTTTTCCCCATATTTAATACCAATGAAAGGCATAAATTTTACGTTTACAGTGTAAATGATAAATACGATGGACTAATCGGACTTGACCTTTTAATGCGATTAGAGGCTGAAATTGCATTAAAAGACAAAATATTAAAGACGAAAACGACAAGTATACCTATATCTTGTGACTCACAATATGTAATTAATTTAGCCCCACGTACCGAACAGAGAGTGCAACTTCCTACAAACTTACTAACGGGTGACGCAATAATTGACTATAAAGAGTTTTGTCAAGGTGTGCGAATGCCTTCTGCCATAGTTAAATGCCAGAATGGTTTAGCAACGACTGTTATACAAAATAATACAGAAAATGAAATGACCTTAACTATCACAGCTCCTTTTAAAGTAACCAAACTTAATTGTAACACTTGTTTAATAAATTATACAAATGACCACAAAAATGTAGAGATTGACAAAATGCTTGAAGATAACCTTTCAAAATTAAGACTCGATCACATGAACGCAGAGGAACGTGAATCTATCCTTAAGTTATGCAGAGAATACAAAGACATTTTCTACTGTGAACATATACCTTTAACCTTCACAAATCAAGTCAAACATAAAATACGCACAACCAATGAAGATCCCATTTACGTTAAGCCCTATCGACAGGGACAGGCACAATCCGAGGAAATTAAAAATCAAGTTCAAAAGCTGCTTAGAGACAATGTCATTAAAGAATCACATTCGCCTTGGAGTGCGCCTGTACACTTGGTTTCAAAAAAATTGGATGCTTCCGGAGAGGTTAAATATAGGATGGTGATAGACTACAGGCGGCTAAATGAAATTACAACTGACGACAAGTACCCACTTCCAAACATCACAGACCTTTTTGATAAGTTAGGTAAGAGCATATATTTCTCAAGTCTTGACCTTGCAAGTGGGTACCACCAGATTGAAATAGAAGAACAAGATAGACAGAAAACTGCATTCAGCACTGAAAATGGGCATTATGAATTTTTAAGAATGCCTTTCGGGCTAAAAACCGCGCCAGCAACCTTTCAAAGAGCTATGGACAATGTCTTGCGCGGCCTTCAAGGAATTCATTGCCTAGTTTATTTAGACGATATCCTAGTTTACTCAACTAGCTTCACAGAACACTTACAAAAATTACGAGCCGTTTTTGACCGACTTCGACAAACTAACCTCAAGGTACAACTTGACAAGTCAGAATTTTTCAGAAAAGAGGTGCTATATCTAGGCCATACGATAACAAATGAAGGATTAAAACCCATCAGTGACAAAATTCAGGCAGTAATTGATTATCCAATTCCACGAACGCATACAGAAATAAAACGGTTTTTAGGGTTCGTTGGATATTATAGACGATTTATCAAAGATTTTTCCAAAGTAACACAGCCAATGACAGCCTGTTTGAAGAAAGGTCGAAAGGTCATTCTTGAAGAAAAGTACGTTGAAGCTTTTCAAAAATGCAAAGAGCTTCTTATAAATGCACCAATTTTACAATTCCCTGACATGACAAAAACATTTGTTCTAACGACAGATGCTTCAGAAGTCGCGATAGGCGCGGTTCTTTCGCAGGGCCCAATAGGAAGTGACCGACCGATTGCTTATGCCAGTAGGACGTTGACGGACACAGAAAAGAGATATAGTACTATTGAGCGTGAGTTGTTAGCCATAATCTGGGCCGTGAAACATTTTAGACCTTACCTATACGGACAGAAATTTGACATTTACACCGACCATAAACCCCTAAAATGGCTGTTCCGACTTAAGGAACCAAACAGTAAACTAGTTAGATGGCGTCTACATTTGCAAGCATATGATTTTGATGTCGTGTACAAAAACGGAAAACAAAATACAAATGCCGACGCCTTGTCTCGTATACACGTGAATGCATTAGCCGACGACGACAGTGACGATGATGATTACCCAGTGCTAGTTAATGCTTTAGGCAATGACGACAATGATAACACTTCAGTGCAAGTTAATGTTGATCCTAAAGAACAAAGACTACAAGAGTATCTCGACGACGTTACTGCCGAGTTAGTTAAAATATCTGATAGACGAAAAACCGATGATTCCAGAACCTTGACCGTTTCTGACCTTTCCCAAACAATAATAATTTCCGATGACTCTGATCAAGAAGAAAATGTATATCCAGTTCGATCCGCCAGTACTACCACTGCCACTGCACATTCGGCTAGAGACATGGAAACAAAAGGTATACCCATACTAAATGAGGCTATCGATACAAAACCCAGACAGATATTAGTATTTACATGGTTCAAAAACCAAATACAAGTAAAGGATATTTCAAATAAAACACAAACAATCCTTGAAGTATTCTTGCCGACTAACAATGATGAATTAATAAAACAGTTCCTGAAAGAATACGTTAAAAATAAGACAAAATATTTTATCTATTTCGAGGACGAACGACATCGTAGAGACTTTAGTAACATCATAGTTAGGTTATTCAAAGAAGGAGAAGTTATGTTTTACGAATGTACTGAGCGTGTAGTATACATAGAAGACGAAAATGAACAAAAAGCTAAAATAAAAAAACTACATGAAGGTAAAACGTGCCATAGAGGTATAAGGGAGACCTTGACCAGGATTCGTCGCAATTACTTCTGGCCGAACATGCAAGTGACGGTACAAGCAATGTTAAATATGTGTGAGCCCTGCAAACGCATGAAATATGACAGAAACCCTATTAAACCACAACTGCAGCTTACACAAACTCAGACAGCCCCTTTTCAAGAAGTATTCATTGACTTGTTCACAATACAAAGCAAATACTATCTAACTCTAGTGGACGCTTTTAGCAAGTTAGCACAGGCTATTGAAATTAGTAATCGTTCAACCCCAGAAGTTATTAGAGCCCTTATTAAATATTTCTCTTATTACGGAACCCCAAAGAAAATCTCATGTGACCCCGGCGCTGAGTTTAATAACGATCTCTTTAAAGAACTTCTCTCAATGTATAAAATTACTTGTCACATAGGAACACCACATAACCCTAATTCTATGGGAATTGTTGAGCGGTTTCATTCCACCATCACTGAAATATATAGGCTAGCGCAATACGAACAGAGGTTTACGGATGCAGCTTCCGTTATGACATATTCAATAATGGCTTATAACCACACCATACACTCTGCGACTAATATGACTCCGTTCGAAGTAGTATTTGGCCACACCGATTGTAAGCACGCTTTTGACATAGATTTCGAGAAGGCGTATTTACAACAGATTTTGAAAGACCACACAAAAAGAACGAAATTTTTATATAAACACATAACAGAAAAATTACTGACTGATAAAGAAAGGGTAAGACAAAAAGCAGGTGGAGAAGAAGTTAGAATTTTAGAGCCAGGACAAGTCATTTTTGCAAAAGACATTAACACTAGAAAAAGTAAAGACAAACCTCGCTATAAAAGGGCGGTAGTTACCGGTGAACCGGAACGCAATGTTGTGCCTATAGAAATAAATAAAGATAGACCAACCAAAACTCATTTAAGAAATGTTAAACGTCCTCCACAGGTGGTGCATCCTCCTGCTGCTCTTGATCCACACCAACCAGGCCCTTCAAGTAAATAAGATTGATAAAAATCCAGGTATCCTACCAGTAAACGAAGGTAAAGCATATATACAGCAAGATAGGTGGTTACTAGTGAAGGTATTAGATTTAGAAGGCATTAGTAGGGATCTCTTACTCACGACGCAAAAGTATAATGAATTTGAAAAAATTGTACAGACAGACAAACCATTTTTATATGAGTTTATTGGAATAAAAACCCATGTGAACTATCTTAGAGACATAGCTTTAGAGAAGATACAACAACTAATTCCAACCAGACGGTCTAAACGTGGTCTCATAGACCCGCTTGGTTCTATTATCAAAATTATCACGGGGAACTTAGATCAAACCGATGCAGTTCGATATGATAAATTGATAACTGGCCTCAAAGATCAAGAAACAGCAAATACAAAAAAGGTCACGCTGATCTCTGAAATTATGGACCACTTCATAAATTCAACTGAAACTATGAATGAAAATATTATAGTTATGGATACGCGTTTAAGACGCATAGAGAAAATGATCAAGGACATAGAAACAAAGGAAAATAATTCAATATATTCCACGTACGTTTTAAGCTTGTATAATCTATTCATTGTCAATTTTCGTACAATATATGTAAAACTAAGCGAAATAGAGACAGCTCTAGCTTTTAGCAAGGTTTCTGTACTTCATAAGTCAGTGATTAACTCTACGGAATTATTAAAAGCATTGCAACACATCGATAAGTATGATAATCTTATGTACCCTGTCACTGAACAGAATTTGATAGCTTTAGAAGAAACCTTAACTGTTAAAACCTATTTAAAACAAAACCAGATAACATACATTATTGAAGTACCACTCACTGATAATGTTACCTATAATTATTATAAGTTGTATTCCCTTCCTATGTCCAATAAATCCGATAACCAAACCCACATAGTGATCCCTAAATACCCCTACATCCTAGTGAAGGGAATGAAGTACCGTCCGATCACACAGCCGTGCATGGAGATTGCTAGTAACCAGTTCCTGTGCACCGAGAATGATCAGGCGCTCTATTCGGAGAAGACATGTATCCAGCAACTAATGCAATATGACAACAACGCTTCGTACTGTTATCAATTTCCAGTGGAAATAGAAAATGTGAAATTACAGCGGATAGCTCCAAATAATTGGATTCTCTACACGAAACTTCCTCTTGTGCTATCACATAAGTGCGACAACGATATAACTCAAATACCAGTTCATGGTACATACGTATTAACCATGAATTATGTGACATCTCAATAGATAATCTTCATGTTCATGGTAGCCGCATCACGTCTGGAAGCCTCTCGTACGATACAGTTCCCGTTATTAACCTGTCCGAATTTCACATACCAAACTCAACATATATACAGCCAGTCAATCTAAAAAATATAAATCTGGACGATATGAAATATCTGAACTACGTAATTAAGAAAACCAGCAGTGATAGTGCACTAAGCCCTGAAAGTAATAGTGTAGTGAAAACTCAAAGTGTTAGCCTAGCCACCTTAATATTGTACATGATTGTTGTACTCACTTTTATATTAATTATAGCATATGGTTATTACAAATCAGTTTTTCCAAATCCATGTAAAAAACGAAATCACCAGAATAGTGACCCTGGTAATTTCGTACTTAAGGGGGGAGGAGTTACGTCCGCGAAGCCCTTGCTGTTGTGCGATTCAGCAGGAATGGGTGGTCGTTCTTCTCAGAACCCAGTAGTTAGTTTAGATAAGGATTAGTAAGTAAGAGTTTATTCTTTGTATTATTAAAAAAAACCAGTCGTGTTTCGACATCCAATTCTGTCGCACGTCTCGCCTTTAATTATATTTTAATTTTTAAAAAGCCTTTTCCAAGCTCCCTGAACTTGTCTAGATATTATAACTTTATTTACTTAGTAACTAAACTTGTAACCTAAATGGATGAAAACCTAAATTACTAAGTTTTTAGTAGACACGGGAGCAAAATAATCGGTCCTCTGCAAACCACATGGAAATTGTACCTCTATAGATAATTCTTGGAGCAGATTTTTGGAATACACAAGCTTTTGGTTGATATTCATGGTCACAAGTTGATAGATAAAATTACAGAGCTTACAACACCCGCAATAATAATTAAGACAAGTCAACAATCAGTGTGCGCCATAAAAGCCGAAAAAAATGCTGGAAAAATATATCGACGTTGCACGTCATTCATCACTAAAGGAGCAGCCTAAACAAGCTGTGACATATCACATTATAACGCAAGGGCGACCTTCATCATTTTGCAAAAAGAGAATTTCAGGACTTGATGGAGCTGGGAATATGCCGTCAATCAGACAGTCCCAAGGCAAGTCCATTTCACATGGTTTAAAACCGGCCAAGTGCGAGTCAAACTCTCGTACCTAGGGTTCCGTATTGTGGATGATAAATTTAATTTTGTCATATTTTTGCGTTAATTTCTCAACCGCTTTATTTTTTCTGTAATTTTTACGTAAACAAATATTACCATGATTTTTTTCATATTTTTCGGTCCACCAGTTTTGGAGATAAGGGGGGACATACATTTTTATGGGTTTTCAAGGATTTTTTGAAATAGATGCAATTAAATATTTTTATTTATTTATTTATTAGCCAATTTATTTCTAGTTTTCTTAAATAACAAATTATAGTTTTACAAAATTTAAAGTATTATTAAAGAATGAATATGAATATTAGGATTAGTGTATCAAGTATAATACTAGCTTGAAAAAAAAAAAAAACAATAATAATAATAATAATAATAATAAAAAAAAACTAGAGGTCGTTCTGACCATGGCCTCCCTCATCGTAATGCTTAGTTTCCTTAAAAATATCTAGGTAGGACTTTTCTATTTTTTTCCATTTCTCTCTATCTTGAGCAATTGTTCTCCATTGTCTTCCGGCTGCGCTTACTATGTCATCTTCCCATCGACGTTTTTGACGGCCGATTTTTCGTTTGCCAATTTGAGGTTTCCAGTTTGTGATAATATTTGTCCACCTGGCACAGTCTATTATATTCATTCTCGCCACATGTCCTGCCCATTGCCATTTCATTTTTAGAGCGTGTTCAGCGGCATCTATAACTTTGGTGCGTTTTCTTATTTCACTAGCTCTTATTTTTTGCTGTAGTTTTAGTCCTAGCATGCTCCTTTCTATACCTCTTTGGCAAACTTTTATTTTTTGCACAATTTCTTTGGTCATTGTCCAGGTCTGACATCCATATGTGAGGCATGGAAGTAAGCAGCTGTCAACAGCTTTCTTTTTTAAAGTGACCGAAAGTTTGCTTTTGAAGATTTCTTTCATAGCCCAGTACTTTTTCCAAGTAATTCCGATTCTTCTTTCAACTTCTTTTTTAGTACATTCAGTGAATGCGATCACTTTTCCAAGGTAAATGTACTGGTCTACATAGTAAAGTTCGGTGTTATTGATTCTAATCGGGATCTGTGTCCAATTTGACATAATTTTCGTTTTGGTGTCACTCATTTCCAGACCGATCTCTTTACTTGTTGAATCTAGTTCCTGGAGTAGACGGGTTAGGTCACAGGCAGATGATGCAAATATTACTAGATCATCAGCAAAGCGTAAATTTGATAGATAAATATAGTTAACTATACATTTTTACAATTAACTTTTTAATACCTACAATTTGATACCCATAATGTATTTTATAAATTTTTTTTTATTTATTTTACTATTTTTTATATTTCTCAATTTTTTTGAAATCTTTATAATTTTCCTGTAATAAGTCAGTAATCGTAATTTTTTTCATATTTTTCGGTCTACCAGTTCCGGAGAATACATATTTTTGTGGTTTTTTAAAGATTTTTCAAAACCAGAGCCAGTAAATATAAAAAGTATATAGTTTTAAAATGAGCTTTTTGATATCTACAATTTGATAAACAAATCTTTTAAACATCTGGAACTGGGTTAGAGTTTTGAAAAATATAGGTGAGTGAGTGATAAATTTGACGGTTTTTGGACGTTAATATCTAAATGCCTGTTTGAGGGGTGTTTATAAAATTGGTAGCACATATGTATCTTGCAAGTATCAATATATGAGCCAAATTTGACATATTTATGTGAAATAGTATTTGAGTTATGAGGGGGTCAAAAGTGGCTCCAAATGGTTCGTGCAATATGACACACAGTACCGCTCGCCATTCTGTTAGCTTGAACTTGGCTTGACACGCTACCGCGTGTCTAGATATCATTGCAGCATAGAAACGCAAAAGAAAAGTAAATCTGAAATCACTTACCGGGCGATTGCTCAATCAACTGAGCTATCCAGGTCTCAACACAACTCGTGAATTTACCGATGTGCTTTCCCATACTGAAAATTATATTTATAGATACCCACTTTACAGTGAGCCACTTGGCGCCTAGAGAACACTAGTGTATTCAAAGCTAGTCAAAGACCATTATGCCCTACCGTCACCTGTTACAGCATCGGGTAGTAAAGAATACGCATTACTCTTACCGAAACTATGACAGAAATAAATTTCTATGTTTGAACACTTGGTGATTTATCCATCGCAATATAACATTATATTTCGTTGCTTCATTCTTCAGATATATTACAAAGGTAGTCCTTCTAACGGACAAGGTAACATTCGCATTTTTTAAGTTAAAAAGTCTATACTTCCGGTTCCTATCGGAGTATTTTAAAATAAAACTGACTTCCGTTTCCTATCGGAAGTATTTAAAAAATAAAACTGACTTCCGTTATCCACCACATCCCCGGCCGCCGTATTCTCCAAGCCTCATTCTTCTTTCTTGCGAGGTAACAGGCGCACGCGCTGTGAGTATCGAATACTTACATTTTTTTTTTGTGAAAAAATTATCTTACACATAAACGATGCCAAAGCGAAGTAATGAAGAAAAAATTAACCATTATAGAAGAAAACTTCAAAAATTGGAAAGAAAGGCGGGTAGAAAATCAGAACGTCGAATCTTTTTAGATTCCGACCAATCTGACGAAGAAAATTCAGGTAAGAATTATTTGCAACCAACTGTATTGAAATCAAAGAACGACCGCGAGTCGTCCTGCGATTTAATATGTAGTACCGTAGTTTGGCCGAGAGTCAAAATGCGGGTACTTATCCTTGAATGTTGGCCGAGAGTCAAAATCATGGATTTAGCAGTCTCTAACGTTTTTTGATTGTTACAGACCAAGACGTCCAACTAGATATCCCGATGGACCCGATTGTACCGGTCGTTAACGACCAAGAGATTTTTGATGACCCGGTGGAACCCGCAGAGGAACCACCTACGGAACCCAATTTAGCACCAGAGTTTCTGCAGGCACTTGGTGATTCAATAGACGAGGTTCCTAAATTTGGTGATGAAATCCATCAAGACCTGGCACAAAGATGGCTTCCAATGTTACGGAAGGGATTACCAAAGGAAGTAAAAGACAAATTATTTTCCGAATACCCACCACCCAGCAACTGTAAGTTACTTAAGGCACCTTCTTTAAATGCTGAAATTGCTGCTGCTATCACAGAGCCCTTGCGTGCACGTGACAAAAAATTGGAAACCGTGCAAGGACAATTGGGTAACGGGATAAGTGCAATAAACAGAGCGTTGACCTTATTGCTCAAGGACGACCATGACAAAATTAATATCATAAAAATTTTGTCGGATGCGACCCGTATATTGAGCGACCTGCATTACATCGAAACAAGAAATAGAATTAAGCTTCTCACACCAAGTCTCGATAAATCGTTTCTTAATATTATCGAGAATGAAGAACGTGACGACACTCCTTTTGGAAATAGTTTGCCGGAAAAGATAAAGTCCGCCCGTGCCATAGAAAAGCAAGGACTGGCTATTAAGAAAACTTCTAATCTCCCAGCAAGACCTGCGGCATCGACTTACTCAACGCGTCCCCGCCAGGGAAACTGGTCGGGCCCTTCCCGTTTCTCGTCAAACAGGGGGGGGCGCAATGGTCCGCGGCCAGCAGCGGCCGCGATGCCACGCCGGGTGCCAGCACCGCCGCCGCCAGCCCACAACACTCGCAGCAACACGACCTACACCAACAAGAACCGTGCTCCTCAGCGTCGATAATTCAGGTACATGCTGGCCGCTTGCAGTATTTTTACCAGTGTTGGCAAAACATTACCATCAACAGTACTGTGCTTAAATGGATTCGGGAAGGTGTGACAATCCCACTGACATATTATAGTGTTTCCCAAAACATGGCTCCTCAATGTACATTAAATTCAAGCGAAAAGTTGGACATGCAGTTGGCTATTAATAAATTATTAAAACTAGGGGCCATTACTGAATGCGTCCCTGTATCCGAGCAATATATCTCAAAAGTGTTTTTGGCACCAAAGGCAAACGGCGACAAGAGATTTATCTTAAATCTTAAACAATTTAACAAATTTGTTACAAAGACTCATTTTAAGATGGAGGACCATAGAACGGCTTCCAAGTTAATAACAAAAGGTGCATACCTGGCTTCTATCGATTTGAAGGAATCATACCTATTGGTACCTGTGGCTCCCAATGACCGAAAATACCTTAGATTTAATTTCGCGGCCGAAAATTCAAGATTTAGAACCTTTGAGTTTGTTGGTATGCCTTATAATAATAATAATAATTCATTTATTTCGGCCACCATAAAGCCATATAACACACACAGTATCTACAATAGTGTTAGTAAGAAAAATAAAACTGCTTAACCTATTGTTAGTAACATAAACCTATATTTACATATTTTTATTTTTCAGTACATGAATCATCGTACAATGGTTCATGTACTGAAAATCAAACCTGCTCGCGAACATGCTCAGGATGCCATTGGTACTGGCCCGAACTCTGCCTACCAGGGATACGCACCGTTTGCGCATGGTCGCGTAGAAGCAATCTACTCGCCCTTCCGCGAACATTCCCGACGCACTGCAGAACCGGGGAAGCCCCATCAGCATCCTGAACGCGTTGTTATATTGAACGCGCAGAGCGCTGTACTGTCTTTGCGTATAGTCGACCCACAGACTGCTCGTGTAAAAGGATGTACAATAAGCTCTAAAAAGAGTGATCTTAGCTTCAGTGGAACAACGAGCAAATCTGCGAGCTATCATGTTCGCTCTGACAGACAACGCCCTGCGCTCCCTTTCAATATCTGCATTGTCCTTCAGATCGGATGTTATTATATGACCCAGATATTTAAACTGTTCCACCATTTTTAGTGGGCGTCCATTCAATTTTATTGGTGGAACATTAGATGGACATTTGCTCCCTGCCTGAAACACAATGCATTCGCTTTTAATGCATTCGCTTATGGTTTGTCAGTGGCGCCGAGAATATTTACAAAAATAATGAGAGAAGTAGTTGGTTATCTACGAGCAAGAGGCTATACCTCAGTTATATATTTAGACGATATATTCTGTATTGAAAGCGATTACGATAAATGCCTCAGTTATGTAAAAGCAACTATTCAGCTCCTTGAATGTCTAGGTTTCATAATTAACTATGAAAAAAGTTCTATTCTACCAAAACAAACATGTACATTCTTGGGATTTGTTTTTAACACGCTTAATATGACTTTATCATTAACTGATAACAAGCGAAATAATATAGCACAGTTAGTCCAAAAGTTTTTACGTCTACCCACATGTACGATACGAGAATTTGCTAAATTTATTGGGGTACTAACGTCCGCTTGTCCAGCTGTAAGGTATGGATGGGTTTACACCAAAAACTTTGAAAGGCAAAAGTTTTTAGCTCTTAAGAAATTTAAAAATTATGACGTGAAAATTAAACTGACCAGTGTTATTTTAGAAGATTTATTGTGGTGGCAACAAAACATTTATGTAACATCTCATCCAATAAGAACACACGACTATGAGTTGGAAATATTTACAGATGCGTCCCGATCTGGCTGGGGTGTCTTTTTTAATGAACAGCGTGCAAATGGTCGCTGGACATAAAACGAGCAATTATTTCATATAAATTATCTAGAACTACTCGCTGTGTTCTTCGGATTGAAGTGTTTTGCTGGCAACAGATCAAATTGTGCTATATTATTACGTGTGGATAATACAACAGCCATTAGTTATGTTAATCGAATGGGTGATATCCAATTTTCACATCTCAATGAATTGACTAAAAAGATTTGGAAGTGGTGCGAAAAGCGCAATTTGTGGTTGTTTGCATCGTATATAAATACTAAGGAAAATAAGGAAGCTGACGAAGAGTCGCGGAGGATGAACCAAGATACCGAGTTTGAACTATCTGAAATGGCCTTTCAGTCGATTGTCGATGAGTTTGGACAGCCACAAATTGATCTTTTTGCTTCCAGGACCAATACCAAATGCGCAAGCTACGTATCGTGGAAAAGGGATCCTTGCACGTTAAATATAGACGCCTTTACTATCGATTGGAGCCAATATTACTTTTACGCCTTTCCACCTTTCCCCTTGATTTTAAAATGTCTTCAAAAAATCAAGTCTGACAAGTCTACAGGCATTTTTATATTCCCTTACTGGCCATCTCAACTATGGTTTCCTTTATTGCATACATTACTAGATTCTGAAATCCTCATGTTTGATGACGCTATCAAATTTGCCGACAGGAGCCATCTTCAAACACGCCATCCGCCGTGTACCCTGGGTGCCGCGAGACTATCCGGCTCGCTTTCTCAGGACGTGGAGTTCCAGAAAAAGCACTAGATCTCGTCTCCGCATCCCTTTCAGCAAGTACAATTAAGCAGTATAGTGTCACATTTAGATTATGGTGGAACTTTTGTTATCATAATGATTATAGTCCCATTGAACCTTCGGTTCAACCGGTTTTGTTATTTCTATTAGATCAATACAATAAAGGTGATTCATACGGCTCGTTAAATAGCCACCGTTCGGCTATTTCCTTGCTATTAGGTAGTAGAATTGGCTCTGATGATTGCGTGTCACGATTATTAAAAGGTGCTTACAAACTTAGACCCTCTTTGCCCAAATATATAAATACTTGGGATCCAAAATTAGTTCTTAACACTGTCTCTAATTGGTATCCCAATGAGAATCTAGATTTGCAGACAATTACTAAAAAACTAGTGATTCTATTAGCTTTATGCACAGCACACAGATTACAGACGTTATCATTAATTAAACTTAATAATACAAACAAATACAATACAAATACAAATAATTTATTTCTGTAACTTAATCATAAATATTTTTACAAGTTGTTGGAGTCTCCTTTTAAGTAAAGAATATACCTGTCTTAGGAGGCTCCGCTCTTCCATTATTTACATTGATAGTATATTATGAACAAGAAAAGATTCAATACATTTAAATTTTGACAAATTTAAGAATAATAATGTGGAGGTATGTACGTACTAGTGTGTGAATTATGGTCTGTGTGAGGGTATGTGGGTGAGTGTAATGTTTGAGAAAAAACCCTGTAAAACTCTAGTCCTTCGACCAAGGTCTTGGCATCAGATTTAGTTTATCTACTAGGAGGTGAGGGTTAATGTATGTGTATGTGTGTGTGCGGGCTTGTATAGTGAGGGTGTGTAAGCGGTGCAAGTGCTATTTACTGCAAGAATGTTTAGAATGGATTGTGTTTCTTTATTATATATGTATTTATATGTAGTATATATGTAGTAATATGTAAAAAATGTAAACCAATTATTTTAAGGTATTTCGTAGATGTAATAAATATATGTATTAATAAATTTAGCCAGGAATTTGCAACAAGGTTTTAACTTGCTCATAACTGTTTGTTTTTAACCATTTTGTTACAGACTTTTTACATTCATAGCTATTCATGGGGTAGATATTTATGTGTTTATTGACTAAGTTATATAAATGCGCAGATTGTTTGAGATATTGTCTACTAGCATAAACAGATTTAGCAGAAAGTACCGGTGCCACATTATCTTTCCTCCTTTTGTTAAGGATACAGGGATCATATGGTAAAGATTTGTGCAGTTTTAAAACAGCGTTCAAAACATAAAGTTTTCTAATTGTTAGTAAATCACACAAATTGTATAGGTCTTCAGTAGGAAATCTGAACGGTTTAAAATACATAACTTTCAGTAGTGACCGTTGTGCCCTCTCCAATTCAAGGAATTTTTCTTTAGTAGCCCCTCCCCACACTGGTATACAATATACCAGGATCGATTGGGCTAAGGTTATGTATATTTGGTTTAGAAGAGTCGTTGTCGTGACATGTCTTAACATTTTAAATATCCATATCAATTTTCTGATTCTGCTAATTACCAGTTCTAAGTGAGAATGCCAAGACAGACGCTGGTCTACCATAATTCCTAGATACTTTGTTTTTGTAACTTGAGTTATTAAGTTACACAAACAATTAGAATTTTGGATACTATTACATTTATGTATTTTTATTTGGAAATCGTCTGCTGGCTGTGTACTATTATATTTTGTGAAACATATGTAGTTAGTTTTAGTCATGTTTAATGTAAGAATATTTAATTTTAGCCAGCGAGCAATTTCAGCAAGCCCTTCTTCGGCAGAGCCACGTACAGCGTCCCATGAATTACCAGCAAAAACAACAGCAGTATCATCTGCATAGGAAAATATATCCCCTCTATTGATCTTCATATCACATAAGTTATTAATATAGATTAAAAATAATGTTGGGCCCAACACACTACCCTGCGGGACACCGAAAGTTACTTTTAAATTGTCACTGATATATTTTCCAATTTTAACGCTTTGTTTACGATCCAGAAGATAATCTTTGAAAAGTTCAAGAGGGACACCTCTTATATCAATATTCTCCAACCTGCGCACAAGGATGGGGACAGAGACTGTGTCAAAGGCCTTTTTTAAATCAATAAAAACAGTAAGACATTTTTTACCTTTGTCTACGTGGCTCACAATGCAAGACGTTAATGCTGATACGGCGTCTTCTGTTGATATGCCTTGTCTAAACCCATACTGTGATTTGGATATTATATTGAATTTGTTTAGGTAATTAATCAAACGAATATTAATTAATTTTTCAATTATTTTTGATAAAGCAGGCAGAACAGAAATGGGTCTATAGTCACTGGGATTGTCTCTGTCCCCTCCCTTGTGTACCGGCGTAATAATAGCTTGTTTAAGAGTTGCTGGAAAAATTCCCTTGCCGAAGCACAGATTAGTTAAATGAGAGATGATAGGAACGACAGAGCTACTTGCAATTTTAAGAAATTTGGTAGATATATCATCCCAACCAGGAGCACTTTCAGACCTAAGACTCTTTAAGACCAACATCACCTCCCTGGTATCAGTTTCTGATAAAACAAAGGATGTCACTTGTGAGCTTGACAGTTCTGAGGTAGCACTGAATGGTTCTGGTGTATCATCGGAAGTAATATCTTCGGCTAATGTTTTTCCAACATTAGCAAAATAATCATTTACTAAATTAACTGACTCATGTTGAGATGTTTTTATATTTAATAATTCTAAACTTTTTGTATTGTTTTGTTTACGATGAGTTATTTTGTTTATAGCATTCCATAAGGTTTTGGGAGTTTTATTAGCTTTGGTTAATTGTTCTGTGTCATATTTACGTTTCAACTTCTTGATAAGGTTGTTGCAGTAGTTGCGATATCGCCTGTAAGTAATTTTTAATATTTCGTTTCCAGGGTCAAGACGCAATTTCTTCTGCATATTATTTCTATTTTGAATACAGCGCAAAATGCCCAGAGTTATCCATGGTTTAATAATGCGATTATTTCTCGGAATAAGTATAGTTTTAGTATTCTCTAACAAGCTTTTTCTTACTATATTTATGAAACGTTCGGTTAATATGATGGGCTCGTTATATAATAATAAGTCTGATAGGTTACTTTCATTTAAGCTTATTAATGCTTTATCAAAGTCAATTTTTATTTTAGTTTTTGAATTTGTGTCCTTATGTGCTACTTTAGACAACTTTAGAAAAATCATACGATGGTCTGTGATAGTGCTATCTATAACCGCTATGAAAGCTGATTTCTTTTTGTTATTATCTAGTTTTAGATTGAAATGATCCAAACAGTTTTCATATCTAGTAGGCAAAAAGTGACCTGGAAACAAGCTGTGCATAGTTAACATATTAAGATAGTAATGTCTATTAGAGCGCTCAAATGATTGTTCACTATCATTAAAGATGATATTTATATTGATGTCACCCGTAATTAAAATATTTTTGCATGACTTGATGGTTTTCAAATGTAGATCCAAAGATTTTGTAAAATCGTCTGCATTTTTGTTTGAGGGAGAACGATAAATTCCGAGGATGGTCAGTTCATTTATAGTAAGCTGCAAGCATGATGCATGTGTCAGCCTTATTTCTTTGACGCTCACGTTATAATTCTTTTTAACATACGCAATTACCCCATCACATTGGTTAAGATGACAAGTTGTAGAAAAAGAATTATAATTGTCAATTTGTGGTATAGGTTTCATTGGGTCAAGTCTACATTCTGTTAGGATAATTACGTCAGCATCAAAGTCAAGCTGAGACAAAGTAACATGCAAATTGTCTATATTCTTATTAACACTTCTTATATTTTGTGAAATAATCGTCAGATCCGTATTTTGTATGTGAACAAGCTTGTGAAAATCTTCAACTTGGCATGCAATAGATTGCGCGGTTTCTATATTGTCTATTTCATACAATGTCGTAAGGGAGCTAGACATATTTAATGAATGTAAAATTGCGTATCATTACCAGATCTATGTGATACATTTTATATAAATGTTTTTGGTTTGTGTTCTTAGCATAATTATCTTTGTATATGTTTTTATTTGAGTTAGTAAATACAATTATACCCGCATATATTATGTATTCATCGTGTTCAAGTGTATGTGTAAGGAGATTATTTTTAGATTTAATATCTAAATATATGAGACTTTTTGTGTTTGTGTGGAGATTGAGAAAGTGAATATGTGTGTTATGTTTGATTTTATGTAAAAAAGGATAACTTTGTCTTATTGACTTGAAGTTTTTAGCTAACAAAATAAATTGTATGCAAACTTGAAAGTGATTCATAACTAGGTAACTTAATAGTCATTTTTCGTGCAACAAATTGGTCACTTGAGTTTCACTTTTGATTGAAATGATGGGCGAGTTTTCGTCCTGCCTAACGTACACCCTTCCATAAGATGTCCAGCAAAATTTATATCCTTTCGATTTAATAAGATCTCTAGCAAGAAAGAAAAGGCGAGATCCCTTTGAGGTTAGTTGTTCAGATATGTATATGGGGGTAATGTTACATTAAATAACAATGAAATTAGAATTTTGATAAGCGACGTCATAAAAACTTCCGCTGCTGGAAGGGATCAGCCTGTGCTACTTTTACCTTATTTTAGGGAAAACCCTAACATCTGCCCAGCGCAGACCTTAGAAGACTATATAAAAATGACTAGAAGTTTAAGACCTGACAATGTTGAACGTTTAATTATAACTCATAGAAGACCTCACAAAGCTGCTACGGCACAAACAATCGGTCGTTGGATTAAGAGCGCAATGAGTGATAGCGGGGTGGACGTGGCGGCGTTCAGCGCGCATAGCACGCGGCACGCCGCCACGTCTGCCGCACATTCCGCCGGCGTTTCAATTGAAGTCATTCGTAGAACGGCGGGCTGGACCACGGATTCTCAAACTTTCGCTAGATTTTATCAGCGACCGATAGATGACCAAAGTAGTTTTGCGAGGGCTATATTTGAGATTAATACTGAATGAAAAATACAATGTGATTATTTTGTAGTTGATTTAAGATTGTAATGTAATCAGGTGGATGAGAAAATAAATCTTATTTTTTGGTTGATCAATGCTGTGTTTATTGTGTTCACATATAAAAGCAAAACTTTATCTCTAAACATCTACCTTTGTAATATATCTGAAGAATGAAGCAACGAAATATAATATATGATCAAACGAACTTCCTAGTGAAGTTCGATCAATATTATATTAGTTGCTTCATTCGAAGATATACAGTCCCACCCGCCCAAAGCCCAAAAGTTTTGCTAGAACCTACTCTACTCTAAAAATAATGAGGCTTGGAGAATACGGCGGCCGGGGATGTGGTGGATAACGGAAGTCAGTTTTATTTTTTAAATACTTCCGATAGGAAACGGAAGTCAGTTTTATTTTAAAATACTCCGATAGGAACCGGAAGTATAGACTTTTAAACTTAAAAAATGCGAATGTTACCTTGTCCGTTAGAAGGACTACCTTTGTAATATATCTTCGAATGAAGCAACTAATATAATATTGATCGAACTTCACTAGGAAGTTCGTTTGATCATATATTATATCATATAAAACTATATACACATAGAAATTTATTTCCATCATTGTTTCAAAACGACTTAGAGAGTTTTTCAGATTTCTGTGCTCACAATCAACTTTTGCTTCACCCAGATAAATGTTATATTTCATATTTACCCTCTCACGTAAGCACAATCCGTTTACTACAAACTACAACTACAATTTCAATGGTACAGTTATTAAACGCTATACAGAAATCAGGGATCACACTTGACTCTAAATTAAATTTTAACACCTACGTAGACAAAATTTATAAAAAGACATACAAGCAACTAGGTTTCATTCTCCGTGTATCTAAACCATTTAATCGCGCAAGTATTTTCAAAACATTATTCTATGCATATGTGCATAGGATCTTAAAATTTGTTGGTGAAGTGTGGAGCCTACAATATTTGGTGGTGAAGTGTGGAGCCCACAATATTCTGTGTTACTGGATGACCCTACTTGACAACATAACATTGTCTCTCTTGAAAATAGACGTAAATATTTAGATGCCTCATTTTTCTACAACATTGTAAGGAAAATAAGGAAAAGTGTAAGGTGTAAGGAAGCTTTTAAATGCTTGTTTATGGATGTCAAACTTGGGCTCCAACTTAAGAAATAAAGAAGAATTTCGAGCATTTTAAAGGGCCACGGAACTAAAAGTATGCAGCAACAAAATACGTAAGAAAACCAAAATAATGGAAGCCTTATAGAAAATGCTATGTTAAAGTGGAAATGGGCAGGTCATACATCAAGAAAAGAGGATAACAGATGGAGCGAACGTGTCATCTGAGCGATGACATAGTAGAGGCAGCAGGAAATAAGTGGACCAGACGAGCAAAGAACAGAGTCGAGTGGAAAATGTTGGAGGAGGCCTTCGTCCAAAATTGGATACCCCATGACTATAAAGTACTATTATTGTTGAAAGGACTACTAAAAGCACTAAAAACAATTGAGACAAAGTGAAATATTTTAGGTTTAAATTTACAGCAGCATTTCTTAATTCTTAATTCTTATTTATGATTTTAAGAATTTTCGTGTCCTTTTTTAATTATTAGTTTGTTTAGTAATTAGGAAACACTTTTTTATGGTTATGGGAAATAAAAGCTATTTTATTTTATTTTATTGTTTTCATTTTTATTTTTATTATATTTGAGACATGACTTGAGGAACTGGCGCTTTATGTTGTGGTGGCATCTATAGCATAGTACATAGGGAAACAAATGGTAATAAGACAACAGTACTTGATTTAAATTTATTATCAAATAAGTAAGACATGATACTTAGCGTCAGAAAAAAACATATATATTTTCTTACTTTATCATATTTTCTTAATATCTACGATATCAGCGTTATCAGATTCAAAAAAATCATTGTGGGAATATACGCTTAGGACATACTCTATGTCACTATTCAAGTCTATAGGCAATTTGAAATCAGAATAATTAATATCTTCTTCAACAAAACCATCATTTTGACAAATATAACGAAATTCGTAGTGATGGCTATTTTCTTTATTGTAATCATCTTTTCCTTTCTTTGATTTTGGCCATACATGCACGTTATATTGACTACAATCTCTATTGCCACAGTCATCGGGTGGCTGAAATTTTAATTGTATACTTCCGGAAACGTTATTAGCAGTACGAGTGGCTGTGACTAATGTAGGCATACCCGGGTGGTCTAAAAATAAATACACCTTTACAGAAAATAACAAAACAGAAAATATTTAACATGTAATTCGAAAATGTTCGTAATTAAATAATTAAGGGTAACTTTTTTACTAGGCCCTACAAATTTAAACTGTTCCTTGCAAAACTATTTGAACAGGAAATATATTGTTTGGCTCCAAAATTTTCTTGATGGTTGTGAACTTGGTAGAACTTATTCTACATCTTTGTTGTAATAAAACACTTGTAAATATCCACAAAACGTTTGTATTTGTATTACATTCAACCGGTTTCGCGTATAAGCATTTTCAAGGGTTATTTGATGAAACATTTTTATATATCTATTTTTGATCAAATAATCCTTAAAAATGCTTATACGCTAAACTGGTTGGTTGTAATAATAGTAATATCAATTTATTTAAAATTAACAAAGGTTCACAATTGTTAGTAACACACACAGGTTCTAATCCTATGTTAGTAATCCTATTTTAAAATACAATGTTACATAAATAACATTATATACTATATTATAATATAGGTATATAATCGGGTCTACCGCGATCAATTTTTACCTTTTTACGAAAAGGGGACACCCGGCGTTTCGTACGTTTTCGGGTTTCCCGTAGACCACGAGACATGCAACTGTCTCGAAACGTCGGGTGTCCCTTTTCGTAAAAAGGTAAAAATTTATCGCGGTAGACCCGATTATATATATTATAATGTGTACGAAACGCGAGAGTTTAAAATTATATACTATATATTATTATACTACATATTATTGTATATATGAAAACTTTTTGTGAAAAAGTACAAGTGTTTTATTACAACAAAGATAAAAAAAACAAAAGCACGGAACTCTAAACAAAGACAAATTAAAGCATACACAGTGTAAATTAATACATATTGGTTAAATCAATAACGCTCTTCAACAAATACTAGATAAACATAGTATCTTGTGAAACTTTAATATTTTAATCTGAGGAATTGGGACACGAGTGCTTGTTTACGAAAAGAACGAAGTGGGTGTCGTCTTCGCGTTATAGTTACGTCTGTCAAAAAAAGTATGTATTTATTGGATTAGTACTTGCGATTGTCGGCACTTGGTGAAACTTGGATAACAACATGATGCATAAATACACTTGCACTTGTTTCACAGTTTATAATCTTATTTAACCCGACCAGTTTCAGTTTTAAACCATCAAGAAGGATTTAGTTAGACTAAACCGGTCGGATTAAATAAGATAATAAACTGTGAAACGAGTGCAAGTGTATTCATTTATCATGATGTATTTATTTGTCAAAATGCCGCGTGTTGGTCAGCGGCCCCAACTACGGGGTCGGTGCGGTACTGACTGGTGCAGAGTTGCGTTAGGGGGAGAAGGGGTTGAATAGTAAGGAATGTACCTTATAGCAGAGAATATAAAATATCACTACGTAAAGAAGCGACACTCCTCCCTCCTCTACCTCCCAGCGCGAATTGGACACCCCCCGCGGTCCCCCGCAAGTTAGTGGCAAATCTGGAGGCAGGCAGAGCTCGAGTAGCACTCGTTCGCTGCGCGCGTATTTTGTTTTGCATCTTGAATTAAAACACTTGTACTTGTAGTTTCACTTTATTTATATTAACTCCCAACCGGTTTCGGATTTTACTCAATTTTCAAGGGAAGATCTTAATTAAAATATTTTACATGACTCCAGGCACTAGCTCTGAGCAACGTAAACAATGATAATGTTGACAGAAAATAGAATTAAGTAGGTAGGTCGAAAATGTATCAGTGATGTCATGCGATAAAATTACCCGAAAAATGGGGAATTTACATACAATAATATATGATGTTTATTTAATGTCAGTTTAAATGTCAAATGAGTCCTAATAAGCATAAATGTCAAAATAAATGAGATAAAAATATAATAATTTCAATTGTTGAATGGATTAATTAATTTAAATAATGAAGTAGCGGCGATCTATTGACTTCTAACTGCTGATTTAAAATGTTTTCCTGGTTTTTGTGTAAAAGCTTATTGATCTCCAATGCTTCTAAGGCGGTCATTTTTCTACCTTTTTTGCACACGTAGAGGGCTTTAAAGTTTTGTGTTATATCAAAGGTATGATTTTCACTTATGAGGTGATCGGCAAAATTAGAATTTGATGTTTTTTTACGGCGCCAGCTACTTACATGTTCTTTGATTCGGGTATCAAATGACCTGCCTGTCTGTCCTATATATTTTTTGTGACAGTCGTGACATGACAGCTCATTACTGCCACTCTTGCTTATTGTTTTTGTGCGGTCTGTGTTATTACAAAGGATGTTTTTGAGGGACTTTGTGGTATAAAAGGCAGGTTTATGATTTCCCATAGTTCTGGAGCATTTATAAATGTACCAGAACTATGGGAAATCATTTATCATTCATGGGAGAGCATGTTGCGACATCATAAAAGGAAGGCGGCTTTAAATAAAGCAAATACGGAAGGCGGGCTGCGGGGCCATTGACGACTGCGTTTGGACAGACGGGATTCGATTGAAATTTTTGTCTAATTTATTTTTAAAGTTATGAAAAAGCTGCGGTAACTCAGGGGTAGAACGCTGGCCTCTCAATCTTGAGATCCAGGTTCAATCCGCGGTTGGGCATGCACCAATAAGTTTTTCGGAATTTACATAATGCGCGTCGTATTTGCTTATAGGTAAGTACTTCCCACTTTCTGAACGGTAAAGGAAAACATAGTGAGGAAACCCGTACGTCCTAAAAATCGTGTGTTTGTGCCCGAAGTACTTACGGCGATAGGGCTCACCTCCCACCACGTTGGGACGTAATATTTGTAGGTGAAACGCTGGTGTACCGAGTGTGGACTGTGACTTGCATTTCAAAGTTCACACTCGGAACACCTCTGACACCCTCTCCCGCATTCAGGTCGTGACGATATATAAATTTTTAATACAAATTTATCTATGGGGAACCAGAACTAGGACCTAGGGATTAACCACGCTAAAGTTTAGGAAGAGAATCATATGAGTTGCTGACTATAAATGTTGTCCCTCTCGATCGACGACGCTCACACGCTTGCTGCCAGCCCTAGACTAGCTCACGCACACACACAAGCGTGTGCGGACAAGCCAGATGCGCGCGTGAGAGTGTAGGTAAATAACTTGAGCGGTGACTATGAAGTGTCGGGGGTGTGCTTATAGAATGAGACGTTATGTTGACGCTATTATCTAAAACAAAACGCATTAAATGTTTACGTGAACAAAACTGAGCGTTGCGTGTGTGAGCGTGCCTTGTCATGGATTAATTTATTCTGCTAATATGTGTGTTGCGGCAAAGAGCTGTGACTTAGCATAATATTACAAACCAGAGGGGTGCACGTATTCCAACGGGAGTGGCTAGTTAAATTATCAATTGTATATTTAATAGGTTGTGTGTATCCGAGTGTTATGGTTGTTACTGAGTATAATGGTGTATCTGTATATGAATAAAATAATATCCTTACTAACTGAACTGTCCGCTCCGACCCAGACATACATAATAATATATAATAAGTACAACTTTTCAAAAATCAATGATATCCCACCAAAAACAATATGAAAACTTTTATAATAATATCAAAAATGTATAAAGGGGCCAACTTTACCTGCAACTGAATATGTAGATCATGGAAATATTTCCCAGATTTTGTTTCAACGGCCACATCATACATTCCAATAATTGGCTATGAAAACTTGCCAAGTTTTGGTCAGAAGCAAAGAACCTAACACACTTTCTTTTAAAGCAAGTGAAGTACGTACAATCTAGCAGCTATAGGATACCTTCTTAGAACTTGGCACCCATTTTTTCAATTATTTTTTGGCGTAGCCGATAACTGCTTTTCCTTTGTACCGAACTCGGCCACTTTCTCATATTTATGTTTTTGGTGCGATATAATATAAGTACTACCTACGTAACTAGGTAACTATAAGTACTCCAACCTGCTCGCTGTTCAACATTATCAAGGATTTATATTACTTCCTACGTTTTATAACAATTCAAGTAAGGCGATTAGCACTGTGAAGATACGGACTTAGTAAAATTGTAAAATATTGGACTTTTACAATTAAAACACATTTTATGAATTTGATGTTTGGTATAATACTTAGATAATAAAATACTCGGAAATTAATAAATAAATAAAATTGTGAAAAATACATAAACATGACCCAAAAAATTGAAAACTAAATAAATGAACAAGAAAATCATAAAGCGTTAATAAAAAACTCGAACTTAGTAACGAGAACTTAGTAAAGATAGTAACGAGACTACCAATATAAAGATAGTAACGAGACTACCAACACAAAAATAGTAACGAGACTACCAACACAAAGATAGTAACGAGACTACCAATATAAAGATAGTAACGAGACTACCAATACAAAGATAGTGACGAGACTACCAATATAAAGATAGTAACGAGACTACCAATACAAAGATAGTGACGAGACTACCAATATAAAGATAGTAACGAGACTACCAATACAAAGATAGTAACGAGACTACCAATATAAAGATAGTAACGAGACTACCAACACAAAGATAGTAACGAGACTACCAATATAAAGATAGTAACGAGACTACCAATATAAAGATAGTAACGAGACTACCAATATAAAGATAGTAACGAGACTACCAATACAAAGATAGTAACGAGACTACCAATATAAAGATAGTAACGAGACTACCAACATGAAGATAGTGATGAGACTACCAACATTAAGATAGTGGCGAGACTACCAACATAAATAACTAACTATGTTTATCGAAACCTATATTGTTCCACTAGACATTAATTTTATATTGTTCTTACGTACCAATGAAATCGGTTGGACAGTTATCACTCATGCCTTCATTATAGTAATTAGCTACAACCATAAACAACTGATCTTTTACATCTCTATTTTCATCTAAAGTAACAGTAGTTTCAATCTTATCAGCTGTTACTCTACCAGCGATATCCCATTTTGTGTTGCAAAGTTCCCGATTTTGGTACTTTATGACGTATTCAGTTAACTTAGAACTGCCCTGGTCCGGTTCTTCCCAAAGTATTGTTACCTTGTTGTTATCAATTTTTATAATAGTTGTGTTTACGGGACATGCAGCTGTCACTGAAATGTTAAGTGACAAAAATTATCATATTGACATTTAAAAAGAAAAGAAAAAGCCCCCTCGAAAATATTTTAAATCTGAAACATAATGGTTTGTTAGTAAAAATGATAATATACAGGTTGTTATATGAAATTGCGGAAGCCGGTAACTGGCGATAGTACTCGCTTGGCTTCCGCAACTTCTTCTTAACACCCTGTAAATAAAGGATGAATTTCATTAATTTTCAAAAACTCGTAATTAAACTCGTCCATACGAACAGGTATTCGGTCATTCCTCAGTACTTAAAGACGATTGTTTTCAACCAGTTCATTCTGCCAGGCATGACTTACAGTGCCAAAAAGTGGACACTGACACCAATTCAAAGTGGCTCAACGAGCGGGCTATGATCGAAGTATTTTGTAGGATTATATTATCAATAATTAGTGATTCATCAAAGAACCAAAATCATTGTTATATACCTATACATACGACATCTAAGATTAGCAAGCTAAAGTGTCAGTGGGTTGGTAACATCTATAGAAAAACTGATGGGCAAAAAGATCTCAAGTGGAGACCTAGAATCAGCAGATGCAGTGAATATTATTTATTTATTCTAAATTTATATAACATCACAGGTTAGAAACTTATGCGTTACAAAATTTCATTACTAAAATCGTTGAAAATAAACATAAAATGAGATTGAAATTCACGTAAATATGAAGCATATCAACAATTTTGTTTATTATAAATAGAGGCGTTCTTTCATTCATCACTCTCGCAGGTGGTCAGATATTTTTCAATCACATTCATCAATCTCCTCTATCAGCCTCGTTCGTCCACTGCTGGACATAAGCCTTTCCAGGACTTTGCCACTCCCGGCGGTCATCCTGGAAGAATTGCCCATACTCACACACACTGGGCAGGCGGGTTGGTGAGCGCGATGTCAGAACCCTCGCACCAGTGACGCCGCTGCCCATCACCGGTCTGTTACATATAAGGCCCGGCTACTAGGGATAGATATACTGCCATCCATCGGTCCCAGGCAAAGTGGGCCTCCTGGTTTTTGCCTGTAAGCTGTCCTCTTACTCTCCCCCGAATTACTTTGAGGGGTCTCCAAGTAAATTACATCCACAGTCGAGCCCGGCATCAGCTCTATCACCTGCTGGATCTGGGGGCACGATAGTGCCCCCCGCCAAGACGAGCCAAAGGAAGCGGGGCACTACGTACCTTTTCTCGAAGCATCTCGTCATATTTTCGAACCAAAAAATTCAAATTCAAATACCAAATTCTCAAGATAACATGTAGGAAGCAGTCTTATTAAACACGATAAGTTTCTTTTATACTTTGAATGTTATTAATACCTAAAATACGTCGATTTCGTCACTCATGTAGCATAGCAAATTTTATAAGGTGCGGTTATCTCAGAGTTTTGCATCATTGCTCAAACTTTTCGCATCGTTGTTTGCTTGTTGATTGGTTCATGTCAAAAGTTGAGTTGTTATCGATAAATTCCGTTTTTTTTCGTTCGCTGGGTGGTACGTGTTTGAAGTGAGTGGTTTGACATGTAGTTCGTTCACTTGGTTTGGGCGAAGGTCCGTTTCCGAGTCATTGCTCGGCCAGGTTTTTTGCTGTCGAGCCGTGTTTTGTTTTATCATCATTATCTATATTTATTAAAATAATAATGGCGGATTTGCCAACAGGAGTTGTTTAAAGTTAAAAAAAAAGAAGGATTTTTGGAGGTGAATGTTGGAGATTTTTTGGCCGGGATGGTGGGAGATCTGATTTATTGTTGGATCATGGGTGTTTTGCTTCATCCGTAAATGTTTGTCCAGCTGGCTGAGAGATGACCGCCGCGTGGTGTTTCACGGTCAAGCTGTCCCTTTGTTAGCGAGGTCGGAGTTCATTCACCTTGAAGTTGGACAGCGGTCGTCATGCCAGTTCGGGTAGAAAATTTTGGCGTATAACAAGTATGTGTCGTAGATTTTATTTTTAACCTCACATAATAAAGGTGCCTTGGACGGGATGTTTCCAGGACACTTAGATTTATGATTTTTTTTAAACCAAACTTCTTCCTGTTTCACTGGATAATCTAAAATGTAAAATTTAATAGTTCCGTAATTTTTCCTGGTAATTCTGAATGGTGTACCAGACGATTTAGTCAAAAGAGTATGTTCGACCAATATTATTTAGATGGATTCACGGCTCCACTGAGCTAGATTTTATTTGGAAATTATTTTCCTTGTTTTTTTCAAGTTTTCTTACACTTAAAGTTTTTATGTAGATTCACAAGATACAATGTAATATAGATACCTGTGGTTAAGACGGTACCTAACCCAACAGATTGTTCTAAAATATTTAGTAATGTCTTGGCAGAATTTATCCCAAATGTAATATTGCTACCTGTTGTTAAGGCGGTATTTGTCGCAACTATTTGATGTTCTAAAAATTTCAGTAATGTCTTGGCAGACTTTATTCCGAATGTAATATTGCTCCCTGATGTTAAGGCGGTAATTATCACAACTATTTGAGGTTCTAAAAGTTTTAATAATGTCTTGGCAAAAATTTTGTTCAATGTAATATTGACAGTTACACCTTTAGTCTTGTGAAATTTAACATAATTTTGTGATAAAGTTAAATACACTTAATTGTAAAGTACCTCGAAGTTTTCTTCAGAACCTTTTTCCAACTATTAGGTTACAATTTGGTCACTTTTTAATTTTATCTTGCAAGTAGCACGACTGGTGGAAAAGACCGGGTACCCGCCGGTCGTGCAACCTGACAATGGCGCCCCTATGGTTTTTAAATAATAATATTTGTCGAAGGGTTATTGGGTGAAACAGAGTTTTTTATTTTTGTTTCTCAGTTTTTTGTATGTGTAACATTATTTTTTTTGTACTGTGTACTTTGGTTTAGTGTGTGCTTTTGCACATATAAGGAAGCTTAAGTGTTTATTTTTTTTGTGAGTATCAACTTAGGGTGTATTTACACTGTTTTTTTTTTGGTACCAAAAATGTTTAAATTTTTTTAATTTTTTTTTTTTAGTTTACACTGAGTTGTGTTTGTGGTTGTGAATTTTTTTTTTGCACTCAGTGAATTTGGTACCAAATTAATTTGTAAAAAAACACTTGTAAGAAACAGGAAGCAGATTTAAAAAAAAAATGGATTCTAAAGAAGTATTGTTTCACGCCCTCTTAAAGGACGAGTTGATTTACGAGGTGGCTATTCGCGCGGACACGCCATCATCCACGGTTTTAGGTCTTAGGAAGCAATTAAGGAAATTAGTAGCTGAGTGTCCTGCTGATACCATAAAAGACACTGAATTTAGTCCGGACAAAGAGATTTTGGCTGTGGAAGGCGGCATTAAAACTTTGTATGAGGTTTTGTAAAAGCTTTATATAACCATTTATCTGCTAGGTTATGGCGTATTGAGGGGGTGGGTTTTGAAGCACCAAAGCAGAAGTTTACTGAGCAGTTACAGAAGCTTATCGGTAGATTCGAGAAGCTGATAGAGATTTTGGTTCCGACTACTGAGTTGCCGAGGTCTGTTGGTGTTATTTCAGAGCGGTTGGAGTCTCCCGTCGAATGTGCGGGTGACAAGAACGTGGTGTAGCATAGCAAATGTGCGGTTATCTCAAAGTTTTCGCGTCGTTGTTTGTTTGCCGGTAAATCTCGGTTTACCCTCTGTTCTAGACATGAAGTTCGCGCGCTTGTCTGGTGCGAGAGCGATTCGGTGTCCGGTCATTTCTCGGACAGTCTTTTGGCTGTCAAGTCGTGTCGTTTTTTTTACCTTTCTTTTTGGTTCCTTGGTTGGAAAATGGCGGATTTGCCAACAGAAGTGATTTAAAGTTTCTAAGGTAGGTTTCAAGTTTCAAGTTTCAAGTTTCAAGTTCAAGTTTCAAGTTCAAGTTTCAAGTTCGAGTTTTTGCTGTTTTGCTTCTTTGGTGATTTTATCCAGCTGGCTGGGAAATGACCGCCGCGTGGTGTACACAGTCAAGCAGTTCCTTTGTCTGCGAGGACGGAGATCGTTGACCTTGAGGTGGGGCAGCGGTCGGCGTGCCATTTCTTGTTGAAAATGTTGGAGAAATCAAGTATGTGTTGGAATTTTTATTTTTAACCTCAAATAATAACGGTGCCTAGGATGGTTGTTTTCAGGACACTTAGTTATGTGTCTTATTGTTAACCAAGTGAAAATTCTTCTTCCTGTTTCACTGAATAACCTTAATGTAAAATTTAATTGTACCGTAATTTTTCCTGGTAAAACTGAATAGTGTACCAGACGATTTGGTTTAAAGAGAATGATCGACAAATAGGTATTATGTAGTTGGATTCACGGCTCCACTGAGCTAGATTTTATTTGGGAAATTATTTTCCTTGTTTGTTTTTCAAGTTTTGTTACTCTTAAAGTTTTTTTTCAAATGTAATTTCACAAGATTCCATGTAATCTAGTTACCTGTGGTTAAGGCGGTAACTAACCCATCTAGTTATTCACTTAAATGTTTTATTAATGTCTTGGCAAAACTAATTCCAATGTAATATTACTACCTGATGTTAAGGCGGTACCTGACACAACTATTAGAGGTTCTAAAGGTTTTAGTAATGTCTTGGCAGAATATATGCCAAATGAAGGTCTTGGCCAAAAGTTTGTAACTATGAAATATTTTCCGTAACACCTTTTAACTTGTGAAATTGGACATTTCTTTGATAAAATTAAATACACTTAATTGTAAAGTACCACGAAGTTTTCTTCAGAACCTTTTTCCAACTGTAGGTTACAATTAGGTCACTTTTTTTAATTTTATTTTGTTCAGCGGCATGACCGGTGGAAAAGACCGGGTACCCGCCGGTCGTGCATCTGACAGTGGCAAGATGGAATTTGAAATTTAATCGTTCAACTGATCCGCGTTCATTTTTGGAGCGTGTGGATGAGCTCAAGTTATCGTACGGTGTTTCGGATGGAAAATTGTTTAACAGCGCGGCACAACTTTTTTCTGACCAGGCCCTATTGTGGTATAGAGGAATCAAAGGTGAGGTTTCGTTTTGGGAAGAACTTAGGAACCTGATTTTTCAGGAATTTGAAGTAGTGGATGTTGATTACCGGCTTTTGGGTGAAATTCGTTCTAGGACTCAAGGAGTTGATGAAGCGGTACATATTTATTTCTCCATTATGTATTGCCTTTTTGGAAGATTAAGAACTGCTTTAAGTGAGAAGGAGAAACTAGATATTTTGCTGCACAATATTCGCCCTTATTTTTCTCAACAGTTGGCGTTAGTTGAGGTGTCTTCTTTGTCCGATTTGAGGGATAAGTGTAAGAAATTAGAGGCAGTTAGGCAACGGATGGATTTGTTTTCGGAACCTAGCAGGTCACCTTTGCTTAGTGCGGATTTCGCCTACAAAGGTAAAACAGTTGCACCGATTGCTGACCCAAGTGTCCAGACAAAAGAGTCATGGGGAAAACAGGATAGGAGAAATTTTAAATCTCAGTCTTCGTCGCAGGGTAATTTTTCGAAAAAGTTTTGTTTTAAATGCGGGAAAAGTGAGCATGATTTTTTAACCTGTAAGGGGAATAGGGAGATGAAGTGTTTTGGCTGCGGGAAGTTAGGTTTTATTAAGACAAATTGCCCAGAGTGCAGCAAGAAGTTTGTTAGGCCTAATAGTAGTTCAAAAAACTAGATGGCCAGAATCGAAGCGATACTAATTTTCAGAGTAGAGAGTGTTTGGAAAATATTTCAAAGTTTTTTAATTTTGACTCTGTCGCTTCGGTTCTGTTTTCTCCCGATTGCAACGATGTGCGTCCACACATAAAATTCAATGTAGACAATTTTGAAGTTTGGAGTTTGGTCGATTCTGGAGCTTGTTGTTCGATTTTGGGAAATAACTCGCATTTGCGTTTTATAGATTTTGGTTATAAATTTCAAGAGTCTGGTATTACGTCTTGCAGTGTTGCAAATGGGGTAATAATAGAGTCAATTGGGGTTATTTTTGTTCCGGTAACATTTAAGGGAATTACTAAAATTATTAAATTTATTGTTATTCCGAGTATTGTCATAAATGTTATTTTGGGTGTGGATTTTTTTATGACGTTCAATTTAGCGTCAGAAATTTTTGAAAACCTCAACTATATCCAGACTCCTGAAATTTTTTTTACGTGCAACATAGTTGAGAATGACATCGACCAGATTCGCTCAATTAAGGATTACAACAATTTAACATCTGCTCAAAGGGAGTTGGCTGATGGTTTAATTAGCAAGTTTGATAACATTTCATCCGAGTCTAAAGGTTTAGGTAGAACCTCGTTGATTGAGCATGTTATTGATACTGGTGATGCTTCACCGGTAAGGACGAAACAATATCCACTTTCACCTGAGAAACGCCAAATTTTGGGGAAGGAGTTAGACAAAATGTTGGAGTTAGACGTGGTAGTACCCAGTGAAAGTCCTTGGAATAATCCGGCCTTATTGGTGAAGAAATCAAACGGTGATTGGAGGTTTTGTCTTGACTGTAGGAAGTTAAATGCCATCACTAAGGGGGATGCTTATGCGATTCCGTACATGCCTCAGATTCGCGACAGTTTAAAGGACGCTAGGTTTCTTTCTTCGATAGATTTGAGTTCTTCTTTTTGGCAAATTTTATTAAGTGAGGAATCTCAGGAAAAGACTAGTTTTACAGTTCCTGGTCGAGGCCTTTATAAATTTAAGGTAATGCCGTTTGGACTTTGTGGCGCACCCTCTAGGCAACAGAGATTGAAGGATATGTTGTTTGGGCATGGTTTTGGTAGTGATATAGAGAAGGGGTTAGTTTTTTGCTATATTGATGACATCATAATTTGTAGTTCTGACTTTGAAACTCATCTATTATTGTTAAACCGTGTTTTAGAGAAGCTGAAGTTGGCAAATTTGACAATTAACAAAGATAAGTCGAAATTTTTTAGGAAGTCTCTCAAGTATCTGGGTTATATTGTTGATGAGTTTGGTTTAAGGACAGACCCGGAGAAGGTCACAGCTATTTTGGATTTTCCTACTCCTACTACAAGTTAGGAGGTAAAGATATTTTTGGGTACTTGTTCCTGGTACCGTAGGTTCATTAGAAATTTTTCTACCATTGCAGCTCCTTTAAATAAATTGACGAGTGAAGGGAAGAACACTCCTGCTTTTGCTTGGAGTGACGAAGCGGAATTGTTTTTTAATAAACTAAAAGATGCTTTAGTTTCAGCCCCGGTTTTGGCTGTTCCGGATTTTGATAAACCTTTCGTAGTGCATGCTGACGCTTCTGCTTATGGAATTGGAGGAATGATCTCGCAAAGTGTTGATGGTCATGATCATCCGATAGCTTATGTTAGTCGTTCTTTATCTGGTGCAGAAAGGAATTATAGTGCCACGGAACGGGAGGCTTTGGCGGTTTTATTTTCCGTTGAGAAATTTCAAGCATATTTAGGTACTCGTCATTTTAAAGTTTTTACAGATCATTCGTCGTTGAAGTGGTTTATGAACTTAGAAAATCCGTCTGGTAGATTGGCTCGTTGGGGGTGTAGACTGTCTCAGTTTGATTTCGAAATTGAGCACAGGAAGGGCATTGATTACGTAGTACCGGATGCCTTGTCTAGGTTAATGAAAGTTAATGCGATTGATTTGGATGATTCGGGGTTGAAAGATGAATGGTATGAACGAGTTTTTAAAGGTTGTAAAACTTTTCCAACCAATTTTCCAAATTTTTGTATAAAGGACAATAAGTTGTTTCGTTTTAGCAAAAGCAAGTATAATTTTACTAGCGAATATGATTGGAAGGAGGTTATTAGAAAGGGTCAAAGGCAGTCGGTTATTAAACAAAATCATTGTGAAGCTACCGCTGCACATTTTGGGGTTTTTAAAACTCATAGAAGATTATGCTTAACTTACTTTTGGTAAGGTATGTATAGGGATGTGGTTGATTTTGTAAAGAATTGCGATACCTGTGCAGCTTACAAATATTCCACCAAAAGTACACCCGGTTTATTAGGTCAGCCTAAAGTATGTAACAGGCCTTTTCAAGTAGTTTCAACAGACTTGGTAGGACCAATGCCTCGTTCTAATTCGGGAAAAACGTTTTTACTTGTGGTTACTTGTTGTTTTTCAAAATACACTTTGTTATTTCCTTTGAGTGGAGCAACCGGTGCATTAGTTGCCAAACATTTTGAAAACGTAATTTTGATGCATGGTGTTCCTGAAACCGTAATTGCGGATAATGGCTCGCAATTCACGGGATCGGAGTTCCAACAGCTTTTAAAACGTTATAATGTTCCAAATATGCACTTTACACCGAGATATTGTCCTCAAGTGAACCTTGTAGAACGTTACAACAAGACTATTATGACTGCGGTGGCGTCGTACGTTAAAGATAACCATAAAGCCTGGGAAGAAAATCTGCCTAAGATTCAGTTTGCACTAAATAGCGCAGTGAATGAGTCCACGGGTTTTTCGCCGTTCTTTTTGGTTCATGCGCGAGAACCGCTCATTAACGGTGCGTTTTATAAGGATTCTGAGAGGGAATATGAAATTGGTGTGCCAAGAGAGGAATATGCAGGGAATTTTGGTTGTTTGAAGGAAATTTTTGACCAGGTGAGGGAGTGTTTGTTTAAGGCTCACGCGGCTAATGCTAAGCCTTATAATTTGAGGAGGAGGGCAGCTAAGGCAAATTTAGGAGACATTGTTTGGAAACGCACTTTTATTCAAAGTGATGCGGATAAGTTTAAAATGAAGAAGTTGGCTCCTAAATTTGAAAAGTGTCGAGTCAAGCGTATTTTGTCCCCACTGGTGTATGAATTGGAGAGACTTGATGGCCATTCCTTAGGTACATGGCACATCAAGGGTTTAAAGCTGTAAACTTTGATTTCGTGCCAAAGTATTTTAGTGTATTAACATATAATTTTGGTTTTACACAAATTTAATGAGTGAGTACTGATGAACAGCTCGTCTGTTTCATTAAGAGTTTGTAGATGAAGGCTGTTTGTTTTTTTGATAGGTGAATGAAAGTTTGTTTGCAGGGAAGAATACTGGCTTAAGTTTTGAAATCAAAGGGTGACGGTTACATTCGTTGGCTTAGATAACTCGGGTTTATTTTTTTTTTTAAACTTATTTTGGTTTTGTTTCATGTTGCAGTTTAGTAAGCTGTTTCATTGGAGTTGTTTTCTCTTGCAAGTTTTGGGTCGTTGATAGGAGCAAGAGTGGGTTGTCAGCCAACAAACGTTTTTTTTAGTTGTATTAGTACAATACAATGATTTTAGTCAAAATTTTTTTTCTCCTTTTTGTCTGATTATAGCCTTGTTTCTGGGGGGTTTCACTGTATTGGTTCCTCGTGGGTTGTTGCTGATGATTTCTTGCTTGTCACACTTTAGAGCTTGGTGCACACTGCGGAGGGCTGGTAGAGTGAATCGCTTGGGGGGTTATCGTCAGAGCAAAGATTTAAGAGTCGAATTATTATAAAGATGAGCTCGCATTAAGGCTGGGAAACTAACCTTGTAGTAACAAGGTACAGTCCTTCGGTTTGGGGTTAGTTTCCAGTTATTTAGGAAGGTTTCAGACAGGGTTTTGTTTGGTGTTTGGGAGTTTGGAGAGACCCGGGTTGACCAAATGTTTGTTCATTGGTAACCCTGGTGGTTGGTAATTTAGGTTGTTAAGTTTTGATTATGAGTTGGATTTTTCCCTGGTTCGACCATTAGTAAGTCAATGGTGATCCTGGTTGGGTTGTTTGGGTTCGATGTTCAAGTGTATTTTAAATATTTTGGTTTTTGAAGACTTCGAAATGACGTGATTGGAGTGGCGGACCACCAACTTTCTAATCCGCTTAACCCTTATGGTTATAACGGTTCCTGCCTGCAGTTGTTGCGAAGGTGGTCAGTGGCAATTTTGTTTTTCGCCTCTATAATTTAAAAGGACCCTTCTGGGTATCCGCAATTTTATTGTGTTTTTTCCTTTCTATCGATGTCTTTCGTAACCAGTTCTTCGGCGGTGTTGTCTTGGTTCTTTGGCCTGAGGTTTAATTATTAGTTTTTTCTTTTTTGTGGGTTTCTGCGAATTATAGCTTATGTTTGGAGGTGGTTTTGGTTTTGGGTTCTGTGTATTGGTTAATTTTGTTAGTTTGGTTGTGTTGTTTTACACTGAGGGCAGCGATCGGTGCTCTAGGCGCACCTCTTATGCTTCGGGAGGGGGTATTGTAGCATAGCAAATTTTATAAGGTGCGGTTATCTCAGAGTTTTGCATCATTGCTCAAAGTTTTCGCATCGTTGTTTGCTTGTTGGTTGGTTCATGTCAAAAGTTGAGTTGTTATCGATAAATTCCGTTTTTTTTCGTTCGCTGGGTTGGTACGTGTTTGAAGTGAGTGGTTTGACATGTAGTTCGTTCACTTGGTTTGGGCGAAGGTCTGTTTCCGAGTCATTGCTCGGCCAGGTTTTTTGCTGTCGAGCCGTGTTTTGTTTTATCATCATTATCTATATTTATTAAAATAATAATGGCGGAGATTTTATTTGGAAATTATTTTCCTTGTTTTTTTCAAGTTTTCTTACACTTCAAGTTTTTATGTAGATTCACAAGATACAATGTAATATAGATACCTGTGGTTAAGACGGTACCTAACCCAACAGATTGTTCTAAAATATTTAGTAATGTCTTGGCAGAATTTATCTCAAATGTAATATTGCTACCTGTTGTTAAGGCGGTATTTGTCGCAACTATTTGATGTTCTAAAAGTTTTAGTAATGTCTTGGCAGAATTTATCTCGAATGTAATATTGCTACCTGTTGTTAAGGCGGTATTTGTCGCAACTATTTGATGTTCTAAAAATTTCAGTAATGTCTTGGCAGACTTTATTCCGAATGTAATATTGCTCCCTGATGTTAAGGCGGTAACTATCACAACTATTTGAGGTTCTAAAAGTTTTAATAATGTCTTGGCAAAAATTTTGTTCAATGTAATATTGAAAGTTACACCTTTAGTCTTGTGAGATTTAACATAATTTTGTGATAAAGTTAAATACACTTAATTGTAAAGTACCTCGAAGTTTTCTTCAGAACCTTTTTCCAACTATTAGGTTACAATTTGGTCCCTTTTAACTTTACCTTGTAAGTAGCATGACCGGTGGAAAAGACCGGGTACCCGCCGGTCGTGCAACTTGAAATGAACTCACTCACTCACTCACTGATGATCATCAAAAATCTAGGGTACTTCCTGAAGTCTTAGAAAGCTAAAATTTGGTATGCAGGCTACGATTAGAACAAAAGCAACAAGAAAATTAAGAAATCTGTAACTTTCAACCTCCAACCCCTCTAAAAGGGGGTCTGGTTCTGTATTAAATAAAAGTTTCAGTTCCAAACTTTCTGGAGTCCTAGAAAGCTGCAATTTGGTATGCAGGCTAGGATTAGCACACAAACGACAAAAAAATTAAGAAATCTGTAACTTTTAACCTCCAACCCCTCTTAAGGGTGGGGTCGTTCTGTATTAAATAAAAATTTCAATTTCAAGCTTCCTGGAGTCCTAGAAAGCTGAAATTTGGTATGCAGGCTAGGATTAGCACACAAACAACAAAAAAATTAAGAAATCTGTAACTTTCACCCGCCAACCTCACTTAAGGGGGGTCCGGTTCTGTAATATTAAAAATATATTCCCAACTTCCAAGTCCTAGAAATTTTAATTTTATTATTTGCCGTGTTAGAGGCCATAGTAACAAACAGGTAGGTATTCTGTAAAATTAGTAATCCAGCAACTATTAGTGGCTATCTATAACGGCTGAAGCCGCGCCGCCCCAGATGGTCCTCCAAGCGCCGAAAGACAAGTTTTTAATTCTTGCAGACTAATGTAGAAGGCACTACGTGTCGTTTACATCACGATATAACTCGCTTGCGAGCTGCCCGTCAAATACTCAAGTGAACTTTTCCCTACATGTTGAAATCGTTACTTATATTAGTTATCCTCTTGATAGGTACTCTCTGGTATGATTTCTGTTCTATTATTGAAAGTGAAGTTTAGTTTGTTAGACATCGTCGTCGAAAACTAAGGTCCAGTTACTTGTACCTGAATTGACAGCAATTGTGCAGAAGACTCTAGCCGGACTAGAATTGCTCATGTTACTGCGCGCGCAGATAAATATTAACGAGTATACTACTGCAACTGTATTCTTGTGCTGAGGACGGAGAAACCTATCGTGATTCCGTGTCTTATTCTTGAGCTAAAGATAAAAATAAGGCAATAAGGAGTTATAATTATTTTTAATAACGGTCTTAAACATGAACTTGCGCCTGAAAAACAAAATTTGAAATAATTAATAGAGCATTCGTACACCGTGAGCAGTTTACGATCTGTATTGCGTTTGCGATCACTATCCATAAAAGCCAAGAGCTAAGTTTAAATAATACTCTCATTGATATCGGGTCATCGACGTTTTCTTCTGGGCATACTTATGAAGCACTTTCGAGGATGACTGGTTTGATAGGGGTTCACCTTATTAATATTGACTTTGCAACAGTCAGCCATAGTTGAATATAATCGCTTAATAACTAAGTACCGCCCTGATCTATCGCTTATTGCAAATAATAAGACAACAAGAAAAAGAGGCAAAGATAGGGAGTGGGATATAAAAAAGTTATAGCACAGGCGCAAAAATGTAGCCTGAAAAAATAAAAGAAGTAGAGCATCTGACAAAAAGAAATTAAATCCCATCATAAACATTTCATGTAAACTTTGTTTGACGGCCGCGAAACGGCCAAGCTTATGGTACGGATTCCATACATAGGATTTCGAGGAGTTTACCTTGTCTACGGTATCCGACAAGCCCCACTGTGTATAGCCTCCTTAAGTGTATGGAATCCATGTAGAGTGAAATTGTATGTCCTGTTACTTTACAAGGTTTGTTGTTTCTTTTTGCATGTTTAATAAATCCAAATGAAATAAGTATTACTTACATAACCTGTTGGTATAGGTCATGGCAGTATTGCTTGCACTACAATTATATTTTATATCTAAATGTATGAATCTTCTTCTTAGCGTGTCGATGACATCAAATTATTATTATTTTAAACCTTTCCGGACCAGAAAGAGGCCACTTTTATGGCTCTGTCGTTGCCCTCAAAAAGATCGGTCGTCGTGCAGGTAGTCGGGCACGATGGACATGACATGACGTGAGCCATGGTTTGCTGGGTGGCTCCGCAATCGCAGCTCCCGTTATTTGAGAAGCCCCATTTGAAAAGGTTGTCTCTACAGCGGCCAACCTGGGTGCGCAGGCGGTTAAGCGTTTTCTAAATAGGCCACGGGTGTTTGTTCCCAGGTGCCAGCTGCTCCTGTGCTGGGGCAAATGTGGTAGGAGGAGGGAGTGTTTTTCTCCACTGATTACATCTCGCATTTGCTGGACCGTCAGTGAGAGCCTTGGTGCCCTTCAAGAAGCTGTTGCGACTTTTGAGTCCAGGTTGCTCTTGTTGGTACTTGTAGACCGGGTGCTGCGGGTCAGTTTCTTGCTTCAGCTTCTCCACTGTGCTTGTGATCTCCCTACGGACTGCTGGTGGGGCTATGCCTGCAAGTGGGCACAGCATACCGAGAGGGGTTGATTTTAGGCAGCCCGTTATAATGCGGCAGGTCTGGTTGAGTGCCACATCTACTTCCTTTGCATGGGCTGACCAACACCAGACAGGACATGCGTATTCTCCAGATGAGTAACAGAGTGCAAGCCCTGTTGTGAGGAGAACGTCCGGTTTTGCTCCCCACTTTGTGGACGTGAGACGTATTAGCAGGTTATTTCGCGTACTCACTTTCTGTTTGATGTTAGCGCAGTTTTTCTTAAAATTAAGAGACCTGTCGAAAGTTATGAATGTATGAATAAAAACGGCAAAATGAAGTTTGTAATTTTTATAAAATTTGAATTCAAATCTTATTAGAATGGTAAACTTTAAGACACGAAACCTGCTCCTTGATTGGTTTTTTATATTTGTCTATTTTGTCTCCACTAAAGTTTTTTCTATGGACAAGTAGACTTTGAGGCATAATATCCTTAATAAGGTGAACTTAAGAATAGTTAAGTATAGGCTTAGTCTTAATAGTGCATGTTAGTTTTATATGCCTAAATGTATGTATGTGAATACATCTGAAAAGGTAAAACATGGAGATCTAGATTTAAGCAACAACAACCGCTAAACGTGCCCAAACCCATTTTTAAACACAATAAATTTCATTTCATTTCATTTCAGCACAGAAATTTAGTCAGTAAATCGTGGCACAACTTCATATTCATTCTCGATAGCCAGATTTGTAACCAACTTTCGTTTCTCAGACAACTTGAAATTCGCGATCTACAGTTTTGTTCCTCCTTATGTTTATTGTTGTCTATATGTTGGTTTTTTATTTTCTATAATAAATACAAATAAAATAAGTATTACTTACATGACGTAGCATTATTGTTGAAGGTCGTGACAACATTGCTTGCGTTTCCAATTACACAGTACCATTTTGGTGTTGTCCAGACATTCTTAGACTTTACTCTGATCGAATATGTTTTACTGAGATCTAAATCAGCATCAAAATTATTAGTCAGAGGAACGTGGATCTGTACTATTTTATCTTCAGTATCGGGTAGATCACCCACTTTAATCCAATTATCGGTACCGTTTTCCGCATACTCTATCTGGTATAAAGTATTTTTTCTTAGTTTTTCGGGAGAGTACCATTGAAGCACTACTGAGCCGTTCCATTCATTATAATCATTATGAAACATCCGTATAATTTCCAAGTTTTGGGGAGGTTCTAGGTTAATCCTGTACCCTGTCAAAGGAAAACATGTTTTTTTTAACAATAACTCTTACATTTTTAAATTATAGTATGCCTATTTTCTCAGTTAACTGAATTCATTTAAAAAAAAATCATTCTTCCTCAATCTTTTTCAGTAATGGACCATGTTTTGCAGTCATTCATACTTAAAACTATCAGTATATGATATCAGTATATGTATCAGTATATGAATACCACTGGTGTAATATTCTAAACTCTACTGATCCCAGTGAAGGATAAACTGGCCAATGCGAGTCGGACTCGTGCACAAAGGGATCCGTACCACTAAATAAATATGTGTACGGTAGCGCCTGACAACAATTCGGCACATTCTGAGTACGGAATGCAAATTTTTAATATTTTTTGTTTTATTTAGTGTCCATCCATCCATCAGCCCGTATTCGTCCACAGCTGGACAATCCTCCCCCATATTATGCCACTCTTGGCGGTCCTCAGTCATCCTAATCCAGCCGCCACCCGCAACGTCCTTCAGATCAGTCCAGCGGGCACGAGGGTGGCCTACGTTACGCTTTGCTGTACGTGGTCTCCATTCCAATGCTTTATGGCCCCAATGGTTATCACATCAGCGACAGATATGGCTAGTCCTCTGCCACTCCAACTTACTGATTCGGTAGGCTATGTCGGTCACCTTCAATCTCTGACGGATATCTTCAGACGTTTCGGATGTTATCCATCAGAGATATCATATAAGCGTAGCCCACTCCATAGCTCGTTGAGCGACCTTAAATCGGCGGATCAAACTTTTGGTAAGGGACCACGTCTCAGCGCCGTATGTCATCACTGGAAACACGCACTGTTTGTATACTTTTGCTTTTAAGCACTGCGGTGTTGGCAACGTAAATATGTGGCGCAACTTCCTGAATACTGCCCACCCGCGGCCCAAGCATATTCTTCTGTCAGCCTCGGAGTTGAAGTTGTTTTTACTCAGCTGGATAGCTTGACCCAGGGAAACATATTTTTGAACAACTTCGATGCTGACATTGTCGACGGTTACTGGCCTTTGGATGACATGACAGATGAACATGACCTTAGTCTTATCCAAGTTCATCCGTAGGCACACTCGTCTGGAAGAATCACTTAGGCTGGGCATCATTTCCTCCAGTACTTGCAGCGATTCCATCATTATGACGATGTCATCGGCAAAGCGAAGATGTGTAATGTACTCTCCGTTCACATTTACGCCTCGACCATGCGTCCAGTTTTTTTAAGACGTCCTCCAGCGCGGCAGTAAACAGTTTTGGGGAAATAACATCCCTCTGTCTCACGCCACGCTCAAGGCGTATCGGTCTTGTTTGTACACCCTGTACTTAGACGGACATAGAAATGGAGTCATACAGACATCTCCACGTAACGCCAGTCAACTTGGCATCGCTGCAAAGACTGAATAGACCAAGTTTCAATGGAGTCGAAGGCTTTCTAGTAGTCCACAAACGCTAGACATAAAGGCTGATTATACTCTTGAGTTTTCTGTATGATCTGCTTTATCCTAATCTCGCCCATTTCGACATCCGGGCGTTTATCGGTGTAGTGGTGAATCAAAGGGCTTGGGAGCTTGTGAAGAATATAAGAGCCCATAAAAATTCTCGATTTCGGTGAGGATTTCTGGCCTAGAGGTAACAGTTCTACTGTCAGATGTCATCAACTTTGTCAGATTATTCCTTCCCAACAGCTGGGCAAAAACTTTTCAGTTTTTGTTTCGCTCAATCGCTTCTTTAATGATGTAAGTGTTATGTCGGCGCAGGTCAAAACGAATTTGCCTTTTAACGCGCTTATTAAGAAGGGGGTAATCTGGCGAATATAAAGACATTTCTCATCTTTGCCTCATCAGGTCCAAAATTCCGCTTGAAATCTTGGACTTCTTATTCTTTTGCTCCGGCTTATGATAAGCCCTGCCAACTTCGCGCACGACATTCGTGAAATTCTTAGCAAGCTGGTCGACGTTTTCAGTGGCTTCCAACAGGTTCCATTTAAAATTTTTCGGATACCGCAGCGGTTTGGCGCGGAGAAGGACGGAGCGTAGACTTTATCCGACGGTTTTTCTCCAGCTGTAAGTCAATATTCAAGATGCTTTGGACAAGTCAGTGATTGCTACCGGTACTAAACCTATTGATCACGGAGACATCTTGGAATATGTGCTTTTGAACCGTCATGATGAAGTCTATCTCATTTTTTGTCTTATCATCGGGGCTTTGCTAGGTCCACTTCCTTTGGGGCTTATTTTTGAAGATTGAATTCATCAAATATAGCTCCTGGCTTTCAAGGAAGCTAACCAGCATCTGGCCCCTAGGGTTTCTACAGCCATAGCCGTGCGGTCCGATTACCGATTCACCACACTCCTGTACTCCCACTTTGGCGTTGAAGTCTCCCATAACAACGATAAGATGTATCTTGGTGGTGTTATTTTTGGCCTTAGTAATGTCATCATATATGGCCTTGACATCATTATCGGGGTCTCTGGACGTGGGGGCATACACTTGGATGACTTTAAGAGAATATCTCTTGTTAAGTCTAAGATATGCCACCTGAGTGGAGACACTGCCGATTTCTTATACGTTGCTAGTGAGGTTTTTGTTGACCAGCATGCCAACTCCACTGACAGACAATTAACCGCCCTTTCGATTGTAGAGCAGGTGTCCTGACTCCAAGGTTATCGTGTCCTCACCCGCTCGTTGGACTTCCGACAACCCCAGAATATGCCAGTTTATTCTACCTAACTCTGACTCGAGCTCAGCGAGATGTCTGTCTTCCCGTAACGTCCGTGCATTATACGTCGCCAAAAAGAGTCGCCGGTGTTGATGGCCATTCAACCGGAGACTCCTAGCACCTGCTGCCCCACTGTTACCGCGACCGCCACCGTAGTCGGGAATAGTGGAGCTGCTGGGAACTGGGGGCCATTTATTGGGAGTGTTATTCTCTTGGGGGGGGGGGGGTTGCCCATACTAAGGTTGGTGAGCGCGGTGGCGAAACTCTCGCACCAGTGAAGCCACTGCCCGTCACCAGTCTATTTCATATAAGATCCGGCTATTAGAGATAGTCTAATAGGTCCCAGGCATAGTGTGCCACCTGGTTTTTTACCTCTGAGCTCTCTTCTTACTCTCCCCCGAATAACTTCGAGGGGGTCTCCAAGTAAAGTACTATTTTAGTGTATGTACAACAATTTGACTAGATTTAAAACTTGTATGCGACGATATTTGTATGTATTATAATACGGTAACTATAAGATAGAGCAGAAACAACTAACGTTAAAAAATGCTATAAAATATATGGAGATGTATCCCATTTCAATTTTTATTATTTGCCGTGTTATATACACGATAGTATTAACACGTACAAGTATTTTGCAACTGGCTACCTTAGCCAGGCGCTACCATTTTACCGGCTTGTTTTTTTGCCATTTTTATGTTGCCATTATGAATTTGTTGTTAATTACCAAAATGTGTTGAGGGTTCCGTAACTGTATTGGTTGGTGGTTCGGAATCCTTTGTGCACGAGTATTAATAATTGTGTGTTTTTTTTAATTGAGAAAAATATTCTGTGTAATCAATAAAGTACATGGTTAAATATTATATAAAAATACTGGCTTGCCAAGTTCCAACAAAACTATTAATTATAAAATTACCGCATGGTTCCACAATGCCATATCGTTCGTCCGTTGCCGGGATAAGTTCTTTCGCTTCGTGATTCTTAGGCTTTACCTGATGGGTAATAAACGATGCACTTCCCAGGATCTAATTCAGATGATGGAAAAAAAAGGTATGAGAACATGAATGGATTCATCGCGAAGCCTGATGAAAGTCACTCTTAAGTTGACCGAAACTTCGAGTTTTTCTCGCATAAATCAAAGTGAGTCAGCTGTTTTCATCTATTTTGTTAGTTTGAGAACATTATGAACAAGATCATGACTTCAAACAATAAACAAATAGGAAAGTTTTTAGTAAAGTTCTCAACAAAGTGTGTTTGTACCGAAGATGAGTTTGCTAATCATCTTCCCTCCACTACTCTACTATAGTCTGTAATGTAGCCGACTTAAGTGGGATGCCGACTCTTAATAATAATTATTATTTTTAAAATATAAATAAGCTGAAACCGAGAAGAGGAGGAAGTATCTTGACCTGGCTCACGAGGTTACCGACATGTGGGGCGTGGCATCCACCGAAATAATTTCAGTTATTTATCGGTGAACGGGTTAATACAAACCAGCCTCGAAACCAACCTGAAAAGGTTGGGATTCCGTGGCAGTTCGCTTCCACCGCGGATGCAGAAGGCGTTTCTGCTCGATACTGCTCGCATCGTTCGCCGGTTTCTTTCCCTGGGGCTCTGAACCTCGATTGACTGTGCTTCTGCCGAGGGATGTACCGTCTCTCTTTCTTTAAATTCTTTTGGCCAAGAGAGAGAGACAAGATCAAAAATTCTCGAAATAATAATAATAACGTTTATTGTTCAGACTACAATTTGGTCCAGTTTTGTTAGTAACGATGATCTTACCCTTTGTTAGTATTTCTAACCTAAACACAAAATAACATGATACATTTACACATTCCGATACAAATTTGTTTTTAACGCAAGGTGGCGCATTATGGGCGAGTCGTACCTCCCACCGATGGTCCTCAGGATTGAGTTGGAGCTGGCCCACACCCTACAGAGCATCAAGGCTGCTTTATCCCGTATGATGGCATAAAAGTCATTAGTACGCTCATCCGCAAACATACCGGATGCAATGCAGAAGCGGGGCAGCCCCATCAGCATCCTGAAGCCATTATTATGTTGGACACGCAGGGCGCTTATGATCCTCTGTGTGAAGTTGGTCCACAGGCTGCACGTGTAGAAGACCTGGCAGTATGCTTTGAAAAGCGATATTTTAACCTGCTTACTACAACGCGCAAATCTGCGAGCCAACATGTTACATCTGATCGCCAGCGCCCTACGTTCCCTTCCAACATCAGCGTGGTCCTTGAGGTCGTCGGTTACAATATCATTCGCGGAATGCCAACCGTCCAAATTTTCATACTGGAGTTCGCGCCATGCCGACTGTAGGTAGGTGAAAAAATGGATGAATATTAGATGAGATATTTATGGGGTAGACAGAGAGTACAGATTTTCATCTGACACACCTCTTTCGTTGAGATACTTGTAAATAATGATATTAATGACTTCAAACCGTTGTCAGACATGTGTCAAAGGTGTCTTTCTTTGTATATATGTTACGGCTAAAGCCCGAAGCAAGGTTAATCCTAGGTTTAGCTGCCTAATGTCATACAAAACTTTGGAGTTCGCCTGAGTCCATTCCGCTTCGCTCGGTGCCCAACATACAGGGTGGAAAAAATTTAAGGGCCCTGGAGGGGAACTACTTTAAATCCTTTAGTTAGCTCATTTTACTGAAAGGAAACATTCCTTTATTTTTTAAAAGAAACAAAACTGCATTTAAAGATATTCTGAAATTCGCTTGTCTCACCCGGGAAATGAACCAACTAAAACTTAAAAAAATAAACTCTCGCTATTTTATCATACGAATCGGTAGGATTATTGTTCAGAATAAAATGTGTCTAATAAACATTTGGTCTTACACTCATCTGTTGTACGAGATACTCATGAAATTAAATATTTATTTCAAGTTCTTTGTTAACAATACCTAGTACTGTTCACTTGTCACAAGTAAATGACACGTTATAATTTTCTTATCTCTCTTACATCCAAAGATATCGTATGAAGTACAAGCTTGCTAATGTTATTTATATTAAGTACCTTGTTGAAGACTTCAATAAGAAAATCGTTAAATGGTAATAATAAATGTATGCAGAGCACAATTACTTCTTGCACTAGGCGTACTGACGAAAAGTTTAAAAAAGGAACGTATTTTTTTTTGCAACGCGGAGCAACAAATTTGAAGTTCGAACCATAAATTTCGTTCGAAATTCAAATTTTGTTTTCTTTTGCTTTCATTCCGTGCTGTCATTGTGTAATAATGGCGTATAATTATTACTTTACAAGTGAACAGTACTAGGTATTGTTAATAAAGAACTTGTAATAAATATTAAATTTCATGGGTATCTCGTACAACAGATGAGTGTAAGACTTTAGTTTAGTAGACAATTTTTTTCCTGAACAATAATCCTACCGATTCGTATAATAAAATAGCGAGGGTTTACTTTTTATATTTTTAGTTGGTTCAGTTCCCGGGTGAGACAAGCAAATTTTAGAAGATCTTTGAATGCAGTTTTGTTTCTTTTAAAAAATAAAGGAATGTTTCCTTTCAGGAAAATGAGCTAACTAAAGGATTTAAGGTAGTTCCCCTCCAGGGCCCTTTAATTTTTTCCACCCTGTATATTAACATGTAAACCTAACCCGCTCCTCCCCGCTTCGCTCGTCGTTGCTACCTATTTAATTTTTTTTTGGATTTTACCCTACTTCGGGCTTTAGCCGTAACATGTTATACAACGTGTAACAAAAAGGTGTAACCATATTTGAAAAGCTTATTTAGTTAATGGTATAGAACAACTTTTACTATGGAGTTAACCCCGAAATCTCGAAAAAAATCTGTCCTTCCATACATTTCGGCCGAGCGGCATTGCATTTTTATTGCAAAAGTAGGAATCAAAGTCAAAATAAAAGAAATCAAAGTCAATAGAATGTAAATAATTATCAATAAAAAGTAAAAAATTAATTAATCCTAAAATTTCCTAATTTATGATTCCTCTAAGGAGTTAACATTACTTAATTACAGACTGTAAAAGGAAATACACTATATGAGACGATTAGACAAAGATATATATGTTTTTCTTTTTTTCATTTACTTGAATTCCTGCTGTCTTGTATTTTCTTATCCCTTAGTTAAAGTAGATATAAGTCATTTGTATAGTATAAGTTTTATGTAAAAAAAAGACATGATCTTGCTAAGTTTCTTGCCCGTTCTTCTTAGCAAGACTAATTGAATGGGTGGAGGTAGGCATGTATTTATATATGTACGTTAACGTACGTACGTTTTTAAGTAACATAAAAGGTTGCCTAGAAGAGGCCTAAGAAATTAAGTTAATTAAGAATAAATAAAACAATAAGAAAGTTCTATACATTTATTTTAAAATAAGAAGTGAAGAGATAAAGAGGGTCGCGGTAGGTCAAAGTCCCTACACACTGATCAGTTCTTTGTTGTAGCTCGTTACGGTCAAGTACTCCCCTAGTTGAGTGGAATTACTTGGAGGTCCCGACAGTGAGACCGCTGCCGCTGTAGTTCTAGGTAGGTGTCCAAGGGTCAGGAGTCAATGAAGCTCAGCCAGAAGTCCAGTCCAGAGTGATGGCGTCAGCTCCATCAAGGGAAGAGATGACGCCATGTAGGATAGGTGGACCGGCTGAGACGTCATTCAGATGGTAAGTCCCAGATTTGCTTCCCAAAGTATGGGGACACAAGAACTGCGATTTTAAATCGTAATCTATTGCTATTGCGATAGCGGCTGGCACGCCAACGGGCAGCGTGGAATCGCGCTGAGGTGGTAGAAGCGACTGGCGTGCTGCCGAAAGAAAAATGACTCGAGGGCCGCGCGGGGACATGCGCGGGAGCAGGGTATAGAGAGGGTTAGTGGGGATTAAGAAGAACGGTATGATAATTAAATTTCACAACGTGACAACCTTAGTTGTTAGTATGTAGTTGTAGAATATAGAATTTGATTTGGTCGGCCGCAGTGGCCGGAATGGCGAATTTACGGGAACAGTTCGAAATTAAGTAATGAAATTATCATGACTTACATTATCTTTTGATTTTGTGCACACTTTTGATGCACTATATATTTTTAATGCAATTTCATTTTTTCAAAGTTCAGATTTTAACATCTACTTGGTATTTGAAAATTAAAAAAGCATTTTGAAATAAAATATTTAATAAAACATAATTTTACAAATATATCATGTCTTAATCAATATCACCAAGTCTTCATCGCTGTTTGTAGAGTCTTGTTCATCATCAAGATGTCTATCTAAAGATGCAGGTTCCGAAGTGATCGTCTCTGATTGTGTTTCAAGCCCAGGGACCTCAATCAGACTCATTACATCTGCTGGTATTTTATTGACATTGCGTTTTGGCAAAGGTCGTAAATTGGATATAATCATGTCCGATGAAATGGGAAGCACATGTAGAAGATCTTCCATACACTCTGTTCTTCCTTTTTCGAGTGTTATGTTTTCGGAAAAACCGACATTCTTTATGTCGTGCTTCTAAGGATTCTTCACTCAACTGTCCTATTGGTACAAGAAGAGTGTCCACAACATCAGCTCCATGAATTAAAATTTTATTGACACTAGCTGGCATTTTATACCACTCATATAGATCTACGAACAATCTTGCTGTCTCAAAGGCTTATTCTCTAAACTTTTCTGTGTCTAACTTATATCCACAAGATATAGCTTGTAAGATCACCGAAAACCTAGATATGAGTGACTCATCCACCTTTGTTATCTCAGCAACTTTTTTCGGATCGTTGAAAAATCTTCTGCCTGTGTTGCCATCGTTTGTATTCCCTGTCCCTTGTTTGACCATATCTATAAAGAGGCCAGTTTTTATACGAAACTTTGAAATAATATCAGATTTTCTAGTCTCCAGTTTCTTTTTATTTTTGTCCCCTCTACACTGCCATTCTGATGTTTCACCATCAAGTTTTAGTTTATAGGCATTAAGTTTCTGTTGATTTTCTTAAATGTTCTCAATGTCCGTGGACTGACGAAGGTAACTTTTTTTATAACATGAGCTAAATTTCTCTTTCCTTGTTTTGTATAGCTCATTTGTGTCGCAAAGGCCAGTTCTTCAGGACTATGGCCCAGTACTAAGCTCTGTGTTCGCCTTCTTTTTGTTTTGTACATGACCAATTGAAAGTCTTTGGAGTTCGAGTGCGTTTTTCTGGTGTTACCTGAGTAATATGTTGCTGCAAAACCCTTTCGTGGACAACCAGATTCTCACTCAGCCAATTTGCACTTCGTTTTTAGAAATTTTTCTTATTTCGTCCGCTTGCCTTCCAACGACTAACAATTTTGTAGCCAAACAACGATATTTTGTTTTCTATTTCTTTTTTGGGGAAATCTTTCATAGTCAGAGAAACGTATTGAGTCATCTTTCATCTTACAGCGACAGTATTTGCTTCATTTAAAAGCGATTCGGTAGTCAGAAACTCGTGCACCTCCATAAATGTCACTCCCATTCTGCCTCCCTAGTGACAAGTAAAAATAAATTGAAAATAGTTCCGCAAATCTCCGCACCTTCAAAAATAATAAATAAGAAAGCTGAATAGATATTTAATAATAAGAATAATATTCCAGTCTGGAAAAGGGGAGCTTTTTTTTTCTTGCTCCAATAAAGTTTAGAAACTAATAATAAATATGTATTAATTTTCCTTGGAGCTTCGAATATAAATATTTCAGTGGTGATTGCATTAAATACACATGAAATTACGTTGTTACTAACCTGAAGAATTGACAATTACGGCAAAATAAAAAAATCCAATGTGAAATACTTGTAGCACTTGCAACTTAACTCAAACACAACATTCTGTAGTGACAACAAAGCGTATCTGAATATCGTTTTACTTGTTTGTTCGGTTCACTGGCTGTTATCTTACACACCATTGATAGAATAACTTATATTGTTATTTATCTGAGACAAGTATATATCTGGCTCTACCTGGATATCTCTTTCGTGGTATTTCTAGGAATTGAGCTTTGGGTTTATTGTCCCCGTAATTTCCTGATTTCGGTCACTGTGGGCTGCCTGGATTCGTGCCGGGGGACTCGGGTGGTGATCATTGAACCTTGTTCCTGGTCCTTGGCCGGGTCTCCGGTATGGGTTCGGGCGGTTGATTGGATTTTACCTTGTATAGTATATATTTTACCTATCATTTTAATAGTATATTGCTACATAAATTAAATAAACCTTTAGTCTAGTCCATGTACATTTATTATTTTATTACAAATCTTTTTACTAGATTAATTTGACGTGTAAAAAGTGTATTATATATATCTACTTTGCCAAATAATTATTTGAATTTGAATTTGAATTTTTGATTGTATTTCGTGTTTATGTCGTGCCCAGATCATAGAATTGAACATTTCATGAAATGGTCGCATTTCATGAACTATTACTTTGTTTGTTGACCATATCATGATATGGATTGACCAAATAAATGAATAGAGATCGTTTGACGATATAATCAATTAAACACAAGACCATTTCATAATCTGGTCTAACACCGTAGGATCATATCGTAAAATAGTTACATTTATTCACCGATGGCGCATTGCTATTGTTTGTGCGATGCATCATGGCTAAATGTTGTTAATAGTGTAATAACTGAGGAAGAAAGTGCAGTGAAGTTTTATTTAATTCCTAAAACAACTAATTCATTTTATTTAAACCCAGATGGTTGTGATTATTATTACGTATTATTTAGTAAAATAAGTTCCTTAAAAATATCTAATTTGCTAAATCCTTATTGATTTTTCTAAAAAATTAACCTAAGTAGGTATTTTTGATTTTGTAACATTCAGTAAAATAAGTAACTTGAAATATGCTCTAATTCTTTATAAGTTGTTGATTTTGTACTTTAAAACAATAAACAAGTTCCTAATAACAAGATTTCGAATTTCTAGTATCAACATTTGTATGGACACCATACATTAATGATAAACGTTGAACATTTAATGATCTGGTCAGTGACAGTTGACTATTTCATGAAATGCGATCATTTCATGAAATGGTCGACTATTTCATGAAATGTTCAATTCTATGATCTGGTCACGACATTGATACCGCCTTCTGCATCCGCGAACTGCCGCGGAATCCCAACCGTCTCAGGTTGGTTTCGAGGCTGGTTGGTATATATATATTGGTATAATATATTATTATTATTATAGTGCAACCATAGAACATTATAATAAGTGCAACAATGACTAAGAGGAGAAAAAATTGACGTGGATAATATGTTATACCAGGAAGTAACTTGTACCACTGCACTTTTTTTAAGTTAATAGTACTTTATAGATAAAAATATTGCCTTCGAGTTGTTCCTCAACGACTATCATTTTTACAGTATTTCTTCATCAGGTACAGCCAAAGAAAACTGATTATCCTATTTATTTATTATTTCATCTCAAACCTAAATGCTAAAAATATGGGCTCATTTGACCCATACTGGTTATTTAGGCATAGTTAATTTTCTCTAAGGATTTAGGTTATAATTTAATGAGTTGTGAATTAAGAGTTTAAATATCTGTGAATTCAATAATAATATTATGAAACTTTTCCAAAAAGCAATCATATGAAAGATTAAAAACTAATTACACTTTTTCCTCTCGTGCATATTTCATTCCGTGTGTTGATCATGCACAGCCTCTTATTCGGTCGTATTCTTTTGTCACGACGTCTTCCTTCGGCAGACTGAAAAAAAAATAACGCACCGTGAAAAAAAACAGGGAAATGAAAAGTTAGACTAGCGTAACTAAGGTTTCGTAATTCGACAGTTTTGGGGACAAAAAAATTTAATCTGTATATATAAAATTCAAATTCCTGACTGACTGACTGACTGACTGACAGATATATCAATGCACAGCCTAAGCCACTGGTCCTAGAGACTTGAAATTTTGCATATAGATACCTTGCAGGCATTCACTAAGAAATAATTTTTCAAAATTCACCCCCTAAAGGGGTGAAACGGGGGTCCAAGGTTTGTATCTTCTATTAGGAATCTGTAAATGAATAAACATGTGTTTCAGTTTTTTTTAGAATTCAACCCTTAAAAGGGGGAAATGGGGTGACAAAGTCTGAAAATCAACATGGTTATCGTTTGTATGGTTTATTGGGTCGCTGATTACAAAAACAACAACGATTTTGAAATCCAACGTGGTGAACGTGAAAAAGGCTTTTCCAGAATTCAACCCCTAAAAGGGGGAAATGGGGTAACAAAGTCTGAAAACCAACATGGGTATCGTTTGTATGGTTTATCGGGTCGCTGATGACAAAAACAACAACGATTTCTAAATCCAACGTAGTGGACGTGAAATACCATCATCTCCTGTTGGGGTGCGATGGGGTTGAAATGTTGAAATGTGTAAATAATAATAATAATCATAATAACCAGACTTTAACCAAAACCTAACAGAGCGCATCGACTACCTGAAGCAGAAGATTGCTGCTTGGGGAAAGCGATTAAGGCGATACTCCGAAACGGTAAAGAGGCACCAACACAATCGTCTCTTCGAGAGTGACCAAAAGAAGTTTTACAGAATTCTGGAGCGTCCGGAAATGAGATCGATAGGCGCTCGACCGGAGCAGGCTGATGTAGTCGCCTTCTGGCGAAGCCTATGGTCACAGCCTGTCACTCATCAGGAAGGCCCGTGGTTCGAAGCTGTCGAGGGAGCATGTGCGTCTATCACGCCAATGAACCCAGTCAGAATCTCAAAGGAGGACGTAACTGCTGCGGTCCGTAAAGCCCCGAACTGGAAAAGTCCAGGACCAGACGGACTGCAGCATTACTGGCTGAAAGGATTCTGGCGTTCCCATGCTACCCTCGCAAGGCAGTTCCAACAGGCCCTTGACGATGGTACGCTCCCGAACTTCTTAACTACCGGAGTCACTCACTTAGCTCCAAAAAGCGAAGATACCGCGGATCCATCGAAATACCGCCCCATCACGTGTCTTTGTACTCTATACAAGACGCTTACTTCCGTTCTGAACTCCAAGATTTCTCAACACATTGTTGAAAATCACATCATCTCGGATGCTCAGAACGGATGTAGGGGTGGTAGCCGCGGTAGCAAGGAGCTGCTCCTCATTGACGCGGTCGCTGGCAAACTGGTCAGACGCAACCGTCGGAACTTCTCCGCCGCCTGGATAGACTACAAAAAGGCTTTCGACTCGGTTCCCCACTCTTGGCTCCTAAGGGTCCTTGAGCTGTACAAAGTCGACAATACAGTTCGACACTTCCTTGAAGCATGTATGGGGCAATGGAGTACTATCCTTAGTCTAGCAGGCGAGAAAATGACGGATGCCGATGACCAAATACGGATAAAAAGGGGTATTTTCCAGGGTGATTGTCTGAGCCCGCTTTGGTTTTGCTTGTCGCTGAACCCTTTGAGTCAACTTTTGGAGAAATCAGCGGCGGGCTTTCAGTTTCGGAGGGGAGGAATGCGGATATCGCACCTTCTCTACATGGATGACCTGAAGCTTTTTGGCCCCACAGCTCAGAAACTGGAGGAGTTGTTGAAGATCACTGATGATTTCAGCAACTCCATCAGGATGGAGCTAGGGGTCGAAAAGTGTGCGGTCTTGCATGTGGAGAGGGGTCATGTTGTTCGCTCCGATGGAGTCGATGTCGGCTCCAATCGATTGAAATCCCTTTCTGAGACTGAAACATACCGGTATCTGGGCATGTCCCAAACAATCGGTGTGAATGAAGCAGACATGAAACAAGCCGTTTGTGGGGTATTTTATAATCGCTTGACAAAAGTGCTTGAGAGCTTTTTGTCGGGCGGAAATAAGGTACGAGCTTATAATGCTTGGGTCATGCCTGTTCTCATGTACACATTCGGAGTGCTCAGATGGACTCAGACCGAACTAGATGCTCTGGACAGAAAAGTCCGCACAATCCTGACCCTTCATAGGATGCATCATCCGAAATCGTCGGTCATGAGACTGTATCTCCCGCGGAAGTGTGGTGGTCGAGGCTTTTTAAACGCCAAGGCTATGCACAACCGTGAAATATGCAGTCTCAGGGATTATTTCCTGTCGAAAACGGATGATGCAATCCATAAAGAAGTCGTGGCATGTGATAAAGGACTCACCCCTTTGTCCTTAGCCAGCGAAGAATGGCGCGACCCGGTTGTACTTAGCACCGCTGAACGAGAGTCTGTGTGGCGAGGAAAGGAATTGCACGGGAGGTTTCACAAGGCCCTTCACGAGCCTCATGTTGACAAAAAAACCTCCATGCATTGGCTGCGCTTTGGTGACCTCTTCGGGGAAACCGAGGGTTTTGTCTGTGCAATACAAGATCAGGTGATCAAGACGCGCAACTACCGGAAATACATTATCAAGGATGGGACCCAGGACATCTGCCGGGCATGTGCCCATCCTGGAGAATCTCTCCGACATGTTATTTCCGGGTGTTCCGCTCTTGCCAACACTGAGTATCTGCACAGACACAACCAAGTGGCCAAAATCCTTCATCAAGAACTCGCCCACAAGTACGACCTCGTAAATCAGAAGGTGCCATATTACAAGTACTCACCGGCGCCAGTACTAGAAAACGGCCGCGCCAAGCTCTACTGGGATCGGTCTGTCATCACGGATAGGACTATTCTCACGAATAAACCTGATATCGTGTTGATGGACCGGGCGCAGTCTCGGGTGTTTTTGGTGGATATCACAATCCCACACGATGAGAACCTCGTGAAAGCCGAAACCGAGAAGAGGAGGAAGTATCTCGACCTGGCTCACGAGGTTACCGACATGTGGGGCGTGGCATCCACCGAAATAATCCCAGTTGTTTTATCCGCGAACGGGTTAATACCAACCAGTCTTGAAACCAACCTGAGACGTTTGGGATTCCGCGGCAGTTCGCTTCCAGCGCGGATGCAGAAGGCGGTTCTGCTCGATACTGCTCGCATCGTTCGCCGGTTTCTTTCCCTGGGGTTCTGAACCTCGGTCGACTGTGCTTCTGCCGAGGGATGTACCGTCTCTCTCTCTTTAAATTCTTTCGGCCAAGAGGGAGAGACGAGATCAAAAATTCTCGAAATAATAATAATAATAAGAGTTTATTCCATATAAATGTGTACATTTATAAACTTACATACTAGATCATACACAGATTAAAAGAGTGTACACAAAACAATTTTGAGTGCCCTACTCCCTAAAAAAGGGCATAGCCCTGTAGTCTTAGGATAAGTAGTACTGCTCAACCCGAAAAATAGGTGACTTAGCTAGCTAACACAATATTACTGTAACATCTTGTATTGCATGTTTATAAAAAAATATGTTGATTTAAAACTTATTTTTACTAATTTACTAAATTACATGTAATAATCAAATGTAAATTATGGCAAAAGAAAGAATATAATATAAAGTTAATACCAATATGCACATGTAGTGTTTGCGAGTTTGTGTGTGAGGGTGTCTAAGAGGGTGTGTTTGTTGGTAGTTGTATGTAAGTGTCTGTAGTGGTATATGTTCAACCGTGGTTATAATAACTCGAGTGACATAATAAAACATGAGAAAATCAGCATACTGGTTTAAGAAATGCCTCGGTTTCGTTGTAGTCTTTCATCAGTAGCCAGGATTTGACTTTTTGCTTACAGTCATTTTTATTTAAGCCATGAATTTCAAGAAATTTATTAAAAGAATTATAAAGAAAAGGACCAAGAAAAGGAAAAAAACATCTACTGAAAGAAGTATTAAACTTTTTTTTGACACAGACTATATCAGCTCTACGTTTTAGCTGTAAATTTTGGTCTAAAGGTGTAATTTCGTGTTGAAGTCGGACAGCTTCTAATACAAACAATTTTCTTACAGTCAGTACTTTGGTTAACTCATACAGAAGTGTCGTACCAAATCTAAAAGGTTTATGAGTTAGCACTTTTAATAGCGCCCTTTGTGCTATTTCTAAGTTAAGTAAGATGGTTTTATGTGTACCTCCCCATGACGATATACAGAAAGAAAGCACACTCTCACCAAGGGCACAATAAACTCGTAAAAGCAATTCAATTTTCATAACTTGTCTTAGTTGTTTAAATATATAAATAAGTTTTCTTATTCTTCCACAGAGATGTTCAATGTGTGATCTAAAACTGAGATTCTGGTCAATTACGACACCCAAGTATTTAATTATGGGACATCTTTCCAGGCTAACACAAGTACACGGAGTCCCAAGAGAGCAATTTGGTGTGTGGACACTTAGTTTATACTGATTTCCAGGTTGGGTATGATTTCTAATCGAAAAAGAAATATATTTAGTTTTACTAGGATTAATGGTGAGAATATTTTGAGATAGCCAAAGCGATACTTTATTTAGTCCTTGCTGTGCAGATCTAAAAGTATCCTCCCAAGTATCCTCAGCAAACAATAAAGCTGTGTCATCCGCATAAGAAATCAAGCTACCATCAATTGTCAAGGCACATAAATCGTTAATATAAACTAGAAACAGAGTGGGACCAAGGATACTTCCCTGAGGTACAGTCGACAAGATTCCCGCCTGTCCACCTTAAGAGCTAGTTTTGTGTGCAGTGGTTTGCGGCATCTTCCGCTTGCCCCTCCTTGCCAGTTTTTGTCTGCCAATAATCATTCACGTTCAACCATAAACTTTGACTAATGAAGTCTGATGGACCCGAAAACGCCATAAAAAGTGTCTCTCATAAACTTTCATTGGTCAACAAAATAAAGGGCGGGGCTAGCTGAGGTCGCCACATGCAAGCAACAAGGTTTTGAAACTGGACAGGCGGGAATCTTGTCGACTGTACACCAAAAGAGACGGGCAAGTCATTGCTTATATGCTGACCGATCTTGACACACTGAGTTCTGTGTGTTAGGTAGCTGGTAAAAAGTTTGAGAGAAATACCACGTATGCCAGCGGTTCTCAGTTTATCCACAAGAAGAGGAACAGAGACAGTGTCAAAAGCCTTAGCCAAATCTAAAAAGATTGCTATCGGTTTTTTATATTCATCTAATTTCCCTGATACAAAAGAAGTTAGTTGCTGTACAGCTTTTGACGTAGATACACCACGTCTAAAACCATATTGATTGTCCGACAGTATATGATATTTTTCCAGAAAATAAGTGAGTCGGTTGTTTAATGCTTTTTCTAAAATTTTTGATATGGCTGGCAAGATGGAAATCGGCCTATAGTTGTTGACACTGTCTCTGTTACCACTCTTGTAGACTGGAATAATGACAGCCTTTTTCAGAACTGCGGGAAAGACTCCCAAATTGAAACACTGATTAAATATATGGACTAGAATGGGTGTGAGCACGTGTTTGAATTGCTTCAATATCTTATTAGGGATACTATCCCACCCGGTGGAACAATCAGTTTTGAGATTTTTTATGAAGGTGTTAATCTCATCTTCATCAGTGTTCAACAAAACAAAAGAATTACACATTGGAGATACAGACTGCGAGAAATCATTATCAGCTAGCACATTATCAGCAAGATTGGCCTGTACAGCACAGTTTGATAACACTGCTTCAGCGAGACTCTCTCCTACGTTCCTGAAATGTTCGTTTAAATTGTTAATCGATTGTTCACTGTTTTGCTTATCAATTAACTGCAAACTATGATTATTTTTCTTTCCGGTAGATGTAACGGATTTAATTGCCTTCCACAGCAGTTTAGGATTACCCCCTGCTAGTTCTATTTGTTCCCTGTCATACTGTCTCTTCTTTTGCTTTATTAAATTAAAATAATAAGATTTATATCTCAGGTACGTAGTTTTGATTGTTTCATTCTGGGGATTCATTTTAAATTTTGCATGTAAATTGTCCTTATTTTTTTGACATCTTAATAAACCAGGAGTCATCCATGCTTTACCTATTCGTTTGCGAGACGGAATATTTACTATGGTAGAATTATCTTTAATTGCCTTTTGTAAAATATGAACTAGGGATTCCAATCAATAGCAAATAGCAATATGGGTGTCGTTTGTATGGTTTTTTGGGTAGTTAATCACAAAAATTGCATCGATTTTGAAATTTAATATAGTGGACATGAACATTCATGAATGTATGTGTGCCAGAGCAAATCGGCTGTAACAGACGGACAGACAGACAGCCACACAAGTTATCCTATTAAGGTTCCATTTTTTCCTTTTGAGGTATCTATCTATCTATCTATATACCCACAATCTATCTATCTGTCTATATATCTATCTATCTATATCTATCAATATCCCAGCAAAATATCTTTGAAACAGAAGGTGGTACATCCCTAGGGGTTGGACCACGGGGTGCCAAAAAAAGTTTTTTTTTTAAATGTAAAAACTTTGACAGCCTGTATGGCCAAACGGCTAGATGGGTGTCTAGGAAAAGGTCTTTTGACGAGATTTACCTGCCGAAAGTGTCAAAACTTTACAGGCGCGTATCTCCCAAACGGCTGATGCTAGACCCATATTCATGGTACCTACTCTAAGACAAGGGCTCGGCGAGATCTAGATGACGGTAATAAAAAAGTAAAAGAAATTGCCAAACATTTGATGGGCCATATCTCCCGAACGGCTAATCGTAGGGAGTCCGGGTTTCAACTATAGAAACCAGTAAAAAAAAATTGAATTTGACAGGTTTTGACAGTTTTTTGACAGGTCCAAAAAAGTATTTCGATTTGCATGAAATTCGGTATCAAGGGGCATTCGGGGTCGCCAATTACGCTGCCGTATTCAAATTTTTCATTTTTGACAACTGATAGGGATTTTGACACTCTTTCGGAAAAACTTTGACTGGTAAGTCCCCGTGTTTGGCACTCCGGCGAGGCTGAAAAACGAGCACGTGAGGGCGGAGAACGCGCCCGCGAGGCCGAAGGCCGAGCAGGCCGCATTCGTAATCTGAGCATGTGAGTTTTTTGGCCGAGCACTACATCTTGACTCCCAGATGGAGTGAGAGCCCTTATAATGTTTGCTTCTGAAAAAAAAAAAAATTGTTTCCTGTAGGCCACGCGGGCGAAGCCGCGGGCAGAAACTAGTTTTGTCATATTGTTGTCGTGAATATCTCAACCGCTATATTTTTCCTGTAATCTTTACAGGTACACATCGCCTTACTTTCACAACCTCATAATTATGTCGAAAAATAAAATTTTCTTTTTTCTTTCGATTTAGCTAGAACGAGCGATGCCGGCAACTACATAAAGCTCTTATTTCAATATTGCATTTAAGTTAGCTGCAAATTGCTGTACAATAACCTTGTTTATAATTTATTCGAAAGATGTTAAAATGTGATAAGCGATAACCGTGACAACCTCTCATCTCCACTTGCGAGTTTTTAACCCTTAACAACACACGCTATTTCTGGCTACACAACTACACACGTGGTCCCCCAAAATGAAAATTCATAATTTGTTCTATTTTTATCACTAGACCGTTTTTTTTTTCTGAAATAAATGAAATACTTTTTATGAATGTTAGAAGAATGTTTATTTATATTTTTCAACTTTAAAATTGACGTTTCTAGCGTCAAACAAAATAAGTCATAAAAACACATAATATTCTAAGAGTTGACTTTGGAAAGCAGTTATGAATTAAAATAAGAAATAAAAAAATAAATCAAGTCTTTTTTGTAGTTACTCCTATCTTGAAAAATACAAAACATGCATTAGAATCTATAAAAATGTTCAAACATCTAAAATCACAAGGGGAATGCAAAATAGTACTTAGCAAATATCAAAAATCAATCGAGTTCAGGAACCTTATTTCAAATTCAATATTTTCAATCCAAATAATAATTATGTCAAATTTATATTTTTCCTGACATTTAACACATATTTTCACGTCTACAGAATGAAATTACGACACACATTCTTCATTGTAGCATAGCAAATTTTATAATTTGCGGTTTTCTCAGCAATTACGCATCTACGCAATTAGCTTTTGTGTGTGAGTTCATGCAGAGTCGGGTGTCGTTCGGTTTGCTTGTGCCAGATTCCGGTTCCTGTCATTGCTTTCTCTGCGTCGCGTCGGCGCGGTCCAGTCGTGGGTGTTATTAGTCCGAATGATAAAACATGGCGGTTTTGCCACCGCATGGCTTTTTATTTGTGATGGAGGTTTGTTTTCGAGCTCAAATTGGTGTGTATATTTTGCGTTAAATAGTTTCTGTAAAATTTGTTTTTTATTTCTAGTGAATTATTAGAAATGGTTGTTTAAGTATTTCTTTGTTCCGGTGAGGAAGGCTCCTGGTTCAAAAAGAAGTTTTCGGATGGGAAGGAGGGAGATCTGATCTATTGACGGGTCATGATGTATGTATTATTTTTCTTAGTAATCGAGTCACCGGTTTTTTCTTTTTCTCGTTTCCGTGTAGTAAAGCTTTATAATACGTTTTATTTTCTCCTAATTCCAGGGTGTGTTATTTGTTCTGTTGGCTGATTGTTTGCAGCCGCGAGGGTGAAACGTGGTCGAGCAGCGCGTTGTTTTGCGAGGTCGGGGCTGACAAAATCGCCGGGTGGAGTTCACCGAAGGACAGTCCACGTGACAGACTCCGGTTCAGATTTGGTTGCGATTCACAAGTATTTGTCATGTTTTTATATTAACCACAAAATTTAAAAGGGGACTTTTGGACGGGATGTTTCCAGGTCATTTAGTTATGTAAAATTTCAAAACGAATTTTATTCTTCTTTTTGTTTCACTTTATAACCTAAAAATGTTAGTTTTTTTATTGTTCCGTAAATTTCCCTGGTTCAGCTGCACCGTGTTCCAGATGACTTTAGTTTGAAGTTTATTTCGACAAATATTATATTAGTAGAATTCACGGCTCCCCTGAGCTAGATTTTTTTTGTGTTTCTTTTTCTTGTTTACAAGTTTTCTTTCTTCTAAAGACTTGTATGAAGTTTCTTAAGGTTTATTGTAATCTGCGCTGGTTATTTGTTAAACAAGACTATATTTTAGTTGGAAGGAATCTATTTAAATCGTTACCTTTAGTTAAGGCGGATCCTTCCACAAACCACTTTATAACCAAAAGGTTCTAGAAGTTTCTTCATAGAATTATAGTACCAATTTACATCAAATTCGTGATATAATATTGTGTTTATAAAGTTAAATACACCTAGTTGTAAAAGTACCACGAAGTTTTCATCAGAACCTTCTCCCAACTAGCTGTTAGGCTACAACCAGGTCACTTTTTAGCTTTATTTGTTAAGCTGCATGACTGGTGGATAAGACCGGGTACCAGCCGGTTGTGAAACTTTACATCATACATTTGGAGCACACTCTTGGAGTGATACGGTGTTACTACAAAACGGTGTTTAACTTTAGACAGTCTTTAAACCTGTTGTTGTCGCCATTTCTTTAATATTGTAAAAGAGTGACAGCAACAGATTTAAACACTGTCTAAAGTTAAACACCGTTTTGTGGTAAGACCGTTACTGTCTTTGATTCGTGGGCACAAATGACAGCATGATTTCTTGGGTCTCTTATTTTGGCTCGGCCCTTGTGCAGGTTGATCTTCTGGTAGTTCAACACCAACCTCACCAACTTGTCAATCATATCTTTCAGTTCTTTTGAAAGATTTATCACAGATCTTCTATTCATGACATGTGGAGTTACCAAAGCATGTCCAAGTCCTTCTAAAATCGTGTAACCGATGATTGTTCAGGAAAAATGTCCTGATTCACGTTTTCCTCAAAGTCATTCAACAGATCTTCTATCTGCTGGGGATTCAAACTTTTATCTATAATGCGATACAAACCTACAAAAAAATAACAAATAAATAAGTAAATTAAAATACAAATAAACTAACGTAAATACACTCGTGGGGGACTAGGGTCCCCCATCGACTCGTACCTCTTGAACTAAGCACAGTAGCCGGGCGCGCAGCCACTCACTGCGAGACCTCAGGTGACACTGGGAATACACGAAAACTCAACCGCGTTACGTAAAATGTTACTCCCTACCCCCTTCTCCCCCATGTGTGGTGTTAAAGGTAATTAAGAGGATAGGTCCTGCAAAACCATTAAAGTTGCCCAATTTTTTCTTCCTGGTTAGAAGAATGTAAGTAGCTATACAAGATGTTAAAAAAAATAAGTTCAAGAATCATCAAAAGTCATTCCAGAATTGAGAAAAAAAAGCCAAAGATGGACCTTCAAAAAAAAAAACAGTCGAATTGAGAACCTCCTCCTTTTTTGAAGTCGGTTAAAAAAGTGTTGATATCGACGTTTAAGATTATTTGAGCAAATATTCATTCATATTATTTATGAATTAAAACCTGTATAAACTTTCATAAATGATTGTCGGAACCAATGATATTGGAATATCATTGGTCGGAACCGATATTTCCAGAAAATGACTCTTTACCAAAGCTCTACTTAGCCTGGTTTTTAATGTTATGCCAAAATTGTTATTTATCTGTGCGAGCGAACGGCTGGCTGAGTCTCCGATCCACGGCCTCAGTACGCCCCTCAATATACTCTATGGTACGCCCACAGCAGCCGTGAGAGTTGGAAGTACCCTATCGCTCGTGATCGCAAGCCATCCGTTACGGATATTACGAACGCTCTGAGTTTTTGTTCAAGTGAGCAGTGATGGGTAATAAATACACAGACCAATTACGAAAAATAATGAACTTATTATGTTATATATCGCACACCCCCTAAAAAGTGTCATAACACAGCTTAGTGCGGATTTCAATTGTTAATACCACTCGAAGCGAAATTTAAAACTCTGTATCCTGAAAAAATGTCATATTTGTACTTTTATTATTCACCAGTAGATGGCGTAAATGACGCGATTGTTCCAAGAATAGTGTCGCATTAGGTTTAATACAGTCTTGGTATAGTGTAGACCTGGGAATATCGCTGTCAAAATCCATGAAAACCGTTGTAAGCTGTGTTGTGACAAATAATAGTAAGCTTTTGTGTATGATTTTCATGTTTTTTCATCCTAAAATAACGTATTATTTACGAGAGTTTTTTTGGTGTATTATTTTATACAATATTACCACATGTGTCAAAAATAACGTCATAACATGGATATGTTTCAAATTTTATTGATTTACAAATTTTCCATAAATACAACAAAATTTAAGTAAAATGTATAAACAAGAATATAAATTGCATAAAGAAATTGACATTGACATAAAGGATTGACATTGACACTGACGGCGAATAGTCTGAAAATTTTATTCTGAACTGAAAATTTATCAAAAATCGTGGAATTAACGTCGAAATCTAAAGTAAAATATCTTCAGGAAGTACAGTATTATATTTTCCATTCCCTCCACTAAATTATTACCTCCACCTCCACCACCAAACCCACGTGGCAGTGACGGCAAGAAAAATAAACATGAATCACAAAAAAGCAGAATAAATGTAATAAATCTGGTGCCAGCATATTCTCAAAGCCTTACAAACACCTCGCGGCTGAGAAATACACATAAGATTTTATCAAGAAGATATGGGTTTGAAGATTGCTGCTTTTCTTGATGCCCTATAAGCTGGCCTTTTGATTTCAATTCTTCGTGCATGTGAACAAACGACTTTAATGTTGTAAATGTGTGAAATTCCTTTGCTATTTATTTTTACTTTTTAATGCACAAGTAATTTACATTTATATTTAAGATTTAAACACAAATTTGTTATAGTAGGTCATCAATAGGTAAATATTATGAATGTCGCAGACCGCTGGTCCATCTCACGTCGCAGGTAAAGGGGGGGGAGCCGAAGTCCAGAATGATAAGTCATCGCAAAACGATCTGCTTGAGTGTCCACAGTGTTCCCAGTCATCACGCTTATATAGAGGGCAGAAGGGACTAAAGATACATATTACAAGACAGCACACAAAAAAACAACTATCCCAACTAACTGATTCTCTTTTGGTTGATTTAGCGACTGGACATCAACAAACTGAACCGTTTCACGAGACTTTAGTAAAGTTAAAAGAATGTCGTCCCATTGTGAAGCGAATTCCGCGTGGTGCTCGTATCAGCGTCGCTGAAAGGTTGTCAGAGCTGATAAGCAATGTTGTGAAGGATAACACAGAGCATGCTTGGGAGTTGCTGTTCAGATTCTCATTTGAGACTTTATATGTCGACGAGAGAGATAGAAAGCGCAGCTCCCTTACACAAGGCATTAAAAACAATTGTAAGACTCCAGCTACATTACAAAACAATAATAACAATATTTTTTTTAAATACCACCAAAGCAATAAGTATAAACAAGTGGAGAGTAAAATAAGCGATGGAGATCTTAGGGGAGCTGCGAAACTTTTGTTTTCTAGCGATGGTGTCGCTCCTGACACACCGGATACCCTGCTCGCTCTCCAAGAAAAACACCCATTCCCCCCGAATTCACTTTCCCTTCCTCAAGCTCCACAACCCGATGACCCCACTATTCAGGTGCTAGGTAAGGATGTCCTAGCGGCCGTGATGTCCTTCCGGAATGGATCTACCGGCGGCCTCGACGGCCTTAGCCCGCAGCACTTAAAAGATTTGCTGTGTAGTACGACCGGTGAAGCTGGTAATAAACTTCTGAGTAACATCACGGCCCTTGTTAATCTTATGCTTGCTGGGAAGGTTCATCCTGAGATAGCATCCTTGTTGTACGGGGCAAAACTATGTGCTTTAATTAAAAAAGATGGCGGTATTAGACCGATAGCTGTTGGCGCAACACTCCGTCGTCTTGTATCAAAGATATGCTGTCGTCACATCCTCCCAAAACTCACTGATTATTTGCAACCAATACAACTGGGTTTCGGTTCTAGAGGGGGATGTGAAGCTGCAGTCCACGCTTTGCGTACGTATATAGAAGGTGATGTGGGTGAGGTGGTCCTTAAAGTCGATATTAAAAATGCGTTTAATTCCGTTGATAGAGGCGCTTTATTGTCGGAAGTGAAGGAAATCATCCCTGAAATATTTCCCTTTGTGTGGCAATGTTACAGCAATCCAACTAAACTATTTTACAAGAACCACCTTTTGCTATCCGCAGCAGGTTGCCAACAAGGGGATCCTCTGGGGCCAGCTATTTTTAGCCTCGCCATACATAAGATTATAACATCATTGAAATCTAAACTAAACATCTGGTACCTAGATGATGGAACTCTGGGGGGTGACTCGGACACCGTCCTGCATGATCTCAGGGTTATAAAGGAGGAGTTTAAAAGTATTGGTTTGGCTTTGAATAGCGCCAAATGCGAGCTATTTATCTCTGAAAACGTATGTGACTCTGGAAGAACCGCAATTATTAACAAATTTAATTCTTTGGCCCCAAACGTTTCAATTATTGATAAATTTTCACTTCGCCTTTTAGGAGTGCCAGTCCTAGAAGACGCGATGCCACAATATTTAGATGACGAAAAAGCAATCTTTTTTGAAACAATTCCTCACCTCTCTAAAATCAGTGCCCATATGGCTTTCCAAATAATTCGATTTTGTTTGTTTGTACCTAGTTTCACATACGCTCTCAGAAGTACCCCAATTTTTAAACTAAAAACACTCCTCTTAAGCATCGATTCCATGGTGCAATCGACTTTGACCCAGATCCTGAACTTGCCTATATCTCACCGAAATTGGCTCCAGGCCTCACTTCCCATTCGTTTTGGAGGTTTAGGTATCAGAAACGTTTCGGATGTGGCTCTACCTGCATTTTTGTCTTCCTGCCACAGCACAGAGACCTTGTACAAGAAACTTATTCATCCTTCCTTGGGTGAAATTGAGGTCTCGTGCTGTAGCGAAGCCAAACAGGCGTGGTTGATTGCCTGCCCAGGCGAGGACCTTCCAGAGAATTTGGCAGTTCAAAGACAATGGGATGAGCCCCTTTGCCAACTGCGACAAAAAGAGTTACTTGATTCGAGCACCAGTGACAGGGATCGTGTCCGACTTCTTGCTGTGGCAGAGCGAGAGTCGGGCTACTGGCTGCAGGCTCTCCCATCACCAAACCTTGGGACTCTGCTGGACAATTTATCCTTTTCCACGGCCATCGGTTTGCGACTAGGGACTTATTTGACACAGCCTCATCGCTGCCCTTGCGGAGCGGATGTCGATCAGTTTGGGCACCACGGGCTCTCGTACTGCGTAGTGCTGGCCGTTTTTCGCGACATGCAGCCCTTAATGATATCATCAGAAGAGCTCTTGCCACCGTCAACGTGCCAGCGGTACCTGAACCGTCTGGAATGTCACGTGACGACGGCAGGAGACCTGATGGTATGACTCTGGTTGCTTGGAAGAATGGTAAGCCGCTGGTGTGGGATGCTACATGCGTAGACACACTAGCGGCTTCCCACGTAATCCGGACCAGTAGGGCTGCTGGTGCGGCAGCGGACAGCGCTGAGGACAACAAGCGGCGCAGGTATGCTTTCCTCGGAAACAATTATATATTTGCGCCGTTTGGGGTCGAGACCTTGGGCCCGTGGGGCCCGGAGGCGCAACGAATTTTCAAAGAAATCTCGCTGCGCCTTATCGACACGTCAAGGGACCCTAGGGCTGGCGCGTACCTCGGCCAAAGGCTAAGCCTGGCAATACAACGAGGTAATGTCGCCAGTATCTTGGGGACCCTCCCACAGGGCAGCGATTTAGACCAAATTTTCAGTTTATGAATAAAATGTCAGGTAAGTTTGGTACTATTATTATTATTTATGTACTATTTTCTTAATTAGGTTTATTTTTTAGGCATTTTAATGTTATAGTAGTTTTAGTTTTAGTTATTTTGTAAGTTCTAAATTTTTAAGTTGTATTGTAATTAATTATGTTGATTGTTTATAAATATTCAATAAAACAAAATGTTCCAAATAAAGAAATTACATTAAGTTTATTAATGCAGTTTTTTTTAAACTAACCATGAACTAAACAATAAAAGAAAAAAATTTAATTTTTTTTTTTCTCAAAAGTGCTTTTTCTGTGTAGTGACACTTTTTAGGGAGTGTGCGATATAGAATAGCAGGCAGATTATAAAAAAAAACTGCCTTTTAGTAGATAATTAGACAAAACTGTAATTATCATAATAAATTTAAAATACCTAATACCTATGTATTGTGTATACTGCCATCTCAAGGTTTCCGTTGGGTTCTTGAAATTAGAAATTTAAAGTTCAATATTCTCATTTAAAGAATCTAATGGAAACTTTGCGATGATACCATTAAATAATACATGGGTATTTAAGTTTTGGAGCATAATAATTGTGCAAATTTTAAATTAATGGGTTCAGTTTTGTTTAATTACAAAAATACGTATTTTTTTGCAATCCGCCTGTTAAACGGCTTCTAAAACAGAACAGAAAGAGACAATTTTTTTTTAAATTGTAGTCTTAACAATTCTAATAACAGATATGACTTTTTTACTCCTTAACTACGTATTAGAATAAAATAGATAGATTTATTAATTGGGTATCTTTTTACTGTCCAAATTAAAGACTTTAGAGGGGCTAGCATGCGCTAGAGATATAGCGTCTGTTTATCCTACATGCGCGTTATGCCACGTTTATCAATGTGCGAGAGAGCAAGTATGATAGAAAGACACTGTATCGACGGCGCGTGTTAGACCCTCATCCCTCGTATTGTTTATGTCCATAGTCAATGATTGCATTAAACTTTATTACTTTTATTAATAAAGTGGTTTATAATAATGTTATTACTAAAAGTATCATTTCATACACTTAAAGGCGTTTAGAAAATCAGTTGTGGAATTGAGTAAGAAACGAACGACGTAATGGTCGATTTTAATTATTAAACTAGGTAATTTGCTTAGGCGAATAGCAGTTTGCCAATTGCGTTTTAAGATGTCAAATGAATACATTTTTCTTACACAATTACAACCCAGAATACGCTCTTGTCAGAATATCCATATTTAATTATGTGAATTGGCTATAATTATCTAACCATTGCTAGTCTTACACTATAAATTATGATATGAATTGTTATTAATTTATTTATTTTTATTTATTTATTTATTAACAATCCCCTATCATATATCTTTACAGGATGCATCCTAATGCGATAGAGAAGGTAGAGAAGGTAGAGAACAACATTATACAATTCTATTAGATACAAATACACAATTTTTAAACTTATAACTATTACTTAAGATTAATACTTAAGTATGGCCTTTGTGAACTCGCTCACGCTACAATTAAACAAATCAACCCGTCCGGATCCGGCCACCACGTTTAGAGACCGCAGGGCGCGCGTGAGCGGCGCCCTCTGCAGCAAGTTGGTGCGTGCGCGCGGCACCGCCAGCAGTGCCGGCATCCGCCACCGCGCCACCAGTTCATCTGGTACGCACAGTCGAAGCTGCTCGAGGATGGCCGGATTTTGCTCGCCTCGCAGTACGCGGAATAAGTACGTAGCGAGGGAATTATGATTATAATTATGAATAATGATTTACTTTCAATACGTTAATTCAATAAATTTGCGTCACGATGAACCGCGAGCTAGCGTGTTTCCGGCGGCAGTCGTGGCGCGACATTTTCCACGAGGTGACGTTATTTTGGCGGCTAAAGAATTTATATCATGAATCATGACAGAAGTACTACTTATTATTGTTTATTTTATATGGATCAATGTTAAAATTATTCTTTTACGTAGATTATGATTTAAATAATGTAACATGATTTATATATGACATTTAGATAAAATCGTTATAATTATGGATAAAGAGTGACAACACGATGCTTCACAAAGTAGCCTAGTTCCGGTGGCGCGCCGCGGCAGCCGAGTGGGCGTATCGTGCCGCTACATTTTTATAAAAACAGAATTTGTCTAAAAATGGCTTCCACTTCTTGAACGGCGGGCAAACAGGAGGCTGAGTAAAATAATGTTACTGGTGGTGATTAAAATATAATTCAGTGTTCAAAGTGATACACACTTGCTTTTGAAAAAATTATCGAATGGTTTAGATATCTATCTACGATGTTTGATGGTCGTTTTAACCTGTAAAAAGTCATAGTGCGGTATAAAGAGAAAAACTGCCGGAAACAATAAAAGATGCGTATACTTTTGGATAATTTACTTGTTTTATTGTGCCTTTCACATCCCACTAATTTAATAATGTGTAACAACCAACGCCTAGCCAAGCCAAGCCAAGCCAAGCCATGCCAAGCCATGCCAAGCCAAGCCAAGCCAAGCCAAGCCAAGCCAAGCCATGCCAAGCCATGCCAAGCCAAGCCAAGCCAAGCCAAGTCAAGCCATGCCAAGCCAAGCCAAGCCAAGCCAAGCCAAGCCATGCCAAGCCATGCCAAGCCATGCCAAGCCATGCCAAGCCAAGCCAAGCCAAGCCAAGTCAAGCCATGCCAAGCCATGCCATGCCAAGCCAAGCCAAGCCAAGCCATAGCAGTGCGTCATGCTGACGTCACGCCGCCTCGAGCCGCGCGCGCCGCGCATCGCCCACTGCAGCCGCAGTGGAGGGGGAAGCTACGCCTGCCTATATAAACGTGCACTGAGTTGATTTTGGATTCATTTTTGCTAGACTAAATTGTAAGGCGTTACTCTGCCCGTTGACTGAGCGAAAATATAAAATAATTAAAGATTATCTATACTTTTATTTGAGTCCTTTGTTACAAATGTGTTTGTTCTTTATTTTAAGTAGAAGTAAATACAAATAATTGAATATAGGTTCGATTCCTATTTTATTGTATGGCATAGCTGACAGAATAAACATCCCACATAATGATTAATGTTCTTGCTTCATACATTTATTGTTTAACCTGGATTATTCACAAAAGCCGTGGAAAAAGAGTAGTAAACACAGATTATATATGGAAGGTTCGACTCCTGACACAATACCAAATAAAAATTATTATCTAAAATAAGAAACATATCACAGAAAACCATAGCGTAATTTAACACTCGCGTGACCAGAATAAGACCGTGCGGGTGGGGAACGCGGAGAGGGAAGGCTAAATGGCTAATTCAGCCACAAAATAGATACTACCAAAATACAATGCCGACTCAACGACGGAGCGAAAACAGACGCACACATGCATAGACGCGTACGTATGATGATCTCGGCAGAATTTCGTATTGGCATTCGACCGACTTCATCCAAGATCGTCGTACGTATGCGTCTATGTGTGCGTGCGCCTGTTTTCGCTAGTTATGCGGAGTAAACCTTCTGTAAGTGGTTAATTTTCAAGCGAGACTTTGAAACTTATGGGTAAGAGACGAGATGGTACACGAGTGCCTTTGGAAGATTTTGCTTTTAACAAATTTATCTCGAAGCTGATCCTATGTTACCTTCGACTTTTCAATACGTGCTCCGTGGAGAAGGCGGTTGAACAAAACAGGGGTCCAAAGTATTTGGTCAGCAGCTTAAGAGGAGTCACCTAACGAAGATTAAAACTGCAGATGGAAGAGTCAGTGCCTCTAAATTAGAGCTACTTGCTAAGATTGTGAGGTTCTATTGTTTAACTTTATACCTCACGGCGCCAAAAACGTCACGTCACTGAATCCATTCCGGAAATAGATACGGGTGAAATTACGACGACAGTTGAGAAACCCACGGCCATAAAAATGAGTTTTTATTTAATATCTCATGAAATATAGTTATGTTTTTGAAATTGCCACGCTGGCCTTTTATATACGTATATAAGGATGATTTTTTAAAACAAATTTTTGGCTTTGTAATGGAAAAAAATTAGAGGTAACTTCTTGACTTTTTTCTATCGAGGTAATTTTACAATATGACGTTTTTGACCATTTTTGGCTCTTGGAATTATAATACCCTAACCATACATTTATCTTTTTACAATTTTGAACTTGATTTAGCGGTCTGAAATTCAAATTTAGAATTGTCAATTATCTTTATGCACCCTCTTAAGCGCTCTCGCCCAGAAAGTACCTATTTAATCTTCTTTTAAAAGAATATGGGCTACAAAAATCCGGAAATATTGATTATGAACAATGAACATCTGGAAATATGGGTTACAAATATCCCGAAGTATGTTTTACGAATATCCCGAAATATGGGCTACGAATATCCGGAAATATGGGTTGCAAATATCCGGAAATATGAGTTACAAATATCCGGAAACATGAGTTATGAATATACGAATTACGAAATATGTGTTACGAGTATCCCGAAATATCGGTTACGAATATCCCGAAATATGGACTACGAATATCCGGAAATATGGGTTACAAATATCCGGAAATATGAGTTACGAATATCCAGAAACATGAGTTATGAATATCCGGAAATATGGGTTACGAATATCCGCAAATATAGGTTACGAATATTCCGAAATATGGATTACGAATATCCAGAAATATGGGTACAAATAACCCGAAATATGGGTTACCAATATCCCGAAATATGGGTTACGATTATCCCGAAGTATGGGTTACGAATATCTGCAAATATGCGTTACCAATATCCCGAAATATGGGTTACGAATATTCAGAAAGATGAGTTAATAATATCCGGAAATATGGGTTATGAATATCCGGAAATATAGGTTACGAATATCCGGAAAAATTAACACTGAAAGGAAGTTTTACATCTCAGCAACACCGGTTCTACACGAATATTTTGCATTGCTTTCAAAAGAGCGGAGGATTCACAAGAAAAGGATGAAACTCGGCTGCGTGACGACTATAAATTGTGGTGGTAGAAAGGGCATTATTGGGGAATAAGATCGTGTAAATAAGATCGTGTAAATCCTGCGCAAAAAATCCAATAGGCAAGCAATTTTTCTACGATATTCGACCTTACGGAATTCGGCACGAAGTGCAGTTATAATAGGTCATTAACTATGAAATTGCCGTTTTATATGGAGAATTCGTAGGAAACTCAATTTTCAGTACTCACATTTTTGCATTTTTTTAGGAATGACCAATTCAAATTTTATATTTTTTTTGTGTATGAATGAGACAACATTAAGCTAAAAGCAAATTTTTTTTTTTTAATTGTCGGCTGTAAAAGAACATTACGAATCTTATCATGGAAATAGATGGCATTTAGTATGAACTGTTTTGTTTATACGTAGATCTAAAACCTTGAATTCAACTTTCAAACAAAAAACAAATAACGAAAATAGCTATTGAATTGAATTATAGTAGTTATGAAATCTGTGAATTGTATGAAAATTTCGGCAATTTCATATTAGATCACATATTACTAACATTTACATATCAGTTTATATTTTAAATTATATTTGTATTACGATAGAGTAAATAAACATATTAAGTATGTGACGATTTTTTTGCCTTAAAACTGCTTCTAAGTGAACTATAAGTGAACTATAAGACAAATTAGGCAAAGTTTAAACTTACTGTTCGTTCAGCCATCAGACAATAAAACAAGGCGACTATTAAAATGACACGCATTGTACAAGCACAATTTAGTTTAACAGTTACAGTCGCCGGAACCAAGATTCTATATGATCTGTGTTGCAAAAAAAGGTGTTCTTATTTATATATACGATCTTTTGCGTGCGCATGATTGTCTTTTTTCATTTATAACTCAATTATAATTTCAAATCAATTTGTCACACAAAATTGCGATGGTAAAAAAATTCATTTGGAAGACATTATTTGAAGCCAGATAAAAGGAAATTGATATGAAAAAAAATAATTTAACGCATTGAGCTTGTTAATTAAATAATTTGTCACACAAAATTGCGTTGATAAAAAAAATATTTGAGAGATATTATTGGAAGCCCGATAAGAGAAAATTGAAATGAAAAAAATTAATTTAACGCATCAATTATATAAGATGACTAAAACGTAACTCCAGTATTTTAACAACACATTTTAGATGAGAAACTAATTAAGAATTCCAGTCAAGTGCTAAAAGGAGTTGCACCCACAGAGTTCCGTAGCATTCAAATAAGTTATCAAATTAAATAATTTGAAAAAATATTATAGACATAAATTAATGAAATTAAACTGAAAAATTGAGCCGAACGTCAGACTACGTGAGAGGCGGGCAATGTATACAAAACTCACATGGCTGACAGGGCAATGGCATAACGAAGGGCAGCTTGAAGCAAGCTGTTGGGCAGTAGCGACCCCACAGACCGAAAGTTGCTCCCGGTAAAAGCCCTGTTCATCATCTTTGACTTGCCTTGGTTGGCCGGCTGGAGTGAACAGTGACGAAAGACAGATAGATAGATCCCCCATGGCTTACCGTGAGAGGTCGGTCAGAGTGGAGTAGCAAGATGCTCGAAGGGTGGATGGGAAACGTAAGTGGCGAGTGTGCACGTGATGCTGGACCCTCAAGGAGCAATTGATCGTCGTTTAAAGTCCAGTGACACCTCTCCACCTTTTGGCCGCTCAGCAAATGTTGCCCCTTGTCTCTCCGTACGAGCGGCCGTTTGGGGGCCCATTTAATTGAGTTGGCGAGTCTCCGCCTGCCCATTTTTTTGTGTTATTAACATAGGCCGGGCAGGCGCCATAGTTCCTTCCATAGTCCCATCAGGTCCCATCAGTTATCCAGTGTGATATACTGCACACACTCAATTGTTTATGTATTTATGAAGGTCACTTCATGCACGTCACGCACGTAATGTATAAATATTGGAGTTTTATATCAATTAAAAGACCTATCTAGTAGACTTACAAAATTCAGACTATATCTTGAAGATTATGATTTTGAAATAGCATACATTCCAGGTCGAAATAATGCGGCTGCAGATGCACTGAGCACAATACCATTAACATGCAAAGATCTAAAAAATATGAGAAGTCAAACCATCTCAGTATTGACGCGTGCACAGTCTAAGAAAAAGGACGAACATTTACCGGACTTACCTACTCAGATTTCTAATAATAATAATAATTAAGAACAACCTTTAGCTGTCGAACTATTAAAAAAACCTTACGATGTGATAGAACTAGTTTTTTGCAACGGTGACAGAATTAAGAAGATAGAAAATATTGAAAAATTTCATTCGAAAGCGAAATATTTAACTAACGTACCATCGTTATCAACGATGCTTTCTACATTCCCGATCATTATCTACCCCACAGGTGTTAGTGAGGGACTTAGATTGTTTTTGTAAGAGATTAAATATAGAAGAGTTGCACATTGTTAAAAATCAATGTAATGCATCATTAATAAAAATAATTGCAAGCAATATTAAAAACTTACAAACTGTGTTACCGCGCCTTGTTATTACTAAAGATTTAATACGCATAATTGATAAAGATGACAAAAGGGTTATTCTGAACGATTTTCACATTTTACCTACCAGTGGACATTAGGGTGGGCCGATTTTACTTTTTTTGGAATTTGGTATGACAAGACCACTTAAAACGTGCATTAGGATATTTATGTACGTAGATTTCAGGAATAATAACAATAAAACTTCAGCATACTACTTTTAGCCCTCTACTAGCAATTTAATATTTATTAAGTTGTAATTTTTCACTCAATTTGTGTAATTTGTTTCATGTACTCTCCAACGATTAGTTTACTGTTTTATTACACTACCCACTATATTAATAATAATAATAATAATATTAATCCTGACCCTTCATAGGATGCATCATCCGAAATCGTCGGTCATGAGACTGTATCTCCCGCGGAAGTGTGGTGGTCGAGGCTTTTTAAACGCCAAGGCTATGCACAACCGTGAAATATGCAGTCTCAGGGATTATTTCCTGTCGAAAACGGATGATGCAATCCATAAAGAAGTCGTGGCATGTGATAAAGGACTCACCCCTTTGTCCTTAGCCAGCGAGGAATGGCGCGACCCGGTTGTACTTAGCACCGCTGAACGAGAGTCTGTGTGGGGAGGAAAGGAATTGCACGGGAGGTTTCACAAGACTCTTCACGACCCTCATGTTGACAAAAAAACCTCCATGCATTGGCTGCGCTTTGGTGACCTCTTCGGGGAAACCGAGGGTTTTGTCTGTGCAATACAAGATCAGGTGATCAAGACGCGCAACTACCGGAAATACATTATCAAGGATGGGACCCAGGAGATGTGCCGGGCATGTGCCCATCCTGGAGAATCTCTCCGACATGTTATTTCCGGGTGTTCCGCTCTTGCCAACACTGAGTATCTGCACAGACACAACCAAGTGGCCAAAATCCTTCATCAAGAACTCGCCCACAAGTACGACCTCGTAAATCAGAAGGTGCCATATTACAAGTACTCACCGGCGCCAGTACTAGAAAATGGCCGCGCCAAGCTCTACTGGGATCGGTCTGTCATCACGGATAGGACTATTCTCACGAATAAACCTGATATCGTGTTGATGGACCGGGCGCAGTCTCGGGTGTTTTTGGTGGATATCACAATCCCACACGATGAGAACCTCGTGAAAGCCGAAACCGAGAAGAGGAGGAAGTATCTCGACCTGGCTCACGAGGTTACCGACATGTGGGGCGTGGCATCCACCGAAATAATCCCAGTTGTTTTATCCGCGAACGGGTTAATACCAACCAGTCTTGAAACCAACCTGAGACGTTTGGGATTCCGCGGCAGTTCGCTTCCAGCGCGGATGCAGAAGGCGGTTCTGCTCGATACTGCTCGCATCGTTCGCCGGTTTCTTTCCCTGGGGCTCTGAACCTCGGTCAACTGTGCTTCTGCCGAGAGATGTACCGTCTCTCTCTCTTTAAATTCTTTCGGCCAAGAGGGAGAGACGAGATCAAAAATTCTCAAAATAATAATAATAATTCTTTATTTTAGGCAACACATGACAAAATATAAATAAAATACAATGACAAGGGCCCAAAGTAAATAAATACCTTACAGACTAACATACATAATATAACACTAATTAACACTTCCTGACTGGCGAAGTGCTGCGCGCTTGTGGAAGTGGGGGGGGTGTCAGCTAACCTTCCACGGAATCGCCGAAATACGACACCCTTCGGCCAGAAGTCTTTTTTCGTGACGAGAGCGAGGATCGTAGTAGGTACTCGCACAACAAATGAGTTGAAACTCACGTTGTTGCGCGAATGCAGCTTCTCCACTCTCAAAACGATGTTTGTTTTTTTCTTAATGTACTTCACCAAATCAGCTAGCTGGGTGGTGAAGTTCAGTCGGGACACGTACAACAGCGTCGAAGGTAGTGCAGGACGCAGCAAGTTGTCCGGTCCAGTCGGCGCAGTTCCGCACTGGTTACGTCGATGGGGCATCCTCTTCTTCTTCTCTACCAAGATGAAGCCCTTCTCAACGACCTGACCAGGATAGGGGTCCTGGGGTACCACACTGCGAAGGGGCTCACGGCGACTCTTGTCTGGCTCCCTCTCGGCGAATTTTTTGGTTTGCCGCTTGTCGGGAGATTTGCTGGCGGCAGCAGCAGCGTACCCGTTTGGGGTGGATACAGACACCGGTGTCGTCACCGCGAAGTGAGGCGCGGGGGGTAGCACGGGCCGAGCAGGGAGCGCGGGATGCGGGGCGAAGAAGTCGGCGGCCGGTGAATTTGCTGACTCGGAACTATCACTCACGCAGTACGCTTCACGTCGGGTGTTGACGTTCGAAGCCACAGGTGACCTACATACCGATGTCGTCTTGCGCAATGCATTGACTTCGACACGCAGCTCACTGATGGTGGTTTGTGAGGCTTCGAACTTCAGCTCCAATTGAGTTAGACTGGATCGAAGGGATGTTATGTCCCTCAATAGCCGGGTCACGTCAATGTGGTCGAAGGTAACCGGCGGAAGTTTGCGTAGGTCCTTCGCCACAAAAGTCGGCACATCGTCGGGATCCTTTTCCTTCAGCACCTTCACGATGTCCTGAAGGCTTTTCTCTCCCTTTTCATCTCTCCTGCGAGATGGCATCTGGTCGGAGATGTTCAGCGACGCGTACAATAAAGATTTCGCGGTTCGAATCTCTTCTTCCGTGAAGTTAGTCTTGCAGATCTGCGCAATACTAACTTCGTCCATCACGTCCAGCTGGTACTGCAGGAACGCCAGGACTTCGTTGGGCACGAGTTGTCCACTCATGATGTCTGTCGTGTCACGGACGCGCAAGCGGCCGCGGCAGTACGTGAATATATTAATTCAGAGCGGTAAACAGTGAGGCGCGTGCATCATCGAGCGCGCACTGCACTGCACTGATGCTTATGCCTTATATTTGTGTAATTACACTATTTAAACTAGTTCCGACGTGATTGCAAAATTAAACAATACGAGTTTTGACATGATTTCCGTCGTAAATTTGCTGTATGAAACTCTCAGTTTGTATGTAATGTTCGTGGTGGAAAGTTCCATAGAAATATTTTTTGGGAAAAGTGGCTGTGTTTAAGTATTGTTTTAGTTGAAAATTTAATTATTGTTGTGTGATAATGAGTTCTGTATCTGTACCACGGCGAAGTGACACAGTGTGTCCTTTATTTGGTCCCTATGCTGAACTTGACAATAAGTGCTTGCCTACTATATGTGACGTTATTAAGTTTGTGTTATTAAAGAAACATGAATTAAAAGAACAACGCAATGGAAAACAGCCTTTAAATTCAGAGGTTTATACTTTAGTTTGTCAGGATATCTAGCGCGTTGGAATGATACTTCGATTCCGATAGTTTCCCAAAAACGCGTAAAGCAAATGCTGAAATTTCACTTTGATAGATACTTGTCACTAATAAGGTAGGTACCCAAATTCAAAGAAAAATTCAAGCTACTATAGTAAAGTAGAAGAATTTGTTGCAAAATCTTTGAAAACTTTATTTGATATGTACTTGTCCGAAAGAAAGAAAAGTTCCTATCAAAGAAATGCCTTTTCTTCAGGACCATAGAATCGAAAGAAAAATGATTATGGGTAATATTGATCGAGCAGAAACTCTTAGACCCTTGACTTTAGACTGTGCCTTCTACCTCACAAGGTCCAGACAACAAGTTACCACTGCCAACAATTGCTACAGTTTGCGACCGATTCGGGCTGTCTTCGCGATCTGCAGCTGCAGTTGCCTCAGCGCTCTTAGTAGATCTCGGAATCGTCACGGAAAGCGATAGCAACTTAGTTGTTGATGACAATAGAATACGAAGGGCTGTATCTAAATCGAAACGTGATCTGCCAGAAGTTTGTCTTGCTAAAAAGCATATATTTTGACGGTAGATAAGATAAAACATAAGCATAACACTAGGGGGGCGGCTTTCAAGCTCACTCTTCAACATTTCAAAAGTGAAGCTTTTCGTGGGAGTTTTACGCGGCAACGAAATGTTGGAATAATTTACCACCGCCTGTGAGAAATAGCAAAACTAAATTTTTATTTAAAAGGAAACTGTTTCAACATCTCTTGACAATCCAAAAATCGTTGCCGTAATGTTAATTGTTTTTAGTTGTCCCTTGCCATCAATTTATTTGTATTCATTCAAGTTATATTCTTGCCATTTTAATTCGTTAGCTGTTTCTTCTTTTTTTCTTTTTTTATGTATATAGTGTGTTTATATGTGATCTTTATACACAGCAATATTAATTTAATATTCATGTTGTAATGTAAGTAAGTAATTTATGTATATTATATGTATAATGTTATTTATTAACATAATAAATAAGAGTATTGCATCGGTTCTTTAAGGCCTTCTGTGTGATAACAGGCCTGACATAATACCAGGGCACTGAGATTTTAAAATCTGAGATTTTTAAATCGCATTGTCCTGAGTCAGACTTTTTTCTCTGCCTCAACACAACATCTCTTGTTTTTATTGTTATTGTGTTACTGATCATTGTGTATGTTAGTGTTGTGTTTGTTAATTTTTTAATCTACTTTATTTTATTTTTTACTTGTTATTGCAGCGAATAAATGCCTTCTTATTCTTATTCTTATTCTTAAAACTTTGTTATCTGAAAGGAAAGGAACTCGTTTACATCATGTATCTATTTTATTTGAACCAGGATCTCACTATATCGGACACTCTACCCCTGAAAAAGGAACTGCGATAGGGATCGCTAAATCTATAATAGAATTGATAAAAAGAAAGGAACTTGATACGACCGAAATAGAGTGTGTTGGCTGTGATGGTACTGCAACTAACACGGGCTAGAAAGGTAGTGTAATTCAGCATTTAGAGCATCACTTTGGGAGACCAGTGCAGTGGGCGGTGTGTTTATTACATGCCAATGAGCTGCCACTAAGACACCTCTTTACAAAACTGGATGGTTCAACCTCTGGTCCTCGTGAGTTCTCTGGCCCAATAGGCAAATGCCTGATTGCATGTGAAAAGACGGACGTGGTGAATTACATGCCAGTAGATGGAAACGTGCCACAGATTGAATATGATGCTATTAAAGACCTTAGTACTGACCAAAAATACCTGTATGAGATTTGCCAGGCAGTTACTTCTGGCATTTGCTCACCAGAGTTGGCTAATCGGCAGCCTGGAAATATGGCTCATTCGAGGTGGCTCACCTTTTCAAATCGCATTTTGAGACTATACATAAGCACATGCGAGCCTTCAGAACGGTATCAGAGCATCGTGGAGTACATTATGAAAGTTTATGCACCAGTTTGGTTCTACATAAAGGCGCAACCACTATTAAAGGACGGAGCCCATCACATTTATAAATTGATTAATTTTTCAATGGAAAATGTGAAAGCCATAACTGACCCTGTGACAGAACGGAACGCATATTTCAGCCATCCCGAAAATTTGCTTATAGCAATGCTCTATGACGAGAGAGAATATGTGAGACAGCTCGCTGTAGAATGAATTGAAAACGCCAGGTTAACGTCGTCTAGCAGTAAAATCCGAATTTTTAAGCCCCCACAGAGGCCACAATTGAATTTTTTTGTTAAATATTATACAAATCTGCTAAATTGGCAAGATATTAACATCACACCGCCGCCAATTCTCTCGAAATACCCCATTGACGAATTGAAAGAAATGGCTAAAAAAAAAGTACTGCCACCACATGACTACCCTTGCCATACACAAAGTGTAGAGAGGTGTGTGAAGTTGGTGACAGAGGCTGCCCAGAGGGTCATAGGAGAATCAGCGAGGGACGGGCTGATACAAAACACATTAAAATCTCGCGGCGAAATGCCCGAGTTTGACCACAAAAATCAGTTCAAAATTCCTAAGAAAACATAATTTTTTTGTTGATATTATTGTAACTTTCATTTATAATTTGAATAAAACTTTGCATGATTACTTTTTTTTTGTTTTATAATTATTCCTACACTATAAAAGTAATATATAATTAAAAGAATTAATAGTAATACAGCTGTCTGATTATTCACTGAAATTTCAAAAAAAAAAATTGATTTTTTGACAGCTGGTAGAGGGCTCAAGACAGTTTAATGTTAAAAACCTGATTAATACCTTTAGAATCTACTCATAAATCTGCAACTTTTGACACCTCTTGGGTTAGTGCATTCGAATTTTTTTTTTTCGCCTTACTTCATCGACCTACCCTAGGGGACATGCGGGGGTAAATAGAATGTTAAATAACATAAAAATATTGTATTTTTGGCCAGGCATTACGAATTACGTACAGGAATTTGTAAAACATTGCAAACAATGTCAATTACATAAACACAGCAATAAACAGGTTAAAGAACCTATGTTGATAACGACAACTCCCAACGCAGCATTTGAGCTGGTTAGTCTAGACATCGTGGGCCCATTACCTGTCGATAATGTAAACAATAAGTATATCCTCACATTGCAATGCAATCTTACGAAGTTCGTGGAGGCATATGCTTTGGAAAAGAAAGACACGGAATCCGTAGCAAAAGTTTTTATTAATAATTTTGTATTTATTTTTATTTTATTATTCACACAGAAATCCACAGCACATTACAAAAAAAAATAATAACAGAAAAAATTACCCGAACAGAGGCCAATAAAGGATTCTTCTTATACTAACTTAAATTGTAAAAAGCATGCAAACAAGAAATCGAAGGTGTATACAGAAAATTCGATTAATAAAAAATAAAAAAAAACATAATAATTAGTATAGAAAAGGACAAATATTAAACATAGTTAGATTTAAGTTAAAAATTCAGTTGAGAGTTAACATGTGTGTCAGGGTGAGTTTGAGGGTGTATAAATGTGTGCAAGAGGGATGTAGTGTAGGTGTAGTAATTTTTCATTGCTGTGAGTTTGTGAGTTAATGCTGTGTATGTATACGCGAGGAGCAAGAAGGGTGAAAACTTATTTAAGGTGGTAAAAGAGGAAACCAATCTGAAATTGTTGAACAAGATGGCGCTACTGAAGCAAAATGTACTTCAATGTAAATAAGTCATCCTATACCAAAATTTTAATAGATTCACTCCATTTGCCCAGACTTGTAATAAAACAGAACATTAAAGATATGTAAAAGTTCTTTTGCCCCTTTCAAAACGACATACATTACGAAAACTCGGAAAATGCTTGAGTGTGCAATACTTCATTGTAACTGTGTGCGTATCTGTCAACACGTCACGTCTCGTGTATTATTAATTTCACGAAAGAAGTTTCCTGTCTAAGACCGTATTCACAATGAATAAATACGAAAATGCCTTAATCCGCAGAACTTCTTTCGTGAAAAAAAGTTTAGATCAGCTGCGCTGCGCCGCGCGCTTTTTTTTACAATTACTACGCGTCCAAGGACAAAAGGGCCAACCAATAATCGCCTCTGTTATAAGGTAATAAAGTCTTCGTCATATGTCTTGGACATGTACTTACCTAGTATGCCGGTTCCATTTCATTCATCCATGATTATGGTAGATTCAGTCGCAAGTCGATCGTAAAAATATCTTTTTATAAAATACTGATTTGAATGTTGAACATAATAGGGAAACAGAGGGAAAAAATAATATGCTTTCTTTATGCAATGGGTACGTTCATGGCGATGGGTTAGCTTACATAACAACCTTTTTCTATCCTTTTCTATATAGTTAACCATATCAATAAAATAAATGAAATATTCAATTTTGTCTTATCTGTATATACAAAATTAAAAGTCCTGACTGACTGACTGACTGACTGATATATCAACGCACAGCGAAACCTCTGGCCCTAGAGACTTGAAATTTTGCCTATAGATACCTTATATAGTGTAGGCATCCATGAAGAAAGGATTTTTCAAAATTCACCCCCTAAGGGGGTGAAACAGGGGCCCAAAGTTTGTATGGGGAAACAAGATTAGTTAGGACTATTTTATTCGAGACTTCACAGGAGTACTCTCATGTGTTTCAGGTTTTTCAGAATTCAACCCCTAAAAGGGGGAAATGGCGTGTGTTCACGCCATAAGCGTGACGCATGCGGATGGGTAATTTCGCAACACAGCGCCTGGCGCCAACTCGACTCGTGCGCCGGCGCTTGCCTTCTCTTCCGCGGCGGACGTCTCCCGAAACACACGTGTGCACACTCGCGCCGCCGACACGCCGATAAATCTCGCGTACCTTGTGCTCATACCAGTGTCGTGTTCACATTACTCCACGAACCAATACATCCTGCTCAACCTGCCCAAGATCAGCCCAACAAGAAGGGACGCCACGCAGCGCATTCGTCGGCCCATCCAGAACCATCCAGAACAAAGGTTAGTTCACTCACGTTTCTTCCACAATTCTCCCGTGTCAACTCATCCATTTTCCCTTTCTCATCAGCTCTGCATTCATGTACTAGCGTGTACATTTCTGGTCCTTCGAGTCCGTTTTCGAAAATTTTTGATCCTTCGAACCGTTAGTGAACCAGCCCCCCTCGATTTACTACAGTCCATTTTCACCCGGTTACATATTTTGGCCCCCTCCCCGGCCCTTTTTCCGGCAAAAAATATTTTGTGGTCTCGAATACCTTTTTCGGGTAGGTAATTACTGCGTCCGCGCCGCCTAGAACATTCCATTTATCTGTATAGAACCGGCCCCCCTCGCCCCCGGCACAGAATAAATTCACTTTCATCCCGTTTATTATTATTATTCAGCTCAGATAATATAATTATATCCTTTTGGATCACCCATTCTGTTTAAACAAATAACAAAATTTTATAGACCCGGTGCCGGGTATTAATTTGACACCTTATCTTGTGTTCTGGAATTGGTTATCCATTCAGCCCAATTGTTTGTTACAGTCCACTATATTTCTTTATTAAACCCCCCCGTCACTCCCAGGGATTAATTATCAGCCCTTATAAACCCCATACGTAAAATTAATTAAACTCAAAGTCAGCATTTTGCTCAACACTGTTAGGTACCATTTTTTACATGTAACTCCCGACGCAATCTTTTCAAATGTACTCGAAGTGATTCAACTCTGCTCGTAAATAGTTCACATTTTAAGTTTTATATCGTGTTACAACGTTTTGAGTACATTTCACTTTGTTTTGTATCGCCCGAAAAGTTGTAAATCTACCCACTGTCAAAGATAGTTTTCGTATCTTGCGAGATATTTTTTGGTGCGAGTATAAATTTACTTTTGTTTTGTGCACATACGTTATTACGTTACGTATTACCAAAGCTTGGTTTGCAACATTGGATTGTTCACTCATTTAGAACCGATTTCGGCCAGGTACTCAAAGAAGTAGGTAGATATTTTGTTCTATAAATAGAATTTATCACGACTCTGCTCTAAAACGGTTGCAGTTGTTTTTGTTGTAAATGTACTATCGTGTAAGCAAGAACTAGCGCGTATTGTCGGCACATGATTTCAAGGCAAATAACATAAAAGTGAACAAGTCCATCAGCCCTTTTCGATAATTTGTGTTACGGTAATCTCGTGTCGCAGTAATAGATTGCCGGACAGTTTTTTCGTGTTATTGCCTGCTCTTTAACCGGGTGCATATAGCACAAATATAGTAAACATTTTTTTTTTCTTCTCATCTCTGATCTTATTGTTTATGGTACACATATAGGCTGTTCAACGTTGGTTTATCAGCTAATATACAGGTTGTTTAAAAAAAAAAAATTTTTTTTCTCTCTGTCGTGTTTATTTAAGAGTTCCGTGTTCCGTTTGAACATAGTCATTGTTACTTCATCCGCGCAAGTATCTCAGCTCTATTCATCTATCTCATCAATTATTTCAGTTGTACGCTCGCTCTTATAGTTCAGCTCAAGCTCGTTGCGTATTTTATCTTAGTAAACAACCTCCTAGTTTAACAAGATTAAGATGCCTTTGAAATCACAAGCCGCGATGTTTCGTGAGGCCGTAAAGGCGATAGTTCTGTTAAAGGAGATTGGTGCGGCGGTTGAGGCAGGCGACAGAAAAACATATTCTGTGGCGGACTTCACCGCTCGTTACGCAAACATACAACACGTTAAAGCTAAGTTAGAGGACGTATATTATGAAATCCTTGACGATGAGGATTTGTCCGACGAAACTGAGGCAACCTACACGAAAAATTTTCAGTCGGCACTTAGCGACTATGATGCTATCCTAGTGGCATTCGAAAAATTGAAAGAAAAATCAGCTCTTCCGGACAAGACGCAACACCTCAGCTCAGGTACACCCGTTGGTGTTCTACCGAAAATACCGATTCCGGAGTTTCACTCGAACGTGGAAGAATGGCCCTCGTTTATTGCCGTTTTTAGGAGCCTCATCAGTGAGATGGCTACAGTCTCGGATGCTGTCAAGCTGCATTATTTGTTAGGCGCCCTAAAGGGTGAGGCACATGAAATGGTGAAACACCTCTACCCTACCAACGATAATTATCCCATAGCCATGGAAATTCTCACCAAGCGTTACGACAATCGACGCGTACTCATTGACCGATTTGTGGACATCATCATGAACCTCCCGCACATCCACATGCGCTCGGATATCCGCACATCGTTTTTAAATTCCGCTTATCTCAGCGCAAAGCGCTCTCCGCAACCTCGATCTGCCCATGAAAGATTCTGACTATGTTTTCGTGTCCATGGTGGTGCGAAAACTACAAGGCGAGCTCCGCACTCTTTTCGAGCGGAAGTACGGATCTCGCGCAACTCTGCCCACGCTCAAGAACCTCATTGAGTTCTTGGAAGAGCACGCACGCTGCAAGGAGAATGAGTCGTCGTCCCTTGCGTCACAGGATGCTCCTTCTTCAGCACGGCTCGGCCCGTCAGAAAGGCTCACTCAGCTCAATCAGCTGGTTCAGCCCACTCGAGGTACTCCACGTCAGCCCTACCAGGCTCATCAAGAGTTCCGCCCCATGGCTCCTCGGCAGGACAATTGCTCCCCCCGTCCTATTCGTCAACCATTTTTGGCATTTGCGACAGCGCCAGTTTACTCGGCCCAAACATCCCCATCACCCACTCGCCAACAAAATTATTCGGCTCAACGTTCTTCCCCTACTGGTGGTATGCCATGCCCATACTGCAAGAATAGGGGACACAAACTCATCGCCTGCCCAGAGTTCAACAACCAGCCAGTTCAAGGTCGTTGGGACTTTATTCAAGCGCGCAACCGCTGTCAGCGCTGTATGGGTCCTCATTATGAGAACGAGTGCAGGTCTACACGTGCATGCAAGGAGTGTGGGCGGACTGACCACCACACTTCACTGCATCGCCATGGGGCCATGTCTCCGACACGCTCATCTGCTCATTTGCTGCCTCCATCTCTACGTGAGCAGCCCAGACAGCGCTCAGCGCATGAGCCTCAACACCATTCGGCACATGCTACACAGGCATACACGTCCCGCCCCAACCCGCCCACTCAATCGCGATCGCCAAGTAGGTCTCGGGTAGGTAGGCAACAATGACTACCTACAATAACAGAGCACTATGAAGGCGAGGACGACCAGCACTCAGCACACTCATCACATACACACTCAGCTAATTTTCACTCCATGACTTCAACTCCAACAGAGAATTCCTGTAACTCCGCACAACGTGTAGTGAACGTCACTAACACACCAATTTTGTTGCCAACCGTCTCACTTAAAATAGCAGACGTACATGGTCAATTTCACTCAGCACGAGCCCTGTTAGACTGTGGAAGTATGCTGACTCTTTGTTCTCAGCGCATGGCCAAAATTTTAAATTTACCATTAAAACATACATCTCTAAAAATCGCAGGAGTTGGAAATCAGCACACACAAAAATCAAAGGCATCAATCACAATTGTATGCCGACCTACACACCGTGACACACCTACGATCACGGCCACAGCCCATATATTGAAGAACGTAACTGGGTACCTACCGTTAGAAAAGGTTCCAGATCTCACTCAGTTAACAGGTCACCCACCGATTCCTCTTGTGATCGAGAATATCACACACCAGCTCCGGTTGATCTAATACTAGGATCTGACGTTCTTGGTCAAGTGTAAGACGGAACCAAGGTTTCGCTCGGCTCTGGCAAGCCCATAGCCTTCGGCACGATATTCGATTTTACATTAATAGGACCTTTCGAAAGTTTACATACCTCATCCACGAATCAGGTCAATTCAGTTCACATTGTCGGCTCTCACACGGACTCAGAGCGTTCCACTCATGACATTCACAAAAGTCTTGAGAGATTTTGGGAATCCGAGGAACCCCAAACCTACAAGCATACCAGCCCATTAGAGGAACAGTGTGAGGACATTTTCCGCACCACAACTACTCGTGAACCATCAGGTCAATATATGGTTACACTGCCCTTTCTGCACAACGCGCCGACATTAGGTTCCACTCATGCTATTGCGTTACGCAGGTTTCTCAATTTAGAGAAGAAGCTGCTAGCGAACCCACCCTTCCGCTCGAAATACGTAGAGTTCATGTCAGATTACATAAAATTGGGACATATGTCGCCGTGTCACCCCAATACCTTTGCTCATAATATCCCACATCATGGCATATTCAAGCCAGGATCAGAAAAGTTACGCTGCGTCTTTGACGGAAGTTGTAAAAGCTCAAACGGCGTCAATTTGAATGATTGTCTTAATACAGGTCCGGCTCTTCAACAGGATATTGTTGACATTATCATGTCCTTCAGGGTCCACTCACAAGTTTTCAGCACTGACATCCGAATGATGTTCAGAAATATCCTCATTCACCCAGAGCAAAGACCTTTTTAACTCATTCTCTGGCGGTCTTCACCCGACCAGCCCCTGCTCACGTATGCCCTTAATACCATCACATATGGATTAAGGTCCAGCCCATACCATGCCATCCGCACTTTACTCCAATTGGCTGATGACGAAGGTCATCGCTACCCCCACGCTGCTCAGGTCCTCCGCAAATCAATATTTGTGGACGACATTCTCTCAGGTGCAGATTCTGTGGAATCTGCTCAGTCGCTCCAAAACGATCTGATCGAGTTACTCGCCTTAGGTGACTTCCAGCTCAGTAAATGGACCTCCAACTCGCCTCAGCTCCTTGAACGGTTCCCAGATGACCAGTGCGACATGCCCAAGGACTTTGACTTCAGTCCCGACTCTAATTCCATTAAGGTTCTGGGAATACAGTGGATTCCTCAAACTGATGAGTTCACTTATCGCATTTCTCTGCCCACTCATGCTCAAGTCACAAAGCGCTCCATTCTCAGTACAGTAGCGTCTCTCTATGACCCCAATGGCTGGGTTACTTCAGTCATCTTCCGCGCAAAGATTCTTCTGCAGAAGCTTTGGCTTCCGAAAATAGGATGGGATGAGCCTATCTCTGAAGAAGTCCACACAGAGTGGCAACACATTTCAGAGGATCTTCCTCAGCTCTCAAACCTCCGTTTACCTCGACACATTTGTAAGTATAAGCCCACGTCTACTTACTCACTTCACGGGTTCGCGGACGCATCAGAGGCTGGCTTTGGTGCCGTTATCTACCTTCATGAGCGCAATACCACTGGACATGTCAATGTACACCTAATCATTGGCAAGTCCAAGGTCGCACCCATTAAGACTCGCCTCTCAATCCCGAAATTGGAGTTGTCAGCCGTGACTCTTTTATCTCAGCTCATGACTCGAGTGTCAGCCCAACTGTCAGCTCATATAGCCATTCAAACACACACATGCTGGTCAGATAGCACAATAGTGTTGGCATGGCTCAAAACCCCACCTCACCGATTACAGACTTTCGAGGCCAATCGAGTGGCTAAGATCACAGCTACTTCAACTAGCAATACGTGGAGGCATGTGCCCACGAACCTCAACCCTGCTGACTGTGCAAGCAGAGGCATGTCTGCCCAGTCTCTCTCACTTCATGACCTTTGGTGGTCACCCAGTTGGCTCAAAGAACCTACCTGCACTTGGCTCAAGATGCCACCCGCTCTAGGCCATCATGCTCTCCCAGGCCTTAAGCCCAAAAAGGTACCAGCACACATAGCAGTCCCAGATATCGATCTGGACTTGCTCACTCGCTACAGCTCACTTGACAAGCTCGTCGGAGTGACGGCTTGTATTCAAAGGTTCATATTCAATTGTCGGCACAGCCCAGATGCACGGCGCTCTGGTCCGTTGACAGCTAATGAACGCAGGGACGCTCTGTTGCACTGGGTCCGCTCTGTTCAGCACAATGAGTTTGCTGAAGACATTAATCGTATCCAGACTGATAAAGTTTGTCCCGTTCGGCTCCAGCGCCTCTCGCCCTTCATAAAGGACGGCCTCTTGAGAGTCGGTGGTCGTCTCTCTCACGCGTCAATTAGGTATGACGCTCAACACCCACCCATTCTACCCAGCTCAAGTCCGCTCGTAGATCTCATTATAGACCACTATCACAAAATACACTGCCACCCTGGAGCTGACACATTACACGCCATATTACGCCAGCAGTACTGGATTCTGTCCGCTCGTCGTATTATTGGACACCGCGTGTTTAAATGTATTAGATGTTTCCGGTGCCGCGCTCAACCTAAGGCTCCGCTCATGGCTGATCTCCCAGTAGACAGAGTTACTCCTCAGCCAGTTTTTAGTCACGTCACGACGGACTTTGCTGGCCACTTCTTCGTTAAATCCAGCACGTTGCGGAACGCGAAACTCATAAAGGCGTATTTTTTTGTATTTTCGTTTGCCTCGCAACAAAGGCGGTTCATTTGGAACCAGTCTCTGCACTCACAACGGAAGCATTCTTTGCGGCATTGCAACGTTTTATCTCACGTCGCGGTACTCCAGTTCTCATTCGCTCAGACTGCGGCACAAACTATGTAGGTGCTAGAAATCAGCTCATTGAAGTTCAGAACTTCCTCAGGTCAAACAATGATGCAATCACTCACAAGCTCGCGAATCAGCACATAACTTGGTTACTGAACCCGCCTAAAGGGCCTTGGTTCGGCGCTCTGCACGAAATAAACGTAAAATCCACCAAGCAACTACTTTATCGCGTGATAGGTGAACAGCACCTCACTTTTGAGGAATTCTCTACCCTTTTGGCTCGAATTGAGGCTGTACTCAACTCAAGACCCCTCTGCCCAATTTCATCCGACCCTACGGACTTTGAACCTCTCACGGCCGGACATTTCATTATTGGTCGTCCGCTCACCGCTCTACCTGAGCAGTCTTTTGACGACAGACCCATATCTGCTCTTAAACGCTTTCAACTCATTCAAGCGCTCTCTCAGCGTTTTTGGACTCTATGGTCCAGATCCTACCTCCATACCCTGCAAACCCGCTCCAAATGGCTCTCCCCTTCTTCCCCTCCTCAAGTGGGTGAACTGGTCCTCATCAAAGAGGATGACCTGCCTCCGCTCCAATGGAAGTTGGGGAGAATTCTCCGCACGATACCTGGCAAGGATGGAGTGATCCGAGTTGTGGATCTGGACACAGCCCATGGAAATCTGCGACGACCTGTGTTCAAGCTAGCCAGGCTGCCGTTGGATTCAGCTCAGGAGGAGTCACAGCCCCGCCCCCCCCAGGATGTTCACGCCACAAGCGTGACGCATGCAGATGGGTAATTTCGCAACACAGCGCCTGGCGCCAACTCGACTCGTGCGCCGGCGCTTGCCTTCTCTTCCGCGGTGGACGTCTCCCGAAACACACGTGTACACACTCGCGCCGCCGACACGCCGATAAATCTCGCGTACCTTGTGCTCATACCAGTGTCGTGTTCACATTACTCCACGAACCAATACATCCTGCTCAACCTGCCCAAGATCAGCCCAACAAGAAGGGACGCCACGCAGCGCATTCGTCGGCCCATCCAGAACCATCCAGAACAAAGGTTAGTTCACTCACGTTTCTTCCACAATTCTCCCGTGTCAACTCATCCATTTTCCCTTTCTCATCAGCTCTGCATTCATGTACTAGCGTGTACATCGTGACAAAGTCTGAAAATCAATATGGGTATCGTTTGTATGGTTTATCGGGTCGTTGATTACGAAAACAACAACGATTTCAAAATCCAACGTGGTGGACGTGAAATACCATTGTGGGTGTGGTATGGTTTGTTGGTATCCCACAACCTTTTGAGCTAGGTCTGGAACTTAGGTTAGGTGCAGCAAAGCGTAGCTAGCGAAAGAAGATGATTGATGGAAGATGAAGAATGATAGGAAGCAAACAGAAATGAATATTATTATTTAAAAACAACTAATATCTTTATATTGATAAAAAAAACGTAACACAAAATATTTGACAAGACCGATAAATAAAACAGGCGCGAGCGAGATTAGCTGGTAGCTCAACCAATGAATCATCTCCCACGTCGATGTGCCGGCGCAGCGAATAGACCAACCCGGGGGTGAGGTAGACCCCACTGCTCCATATCACCTGATCTAATTGGTGTGTGGTACAAACTGCATAAGCGGAACGGTTTCTTTTAAATTGTAAGGGGCTGGCCCAAGTACATATATAGTGGCGAGTGTGAAGCACGCCACACCATCATCCCCTGTTGGGGTGCGATGGAGTTGAAATGTGTAAATATCAATATGGGTGTCATTTTTATGGTTTTTTGGGACGTTTATTATGAAAATGGCATCGATTTTGAAATTTAATATAGTGGACATGAAAATTCTTGAAAGTATGTGTGCCAGAGCAAATCGGCTGTAACAGACGGACAGACAGACAGTCACACATGTGATCCTATTAGGGTTCCATTTTTTCCTTTTGAGGTCTATCTATATATCCACAATCTATCTATCTATCTATCTATATCTATCTATATCCCAGCAAAATATCTTTGGAACGGAAGGTGGTATATCCCTAGGGGTTGGACCACGGGGTGCCAAAGAAAGTTTTTTTTTAATGTCAAAACTTTGACGGCCTGTATCTCCCAAACGGCTGGAGCTAGACCCATGCTGATGGGTGTCTTAGAAAAGGTCTCGACGAAATCTACCTACCGAAAGTGTCAAAACTTTACAGGCCCGTATCTCCCACACAGCTGATGCTTGACCAATGTTCATGGTACTCTAAGAAAAGGGCTCGGTGAGACCTAGACGACGGTAAAAAAAGTCCAAACAAAAAAAATGGTAAAACTTTGATCGGCCATATCTCCCGAACGGCTAATTGTAGGGAGTTCGGGTTGCAGGGGTTTGTAGGGGTTTCGCGTCTGTGAGATCAGCCGAGATTATACCGTTGAACAAGCTCCAGTGTTTCCTTCATTATCCCGTATATAGACTATTTGGCGACGAGGATTAAAATTGGTGTGTTGTGTGGGCCACATTGCGTAAGTTTTTTTACGGTGAAGATGTCGGTGGGAAAAATTGGCGAATTTAACATCGAAAACAGTAATTGGACATTTTATTGTGACCGTTTGAACGCCTATTTCAAGGCGAATAAGATCGAGGAGGCCTTAAAGACTTCCACCACACCCCCAACACTTCATACTGCGTGCTCAAGTTATTTACCTACACTCTCACGCACGCACTGGCTTGTCCGCACACGCTTATGTGTGTGCGTGAGCTAGTCTAGGGCTGGCAGCAATCGTGTGAGCGTCGTCGATCGAGAGGGACAACATTTATATTCAGCAACTTATATGATTCTCTTCCTAAATTTTATTTACCTGATGCCTGAGAGGGTGTCAGAGGTGTTCCGAGTGTGAACTTTGAAATGCTAGTCACAGTCCACACTTGGCACACCCGCGTTTCACCTACAACGTGATGGGAGGTGAGCCCTATCGCCGTATTTAGGGTACAAATACCTTTGATTAATTTAGTGAAGATTCGTAACGCCCTTACTCGACTGATTCGAGAAATGGAACAGGTATTCCATACTATGTATATGCAATTACCATCAGCGAATGAGATAGATTGACGATACAAGACTTTTGAGCGAGCAAGACAGGATATTGCTCGGTCGGCTCGGTTCGTTACAAAGCCGAGAGAAAGCGAGCTGAGCCAAGTGGTGAAGTCTAGTGTGATTACAGAGCCACAATCTTATTTGTTCCGGTACCAAATACTATCACATAGTGACAATAGAAGCCATTTTAGTTTGGCCCACCGGAACAGATAAGTTTGTGTCTCTGTACATGACGCGGCATGCAAGCGAAAGACTGTCGCCGCTAGCGCAACTGAACTAGTCGCACAAATTCATGTTGAATAATACCGTCCTTTTCTGCAAATGGCGAAGTGTAAACAAAACAAACAGAAAGTAATTTAAGGAAATTTTGTGGTTTTGGTGTACTTACGAGTGGAAGGTGATGCCATGAAATTTGTTTTTTGTCCTTGAGTGATTTGTTCACCCGATAAATGCACACGAAAGCATATCTGCAGGTTTTTCTGAATTTTATAGCACAGTTAAAGATGTTTTCAAATACGTGCACACAAACGCCGCCTGGAACACTACTATACAAAGATAGGCCCGCTGGACCTGTATTTGTGGATCCAACCGCGTTGTGGTTATACCGCATCTTCACTTAATTAATCAAAGACAAATACACTATTTTTAAGGACATATAGGTTTCCTCACGATGTTTTCCTTTACCGTTCAGAAAGTAGGAAGTACTTACCTATAAGCGAATACGATGCACATTTTGTAAATTCCGAAAAACTCATTGGTGCAATCCACCGCTGATTGAACCTGGATTTCAAGAGGCCAGCGTTCTACCCCTGAGTTACCGCCGCTTTTTCATAACTTTAAAAGTAAATTAGACAAATACTTCAATCGAAGTCTATCCGTCTGTCTAAACGCAGGGTCAATGGCCCCGCAGCCCGCCTTCCCTTTATGATGCCGCAACGGCGTGCGGCGGCGATCGTTTGATACAATTCTACTACAATTTTGTAACGGTGGCACGTGCGAATTTATATGAGTAAAATTTAAACATCGTCACGTCACGCCACAAATCCTTTCAGAGGAGCCAGAGGTGTTTTTACGTACATAGAAGAAAATGCCTTGGTTCACCGGAAGGAAGGAAATTTGAAAAATCTCCGTTCTTTATTGGTTGCTCCGTTTAACGAACCATATTGATTAAAAATCAGTATCGTAATAAAACAAAACAAAAAACGCGCGCAGCGAACGAGTGATACTTGAGCTCTGCCTGCCTCCAGATTTGCCATTAACTTGCGGGGGACCGTGGGGGACGATAAATTTGCGCGGGGAGGTGAGTGTCGCTTCTTTACGTAGTAATACTTTATTAGTAATACTTTATATTCTCTGCTTCCACGTTAAGTGCTGCTGTGGGCGATGATGCATACGAACCACAGAACATTTTGTTGAATGCTCTGTGGTTCGTATGCATCATCGCATTTTTTTAAATGTTCTGAGATACGAACTGATGGTGAACCTGGTCAGTCCGGAGCTTCCGGCGGAACAAAAGTTCGAGGATCTACTGGCGGTTATGAAAGAACATCTCCAACCCAAACCTTCACAACTTGCTGAGAGATTTCGTTTTCGTCTAAGGTGGCAAGCTAGTCCCCACTAGTACAATCAATCAATAATACGTGACGGAGTTGAAAAAGCTTTCGAGGTTTTGTGAGTTCGGCAGTGCATTGGATGACAATTTACGTGATCAATTTGTGTGTGGTTTTTCTAGTGACCTTATCCGACAAAGACTTTTCACCGAAGAAAATGTGAAGTTCACAAGAGCGGTGTCATTGGCATGTTCTTTGGAAGCAGCCGAACGGGATGCAGTGGCTGTGGAGGGCATTTCTAGGTCGAGCGCGGCAACGGTTACCGCGGCGGGCGGTGTCGACAGAAACGAGCCGGTTTACAAGATGGCAACGTCGCAGTCGAGCGGTGGCTCAAAAAAACAACAACTTACGTCACGCATGGATGCATACGAGTGTTGTGGTAATAATCATGCAACAAATACCTGTCGCTTTATCAAGTACAAGTGTGTGGCAAGTGTCAAAAAACGGGACATTTATGAAAAATGTGTACGAAGTGGTCAGGAGGACGTGGCGGTCGCAGTGCTGCAGGCGCCGGTGGCCGGTGGAGTCCCTGTCCAAGCGCGGGCTCGCGCACGGGGCGCACTCACTACGTTGAGCAAGACGGCGATCAGTCGGAATCTGATGAAGAACCTATTTATCAAATGTCACTAAAGGCGTACAAGCCGGTAAGCTTACCTGTCAAAGTAGATAACCACGAGTTAATTATGGAGTGTGACACTGGAGCGGCCAGTTCCTGTATTAGTTTGAAAACCTACGAAACATATTTCAAACATCTAGAACTGAAACCTAGTAGTCTAGTGTTCTTCTTCTTCTTCGTGTGGAAACTAAATTAAATTAAATCTTTCCAGTAAGTAGCTACTGTAATAGCTTTTTCATTAGCCTGCATCAGGTCTAAGTGAGTGCAGGAAGCCGGACACAGTGTGCACGACATGAGATGGTCTGTCGTTTGTGGAACACCGCATAGACAGTTTATGCTAGCATTTTCGGCGGAAATTCCCCAGCGTTTAAGGTTATCCTTGGACCTTCCGACACGAGCTCTAAGACGATTCAAGGATTTCCATACTAGCCATTTCTGATCGTGGCCCGGTGGGAGATGTTCTGCGGGTTTTCCCCAGTCAGGGCTTAGATATGGCTGAGGCGCTTGATCCCAAAGAGACAGCCTGGTCTTAGTAGGCGTCAAAAACAGGGCATTGGTCATAGCCAAGAAACTTCGTCTGGATTTAAGACGAAGTTTAACTGGAGCATATTGGAAAAGCGGGTGCCGAGGGTCTACCTACTAGTAGTAGTCGTAGTCTAGTGTTTAAATTTTATGATGGTAGTCGTGTAAGGCAGTTAGGAATTATTTGCCCGTGGGTAGAATATGGCGACAAAAAGTTAGCTTTGGACTTGTTTGTTATTGATAAAGGTGTAACCTCTCTGATTGGACGGCAATGGTTAACGGAATTAAAGGTAACAATTCCAAGTTTTGATTTTGATCGCCTTGACAATTTAAAATTATAACAGTGATTGTAAGAATCTTGATGGTATCCTCTTCAGATATAAACATGTGTTGGACGGCAGACTGAGGTGGTACACGGGCAGCACGGCACGGCTGCGGCTGCGCGAGGGCGCCTCACCCGTGTTCCACCATGCGCGCCCACTACCCTTCGCGCTGCGCGAGCACGTCGACGCCGAGTAGAATGCCATGCTACGGGACGGTGTCATAGAGCCGGTAGAATGTTCGGATTGGGCTACTCCATTGGTGTCAGTGAATAAGAAAGATGGCGCCTTACGTATCTGTGCGGATTTCAAGTTAATATTGAATCCCATTTTAATGATTGATCGATATCCTATTCCGAGGGTTGAGGACCTTTTTGCGGACCTGGCTGGTAGTGAACAGTTTTCCAAAATAGATTTAATACAATCTTACAATCAGATCTGTTTAGATGACACGAAGGAGTACAACGTGATCAATACCCACAGGGGTTTATTTAGATACAATCGTTTGGTGTATGGTCTAGCTTCATCCCCAGCCATTTTTCAAAGAATTTTATCAAATCTATTTAAAGATGTACCTAATTGCAAGGTTTTTCTGGACGATGTACTGTGCTATGGAAAAGATGAACGTTCTCACTTAGATACATTAAATAAGGTTTAAGACATATTGGATAAAAACTGTTTAAAGGTTAAAAAACAAAAATAAATAAAAAGAGCGAGTTTCTGGTCGATGAACCTGGGCTTCATTATCAACAAGCATGGAATTAGACCAGATCCGAGTAAACTTACTGCGATTAAAGATATGCCATGCCCGGGGAATGTTACGGAATTACGAGCCTTTTTAGGAATGATAAACTTTTATGCAAAGTTTGTAAAGAATTTTGGTGACGTTTTACATCCACTTAACGCGTTGTTAAAAAAGGGTAAAGCATGGTTTTGGAGTACTGAATGCACTCGGGCAGTCAAACAAGTAAAAAAATTGTTGTTAAGTAGTGAAGTTCTCACGCACTACGATCCCCAGCGCCCTCTGGTGCTCACGTGTGATGCGTCGGGCCGCGGAGTCACCGGAGTGCTCAGCCAGCTGGACGAGCAGGGCCGGGAACGGCCGGTCGCGTATATTTCGTGCAAGTTAAATGAGGCCGAAACTAATTATTCGCAAATTCAAAGGGAAGCTCTAGCGATCATATGTTCGGTGCCAAAATTTCATCAGTATTTATACGGAAGACATTTTATATTGAGGATATTATAACACAAAAATAAAAGAAATACCTGAACAGTCATATTTACATTTCGCATCGGATGCTTTATTGTTAAATAGTGAGAGTATTTGGAAAAATACTAGCCGTGATTCTATGTTAAGTAGGGTTTTTCGTTTCATTAGGGACGGTTGGCCAGAGACAGTAGATATTAAACAATTGAAACCATACCTAAATAGAAGTAAGTAAAGAATTATACGAAGAGTTAGGGTGCGTAATGTGGGGACATCGTGTAGTTATTCCAGAGTCGTGTAGGGCTGAAGTAATACGGGAATTACGTGACGCACACGTGGGCATAACTAAGACCAAAACCATGGCCCGCAGTTACGTGTGGTGGCCCGGGTTAGACGAAGAGATCGAGCGGAGGTGTCGTCAAATAACAGGATTAGTCAAGGGTCTGTAGTGTAGAAGTATGGAGTGGTGATTGAAACACAGACGTTGTTAAGTTGACATGTTTAATGGTCAACTGCCGAAATAGAGTGAACCCGAAAACTGTACAATATTCTGTAATATAATTACTTATTGCTAAATAAGCAGTATGCGTCACAATGTTGCAGTCAGTAGCGGCATGTCGCAGTAATGCTATAAAACAATGTTTATACGTTGTTACTATACTTCATCTCCCCTTTTAAGTCCCTTCATTCCCGGGGTACTGCAAAAAAATGTGAGGCATACTACTTGGTTCACATTTTTATCTAAATATAATTTTCTTACAAAATAATTCCTAAAATTTAAATATTTCATTTAACAAATAATTTTTTATTATTTTTATGGGTTACATATTCTTTACCATTCCTTAAAATTTTAAAATTCGATTCCAGATCTTGTATAACTTTAAATGGACCTAAATAAATCTTATCTAACTTATCACCAACTTGGTTTCTAATAGCAACTTAGGTAAATCTCCACTCTTATACTTTACAGGATTGACATTTTTATCAAAATGTAATTTCCTTAGTTCTTTGCTCGTTAATAAATTATTTCTAGCTTCAAGTTGTGCTCTTTGAAGCCTGTATTTGAGTTCCAAAGGATAAGAGTCGGGATTATACAATGGTTCTACGACTGGGTTCTGTAAATTGCTTGGTAAGTTACAGACTTTTCCAAACACTAACTCAAATGGAGTGTATTTTGTCTCAGTTTGAACCGCGGTGTTATAGGAAAAACACCAAAATGGAAGCCAACCGCTCCAGTCAGTATTGTTGCCATCGCACTGTATCCTAAGATAAGCTCCTAGATGCTTGTGAGTGTTCTCTAAGGCTCCTAGGGTTTCATGGTGGTACTGTCAGGTGGCACGACCGGCGGGTACCTGGTCTTTCCACCAGTCGTGCTACTGAACAAAATAAAATTAAACAGTGACCTAATTGTAACCTAATCGTTGGTAAAAGGTTCTGAAGAAAACTTCGAGGTACTATACAATTAAGTTTATTTAATTTTACCAAAACAAAATGTCTAAATTTCACAAGTCAAAGGAAAGGTGTTAACGGAAAAAATTATCTTAGTTACAAGTTTTTGGCCAAGACCTTCATTTGGCAAATTTCCTGCCAAGACATTACTAAGTCCTTAAGTACCTTTAAATAGTTGTGTTAGGTACCGCCTTAACATCTGGTAGTAATATTACATTGGAATTTGTATTGCCAAGACATAAATAAACATTTAAGTGATAACTAGGTGGAATTGTTACCGCCTTATCCACAGGTAACTAGATTACATGGAATCTTGTGAAAATTACATTTAACAAAAAAACTTTAAAAGTAACAAAACTTGTAAACAAACAAGGGAAATAATTTTCTAAATAAAATCTAGCTCAGGGGAGCCGTAGATCCTACAATCAATAATATTTGTCGTACATACTCTTTAAACCAAATCGTCTGGTACACCATTCAGTGGTACACCAGGAAAAAAATATATTACGGAACATAAAATTTTACAGTTTGGGTTATTCGGTGAAACAGAAAGAAGAATTTACCCTTGAATACTAATAGGACACATAACTAAGTGTCCAGAAAACATACCGTCCTATCTTCATTGTGTGTGGATAAAAGTAAAAAAATTCCAACACCTACTTGAATTTTTCCAATAACCACCACGGAAATGACCCGCCGTCCGCTGCCCCCTTCAAGGTCAACGATCCTCGACCGCGCAGACAAAGGAACTGCTACTGCGTACACCACGCGGCGATCATAACTCTGCCAGCTGGTAAATCTCGAAAAACTGGTAAATCTCGGAAACAAGAAGATCTTGAAAAACACGAAGATCTTGAAAAAACATCTTGAAAACACACCCTGGAAATAGAAGAGAAAAGACAATATTAAAACCTTTACCACACGGAACAATGAGAACAAAATTCCGGTGACTCAAAATACAAAGAAAGCAATACATACCATGATCTGACGATAGTCAGAACTCCCTCCAACCCGACGAAAAAATTCCTTTTCTAAATCGTCCGAAAATAATCTTCCTGAAATACAAAAACAATATTATAGAACTATTCCACACAAATGAATAATTAACCAAATTGAACACGAAACCCACCAAATATATTAAACACACAACTCCTGTTGGCACATCCGCCATTTTCCTCCGCCGTTGAACGCCATAAAATCAGGAAACGCTCACACAAGTTTACGGCAACAACTCCGGCCGACAAATGAACGAGAAAAAACCACGAGCAATGCAGCAGTCACGCGATTATCTTCATGTCTAGAAAAGAGGGTAAACCGCAATTTACCGTCAAGCCAAACTTCGACGCGTAACTTTTTGTGATAAACAACCCTACAAAATTTGCAATGCTACAGTACGCGGTTGAGTGTAGTTTAGTAATATTTAGTAAGCTACAAATTTCTGAAAAAACTGACGACATAAACTCTGTCCCCATGTCAGTTACTATTTCTTTCGGGATACCGTATCTTAAAATAAAATTATTTACAAATAACCTAGCTACCGAAACTGTATCTTTCCTTTCTAGTGGATATGCTTCGACGTACTTCGTCAAATCACACTGTAAAAATAAAATATATTTATGGTTTAAATTATCTATATAATAAATAATAATAAATAAAAATTGTTTTATTCAATTACCATCAATATTTCTTTTTAGACTCACGCCAAAAACGTTAACCACATACGACGTACTGACTGGAGCTCTGGCAATTTTTTATGTCAAAACTGTGTAAAAATGGCAAACTACGACGCGAGTGAAATGGAAAAAACTGTGAGACGAGTGACTGATCCCTTGGAGAAGAAAAGTGACGCGCTTATTGCGACTATTAGTGCATTAAAAGAAGAAATCATTGTGCTCAAATCCGTTAGAAAAGTTGTGATCAAAAGATAGATCAAAATATGTCATTTAAAACGCATGTGAACAATGTATGCTCAAAACTTAGATCATTACTATGTAAATTTTATCAGCTGAGAGGCGTAGTGAACAGAGCTACTATGTACTCTGTTTACTATGCACTCGCAGACTCGATTGTATCATATGGTTTGGGCAGTTATGGGTGTACTTTCAGAACTTATATAGACCAGATTAATGCCATACAAAAAAGAATCATGAAATTGTTAATTGATAAGAAAACAAAGAAGAAATGTCACCATGATTATGATCAACTTTATAATATCTGTAAAATTTTACCTGTCCATGAAAAATTTAAATTGCTCATTCTGTTAGAGGAGTTTAATAATAATGAGTATAAAAATCCTATCTCGCATAGCATCACTACAAGAAAGGTTAGTAACAAAAAATTAACTGTCCCTAAAATATGTAATTACTATGGTTCCAGAACCAGAAAATATTTAATTCCTAAAATTCTCAATGATCTTCCGAATGATATTAGAAATGATACCTTTTCCAAACCTGTATTTAAGAAAAAAGTGACAAATTCCTTATTAGATTCTTGTGTAAAATAAATTATATGTTTGCCAAAAGAACTATAAAATTAAATTCCTACATAAAAATGTCAATTTGTAAAAACATAATATAATATAGTTAAAATTTGAGCTGGTTCGTTCAATCAGTGATCTAACTGCAAAAAGCATATATACCTATATAAGTGTGTGTATATATATATATATATACATGTGTGTGTGTGTGTATGTATATATATATAAAATAATAATAGAACCAGGATGTTGTGATGGTATCCGTTCAAGGATTGTAAGGACCAGCTCTAACAAGAGTGAGAGCGCCAACTGCCAATAAACTGCCTTGCAGTTTGGCGGTGCATTTGAAATTGCTATTTCTGTAATGTTTTTTATCCTGAATAAACGTTTTTTGAATTTTGAATTTGAATTTGAAACAGTGCAGTAAATCCCAAAACCCCGACAGCCAGTGGTAACACCCGAGTTACCCGAACGACGAGGTGAGCCATCCATAAGAAGCATGCCGCGCAACTCTGCAGCATCTGCAGCTACCAATCCGTGAGAGGATCGGAGACTCAAGCGCGGCCAAACCAATACCGTGAGTAACAACAACACGTCACGCACACAAGCAGAGAGAAAAACAGTGACACCGATAGCGAGAAAGATGGCGAATAATAACAACACAAACGTTGATGATACGACCCACTTGGTTGAGCTAAAGAGTATTGACACAACTGCAGCTGATTTTCAGTTTGGGCCTTTTTACAAAGTGTTAATATTATGAAAAGTGCGCCGAACTACATTTCGTAAAGATTTTAGTTTGAGACATAAAAAACAAAATTGAGTTCCCACAGTAACAAAAGAATATAATAGAAAAAATGTATATATACATAGGTACAATATATAAATATACATATACAATAATACAAATATATACAATAATAAATATAGACAATAACAGTAAGATAACTAATAATTTAATTAAAATTATATATTAACAATAATAGTATTAATAAGAAATTAGTGGTAAAATGGTATGATGATATAATTAACTTCAGGATAGTCATAGCAGCAGTAATTTTTGCGATTCCAATAAAAAGCTACGCAGTCTAACTTTAAATGTTACTCTAGTGCTTGAATTACGAATGGGTGGAGGTATGTTATTCCAGATCTTTCTCGCACTATACCTGAAGCTACCTGTGAACGCAGATGTGTTGTGTATAGGCATTTTAATAAAAGCAGCAGATGATTTGGTGATATATCTGTTCTGTCCGTTTTATTTTATCGTAAAGATAGTCAGGTTTCCGTTTGTTCACCACATCAAAGAGGAGACAGGCCATATGAAATCGTCTACGAGCTTCCATTTTCAGCATGTTTGCTTTGTTAATATAAGGAGTAACATGATTACGCGGCGGTATACTGAAACAAAAGCGAGAAATTAGACGTTGCGTTCTGGCTAGAAGACAATTTAAGGACCGTATACTGTGTCACAATTATTTAATTTGGAAAGGACCAGAGACTCGACTAACATTATGCGGAGAGTAGTACTTAAGAATTTGCGAATTTTATACAAGACTGAGTTTATAGTAACAGCTACGAACCAACCCCAGTACATGGTTTTCAAACCTAAGTTGCTCGTCCATAATAACACCCAGGTTGCGTGCCTCGCTGACTCTTGCGATAGGTGTAGATTCTATACAATACATTGGGGATAGACAGACCAACCTCAGCTACTTTTTTCTTTGTCCCCAAAATTATGTACTGTGACTTAGTTGGATTTAAGACCAGGGCATTATCATGAGAACATGTCGCTATTCTGTTTAAGTCTTCATTCAATTTTTGTACGGCAAGCTGCGTTTCTTCTGATTTAAAGGCTATGTATATTTGTAAATCGTCAGCGTACGCCTGGTAGCAACAGTTATGTATACGGGTGGTTAAATCGGCACTGTAAAGTATGTAAAGAAGGGGTCCCAATGTAAACCACTGTGGAACGCCACGGATAACTGGTTTTTCCTCAGATCGTAGAGTAGAGCCACTTTGTTGGCGTATTTGTTGGTATTGGTTGGTTAAGTAACTGTGAAACCATTTAGTTGTTTGATGGTTGAAACTATAATATCTCAACTTAGACAACATGAGCACGATGTTCAAAGAATCGAAAGCGCGGGAGAAGTTCAGTAGAACAAGAATAGTAGCCAATCCAGAGTATTGGGCTGTGAGAACATTATCAACCACATCAGCTAAAGCAGTCGCTGTACGACGATGTTTACGAAACCCTGACTGGAAAACCGGTAGGATACTATTAATTTCTAAGAATTCCACGAGTTGTTTGTATACAACCTTTTCCAATATTTTCGAGACAACCGAGAGTAAACTAATAGGGCGCAGGTCAATTGAACTAGTAGGGGTGGAGTTTTTAGGTATTGGTCTGATAAGCTGGGTTCTCCAGGAATCTGGAAAGGTTGAAGTACTAATGGATTGCATATGATATAATTGCATATGATTGCATATGATAGCCGTAATAGCCGACAAAGTCTGTGGTGAGGTTAGAATCAACATATCGATGTTTAACTGATCCAAGCCCTTGGCATTAGTTTTAAAATCCAGAATGATTTTTGCAACAGTTGCCTCATCGACAGGTTTTAAAGAGAAAGACATACCGTTAAACCTATTTGATTCATAGTAGTCTATGTTGGCTTGCAATATCTCACCCGACGCCGGTACATTAAGAAAGTGTTCATTAATAGAATCTGGGTCTGCTATGTTTGTAGGAATGTCCGTTTTGTTTTCCATGAGAACAGATTTTTTTAAATGAGTAGTTCCTTATGTTTTTATTAATGTAGTGATTAAAGAAAGCTTTTTTCTCCTGTATTAGTGATTTTTCAACAAGTACCTCCATATCCCTATAATATTTTCTGTGTGCATCGGTTTTGTTAGATCTGTAACGAGCCAGCGCTTTGTCTATCAATTGCATCATGAATTTAATATTGTCTGTAATCCATGGCGTATATTTAGATTTTGAAAGAACAGTTTTGACTGGTGCATGAACATCAAACAAGGTGATCAAAAAGTAATTAAATAAATTCACCATTTCATTCACAGTTTCGCGCATTGAAAGGTCGTTCCAGTCAAACAATGACAGATCATAGTTGAACTGATTGATATCGATATTTCCAAGAGCTCTAAAAGTGTACGTTTTTGGAGGTATTTTATATTTTCTACCTCGGCCATTACGAAAGTATGTTTATTAACTTCCTTGATGAGTTTTATCTCAATATTACGTACCCACGCATTTGAACAAACAACATCAATGAGGGTTTCACTGATCTCCAATACGAGCGTAGGCTCGGTAACGTATTGTTGCAGGTTAACTGTTGACGTAAAACTACAAAATATTTTAGTGTTACTGCTATTTGTGTTTAATAAATTTATGTTAAAATCCTCTAAAAGTATGACGTTGTCATAGTCCACAAATGTCATTACAGTTTCCATAAGACTATCTAAGAAATTATCGACATCCATCCAAGGGGGCTTGTACGCGGTTCCAATAGCGAGCTTACGTCCATTAAGTACAGTTCGCAAACATATTTGTTCTATGTGGTGAGTTAAAGTTGGTAGACATTTAATAATTCGCACGTTCATCCATTCCTTGATGAGAAAACCGACCCCATCACCGCGCACCCACCCGCCACCTGTGTCCGCCCCCCGCGGCACATGTTGCAGCGAGTATCCCGGCAACGAAGCGCCTGCGCCTCGCTCGCCCGCGCGCAGCCATGTCTCATTGAGGGCTAACAGGTCTGGCTGCAATCTCTCAACCGCGCTTACGAACTTGTCATTAGTGTTCTTCAATGAACACACATTAATTAAACCGACTTTTAAAAATTTCATCTTCTTACTGAGCTTCGTAAATAAAAACAAGTAAAATAGATACGCGATACTGAAACGCGTAAGGTATGTCAGTGCGCGAATAACTAGGCATGTATAAGTATGAAGTGGTGAAGTCACGAAGTGTATGGATGGGGAGGCATATAAGTAAAATACAACATAGTAACATAGAAGGATACACGAATGTACGTAATAATCTTAGTACTAATAATCGATACCGACATGCATTTTGATAAATATACACAGTACAATGTACATATATATAGTATTGATGGGTACAATATGAAAGTATAGAAAATATAATGAAATTGTTAATAACAAATAATTAAAAAGTTTATGAAAGCAATTAGTACTAAATATATTATTATAATAAGTAAAATAAGTCGAATTTGTATGTTTGGTACACATAAGAAGTTTAGTATAAGCAGTAAGTACATAAGCATTGAGTACGAAAAATTTGAAGATCTTCTTCCCTTCTTATGTGCACAATTCGAGCTGTTTCCGATTGTCGTGCGAGGATACGTCCCTCCTTTGTCCAGACGAACTTCCAGTTGTACTCACGACGGAGATCGCGGGCTTTTCCATACAGAGCTTGATTCATTTTAGTGAGACGCTCGTATACATAGATCGGCGTGGGTTCGTGGTTGGGGAGTCCCAGACCTGCCGTGTTGGTCCCGCGGTGGATGCGCGCCTCCTGCCACAGCTGGTCGCGCAGCTGGCGACGTGCGAAACACACGACTAGTGGGTGCGGACGGACGGTGGAGCCCGAGGCGGACGTGGCGACCAGGTGGCGAGGGCCCGCCCGCACCACGCACATCAGGTCTCGCTCCTCCAGCGGTACGCCCAGCTTGGCCGAGATGGTTAGCACGATGTGGATGGGTGACTCATTCTCGCCCTCTGATATCCCGTTTATCTCGAGCTCATTGTACAGTGATGTCTGCTCTCTTTCGTTTAGCTCATTACGCAACTCTTCGATTGTGTTACGAAGGCCTGACACTTCAGGGGGAGCCGATTGTTGTTCCTTGACCGCATTCAATTCCACACGAAGTGGTTTATTTTCTTGTTCAAGAGTTGACAGTCTGACACATACATTACTGATTTCTTGCTTGAGATCGTCCTGTAGTTGAACGATTTTTCCCAATAACGCCTTGAATTTCACGTTGATAAGGGACCCAAATTTATCATAGGTTATAACATGTTCCGGTTCATTGTGTGTTTCATCTGAGTCGCCAGACTTGTTCTCGATATGTCGCTCAGTAGAAGCAACAGTCCGTGGCAAACCTCTTATCGTAATATTTGCGCAGTCAGAACATTTCCATTTGCGTTGCAATTGGCGTATTTTATCCATATAATGAGCTGTAGTAATATTAATACAATTATGGTGAAAAATTACTTTGCACGTCGTACAAACAAGCTTCTCATTAGGCGAGACCTTAGCGGAGCAGGATTTGCAAATCATCTCAGCAATCTAGGTAATAGAGTTCAAATTATCAAGACACAGATACACGCGGGACGATAATATGCGTGGGTAGAACAGCGACAATTTTAATACACCGCAATTTAGCTCCAGCAAATAATGTCCAAAAAACACTTGTTCACCACTTAGTCACTATGAGCACTAGACCTTGCACAGATTATACTTTAGTCTGATATGATTTTGGATCTGGAACACACTTTTAGATAATTATTTCGATGGATTTTGTACGGAGCAAAATTTTATACATGTTGTCGCAGCAGCGGCGCACACTGTCGCAGCAGCGGCGTACACTGTCGCAGCAGCGGCGCACTTAAAGGACCTATTAAATCTAAACTAACTCTTTCGATAGCTGTGGATGCCGTGGATGTAATCACCATCGGCTCCTTTAATCCTTGAATCTGGCAATGGTTGCACTTTTTGACAAATTCGCTTATATCGTTAGTCATTCCTGGCCAAAAGTAATATTTTTTTATATTATTCAACATCCTATTTACCTCGCGTGGCCACTTGTGGGTAACAGATGGAAGTCATTCATGATCACAATTTTTGTGTCTCTATCAGTTACTCTCATGACGTCTTTGAGAATTAGTAACTCAAAGAATACCATTTAACTCAAATTTATTAATTTCCTTTATGAGAATATTTATTAATTCTTCATATCGTTTGCATTTAATAATAACGAGCTCGTCTAATTTTAATTTCTTGCAAAAAACACTTACGGTAGAAAACGATCGAGACATTACGAATATGACTGATTTTTCAGGCACAAAAATGCAATTACCTTTATCACTAGTGATTTGCTTTAGTTTCTGTATTTGTCTTTGAGTACTCATATTACCTATAATTAATTCTTATAATTATAATTATATAATTAATTAACGCTTGAGGATTTCCACTACTTTTGGTTGATCAGACTTTGGAGTAGCGGGAATCTCAGGAGTCATGGCAGTGCTGTCACTGCGCAACTTACGAGCTTTTGCTCTGGTGATGACTGATACTACATAAATAAATAAATAAAAATAAATAAATAAACGTTTATTTCACATGAACATTCATACATATTTGTGTATAATTCTACCAAACTACATAATAGTTTGTAGGCAGAAAAAGCTCCCTTTTACTTTACACTATTTATGTGAACATTTATAGGCTTGTTTAATTTTCAAGTTTTAGATTTTAATTAGAACAAAAAACAAATAAATAATCAGTTATTTCTCTACTTCTATGAAACAATTTTGACTTTAACTTGATTTAAGAGGTGTTTTTTTAATTTCGTTTTAAATACAGATTTACTACTTAAGCTTCTTATTTCATATGGTATACTATTGTGGATTTTGGGTACAAGATATTTTCCTTGCCGCTGGCCGTAGTAATTTGCGACTCGAGGTACAGTAATTATATTTTTTTCTCTTTTTCTATGTAACAGTGGGTTATTAACAGGAAACTTAAAATCCTCACATCCGTAACTATCCAAAGCGATTAGCATCGATACCTTTTCATGGACTGGCAATATTTCACATTTTAAAAACAAGTTATTATAATCTTTCTTACATTGAGTTTTTACCTTTTGGTCAACTAATTGTTTTAAGAATCTAATTTGAATTGCTTTAACTTTCTCTAAATATGACTTGAACGTTCTCCCATAAGTGCTCAGTCCATAAGAAAGTATGGAGTCCGTCAATGCGTAGTACACTGTATACAGTAATGCTCTGTTTGTGAAGTACTTGAGGTGATGAAATTTTACAAGTACTGCACTAAATTTTACATGTTCGTGCATGTTCTTTAAATCGGTGGAAGTTAACGTAAAACAGCTCAATGCATCTGCAGCTGCGTTTTGCCGTCCCGGAACATAACTTATTTCAAAATCATACTCTTCTAGATAGAGTCTGAATTTAGTAAGTCTACTTGAAGGATCAGTCATGTTAAATAAGTAAATCAACGGCTTATGATCCGTTTTAATATTGAGTTGTTTGCCATATAAATAAGGCCTAAAATGTCTTACAGACCAAACAATAACAAGTAGTTCAAGCTCAATTACTGGATAACGTGTTTCGGCGGGCTTAAGACAACGGCTCGCATACGCTACTACCTTGCCATTGCTATTTGAAAGTACTGCGCCTAACCCAAGAGTAAACGTATTTCTATCAGAAAAATCTGTCAAAAAAAGTGTCTGTTTAAGTTTTTGGAAAACGCTCTCACATTGATTCGTCCATGCTAACGCTACATCTTTCTTACATAATGCATTCAGAGAATGGGCTATCTCTGCGAACTTTGGTGTAAAACGCCTATAATAATTTGCAAATGCTACAAATCTTTTGACATCGTCAGTGTTCTGTGGAGTAGGGTAGTTTTGTAAGGATTCCACTTTAGTTGGGTCGGGAAAAATCCCTTCGGAAGTTGTCTTATGACCTAAATAAACGATTTCCTTACGCACAAACTCATATTTTAGAGGATTTAATTTTAAGTTAACTTCACGTAAGCGCTCTAAAATAGTCATTAGGTTTTTATTGTGCGTTTCGAGGCAATTTCCAACTATAATAAAATCGTCTTGGTAAATAAAACAATCTTTATAGTTTAAACCAGACATCGTAATCATGATCAAACGAGAAAATGCACTCGGAGATGTCTTTAAACCCATTGGAAATCACTTCATTTGGTATTGTTTATCCGTCGTAAATGCTGTATACTTCCTAGATTGCTCTTCAAGAGATAATTGATAGTAACTTTGACTGAGATCTTGCTTTGAGAAGTAGATACTATTCGATAATGAGTCTAAAATCTCTGTAATATTGGGTAAAGGGAATTTATCGTCTTGTATTCTGTTCTTGAGTTGACGATAATCAACGACAAGTCTCCATTTTTTACCTCCTGACTTATCACTCTTTTTAGGAACTAAAAGTACAGAGGTAGACTATTCAGAAGTGGTTTCCTCAATAATGTCATTTCTAAGCATTTCATCTATCTGCCTTTGTACTTCTCCTTTCATTGCATTTGGCAATCTATAAGGCTTCACGTACACTGATGACGTATTATCTTTCAATTTAATAGAATGTTTAATTAAATTATTATTACATACGGCTTGAACACTCACGTGTGATTGTTGTTGACTATATGCCAACCGTTTCACCGATACAATTTCGGCATTATCAAGGCGAGTGTCGTTCTTAGGACGACGACGCGGCGTTCACCGTCGTTGTCAAACGTTTGACAACGACGGTGAACGCCGCGTCGTCGTCCTAAGAACGACACTCGCCTTGATAATGCCGAAATTGTATCGGTGAAACGGTTGGCATATAGTCAACAACAATCACACGTGAGTGTTCAAGCCGTATGTAATAATAATTTAGTATGTCAGCTCACGCGAGTTTTAATAATATTAATGTTTAATTAAATTATTTGTGGAGAGCGTATCTCCTGGTAAATGAAAAACGTCGGCATATTTGGCACACACGTTTTCAATGCTCTTTTGCTCTTCTTTATTTAAGTAAAAATGCAAATCAAATAAATTAAGCAAAGTTCGAACTCTATTGGAACTAATACTATATTTGTCAAACTTACAAACATCAAAATGATTCAGACTAATGACTTCTAAATCCGAAATATCTACCTTAATTGAACTATCTGTGGTATTTAAAATTCTAACTGGAATAAGTCCATTTTGTGGTTTTGAAATGACACCCGCTGTATACACTCCCTTATGTATTTCCCTAGCTAAAATTACGCATAGTGTCGTCGGGATGTGTTTGATCATTTCGCATCGTGGCGGAATTGTAAACAAGTAGTTTCCACTTACTTGTACAACAATAGACTGGTCTTGGTTTTCTAAACTCAAAGTACCATCTTTATAATTTAACATTGTGGAATATCGCGTGAAAAAATTTTGCCCGAGTATCCCCTCTGCGGTGCAAGATAAGTTCTTGAAAACGTAGAACTTTTGTTTAAAAACCACATTCTTAATAATAATATCTAAATTAATATAGCCAATCGACTCTAAATTACCACTTATTCCTTTAATTACTAACTTATCCTGTTGTATTAAATTCAATAAATCCCCATTTTTTAATAACCATTCATATTTCAAAATACATAGACTGGCTCCAGTGTCAATTAGTAAATTTAACTCGTCACCATCCCTTAACTGGCAAGTAATAACACAAAAGTTGTTAAAACTAAAAATAAAATGATTGCTCGGTTTAGGTACGAAAAAATTCTATACGTTCATTATTATTTTGAAGCCTTTCCTGGCCGTCGTACTCTAATGCGTTATGCTGAATACGCTGGAAACGTGAGTGGCCACCGCCGCGTGTTTGCTGACGCTGACCATTCTTGTGTCTACTTCGATAACCTGCACTTATAAAGGAAGTTTGTTGACCTCGATTGTTGTTGTGATTGGAGCTATTATTATGAACAAAATTTTTATTCGAATAATTTCCTCGGCCACGGAAACCACGATTATGATAGCGTTTATGCTGGTACAATTTGGTGTACCCAAAATGCATTGTTTGGTTCTGAGGCTGGGTGGACATAGATTGTTCGTCTACTGCTGCCCTAATAGCTTTGGGTAGTGAATCAAACTGTCGCGACGCGATAACAATACTAAGCCGCTGGTCGGACAAACTATCCACAAACCGCTTGATAGCAGTTTTTTCATTAAGAGGGCGCAAGACCTCAAACTTAGACGGTTCATCATCTGCTTGTGCAATCGTCAGATTGACAAATAACTCTTCCAGCTCTGTACCGAACTTCTCAATAGATCTACGACCTTGTGTAATTTGAAATAACTGCGTTTGTAAAGCAACAGTCGATTTTTGCGGAAGTAAAAACTTGCGAATATCAATAACTAATATATTGGATACTGCTGTAAGTACTTTTCACTCGCAACTTTGCACTAGCTGCAAGTCGCTTTTTTAACACAAACTCAATAAGCTGGTTTTTACTAGATTCACTAATAAGAGACCTATACAACAATATCCCATCGACGACCTGGTTGTTTACTTGTTCCTGGCCATTCATAACAGGCAATAGGGAAATAGCCGTTTTAGTATCAAAAAAGTCAGTGATTTTTAATAACTTTTGCGATAACTTAGGCTCAATTTCTACAAAATTATCTTCCCCAGTTTGGCAACTATTATCTATTATTGAAAGTAAACTAACAATCTTATTATAGGCAATAGTTATTTCATTTATCAATTTCTGAAATAAATCTCTGGATTCAATGCTTTGCTGCTTCTCTATAATCTCTTGGTTCAACTGAGTCAAAATACCATTGAGCTTTTTATATTCATTTTTAGCTTCCTGTAACTTCTTATAAGCTATATCTTTCTTATGACGTTCTGGACCGATTTTTACCAAGCATTCCTTAATTAAATTCATTTTAATATGTAATTCCGTTAACTGCTCAGACATATTACACTCAATCGACAATTAAAATTAGGGCATGACAAACAAAGCTACTGAATTTAAGTTGAATGCAAAAAATTTTGTTCAAAAACTTACAGAATTGCGCGCAGTTAGGTATGTTACCACTTAGCATTTTGTAGGTCACGCTGACGTCGGTTGAAACGTGCTGTGGTGGGCCATCGGTCATCGGACTCAAACAGGCTTCCAGCTACTCCTTATTTGACCCGTACTATGTATCTGCTGGCGCCCTGCATATCCTTCAATCTCCTATTGGGCTTGAGCATATCTCCCGGCACCCGGCACCAACCTTTTCTTATGCACGATTCTTCTATAATATTGTCTGCTGTATACGAAGTACCAAGTTTCTTTCTTAATTTTTCTTCTTAAAATTGCTGCAGTTTCTCTGGTCTTCTAATCTTCTGGTATTGTAGTTTTTTCCTTCCTTGGTGTCGATACGTCATCTTCTTTTTGCCTTCGCTTCTTCAGTAATAAATCATAAAATCTTCACAGGTAAGACTGATATGGGTCGCCATCAAATAACAGGATTAGTCAAGGGTCTATAGTGTAGAAGTCTGGAGTGGTGATTGAAACACAGACGTTACGTTGACATGTTTAATGGTCAACTGCCGAAATAGAGTGAACCATAAAGCGTATTATTACTTATTGCTAAATAAGCAGCATGCGTCACAATGTTGCAGTCAGTAGCGGCATGTCGCAGTAATGCTATAAAACAATGTTTATACGTTGATACTATACTTCATAGTTATTGAGGTGAGCCGTTTTGCAATAATTATATTTTTCCACTACTTTTTTTGTGATGGGTAAATTGTACTAATAATGTTGCATGACATAAAATAATAGCTAAAAGGAATGCTACGCAATACAATCATAAAAAAGTTAAATAAGTAAATCAACGGCATTGATTTTATGTATTTTTTCAAGTGTGATAAATGAATAAGCAAAAAAAAACTTTTTTACTTTTTTCCATTAACAAAGCAACAATCAATAATTCAAATTCAAATGGTTTATTTTGTAAAGTAGGTATACATAATACACTTTTTACAAATTTGTACTTACAAAAATGTATGTACATGAACGATAAATAATAAATGTACATGAACTTAATTAAAGGTTTATATAATTTATGTAGCAATATATATATATATATATATATATATATATATATATACGATTAAAATGATAGGTAATAATTATACAAGGTGAAATCCAATCAAACGCCCGGACCCATACCGGAGACCCGGCCAGGGACCAGGAACAAGGTTCAATAATCATCAACCGAGCCTCCAGCACGAATCCAAGCGGCCGACCAAATCCAACTTCATATACTACCTACTAATAGGTTACATATATAAATACATGCCTACCTCCACCCATTCGATTGGTCTTGCTTAGAAGAAAAATTTCAAATAAGGTGATTGATAGAGCTAAATAACGTTGCAATGGATAAAAAGAAAGAGAGAAACTGTTGGAAAAAAGAAGGAGAAAAGTGTGACCGGAGGTTTTAGACCAAGTGTTATTAGAGATAATCATGGATGTGTGTTGAATGATGAAAGAAAAGCTCTGGAACACTGGAAGACCTGTTTTGAAAGTTGGTTTGATTGCGAGAAATCAGAGTTGACTGCTCACGACAGTCGCAAAATAGACAACGATGAAGAAAGCGTGATAAGTATGGAAGAAATTGAATAATAATAATAATAATAATAAAAAAACGGTAAAAAGGCACCAACATAACCGTCTATTCGAGAGTGACCAAAAGAAGTTTTACAGAACTCTGGAGCGTCCGGAAATGAGATCGATAGGCGCTCGACCGGAGCAGGCTGATGTAGTCGCCTTCTGGCGAAGCCTATGGTCACAGCCTGTCACTCATCAGGAGGGTCCGTGGTTCGAAGCTGTCGAGGGAGCATGTGCGTCTATCACGCCAATGAACCCAGTCAGAATCCCGGAGGAGGACGTAACTGCTGCGGTCCGTAAAGTCCCGAACTGGAAAAGTCCAGGACCAGACGGACTGCAGCATTACTGGCTGAAAGGATTCTGGCGTTCCCATGCTACCCTCGCAAGGCAGTTCCAACAGGCCCTTGACGATGGTACGCTCCCGAACTTCTTAACTACCGGAATCACTCACTTAGCTCCAAAAAGCGAAGATACCGCGGATCCATCGAAATACCGCCCCATCACGTGTCTTTGTACTCTATACAAGACGCTTACTTCCGTTCTGAACTCCAAGATTTCTCAACACATTGTTGAAAATCACATCATCTCGGATGCTCAGAACGGATGTAGGGGTGGTAGCCGCGGTAGCAAGGAGCTGCTCCTCATTGACGCGGTCGCTGGCAAACTGGTCAGACGCAACCGTCGGAACTTCTCCACCGCCTGGATAGACTACAAAAAGGCTTTCGACTCGGTCCCCCACTCATGGCTCCTAAGGGTCCTTGAGCTGTACAAAGTCGACAATACAGTTCGACACTTCCTTGAAGCATGTATGGGGCAATGGAGTACTATCCTTAGTCTCGCAGGCGAGAAAATGACGGATGCCGATGACCAAATACGGATAAAAAGGGGTATTTTCCAGGGTGATTGTCTGAGCCCGCTTTGGTTTTGCTTGTCGCTGAACCCTTTGAGTCAACTTTTGGAGAAATCAGCGGCGGGCTTTCAGTTTCGGAGGGGAGGAATGCGGATATCGCACCTTCTCTACATGGATGACCTGAAGCTTTTTGGCCCCACAGCTCAGAAACTGGAGGAGTTGTTGAAGATCACTGATGATTTCAGCAACTCCATCAGAATGGAGCTAGGGGTCGAAAAGTGTGCGGTCTTGCATGTGGAGAGGGGTCATGTTGTTCGCTCCGATGGAGTCGATGTCGGCTCCAATCGATTGAAATCCCTTTCTGAGACTGAAACATACCGGTATCTTGGCATGTCCCAAACTATCGGTGTGAATGAAGCAGACATGAAACAAGCCGTTTGTGGGGTATTTTATAATCGCCTGACAAAAGTGCTTGAGAGCTTTTTGTCGGGCGGAAATAAGGTACGAGCTTATAATGCTTGGGTCATGCCTGTTCTCATGTACACATTCGGAATGCTCAGATGGACTCAGACCGAACTAGATGCTCTGGACAGAAAAGTCCGCACAATCCTGACCTTTCATAGGATGCATCATCCGAGATCATCGGTCATGAGACTGTATCTCCCGCGGAAATGTGGTGGTCGAGGCCTTTTAAACGCCAAGGCTATGCACAACCGTGAAATATGCAGTCTCAGGGATTATTTCCTGTCGAAAATGGATGATGCAATCCATAAAGAAGTCGTGGCATGTGATAAAGGACTTACCCCTTTGTCCTTAGCCAGCGAAGAATGGCGCGACCCGGTTGTACTTAGCACCGCTGAACGAGAATCTGTGTGGCGAGGAAAGGAATTGCACGGGAGGTTTCACAAGGCGCTTCACGAGCCTCACGTTGACAAAAAAACCTCCATGCATTGGCTGCGCTTTGGTGACCTCTTCGGGGAAACTGAGGGTTTTATCTGTGCAATACAAGATCAGGTGATCAAGACACGTAACTACCGGAAATACATTATCAAGGATGGGACCCAGGACATCTGCCGGGCATGTGCCCATCCTGGAGAATCTCTCCGACACGTTATTTCCGGGTGTTCCGCTCTTGCCAACACTGAGTATCTGCACAGACACAACCAAGTGGCCAAAATCCTTCATCAAGAACTCGCCCACAAGTTCGACCTCGTTAATCAGAAGGTGCCATATTACAAGTACTCACCGGCGCCAGTACTAGAAAACGGCCGCGCCAAGCTCTATTGGGATCGATCTGTCATCACGGATAGGACTATTCTCACGAATAAACCTGATATCGTGTTGATGGACCGGGCGCAGTCTCGGGTGTTTTTGGTGGATATCACAATCCCACACGATGAAAACCTCGTGAAAGCCGAAACCGAGAAGAGGAGGAAGTATCTCGACCTGGCTCACGAGGTTACCGATATGTGGGGCGTGGCATCCACCGAAATAATCCCAGTTGTTTTATCCGCGAACGGGTTAATACCAACCACTCTCGAAACCAACCTGAGACGTTTGGGATTCCGCGGCAGTTCGCTTCCAGCGCGGATGCAGAAGGCGGTTCTGCTCGATACTGCTCGCATCTTTCGCCGGTTTCTTTCCCTGGGGCTCTGAACCTCGGTCGACTGTGCTTCTGCCGAGGGATGTACCGTTTCTCTCTCTTTAAATTCTTTTGGCCAAGAGGGAGAGACGAGATCAAAAATTCTCAAAATAATAATAATAATAATATTTATTTGAGTAAAAGGAACTTAAGAGTAGTACATTCAAGATAACATCTTACGGCTAATGAAAGGTTATTGCCTAAACTAAACTACGAAAGTAGCCTGTATTTTAGGCATTAAAAATTGGTCAGAATATAAAATAGGTCAGATTAAAGATAACAATTTGTATACTTAAGAATTAATTAAATATTTCAGACAAAACCTTAAAATTAAATTCGATAGACTATCAACTTACACTCATTATAGCATCTTACAACATCTAATTTACCACAGAGAGTAGATTTTCCGTCTCATCGTAGGACAGACTTTGTAACCATTCTGAGACTTTATTTTTGCATTTAAAGCTGGTAAGGTCGTATATGTTGATTATTTTATTTATTTTATTGTAAAGATACGGGCCTAGAAATAACAAGAATTTTTGTGCGAAAGCGTGTTCTGTGCGTGAATGAGTGTAGACTTTGTCCATGCGTCTTTTGTTTGTTATTTCCGGATTGTATGATGTGGATTTATGCTGCATTAGAGTTATTTTCAAAATGAAAAGTTGGCGAACTGTTATGACTTTACAGGATTGATAAAGTTCCCTGGTTGGAAAGTAAAAAGGCCGAAAAGTTGAGACCTTTAGTATCGTACGTTGTGCTCGTTCAAGTGTTAGTAGAGTAGTCTTAGCAGCACCGCCCCATGATGAAATGCAGTATGTTAGAATGGACTGACATAAGGCTGAGTATACTTGATTGAGCAGTTTCTTGTGAGCGAGGCATCGTAGTTTTTTGAAGACAAAAATAAGCTTGCGGACCCTGGAAGCAAGTAGGTTTATATGTTGTTGAAACGTAAGATTTGCATCTACCATTACGCCCAAGTATTTGATGGAATCAATTTTATGGATGAGAGGACATGCATTGCATACTTGCCGAATGGAAGAGGAACAGTGGTGAGCTCTAATTGTTTTATCTAGTAATGGTTGTTGAGGGTTTCTTATTGAAAAAGCTATGTATTTAGTCTTATCAGTATTCAATGTTAGTAAGTTGCGTTGAAGCCAGTTAGTCACATTGGAGAAACCTTTCTCTGCATAGTTGTAAGCGTCATTCCAAGTATTCCCCGAGAAGAGTAGCACTGTGTCATCGGCGTAGGATATCAAGGTGCCATGTTGTAATTCAAGGTTGCAAAGTTCATTTAAATATATCAAGAACAAGGTCGGGCCAAGGATGCTACCCTGAGGGACTCCAAATTCTATCATGAGGTCTGAGCTAATATAGTTATTGATTTTAACACATTGAGAGCGGTGGCTGAGGTAATCTCTAAATAAATTAAATTGAGCGCCTCTAATACCTATCTTGTCTAATTTATCCAATAATGTTGGGACAGAAACTGTGTCAAAAGCTTTCGCTAGATCTATAAATATTCCTAAGGTTTTAAGCCCTTTGTCCAGATTGGAGGACACATGGTCAGTTAAAAAGTGGACGGCGTAATTCGTTGACTTTTGCGCTCTAAAACCAAACTGATTATTTGATAGGATATTATTGCTTTCAAGGTAATTAACCAACCTTATATTTATGATCTTTTCTAAGATTTTAGATATCGATGGTAGTACTGAGATGGGCCTGTAATTGTTCAAATCATCTTTTGGGCCTGTTTTGTGAATGGGTATAACAATAGCTTTCTTTAATATGTTCGGAAAAATGCCTTCGGATAGACATCGCTGGAAAATGTGCGTTAAAGGCGGTATGAAAATGCGTTTAAATTGTTTAATAATACTATTTGAAATTCCGTCCCAACCTACAGCGCAGGTTTCTTTTAAGTTGTTGATAACAATTTCCACCTCACGTCTGTCTGTGCTAAACAATGCAAATGAGGCATTTCTAGAGTGAGTCATCGGCTCATGAAGAGAGTTTGCGCAGTTATTTTTGTTTACTATATTCTGCGCTAGGTTTTTGCCAATGTTAGCAAAAAAACTGTTTGCATTGTTTACTAAAAGTTTCGGATTGGAATGTGACTTCAATAAATCTAGATTTAAATCACGTTTAGGGCTCGAGTACGTGACCTTTTTTAAATATTTCCAAACTTTTTTGCTATCACTTCCTTGTTTTTCAAGTTCGCTTTTTTCATACTGATTTTTCAACTTTTTTAGTAGATTATTACAAAAATTTCTGTATCTTTTGTAGCTTGTAGCTAAAATCTTATTATTAGGAAACTGTTTCGTTTTAAGATGAAGCTTGTCTCTGTGCCGGATGCATCTAATTAGGCCGGTAGTAATCCAAGGTTTAATATTCCTGTGATTTCTTGATAATTTAATCGTATTACTATTTGCAGTTATACATTTTTGTGTGCAAGTTACAAGGTGAAGTAGTGAATTGCTGACATCAGCAGAAGTATAAATAGGGTCAAAGTCAATGCTACGTAAATCAATTTCAAGTTTGCTGAAATTTATTTTGTTATATGTGTGCAAGGTAATGTTTTTTGGTGCATTTAAATCCAAGGACAGTAGGACGGAGGAATGATCGGTTAGAGTTGAGTTCGTTACTAACGTTGTGGATGATAAGTTAGTTTTTAGTAATATATGGTCGAGGCAGGAACCACTTTGGTGCGTAGGTAAGGTGTGAGCAGGTGAAAGGCTGTGAAGAGAGCAGGAGTTAAGGTAGTGATGGCGTCTAGAGTCTTGGCTTTCTTGTCGAATATTAATATTTATATCACCCACAAGCACTATGTTTTTATACGAGGACAGCTTTTGTAGTGTCGAGTCAAGAGAATATAAAAAAGTGTCTGTATTACGAAAGGACGGTGATCTGTACACTGCTACGATGACGGTATCATTGCCTACTCTCACTAAAAGATTATTGCACTCCTGTATAGCGGGTTCCTCGATTGTAATATTCAAGTTAGATTTATAATAAATTACAACGCCATCATTTTGAAAATAGACTTGCTTAGAACTGAAACTACTGTAACCGTGTAAATCAGGTAAATTCGAAGCAAGGTTTTTTAACCGACATTCGGTTAAAATTATTAAGTTTAAATCTAGATCAATTCTTTCAAATAAAACTTTTAAACCATTAATGTTGCAGTTGATGCTACGAATATTTTGCGTCAAAATGGTAAAAGGATTTTTTATATCAGAAATAATCAACTTACAATCTTCAACATCACATGATTTTGAGTTGGATACTTTTAAGTTATCTAATTCATCATTCAAAAACTTATCCATTATGTAATAAAATATATATGTGTAAGTATGAAGAGTAAAAAGGATAAAAAATATAAAAGTAGTAAAAACTTAAGCGTGCACGAGATCAGAACCTCACTTACGGCGCTCTTAGGCGCCCTCATAATCAATTGAATTAAGATACCTAGTAACAGCGTAAATACGAGCTGGGCAAGAGTCATCACCAGTTTTGTGGTTGCAGGGTTTCTTATAGCGCATGCAAGTTGCACATAGCGATTTATTTTCTTTTTTGGCGCAATCTTTCATAGCATGGCTAACGTCTCCGCAGTGTCCGCAAGTTGGTTCAGTATCACGGCAAAATTTGGCTGAGTGGCCGTATTGTTGGCACTTGAAGCACCTGGAGACTAGGGTAAAATCCTTTACGGGATAAGAAGACCAGTTTAAGAATATGCGGTCTTGGTTAATCAGGACTTTGCGGAAGTTTGCAGGGAGTTCGATCACGAAGTTGCAGGTCCTACCATCTTTTTTCCCAGATTTGTGGCTTAATTTTATCGAGCCTATCACACTATCACGAGACATTTCTGGGAATTTGGGTGCTAGATTTTGTACGTAAAGGTGGTCTAAAAACTCCTTTTCTTCAAGGTCGCTTGGGAGACCAAAAATTATCACTCTTGGTTTACGTTTCTCGGGCACAGTAACTGATAGACCTGAGGTGGTAAGTTTCTCGGATGCTCTTAGTTTTTTTATGTCCTCGTCACTCTCGGTGCTAATAATAACGCCTCCATTTTTTGTCTTCCGCATTCCACGCACATGTAACTTAAGTTCTTCTGGACTAATAATTTTTTGCACAAGGCTTCTTGTCTGCTCGCTAGTTTTCTCCTTGTCCGTCGGGAAGATAACTACAGAGCTCGTAAATGTACCTTTCTTTATGACACCGGCATATGATAGTTTTTCTGCAGGTGGCTGGCTGGAAACGTTCTGGACAGAATCTTTCAGTTCCTTTAAACGCAAAGACAGATCCTGTTTTTCAGTCAAGTTCTGGATGCTTTATGGACTGATATTGGACGGCCATTTGAGCTATCCCGCTTCCTACTTTCCTGCAGAGGCCATGAATCCTTAGCTTTTGATCCGAGTTGAGTTTACCCTCCGTGGAGATGGTGCAGACCTCGTGTAGACAGTCTTCTATGACATTGATCCATCTCTCGAGTTCAGGGGTTGAGATGGATAGTGGGGCTGAATCATCCTCAACTGTTGGCCGGGGTTGTGTTGGTGGCGGGGATCTTGAAGTCATGTTACTTCGATTAAATGGACTATCCATATTAGAAAAATTACTAATAGACACTTAGTAGCACATATTCACAAATCACAAGCAAACGTGCATGACACACTTTAGAATGCTAGCACACGCAATATTTTTGTATACAAATAATTAATTCGGAAGGATATTTATCAACTAGAAGCACGTCCGTATATGACGAAAGTATTTGGAATGTACAAGCAGGATTTAGAAGAGGTATAGGTATTTATTTCACATATTTTCTTTACGAAGCATATCCGAAAAATGCCCGGGAAAACACCAGAAGGTGTTTTGTGCGTTTGTGGACTTAGATAAGGCTTACAATAGAGTAGTGAGGGATGACTTATGGACATAACTGTCCGTGTATGGAGTAATAACCACCTGGTGTGGGCCCTGAAATATGTCTACGAGAATTCCAGTACTTGCATCAGGATTAACGGGTCATACACTGATCTGATTAGTTTAACATTAAATTCAATTTGTTTATTTTGTAAAGTAGGTACACAAAATACGCTTTTTACGAGTCAAATTTATTCTTATCAAGATATATGTAATAAAATAATAAAAGAACATGAACTAAATTAAAGGGTTATTTAATTTATGTTGCAATATATATACGATTCAAAGGATAGGTAAAATCTATAATTAGACATAGTGAAATCTAATTATACACCTGAACCCGTACCGGAGACCCGGCCAGTGACCAGGAAAAGAAAAAAAAATACGTTAAAAATTTCGCTCCTATTCATACTGGACTAGTTCAAATAAAAATCGTAGCATAGGAGCAAAAAAAAAACCATTTTGAATTTCACCTGACGCGACGGGTCATTAAACACCGCTCCCGATCACCAGCCGAGACTCCAGCGGCTGACCAACCTATATAGTACACACTAAACACCGCTCCCGATCACCAGCCGAGACTCCAGCGGCTGACCAACCTATATAGTACAAACTAAAAGGTTACATAATATTCATTCGAATACCCATTTGATTAGTCTTGCTAAGAAGAAGGGCAAGAAACTTAGCAAGATCATGTCTTTTATTTAGCATATTAAATTTTTTTACATATCTGTTACATATCAAAACTTATACTATACAAATTACTTATGTCTACTTTAGTTACGGATAAGAAAATACAAGACAGTAGGAATTTACGGTAATGAAAAAAAATATCTTTGTCTATCAGTCTATAGTCTATTATTTCCTTAGAGGAATCATAAGTTAGGTAATTATACAACTTACTTCAATTATAAACTAGAGGAGTTAAATTAGAATGTGTAGCATCACCAATTCACACATTCAATCACACATTCAATCTATTTATGGACAGCTCTTTAACCCTTAGAGGGTTCTGAGTAGTCTGGATGTGTGACAGCTATGAATTATATATGAATCCACACTTTATTATAATGAGAAAAATATAAAATTTTTCATAATTTTTTTTATTTATTGGTTTAGTTGTACAACCATTTTTTTTTCAATTTATGTTTATACGCTACACAATTTTAACCAATGTTTTTTTCTTTTAAACAATCTTTCGTGACGTCTATAGGCCTTCATCGCCAAGAATTATTATTTGCTATGTAACTTCTAACTTCTAACAGTAGAAAATAAATTCCAAAATCTTTAAATGATGATAACTTTTTTCCGACACCGATTTTAATTAAACAATGTCTATATTTTAATCTAAATTAAGCTCTGTCCACCTGTGAAACCATATGAAAATCTGTTTAGTAGTTTCGGATATGTGCGCGAACAAACAAATAGCCAGACAGAAAATTATTCTGAAAATCGCTGCTTTGTGTTCTGTATCCCTTTCTAGTTTTATTACTTTTCTTCAATGTACATACATACTGGATCCTACTTTTTTATTATATATGTATTGATGATATGGACGGGTTTTTGCTCAAATAACCTTAAACCTCGACAAGTCGACATGAAAACATTGTCGACATTGTTTTTTGATTTCACAATGTTAGAATGTCTTCAGAAAATTCCCACTAGATTCTTCAAACAAAGAAGAAAAATTATGGTTTTGCGGGGACTGTCCTCTTAATATAATTTTTGGTATAATTCGACGCTGACAAATCGTGACGGTATAATTTGGAGGTTCTCATTTCCTATCCACGGTCAGGATGTGAAAAAAAAACTATGATGGCCATCTCAAAGTGGTAGCTTATAAATATGATGACGTCATAATTTTTTTGTACGAAATGTAATGTTTTATTTTTCTGAAACCTACACGATTATAGGGCATTGATCTACGTCAATGGTGTAGGGCAGGGGTCAGCAACCGGCGGCCCGCGGGCCGCATGCGGCCCGTGAACCGCTTTGGTACGGCCCGCAACTACTGCATGATATATTTGGTAGTACATATTTGTGTGAGCAGCTTCAGCAGATATTTTCCATTCTGAACTATCCAAAAAGCAAGCATCGTCGAGCTTTCGTCTAATTAAGCAATTAGACGCAATACTGCGCATTTCCACATTGAAAATGCAAGCAAAATACCAAAACTTGTAAGTCAAATGCAGCCGTAACATTTGTAGCCCTCCTATATCATAAGGTTGTCGACCCCTGGTGCAGGGTATCAAATAAAAGGGCTTTTTGAGCTGGTTTTAAAAATATGTTACCTCATTTCAGGATTACATTTCAGCCACCTGTTTTGTGAAAACCAAAAAATCATTTTCAAAATATACTGAGATTGTAAGACCTAATCTTTATCTATAAATAAACTCAATTTTTTTTTTAAATAAGGCTCATTACTCTGTAAACGACTATCTAATTGAATGATGTAATGATATCTTGACATTGAATTTAATAATAATATAACGTATAATTTGTTAATAATTATAAATTATGTGTATTTTTTGTAAATGAGTATTGTATCGAATTGTATTTTGTATTGTTTAATTTTATTTTTTTATTTATTTAATTACTTAAATGGTTAGTATTACAGAAAAACTTAATTAGACCTATCCTAGGGTTAGTAAAATACAAAATAGAGAAAAAAAAGTTGGGACTAATAATACCCAAAGCAGGCTTCCGACGCATTAACAGATTCTTTTTTAGACTGTAAAACTAACAACCTAGCACATAATAATAATTTCGAATATGTGTGCTCCGATACTAGAATTCTCCGTAACACGGAAGCACTATGAAGTTATTTTCGCCAAAGGGCGCCCAGTGCTATAAGTAATATAAACAGCTATTTTATTTTGTAAATTGTATCTAAGTGTACGATTAGTTTACGATGTCATATATAAATATACGATTAAGTGTAAATGTGTAACCTAATAGGAACAAATTTTTCTATAAGTGATAAATTAAGTTTTTGCTTATATGTATGTGGGTACCTATAGAAAGAAGTGTCCGTGAGCAATGTCTAACATGTAAATCACTAGAAAAAAAAAAAAATATATATATATGGGCAGGAAAGGGGAATGAAAAGTTTATTTAATGCTAAGATTCGATATGCAAAAGTTTTTCAATGCTATCATAAGATTTTGATAAAAGCCAAGTATGGAGTTTTCTTATTAAATTATGTTTTAATTTAGTTTTATCTTCTAGAGATATTTCTTTGTTAATTTGATTGTAAATGAATGGAACCAAAAAGTTTTTAAAACGGTTAGCAAATGCAGAGCTTACTCTGGGGACTTTAAGTTTACCCTCAAGTCTAACTGACCTGCTGCATTTGTTTTCATTGGCGGTTGATGCCACCTCTTGAAATGACAATTTTGTTAGAATATTGGAGATAAAAAGTCTACGAACACTTAGTTTTCCACTTTCTTGATGTAGAAGGTCTGTGTCAGACCGAAATGGTTTCTTCAACATTACTTTAATTACCATACGCTGAGCTCTTTCCAGCTGTAAAATATTTGTTTTGGCAGCACCACCCCAGGAATCAATGCAGTAAGAGACTAAGCTTTGGCACATAGCGTAGTATACACTTAGTTTGAGCTTATTGTTAAGAATATTTTTAAGGGACCCGAAAATGAAGGACAACTTTCGTATCCGCCCAGACAGGGTTTTAATGTGCTCATGCCAGTTGAGTCTATCATCAAGAACAACCCCTAGGTAACGGATCGTTTTCACACGTTCAATGGTATCGCATTGACATTGAAAGGTGGAAAAATTGGATAAGTTGTTACAAGTATGAAGTTTCAGACAATGACTGTCCTCTGCGGCTGTGTGATCTGTTTTAGTGAAACATAAATATCTGGTTTTGCTTATGTTCAGCGTTAATAAGTTCTTATCGAGCCACTCTTTAATCAACGCAACTCCACGATTTGCTTTATGGAAGACTGTATCCCAATTAGAGTCTGTAAATATGAGGGCAGTATCATCCGCGAAAGACACTATCCTACCATCTATAGTTTAAATAATCAGTCAAGCTATTTATGTAAATCAAGAACAAAACAGGGCCCAGGACGCTTGGGGAACTCCATAGGATACAGGCAAAGATTCACTTATTGAACCCTCGATGTTAACTTTTTGGTTTCTATTTTCTAGATACGAGCGGAACCAATGCATTGGTAGGTCTCTTATGCCAAGGCTTTCCAGTTTGCAAAGTAGTATTGGAATAGAAACTGTATCAAAAGCCTTGGCCAGATCCAGGAATACACCGATGCAACGTCTCTCATTGTCCAATTGTTCAACAAAGTACATTAGTACAAACAAAGGTAAAGTATTTTTTAGTACAATCAAAGGTAAAGAAATAGTAATAAAACGACAGTATCTACTCCATGTAAGTTTTACTTTAATTTTTTCCTTATTTCATCATGTTTACTTTATATTTACGTAGCCCGGCATGGTCCTTTCATACACAATATTGCCGACATAGTAGTCTAAAGAATATGTCTTGTTACTGTTCAAGTCTACTTTGTCCTTGCCACTCAATGTTAAATTCGACGTAAGAAATGTCACACTAATGGTACCATTAAGCTTACAAAATTTATTAAATTTTATCTCACCACGTTTGGTTTGATTGCCTCCCGTAGTTTCAAACACATTTATTCTATAATAAATACAAGCTCTGTTACCACAATGACGAGATGAAAACATTTGCAATGTTATATTCCCGAGAGCTTTATCAACATTTATGATATTGACAGTCCTCGGTACATCTGGCCGGGCTGAAAATCAAGATAAATACACATCAGATAATAACAACACACAGAAATAATGAACCGGCAGATTGAAAATGTTCATTATTAAATATTTTGGAAAACATTTTCAGTAAGGGGAGAGGATCATATTTTGATGCTGTACAAAAAGAATTGTCGCCTCAGTTGTACGCTTATGCATAAAATCGAATAAAAATTAAAATAACTTGATCTATGGCCTAACCTATACTTCCTTTCCGTCTTAAAATTTTGGGTAATCAATATGTTTCAAAAATACAACAAAGTACTCCGAAATCTTGTATTTTGTGCTCCAAAACGTCCTATTTCCACACAGATTTTTCTTAAATTTCTTAATTTTGTTAAGAATTTAAATACATATTGACCCTTCGGTAGTTCATAAATATTTGAAAAATGCAGTAGTTTGGTATGTAGACTAAATAGGATAGCAATAAAACGTTAAGAACTAGGATAAGAATTCGCGTTAAAAAAGTTACCGTCTAGCCTTAAGACGATCAACATTTAACTGTTCCATACAAAACTAATCGAATAAAATATGTGAAAAAACAATCATTTTTATTTTAACTCCAAAGTTTAAGTTATTAGTATAGATATCATCACGACATGAATCTTCAAGGAAGAGGTCAGAAGTGTTCCGGAGTGCGGACAGTAATAAGCAATTCACAGTTCACACTCGTGCCCCCAAGTTTCACCGATGATTATTACCTCCAGCGTGATGTGTAATGAGCTCCATCGCTGTGCTTCGGACATAAATATGACATACAGCTTCCGAAGCATACATGTACATGTCTTGGACAAATATTGCGACGACGTGAAAGAGAAAAACCGGCCAAGTGCGAGTTGGACTCGCGCACGAACGGTTCCGTACCATTATTTATATAATTACCCGTATTCATAAGACAAACATACCCCCTTCTCCTACACTCACAAATACACAAATACACCCTCTCACACAGACTCACCCTCACATACTCACACTCTCACATAATTCTCTCACACATCCACACAAACACACTCTCACATCACCTCATCTGGAATTGTAATAGTTTCTACACATTTAATTGTAGCTAAGTTATATTAAGTTGTATTAAGTTAAGTTGTAATAATATTACATAAATAATTCTTGTTTATTTTTAGTAAGTTAATGTAACTCCTAGAGATAGAGCGGGGTTCCTGTACTTCAGTTCCTGTAACTACCACGGGGCCCTGACGTTAATACTTTTAATGTTAAAAAAATTTGTAATGAATAAACGTATTTTTATTTTTATTTATTTATTATCTATAAAAACGGCAAAAAAAACATGTCTGTTGTATTGGAGCCCCATTAAATATGTACAATATTTCATTTTCTGGTATTTGTTGTTATAGCGGCAACAGAAACACATCATCTGTGAAATTTTCAACTGTCTATCTATCACGGTTCATGAGATACAGCCTGGTGACAGACGGACAGTGGAGTCTTAGTAATAGGGTCCCGTTGGTTACCCTTTGGGTACGGAACCCTAAAAACTGAATTCAAATTCAGATTCAGAGGACAAATATCTACAGGTGGGTTATCCCGCTCAGCTGCCATATAAATTCTTTAGGTTTTTGTAAAATCTTGATGGCTTTGATCTATATGAAACTTTGCACACATATTATGTTTCCCTCACTCCCCACGCTTATTAATAATTAATTATATAATTATTATAATTATAATCACACCACACTATCACACTATCACATCAAATCACAATATACCTACTATAATATTATAAAACTGAAAAGTTTGTGTGTGTGTATGTTTGTTACTCTTTCACGCTGAAACGGTTAAATTGATTTGGATGAAATCTAGAATGGATATAGCTTATACCCTAAATTAACATATAGGCTACTTTTAATCCCGGAAAAATGTATGGTTCCTGTGATATAGATCAGAACTAGTGAAAAAGCAGGTGTCTAATTAGTGCGGTCCTTTTTTCTTCTACGGGGGTCTTCAAATCCCCCTAATCGTCAGTGATTCAAATCACACAGTGGTAAAAAAAAATCTTGCGTGTATCCCGTTCCGCCCGATCCCGTGGGAATTTCTTAATATACATTGTTAGTTTATGTCTAAACCTAGGGTACAAATTTCATGTTCCTAGATCCAACCGTTTGGTTTGGTTGTTATTTTCCTTTTGTGAAATTAGTAATTTTTTTTTCGTGATCCCTACAAATGGATTTCATTTTGCGAATAGCAATAAATGTTATCATTTGTCGTGGAATAAGACATGGCTATGTTATTTTATATATATTAATAGTTAAACAAAATATAAAACCTAAATATTATATAAAAACAATGCAAAGTTGAATATCGGTTGCCCATAACTTCACTTTGACACAGTCCCACGTCTACCTTCGATATAGTTTCATCTCAACTTTTACATAAACACCACTCCAAACAGATAAATAACACTACGCACCGGTGAAGCACTATATTTGGTTGTGTAGTGTGCGTAGAGCACACCAATAAGTGTACTAATATTGTATGCGTTAGCCATGTAAGGATAGTGTAAGATCATATATAGGAACGATCACTGTAGATCAGATGGGCATTCTATTTCGGACAATATACGTAAATTACTGAATTACTTTTGTCTTTCAATTCATGGCGACCCATGCCAGGATTGTGAGAGTCATGTTAAGTGAACGTGCAAAAAGTCATGTAGTGTGGTTTTAGTGAAGTTTATTTTTTATTTTTACCTAAAAATGGGTAAACCACAATCCAAAGAAGAGGTCATCATCGCACAAAATGCGGGAGCCGGAGGCTCCAATGGTGCAGCAGTGGAGCAAATGCAACTCCACCTCGGGATGACAACGATTTTTCTCGGGTTGATCATGGTGATGTTTTGCTGCGGATGCTGTATGACGTTTTTAATTTTTTACCGGAAATGCCATACCCAGTGGATGCGTCGAGAGATAAACCACCACTCGATGAGGAAGTCTCTACGTCGACGTGAAGCCATACAGAAACCAGAAGATGTGTAGGAAGCTTCTATAAATCATCGTAATAAAAAGAGGTTTGAACGTTCGTTAAAGTTTAACATTTTGGTGACAATTTCGACACATTTTGGTGACAATTAATAAAGTGTGCTTCAAACAGTGTTTAAAAGTGTCGCGAGACCGAGCGAACACGATATGCGGTGACCGATTAGGTAAGCTTTGACATTCCGTACCATATACAGATGTGTTAGTTGTACGTCCTTATTCTGTTCATAGAAGTAGTTTCAGAATTGTTTGATTAGTGTAACTAAAACGAAAAATTTTTTTTTCATTTCTTTTAATTAAGCTTTATGAATTAAGTAAAGAATTGTTATTTCAGGGTTCAGTAGTAATAATGGGTTTATATATTGTTTATTATGACACAAGAACTTAATGAAATATTAAATAGGATAAAGAATCTTAAGGAAAATTTATTTAAATTAAATCAAACCAAGAGAACTGATAAGATTTTACAAGAAAAATTTGCTGAAGCGAATTTAATTTATAAAGACTATATTTCTTCTTCAGAGTTAATTAATCAACAAATTGAAAAAGAAGAAATTAAAGGGTCTGATATTTCAGTAATCAAGGAATTATGTGTAAAAATAGATACCTTGTACAGTCAAATTGAGGTTTTTTGTAGCAAAAGTGTGAGTGTTGTAACAAAAAGCAATATGGAGAAATTTGAGTTAAGAACAGCAGTTTCTTTATTACCTGTAATGAACGGAAATGAAAAGATAACAAAAAATTTAATTGATGGCATAGAGCTGTATAGTTCCATGATAGAGAAAGAAAGTCAAAATGTTTTAATAAATTTTGTGTTAAAAACACGTTTGTCGGAAAGTGCCAAATTGAGGATGGCTAAATCGTACACTTCGTGCCAAGCGCTTTTATTAGACATGAAAAATCATTTACTTACGAAAAAATCTAGTAATGCTCTACACGCAGAACTGAATAGAATTACCCAGACAAACATGTCATTAGAAGAATTTGGCAAGAAACTCGAGGATTTATTCGTTAATTTGACGATTTCCCAAGCCGACGGTGACGAAAATTCATACAGGGTTTTAAAACCGTTGAATGAAAAATTGGCGATAAAACGTTTCACGGACGGCTTGCGAAACCGTAATTTAAGTATTATTTTAGCAGCCCGTAACTACCTAGCCTTGAAGGATGTTATTCGAGCGGCAAAGGATGAAGAGTTGGAGCAGTCTTTTGCGTCCAATCCCCAGGTTTTTGAAATGAGACGAGGTAAGTTTAGTTTTAATAACAGAGGCAGATCATTCTATCAACGAGGAAATCAGAATTCCAACCGGGGAAATTTTACCGGAAATCGTGGAGTCAATCATGGATTCCATCGTGGATTCAATCGAGGATTTAACAGAGGTTTTAATCGAGGGCGAAACTTCGGAGGAGCAAGTTATCACGGTAGGTATCAAAACCGCGGGCGTGGTTTTTCCTCTAGAGAACAGGTCAACGTGGTATCAACAGACCACCCAGTAAATTCAAACCGAGACCACCCAGAAAGTGCAAGTATTAATCAGATGAATCATTTTTTTCGAGGCTAACTTTATAAACTATTGTGACAATGTCAACAAGATACATTTTAGTGTTGACGAACATCAATATAGCTGGTTACTTGACACCGGTGCGTCCATATGTGCCGTGAAGTATCAACAATTAAAAAATGCTAACATTACAATTCAATCAGAACAGATGAGCGTTAAAGGTATAGGTGGAAATATAATCTCGGATGGGTTTGTTTATCTAGAATTATCTTCTAAAGGTGAAACATTCAAACACAAGTTTTATGTTTTCAAAAATTTACCTTGCAAGACGGATGGAATTTTAGGTTTAGACTTTATTCGGCGTTTTAATGGAATTTTGAATTTCGAACTGAATACTTTAAAACTACGTAGTGATTCAGGAAATGACATAATAGTTAATTTTGAGTTATCCAAAACAGGAAACCAGTCTTATTTGACAGTACCCCCCCGTAGTGAATCCATTCATTATATCCAAACGAATAGGACAGAAGATTGCGTAGTCAATTCTCAAGAATTAAGTGAGGGTGTGTTTATTGCTAATATGGTATCGAGACCAAAAAATGGTAAGATTCCAATTAAGATTTTAAATACAAAAGATACAGAGGTTTGCCTAAGCTATTTTGTATTAATTACAACTCCCTTAAGGGATTATGAAGTTTGTAATTTTAATAGGCCTTTAATAAACGCAGAGCGCGTGAAGAAATTGTTTTCGGTTTTGAATTTTAATCAACTGACTTTAGAAGAGAAAATATCAATTGAAAATATTTGTGCTAAATTTCCAGACGTTTTCTTTTTAGAGGGGGATAAGTTGACAAGTACCAAAATATATCAACAGTCTATTCAACTAAAACCGCATAGCAGTCCCGTTTATACAAAACAATATCGACTCCCACATTCCCAAAAACAAGAAATAGAAAAGCAAATTAGTAAAATGTTAGAAGACAACATAATTGAAGAATCGCGTAGTGAATGGTCGAGTCCATTGTTATTAGTTCCAAAAAAAGTAGACGCCACAGGAGAAAAGAAATGGCGCATAGTTATTGATTACCGTAAACTTAATGACCAAATTCAAGACGACAAGTTTCCGTTGCCCAATATAGCAGATATTTTAGATTCTCTTTCTGGTGCCATGTACTATAGTCATTTAGACCTTTTTCAAGGATATTATCAAGTAGAACTTGATCCACAGAGTAGAAAGTACACAGCTTTTACAACAAGCACCAACCAATACCAGATGAAAAGATTACCAATGGGTTTAAAAACTAGCCCATCTGCATTTTCACGCATGATTACAGTAGCGATGTCAGGCCTTAACTACGAGAAGTGTCTGGTTTATCTTGACGATTTAGTGGTTTTTGGCAGAAATTTAGATCAACATAACAAAAATTTAATGGATATTTTGGGTAGACTTAGAAAAATCAATTTGAAATTAAATCCTGCCAAATGTGTGTTTTTAAAAAAGGAGATTCTGTACCTAGGACATATTGTGTCACAAGAAGGCATTTTACCTGACCCAGCAAAAATTGAAATTTTAAAAAAGTATCCTAGGCCTCAAAACTGTGATGATGTAAAAAGATTTGTAGCTTTTGCAAATTATTATCGTAAGTTTATTCCTCATTTTGCACAGAGAGCAGCACCGTTAAATAATCTTTGTAAAAAAGATTTAGAATTTATTTGGACCGAGGAATGTGAAAAATCATTTAAAGATTTCAAATGTGCTTTAGGCAGCCCCCCTATTCTTCAATATCCAATCTTTTCAAGTGATAATGAATTCATTTTGCAAACGGATGCTTCGAAGCTGGCAGTAGGATCCGTGCTTTGTAACACTGATGGACGGCCAGTAGCATATGCCAGTAGAGGACTTAATAAGGCTGAGAAAAATTATCCTACCATAGAGAAAGAACTTTTGGCTATAGTATGGAGTGTAAAGTACTTCCGACCTTACTTGTACGGAAGAAGATTTAAGATTCAAACGGATCACAAACCTCTCGTATATCTGTTTAATATGCGCGATCCATCAAGTAGGTTGCTGAAATTTAGATTATGTTTAGAGGAATACGATTTTATAGTAGAATATCTGAAAGGATGCAATAATGCAGCTGCAGATGCATTGTCGCGAATCGTTATTACATCGGAGCAATTAAAAGAGATGAATGAGGCAGTTATGCATGTTATGACAAGAGCACAAAAGAAAATAATACAAGATGAAGAGAATAGAAGAAATCAATGTACGAATTCTTCGATCTCCGATAATGTTCCCACTAATTCGAGGACTGATCACCCAAGAATTGTGGAAATCTTGAGGAAACCGAATAATTCTACCGACTTTAATTTAATATCTGAAATAAAACTCGATGAGTTTAAAGATAATAATATGATTTCGGAAGAAAATAATTATTTTTCGTTTGTACCATCCACGTCGACTATTTATTTAAATCCTTATTCTTCATCATTTGCAACGCGAGCCGTTCTTGTGAAAGAATTTGGATTATTTTGTCAAAAGATAAAAGTAAATGAAGTATGCATACTATTTAATGATGAAAATCAAAGATTTATGAAAGGGTTAACCCAAGAAATAAAAAAGACTCCCAATTGGTCCGGACCACGTATATGTATAATAAAGGGAGTACAGAAAATAAATAATGTCGACGATAGACGTGTCATTATTAATGATTTTCACTTATTGCCTACAAGTGGCCATGCAGGCATTAGGAGAACGGTCAATAATATTAAAAGGTACTATTATTGGCCCACAATAGAAAAGGATGTTAAGGAATTTGTGTTAAAATGTGACAAATGTCAAAAACAAAAATATTGTGTGAATACTAAACAGCCACTGGTAGTCACAACAACCGCTGAGTCTGCTTTTGATAAGGTTTATCTGGACATCGTTGGTCCTATAAGTAAAGACATAAATCAATTTGCCTACATTTTAACATTGCAGTGTGATCTGACAAAGTATGTTGAAGCCTACCCTCTTCAAACTAAGGACACAGTAAGTGTAGCAAGAGCCTTTGTTGAAAATTGTGTGCTAAGGTATGGTATTCCGAGGGAAATTGCAACCGATAGAGGATCAGAGTTTTTATCAAGTACAATGAAAGAGGTATGTAAACTTTTAAATATTACCCAAATTAGCTCAACAGCTTATCATCACGAGAGCATAGGGGCACTGGAGAACTCTCATAAAACAATGGGTGCGTACTTGCGGATAATGTCCAATAATAAGCCTGATCAATGGAGTAGTTGGTTACCATATTGGTGCTTTGCGTACAATAATACGGTTCACTCAGAAACTAAATATACACCACACGAATTAGTGTTTGGTAAAATTTGCAATATGCCATCAAATCTTACCAATAATATTGTAGAACCTTTATATAATCATAGTAGTTATCCGTTAGAACTTAAGTATAGGTTACAGCTTGCCCATAAAGATGCAAGAGAAAATTTATATAACAGTAAAATTATAAGAAAATCTAATTATGATAAGAATATTTACCCAGTTTATTATAAGAAAGATAGTTTAGTTCTTTTGCGAAACCCATCGGGTGACAAAACACAAAGCATATTTTTAGGCCCATATTTAGTAATTGAAGATTTGGATGTAAATGTAAAAATTTTAAAAGATGGTAAAGTTGAAACCGTTCATAAAAATAGGACTAAATTATATAACTCATAATCATTATTTAGTTATGTATAAAAAAAAAAAACTTGTATTCGTTTTTTTTTTCTTTTGCGATGGGAGGTGTAGTGTGCGTAGAGCACACCAATAAGTGTACTAATATTGTATGCGTTAGCCATGTAAGGATAGTGTAAGATCATATATAGGAACGATCACTGTAGATCAGATGGGCATTCTATTTCGGACAATATACGTAAATTACTGAATTACTTTTGTCTTTCAATTCATGTTAAATCTTAGTGATTCCTATATTTTCTTGGATCTTCTCGATAATTTGATTTTCGGATTGGTATTTGTTTGTTTAGTTAGAACATTAACTTTGCATTTTTAGATTGTAGGTAATTAGGTATTTCTTGGATTAATTATATTACTGTGTAAGGGTTACTTTAATAAGCTAGGTTGTTTAGGTATAGGATATCTTAAGATATTTCAACTGATTTGGTAGTTAAGACACAAATTATAATAAGGTAATAATTTGTAACTTTTAAATTTATTATGCCTCGCAAACGAATCTTTCGCAGAGCTCACAAACAGTTCGAGCTATAAAGATAGCTAGGACAGCAAGAATCTTCAATTCATGCTGAACAGCGGAGAATTGAGGAGGCGCAGCGTCAGGAAAATGCTCGGGTGGCTGAATCATCTGCGCTGGCTGATGATCGACATCAGCAAAACGCTGATCGCATTGCATCTCAGCGTGCCTCTAAAACGTTTGAGGAGGTGATTTATCGACGTCAAGAGAACGCAGAGCGTATGGCTTCTCAGCTTGCCTGTGAAAAATCAGCAGGTGGAGAGCGGGTCTTTTTTTCTTAGATGCACCAAGGGGCACAGGCAAAACATTTCTGCTGAATTTGCTGCTGGTGCAGTTGCGCAAGGATAGGAATATTGCCCTAGCTGTTGCGTCCTCTGGGAGAGCCACGACCTTGCTCAGTGGAGGTAGAACTGCCCACTTGATGATCAAACTTCCACTGAACCTTGTGGGTGAGGAAACGGCCACTTGCAATAAAAGCAAGAGCAGTGGTTGCGGTGCTCTGGTGCAGCAGTGAAAATTGATCGTCTGGGACGATGTCGTGCGACTGAGGTACTCAATCGCAGGTTGCAAGATATTCGCAGCAACCTAATGTTGATGGGTGGAGTGGTCGTTTTGCTCGCAGGTGACTTCCGGCAGACGCTGCCGGTCATCGAGCGAGGCACTGCGGCAGACGAGATCAGAGCTTACGTCAAGGCTTCGTTAATGTGGGCAAAGGTAGAGAGATTGCACCTCACAACAAATGTAAGAGTCCAGCTCTACAACGACCAAGAATCTGGGCTCTTTGCTTAAAACCTCCTAGAGATTGGCGAAGGCCAAACAGCAATGGATGCGGAAGGCCTAATCAAATTTGAAAGCCGCTTCTGCAATGTTGTAACTTCGGAAGATAACCTAATTAATTATGTTTTGCGAGCTTGCAACAAAACTTGAGCAACGAGAAGTGGTTATTGTAGTGAAATAAATAACTCAGGTTCAAATGACATGTTTATCTGTTTTCAATCCGTGACGTTCTCAATCACAATGACATGACATTCATAGATAATACCACATTACTCCCTCCATATATTAGTAGCCGAAACGAGCTGGGGTTCTTCGGACTCTCTGTGGGCGTTGGGTTGGTGTCGTTGGTTGAGGACCGCTTGATGTTGATGGTACTGCGCCATCGGGCTCTGGAGGTAAAGGCTCCCGCGATAATATCACACCGTCAGCTGGTGGTGGTGGTGACACAGATTGCTGAGCGTCGTGTTCGGCTTGTTGCACTTGCGGCTCTGTTTTGTAATAGTATTTGGTCTTACGCTTATAAGAACTTTGGCTACTTGTATTCGTTTTGTCGTTCCCAGGTCGGCTGTTATTTTGTTTACCGACATGTGTGTCACCTTTAGATAATCTATTGTTAGTGTCTGTGTTTGTTATGTTAGGGTCACTCGCAATATGCAGACTTTTGTGCCTTATTCTCATTTGATCGATATGTTTTCTTTTTATGCAGCCGTTCACGTTTACTAAGTAGGAATAAGGTGCTGTTCTCTCAACTATGATGCCAGGAGATGAACCCTTTTTTGTAGGATTGTCAACCCGTACTTCTTCCCCTTGTTCAAATATTCTGACTGTGTTTTTGGAGCGTTGTTGTAATTGTTGCAGTATTTGGGCTTTTTCCATGTTGCCTTTTACATCTGGTTTGAGTAAATCGAGGGTTGTACGCATTTTTCTCCCAAACAACATTTCATAGGGTGATCTGCCTGTTGAGTTTTGTACTGTGTTTCTGTAAGAGCGCAGAAAACTACACAGCCTTTCATGTAAATTTTCAGAATTGTCTGCTGCCGACATTCGTTCCTTAAACGTTCGTACAGCGCGTTTAGCTAGACCGTTCGTTCTGGGATGATAGGGTGTTGATTTGATGTGCGTAATGTTTTGTTCTTTGCAGTAATCATTAAATTCTTCAGCAGTGAATTGTGGACCGTTATCTGTAACAATAAATTTGGGAAGCCCGTATGTGGCAAAGATGCTTCGTAATCTGTTTACTGTTGATACAGAGGTAGTACTTTTCATTTGTACTATTTCCAACCATTTTGAGTAAGCGTCAATCACCACTAGCCACATGTTTCCAAGAAAAGGTCCAGCAAAATCTATGTGAATTCTCAACCAAACTTCTGAGGGAATTCCCCACGAGTATATTGGTGCTATGTTTTCGTTTTTTCGTGATTGTTGGCAGTACTGACATTGTTTGGTGAATTCTATTATGTCTTTATCTATGTTTGGCCAATACACATGTAACCTTGGTAAGGATTGCATTGCGCTAATTCGACAGTGGCCATCATCTAACATTTTCAAGATGATTCGCTGTAATTGTTGTGGTATTACTAGTCTCCCGTTCCAAAGGATGAATCCATCCTCGTAAGATAACTCCTGACGTTTTTCATAGAATGTATACAAGTGAGTATCGAGTTCTTTCTTTTCCGGCCAGTTAGTTGTTATAAAAGTTTTTATCTTCAGGAATGTTCTATCCTTTAAGGTTTGTTCACGTAAAAGTCTCTTTGTTATTGGAGTGTTTTGTAGTCTTAGGTGTAGTAAATGTGCGAACTGTGGTAGGCCTGTTTGTTCTTCAAGTGTTTGATCCATATTAGGTAGTGGTAATCTGGATAATGCATCAGCTGGGGTGTTATCTTTGGCAGGATGGTATTTGATGATATAATCGTAACTATTTAGTATCATAGCCCAACGTAGAAGTCTGTTGCTTGCTACTTTAGATGTTTCTCGGTCTGGGCTAAATATTCTTTCTAAAGGTTTACGGTCAGTTAACAATACAAACGTAATTTGATCGTGGTTATGTTCATGTTTAGTTTCATTTATATTACAATGTTTGTTATTTTGTTTAGTTTCTTGTTTGTCTTTTGTTATATCATTTTGTTTTATTTCGTGTTTTTGTTCTTTATTATTTTGTTTAATATTACATAGCTTTGCTCCTTGTGGAAGTGGAACATCAAAACTGAGGCACCAATCAAGTCCAAACAAGGGAACATCATTGTGTTTTGTTACATATGCTTTTAGTGACTTAGCCGTATTAAATGCTTCTACTTGGATTTGACATATACCAAGTGTTTCAATTTTGATATCTGTCTAAGCAACCAAATTTTTGCATTTTGTTAGTTTTGGTCGCCCCAAAGTCTTCCAAAGACTTTTACTGATGACAGAGTGGACAGCTCCGGAGTCATATAACATCTCTGTGTTTATTCCATTTAGTGTTATCGGGATCATGACTTTTGTTATATTATTTTGTTCATTAATTTTAAAAGTATGTACGCTATTTTCATCAGAGGTAAAGCCATCATTATCCTCATCTTGTTGATTGTTGCAATGTTTTATGAATCTCGTTTTAAAGTACTGGATTTTTGCTTTTCCAGATGTAATGCAAACACGCGAGAAGTGGTTTTTCTTTCCACAGGCATTACAAGTTTGACCTCTTGCTGGACAGTCATTTATGTCATCATGAAATCCTCTCCCACAGAAAATACATCGCTTGACATCGTTTGTTGATTGTCTTCTCTCAAATATGTTGTTGCTAATTGGATATGGTTTTGTTTTCTTCCTTGATACTTTTTTGATAGTGTTTTCTTCGTTGTTATTGTCAGATGAAGTTTGGTTAATACGTTTGCTTTGTATTTCTGCTTGTTCTAGTTTTTCCGCGGTTGCTATGACATTGACAAGTTTTGATTTGTTGGTGGGGTGTTCCCGTATAAGTTCTTCTTGCCACTTTGTGTTGTTAATTCCAATAACTAGTTGGTCTCGGATTTGTTCGTCTAAGGTATTTCCAAACTCACAATGGCCGGCAAGGGATCGTAGCTCTAGTAAAAACTGCGAGATTGACGTTTTGGTATTTCGTATCGTTGTTGCAAAGGCTACTCTCTCTGACAGTACGTAGGTCTTTTTGCCATAGTAGTCGTTGAGGACTTTTACTAAATCATCAAATGATTTTTCTGTAACGTTCGTTGGTCGAAAATGGTCACCTAATACCTTGAAAGCTTGAGGTCCAATCCTTGAAAGTAAAATGTTTCTTCTTTGGCTTTTTGTTTCCGCTGTCAACAAGTCATGAAGATCAAGTTCGATCTTGAATCTTTGTATATAATATTCCCAATCTTCGCTTTGGGTAAAATGTTCGAAGGAGAACTTCTCCAAACCTTTGTGTTGCGTCATTATTGCTATTTTACGCTCGTCGCCAACAAAATGTAGTAAAATAAATAACTAAGGTTCAAATGACATGTTTATCTGTTTTCAATCCATGACGTTCTCAATCACAATGACATGACATTCATAGATAATACCACAGCTATGTGAAAGGGCAATCATGGCATCTAAGAACGAATCTGTGGGAAACATCAATAAAAAATGTATTGATTGGTGAGGTTATCACCTACACGTCAATCGATACAGTGATGACAAGTGACGATGCAACAACTTACCCTGTAGAGTTTCTTCACTCATTAGAGCTGTCGGGAGTACCGTCCTACAAGCTGGAGCTGAAGGCACAAAGAGACAGGGCTCTGGTTAGATTTAAGCTGGATCCCTCCCCTCAGAATGTCAAACAGTTAAAACTGCTGCGTAACCACTGCAATAGTGCCTGTAAGCATGCTAGACGTCAGCATATATACGGATCCAACGAAAACTGTGCTTCCCACAATCTTTGGAAATTCCTAAAAACCCTCGGTGTTGGCAAGCCAAAGTCCGGTCATCTCTCAAACCTTGACTTAAATGCTATGAATGGTCATTTTAGTAGTTCACCTTCCTGCTTATCTACCTTTCTCAAATCTAACACCTTGATTACTCTTCACAATTCCATTCTGTCAACCAACTATCCATCTTTTCAGTTCCATGAGATTACCTATTTGGATGTTCGGAATATACTTTGCTCTATAACAACCAAGGCAGTGACGATAGGCTCAGTAAAGATAATATGTTCCTGCCAATTTCTGATGTAGTTTCTCCAATAATGGCACATATCATTAACTGTTTCCTGTCCTCTGGTTCCTTTTCCAGTCCCTGGAAGAAAGCCCATATTACCCCTCTCCCTAAAAAGTCTAATCCTGTTTCTTTCTCTGATTTTCGTTCTTTATCCATTCTTCTATTATCTCCAAAATTCTTGAGCATATATTATTATTCATGAGCAATTTGCTAATTTCCTGTCCCATAACCAACTCCTGAATCCTTATCAATTTGGTTTTCGTCCAGGACACAGCACTGTTACAGCTCTCGTCAATGTGACAGATGACTTGAGACTAAATATAGAGCAAAAGAGTCTTACCGTTCTAACGCTCCTAGACTTCAGCAATGCCTTCAATACTGTTGACACCGACATACTTGTTGGCGTGCTGAGGTCTCTCAATGTATCTCCATTGGTAATTTCATGGTTCAATTCCTATATCCGTGGTAGACAGCAGCTGATTAAAATTGACACTTCCAAATCCGATTGGTGTAACCTAACAGCCGACACCCCACAGGGTGGTGTTCTTTCTCTTCTCCTATTTTCGATTTTTATCAATTATATTACTGCTTCTCTCTCCTCCTCCTTCCATCTATATGTTGACGACTTGCAGTTGTACGCAGCTGCACCGCTATATGACATAAACAGGGCAGTGGACACCATTAACTCTGATTAGAGAATGGACGCTATGTTTTGGTTTATAGGTCAACCCAAAGAAGTCACAGGCTATCATCATTGGTAGTGACTATTACGTCTCTCACTTGGACATGTCCAACGTTTCAGATGTTGTTTTTGATGGAGAAGCAGTGCCTTACTGTACGACTGTGAGGAATTTGGGTTTGTGGATACACCAAACTCTGTCTTGGTCTCCACATGTCAATGAAGCAAGTCGTAAAGTTTTCAGCTCATATCATTCCCTTAAGCGCCTACAGAAGTTTCTGCTACAGGAAATGAAAATAACGTTAGCTCAATCTCTTCTTCTTCCCCTACTAGATTATGCCGATGTTGATCCCATTGAATTCAATGCGGGGGTAGAAGATGTAATCCAAAATTTTTTATTTTAATTTATTTAAGCTCTTTATAGATCGCTTCAAAGTAATTCCACTTTTACAATATGAAAATCGAAAAAAGTGTATTTTCGCTCCACCCTATTATTTATACCACCATTGGACATCGTAAATATCTGCTCCGTTTGATAGTTTCTCCAAAAGCAAGTGTATCCCACTCGGAAAACCCAATTATAGTTATTTACTAATTATATTTCTTTTCTCTTTCATCATAATCATCTTGTCAAGTATTTTATGTTTGAAACTTATGATCGATAAATTTAACGTTATTACTGTTTACCAACAACGTAAACAATAACGTTATAGTTAACTATATTATAATAAGCTTTTTCAATGCAAGTGTTCAAAAAGCCCACTTTTTATGCATCAAAACCGAACAGAAAGTCGATTATTTGGCCCTAGGGCTTTATTATTATTATTATTTTTGAATTTATTTACGAGAAGTTGGCTAACCTGCAACCTTTCTTGTGTACCATAAATGTAATACTTTTTTCCACTGTTTAATGGCTCTGGATACAGTCCTTTTGAGCCAACCATTAACTTGCAAAATTGTAACAATGTAATTTTCAACTTTAATAATTAAAGTGTTTTCTTTGATTATATTTGTTTTATTTCCTCACACTATGCATTGAAAAACGTAGGATGATACACGGGCGTAAAAGCAACACTTTTCGCCCTTGTAGCATAAACTACTATTATGACATAAATTGTGAGAGACAAAGCATATAGTGCTGTCTTTTGCTTTAGCCTGCCATTTGGCCAGCTCCATTGTTCTAGTGTTTGCGAGACCAACACTTACGGCTAATCAGGTAGAATTTGCAAAAATGTTATCTAAGAACCGGTAAAAAGTAATAAACATAACCTTTTGGTAATCGACAAATATTCATTTCTTAGTTAAATTTAGTTTGCTTGTTGGTGTTGCGGAAATAACATAGTTACTGCCAAAAATGTTAATAACCGTTTTGAAAAGCCTGTTTGTTAAAATAGAACTGCGCACGCGAGCGCAAAGCGCTAGAATGTCAATTTTTCCCATCCCTAGTGTCAAAGTTAAAAAAAAAATCAAAGTACACCCCTTGCTTATCTTTAATGATACAATAAAGCTGATTTTGAAGGTTTTAGTTTTAGTTTGACGTAGCATCTAAATTTACACTAAGTTGTGATTAAAACGAAGAGCCATTTTCAAGTCACGATTTTATAAACGTCAAACATAAAATCTACTAAATTTATGTTTGACAGCACTAAAGTAAAGTAAAGTAAAATTTTATTTGCTTAAACATGCGTTTTAAATAAATATAGGTCTTATTACATCTTTTTATTATTGGATACAGCACATTTTACCATAATATATAGTATGCATAACATGCTATAACAGAAGTAAATTTATTTATCATGTATTATTATTATTATTATATATCATATTTATTATTATTATTATAAAATTCATTCACAACCATATTCATTCAAATAATCTTTGACGTCGTAATAACATTTTTCTAGAAGCCATTTGTGTATCTTCTTTTTAAATGTTTTTATGGGCAAACTTTTAAATTCTAATGGCAGTTAATTAAATATTTTTATGGCCATGTAAGAAACATTATTTTTATATATATCCAGTTTACATTGAGGCGTATACAGCTTATCTTTATACCTCGTTTGCTTTTCATAAGCGTTTGAATTTTTTACAAAATAGCCCTTATGTTGTGCCACAAACAAACAAACCTCTTTAATGTACATGCACGGCAGAGGTAGGATATTTAATTTTTTTTAAAGTGGTTTACAACTGTCTGTATACAAGGCGCCACAAATTGCTCGTATACACTTTTTCTGTACACTAAAATGCCTTTTTAACCTCTACAACTTACGTGTTTTGGTATTTTCAAGGCACAGTTTAGAGCTGTCACTTGAGTAAATTTAGTCTTTTTAGTAAGATTTTAATCAGCTGCTCATAAGCCCAAGCTACCACCTGACACAAGGGCCAGAAAAAAAATAAAGAAAATTTCTTTAAAATACGTGGGAAGTTGTCCGTAGGATTAAAGATATGCCTAGTAAATTAATTATATCTTAGAATAAATCAACGAAATATAATTCAGGTTGGACAAACACATTCCAAAAATGCATTGGTGCGCTTCTAAGTCACAGCAACGGGTAGGTTTAATATAACACTATACAAACGTCGTTCTGTTCCGAGCAATGTTTATCTAGAAACATTATTCCACTTGTGACATTAATTTTATCATTTACTTACCAATATGATCCGTTGGACAGTTATCACTCACGCCTGCTATATTTTCAGCCACAACCATAAACAACTGATTTTCTAAATCTCCAACGTAACTTATATTAGCTTCTAGTTGATCAGATGATACGTTCCGAGCGATTTGCCACTGTTGGGGGCAATTGTTCCGATTTCTGTACTTTATTATGTACTGAGTTATAGTAGAACTGCCCGTATCGTCGGGTTGATTCCATTTAATTGTTGCATTCTTATGACTGCTGTACGCATTAGTAATGTATGGATTTTTCGGGCACGATGGTTTCACTGTAATGTAACGTGACACAATTACATAATTATCTGTGACATTGAAATGAAACAAATTTGAATTCCACTGAAGACGACCACAAGTGAATCGAAATATATTTCGAAAATACTTTTACTTTTTATATTGTACACTCTACAGGGCGTAAAAGCAAAACAAAGACAAAAATCCTTTAAGGGTAGGTATGTTAGTAAGACTCATAAAGTTTGGAAAAATAGCGGCAGTTTTAAATAATGTACCAATACCACAAAATATTACGATTTGTTGAACTGAAAATACACTAATCTCATGGACACCCTCGCTGGTCGTTGACCTCTGATAGCGTCAATAGCACAGAACACAATTACTCATTGTGATCGGTCGAGGCTACGCTACGGGGTGAATGAACTGCGTTGATAAGAGTTCGTAACCATAGCTTAGAAAAATAATATAATTTCTGTTAAAAATTTATTTTAACAAAAATTATATTATTTTTTTGGATGTTTTTGTCTAAATTTTATCAGTATTGTGTATAGTTTCATACGCTTAAGGCGATACGTAAAAGTTTTAGCGTCTCTGTTACTCCATATGCGAAAAAATCCTCAGCGCGAGAGGGACGGATTCGTAGAAAAGTAGCAAAAAGTCGGTTTTTTATTAATATAAAATTTACTAAGCTATTTAGTCAAAACGATTTTCAAGGAGACTTTACAAATGTATGAAATTAGTTTGGATTTTAGAATTACAGGAAAAAACAAAACAATTCAGAGGTATTTTTGGAATTAAATTCTATCAAGAAAACTTCATCCAGTCGCGTTTTTCTTCAGTGAGAATCAAATACTCAATAAACATGTACCCAAAAATAAAATACGTAGATGACGTTATAGTGGACTACATGGATTTGAAAAACCCCCCTTTTTTTATATCGGCTTAATTCTCAGGATTCTTGGGTTTTGAATTTACAGCCTGTTTATATCATAAAGGTATTAAATAAAATATTTTTCGATGCAAGTGCTCGTAAAGGCCCACTTTTTATGCATCAAAACCGAATAGAAAGTCGATTATTTTGCCCTAGGGCTTTATTATTATTATTTTTTTAAATTTATTTACAATGGTTGGCTAACCTCGCTTTGACAGGCGCCTCACTTTTGGGTCTGTAGACGGACAAAACGTCTCAAATTTAGGACTACACAAACACACACTCTCACATAATTCTCTCACACATCCACACAAACACACTCTCATATCGACGACGTGAAAGAGAAAAACCGGCCAAGTGCGAGTTGGACTCGCGCACGAACGGTTCCGTACCATTATCTATATAATTACCCGTATTCATAAGACAAACATACCCCCTTCTCCTACACTCACACATACACAAATACACCCTCTCACACAGACTCACCCTCACATACTCACACTCTCACATAATTCTCTCACACATCCACACAAACACACTCTCACATCACCTCATCTGGAATTGTAATAGTTTCTACACATTTAATTGTAGCTAAGTTATATTAAGTTGTATTAAGTTAAGTTGTAATAATATTACATAAATATATTCTTGTTTATTTAAGTAAGTTAATGTAACTCCTAGAGATAGAGCGGGGTTCCTGTACTTCAGTTCCTGTAACTACCACGGGGCCCTGACGTTATTACTTTTAATGTTAAAAAAATTGTTATGAATAAACGTATTTTTATTTTTTTATTTTTATAACCTGCAGCCTTTCCTGTGTACCATAAATGTTATACTTTTTTCCACTTTTTTCCACGGCTCTGGATACAGTCCTTTTGGGCTAATCATAATTTAAAGTTCACAAAATTATATTTGTTTTATTTCCTCACACTATTGAAATTTACGATCTTTAATACTTATAGTGTATAGTTAGTTATTCATTATATTCCTCATTATGTTTTTGTTCGTCTGTATGTTTTTGTGTTTGTCTGTCTAATAAATATAAATGAAATAAGTATAACTTACTAGGCACGGCTATATTGCTGGGATCTCCCACCACACAATACCATTTCGGTTCAGTCCATACATTCTTAGACCTCACTCTAAACTGATATACTTTTTTAAAATCCAAATGAATATCTAAATCATTCTCAGTCAGACGTAGATGTATTTGTACTATTTTGTCCATGGGATCGGATAAGTCAGCGACTTTGTTCCATCTGTTGGTGTCTTTTGGTGCAATTTCTATTTGGTACAGGGTGTTCTTTCGTTCTTCCTCCGGCGAATGCCACTGCAGCACAACGGATCCGTTCCAATTATTATTTTTATGAAACATTGATTTTATCGTCAAGTTCTGGGGCGGTACCAGCTGTCTTCTATATCCTGTTGATGGAAAATATGTTTATAAAATATGTTTATAAAATATGTTTATAAAATATGTTTATAAAATATGTTTATAAAATATGTTTATAAAATAATCATATCTTAAATTTTAACACTCCAATGCAGATTATTTTCTCAAATTTTTCTACATAAACTGAATTAGTTCAAAAGTTTCCATTCTTCCTGTAATTGTGCAGTCATAACACTATGTACGTACCATGTGTAATATTTATTGTAAACAAATTCTACTGATCATAATGAATGAAACAAATGACTTGCACGCTTGAAAATCACAGGTTTTAAAATTTTGCGTACAAATGATTTTTAGGGTTCCGTACCCGAAGGGCAAAACGGAATCATATTAATGTCAGTCTGCTGTCCGTTTGTCTGTCTCTCTGTCTGTCCGTCCATGTCACTGGTGCTACACCGGTATCTATCTCAAAAACGTAGGTGGGAATTTGTAATTTCTGTATAGTATCTAGTTATTATTAGAGTGCATTACAAACTAGAAATAATCAGAAACAAATTTAAAACCACAAATACTTTTGAAAAAATTCCACTGGCCAGAATTTGAAACTGCGACCTTCTGCTCACATGACAGGTGCGTTACCGACTGGGCCTGATTTATTCAAAGCGACAGATTTTTCAATAAAACATAATCTTCTGTATATTATGTATATAAGTTATATTTAAACAACAAATACTGAAAACACCAATTTATAATGTAGTTTTAAGTTAACGTCCCTGAATAACCAAACACCTTAATTTTGCAGTTTTGGTTTATACATTTTGTAGGCAATTATAAGTTTGTAACTTTTATTTAATTGATTTAAGTTAACTTATTTAAATGGTACAGAACCCTCAGGGCGCGAGTACTACTCGCACTTGAACAGTTTTTTTTACCTGCGCGTATTTTGTTCATTGATGTAGTTTTTTATTATGATCAGTAAAGTATGTGGTTTAATTCAATATAAAATACTGACTTGTAACGTTTCACAATAATTATTATTTATAATATAATTACCACATAGCTCCAGTGTGGCATATTGTGGATCCGTCGCCATTATTAATTCAATATAAAATACTGACTTGTAACGTTTCACAATAATTATTATTTATAATATAATTACCACATAGCTCCAGTGTGGCATATTGTGGATCCGTCGCCATTATTAATTCTCCTGCAGCGTAAGTCTTTACAACCTTGCTACTAAGAATTTTTGTTTCTTTTTTTCCCGTCGCATCAAACGGCACCTTTCCCAGGAACTTTTCAGGAATTAAATATAAAAATATAAGAACTTACTTTATGAACAAGATACTATTACCACATGATGTTAAAAATAAACAAGTGAAAAAGTAATGACTGGTTCTGCTTTTAAAGCCTGTTATATCCAGCAGTGGACGAAGAGAGGCTGATGGATGGATGGATGGATAATAGCTTTTGCCCTCAGTTTTGGTCACGTGGAAGCGTCTTTTGCGAATTTTTTATCAACACCCCTTATAGCTTGCATAAGGGTTGTAATAAAACGAGTAACTGTAAATTAAAATTTTAAGTGACAAAAATTATTAATTTTACGTATTGTTTTACTAAGTGAGCGACTGACTGCGAGTAACGAGAAATCATTAGAACAGCAACTTAAAAACATTCATTTGAGTTACTTAAATTACAAAATGAGAAGCTTCATGATATTCGAGCAACCTGATATTTGTTTGAGGGTCAACATTATGTCCTACATTTTTTCAGTATTTGGCGATTTGAAAATACAAATTTGGGTTGAGTTGAATAATTCTCAGGCGAACAATTTTCTATTTGAGTGTTGATTTAATTTTTATTAATATAACTGGGAACGTCGCCTCGCTCCGCTTCGCTTCGCTCGGCTCCTTATTTTATCTTACATGTTAACCCAACACGCTCTTCCTCGCTTCGCTCGTCGCTGCATCTATTTTTTGACTTTTGGTGTAATATTTTCGATTTCATACTTTAAATTCGCCCACTCAGTATTTTTAGTCATACGCTTTGGTATTTATTCAGGACACTTGAAGTTTTGGTGCGCGGCCCAACTCACCTGACTACAACGATTCGATTTCATTAAAAAAACGTATCATAACAAAAAAAAGAGAGACCTCAAGTAGAATTATAGAATTCCAGTAACCAATAATCATTAACAAAGAAGCTCACAAAACGGTGATCAAAGTGAACCTTTTAGTAGTTCGTTCCGTGAAACCTCAATTTAAAAAATTGTCTCTATTTGAATATTGACGGTGCCCGCTCTGTATTTCTAGTCGTTCACTTAGTAATTAAGTCACACGCTGGAAATGATTGTATGCAAAATGGATTATTTACAGCCCACTTTTTGTAAGCTCGATCTGGATTTTATTATTAATCAATATTCGTTTCCAGTTTAGTTAATTTTTCTCTTACTCAAATTCATACCGCTCAAGTTAATCGGTATTTCATCATCGGTCGCTAAGTTTATTTTTAATTCATTCGTTTTATTATTCCCTCTTTTAAAGCACAAGTGTCACTCTGATGATAATAAATAAAATCGCATCCGAATCCGTTAAGTAGTTCTTGAGTTTAAACGATAATAACCCATTTTAATAAAGATTTCGCAAAACTATTCAATTTACAAACATGAATTTTTTACTACTTTATTATTATTAAAGATGTCGAGGACTAAGTGATTAATATATACCTACATACTGCTGGGGCAGTAAGTGATTAACATATACCTTCATAATGCTTGGGCAGTATGAAAAAAAAAGTATTTCTTTTGTTTATTCATTAATATTAAACCAATAAAAAATTGATTTTAACTAATAAATAAACAAAAGAAATAAAGCTTAAAAAAGTGAAATATCATTATTATTAAGTTTATTTGGTTTAAATCAGAGACGTAAATACATATAGGTCGACGGTTTAAATATACAGGGTGGAAAAAATTTAAGGGCCCTGGAGGGGTGCTACCTTAAATCGTTTAGTTAGCTCATTTTACTGAAAAGAAACATTCCTTTATTTTTTAAAAGAAACAAAACTGCATTCAAAGATATTCTGAAATTCGCTTGTCTCACCCGGGAATCGAACCAACTAAAAATTAAAAAAATAAACCCTCGCTATTTTATCATACGAATCGGTAGGATTATTGTTCAGAATAAAATTTGTCTAATAAACATTTGGTCTTACTCTCATCTGTTGTACGAGATACTCATGAAATTAAATATTTATTACAAGTTCTTTGTTAACAATACCTAGTACTGTTCACTTGTAACAAGTAAATGAAACGTTCTAATTTTCTTATCTCTCTTACATCCAAAGACATCGTATGAAGTACAAGCTTGCTAATGTTATTTATCTTAAGTACCTTGTTGAAGACTTCAATAAGAAAATCGTTAAATGGTAATAATAAATGTATGCAGAGCACAAAAACTTCTTGCACTAGGCGTACTGACGAAAAGTTTAAAAAAGGACCGTATTTTTTTTGCAACGCATTTTTTGCAAATAAACAAATTTGAAGTTCGAACCATAGATTTCGTTCGAAATTAAAATTTTGTTTTGTTTTGCTTTCATTCTGTGCTGCCATTGTGTAATAATGGCGTATAATTATTACTTTACAAGTGAACAGTACTAGGTATTGTTAATAAAGAACTTGTAATAAATATTCAATTTCATGGGTATCTCGTACAACAGATGAGTGTAAGACTTTAGTTTAGTAGACAAATTTTATCCTGAATAATAATCCTACCGATTCGTATAATAAAATAGCGAGGGTTTATTTTTTTAATTTTTAGTTGGTTCTGTTCCCGGGGGAGACAAGCAAATTTTAGAAGATCTTTGAATGCAGTTTTGTTTCTTTTAAAAAATAAAGGAATGTTTCCTTTCAGTAAAATGAGCTAACTAAAGGATTTAAGGTAGTTCCCCTCCAGGGCCCTTTCATTTTTTCCACCCTGTATATTGATCACATTGCACGATTCGACTTAGCAATTTTCATACTGCCCGGGGATTTTTAATTATGCCCTGATTAATCACTTGGTTGAAAACACAGACAATGCAACCAGAGACGACCCACAGCATTGCTTGCATCGATCTCGTTTCTTGAATTTCTTAAAACTCCTTCTAAACGGATGTCTACGTCATACCTGAAACCTACAGGTCAAGTTTCATATTTCTAGGTCCAGCCGTTTGGTATATAGCTAGGTTTGTCTTGCCTTGGGGGTCGCCGTTTGGTATCGGATGAATTCACTTAGCAGATATGTATAATGGCTCAATCTTAGCAGATTTAGCCCGGTAGCCGTCCACCCCCCCATTGTGGGTGGGGGGGATATGCACTCAAAGTCTTACGTCACCGCGCTTCAGACAAAAATTTATATCGTCTTCAATTTACCTACTATCTCGAGTTTGGTATCATTTTCGGCTAAACATAAAACGAGGAATTCATTTTTAAAACATTTTGTGTACAGTTTCATACAAAAATCATAAGATATTGTCGAAAGTATGTTAGTTGGTCTGCTATTTTTTTTATTTAAAATTCTGTATCCTTAAAAATAACAAGTTTTTTTAATAAAAAAAAAATACTTTCTTAAAGTATATTTAATCAGCTTTAAATATATATATACATTTTATGTACTTACTATAGAACATCTACTTAAAAAAAAATCAAACATGGTTTGCGACGGCTGCGAAATATTTTTTCGATCCGCCTGTTCCACGCAAGCTAAGTGGTATGTATATTTTTATCAATGTTAATGGTTAATGCCATTATGCTTTAGACAGCATTATTTAATTTAAATATAAAAAATAATTTAAACTGTGAATATTTTGGTTTAAAAGTGAGTTTCAAAGATAAGTTGGTTTTTCATACAGAATATATAGAATACAAATTTAACTTTAACATTGGCCTTCGTTTATGGTCTGAAGACCAAGGGTGCAATTGTATAAGAAAATCATATTCATTTGACAGCTGAAAACGTACGGTTTCAATTGACGAACTGCTATTACCAAATTACTGCTCTCAAGCAAATTAGCCAGTTTGACAATTAAAATCGTACGTTTCTTACACAGAATTCGAGGGCAGATCTCAGGACAACCAGGTAGCAAGTCCCCGCATAAAGTTCAAAGCCTAAGGTATGCATGTGTATAGCACTGCGAGGTTGTCTTCCGTATGGATTTTTTATGTCAATGTATATTTATTATAGTTTTTCATACTCGTTGCTAGAACCACAATTTCCACCACAGTGGCATAATTCGGTGCATTTTTTTTTATAATTGTATCTAGCACCACACCGTGATTTGCACTTGCACCGAATTAATTCTAGACAAGCGGTATCAGCTACGGGTGCCGTTGTCCACGTTGGTATTCAGTCGTCATTGAAGTCTGTTTCCCATCCCCAATCCGCTGGACAAAGAAGATTTTGAATTGGCACCACGGATTGGCCCCATACGTGCACACCCTGGTAAACAGCTCTTAGGAGATGCTGTCGAAAACTGGCTTCGGTTGGTGGAATATTCTCTAGCTGTCGGTCTTTTTTAGAGAATAGTTATCTTAATAGAGAATAGTTAATAGGTACAGGATCTGAAATGTAAATTAGGTAAGCAACTGTGGAGTTAAAAAAAATGTTTTCTAGACAGAATAATTTCTAACTACGCAGGTTTCGTTTAATTTATACTTACTTATCATACATCGTTACGGTAAATTTTTGAATAATTGTATTCGCGTTTACAACGTCTTCATCAGCTAGCATATTGAACCCGCTAGTTATTGATGGAGAAGCATTCCATTACTTACGCATTCTTACGCAGTTTTTTTTCTTCCACTAAACGCTGAAACTGTGTCAAATCCAGTTAACGCATGGAATACCCTCAACGCTCTTGCTTTTTCAGGGCGTAAAATAAAATAAGATCAAGCTTTTTAAGTTAGTTAATTAAATGAACGTAAGAAGAAACATTCATGTAATTTAAATTAAAACCTAAAGAGGCTGCAATCTTGTCACATGATAAAAACTGGTGGTTTTTTCCTGTGCCGATATGGATCCACAATTCAAGGCTGTTGTTGCTGTGGTAGAGCTTTGAAACACATGATATGATACTGCCAGGACTACTACGTCTGTGTCAACTGTACGGATCATGATCCGACTAAATCCGTGAGCTACAGCGTCGGACGCATGCACCATTATCCTCGTGTCCGCCTCTTCATGGTTGCATGGGTCTATGTTATCCTTACAACGATCGCTGCTGCTAAGGACATTCATACCATCTTTACATAAAGTTATTTTTCAGCCGGTACCTCCTTAGTGTGACAGGCTATAAGGACAGCATACGGGACAGTTCTTTTTTGTTCTCATTATCACAAATAAAATTGGCCTATCCTTTTGGTATTTTTGTGTTTGGGCATACTCGTATGCGTAAGCCAATACCTCGCTTATAGGAAAAAACCACCAGTTTTTATCATGTGGCAAGATTGCAGCCTCTTTAGGTTTTAATTTAAATTACATGAATGTTTCTTCTTACGTTCATTTAATTAACTAACTTAAAAAGCTTGATCTTATTTTATTTTACGCCCTGAAAAAGCAAGAGCGTTGAGGGTATTCCATGCGTTAACTGGATGTGACACAGTTTCGGCGTTTAGTGGAAGAAAAAAAACTGCGTAAGAAGCATGGAATGCTTCTCCATCAGTAACTAGCGGGTTCAATATGCTAGCTGATGAAGACGTTGTAAACGCGAATACAATTATTCAAAAATTTACCGTAACGATGTATGGTAAGTAAGTATAAATTAAACGAAACCTGCATGGTTAGAAATTATTCTGTCTAGAAAACTTATTTTTTTAACTCCACAGTTGCTTACCTAATTTACATTTCAGATCCTGCCAGTGCACATCGTTAAACGAATGTAGAAGAGAACTAATCTCTAAAAAAGACCGACAGCTAGAGAATATTCCACCAACGGAAGCCAGTTTTCGACAGCATCTCCTAAGAGCTGTTTACCAGGATGTGCACGTATGGGGCCAATCCATGGTGCCAATTCAAAATCTTCCTAGTCCAGTGGATTGGGGATGGGAAACAGACTTCAATGACGACTGGATATCAACGTGGACCACGGCAACCGTAGCTGCTACCGCTTGTCTAGAACTAATTCGGTGCAAGTGCAAATCACGGTGTGGTGTTAGATGCAACTGTAATTTTTTTAAATTAAAATGCACCAAATTATGTCACTGTGGTGGACATTGTAGTTCTAGCAACGAGTATGAAAAACTATATATACATATAAATATACATTGACATAAAAATCCATACGGAAGACAACCTCGCAGTGCTATACACATGCATACTTAAGGCTTTGCTTAGACTTGCTACCTGGTTGTCCTGAGATCTGCCCTGGAATTCTGTGTAAGAAACGTACGATTTTTATTGTCAAACTGGCTACTTTGCTTAATATTTTTGGTTAGCGTCTTATTTACAAGATCAACAAAATTAGAATAAATATTTATTTAAAGCCATTTTACATGTTTTGAAAAATAAATTTTCTCTGTACTGAAATCTGTAGTCTCTGCCTGCCCCTCTGGGAGACAGGCATGAGTATATGTATGTATGTATGTTTGTTGAAAAAGAAAGGGTCTTATAATAACATTTTCTTGTAGTGAATTTTCTTATTTTTGTAAATTATTAAATTAGTAAATTTTCTTACGTCACACAGAGACAATCTGTATCTGTTTTATCATAAAATTTTGTTACATCGTATGTGTCGCAACTCGCGGCCTCTGACGGAAGATCAGCGTCACAGTTCTGCTGTGGCATTTTGCTGAGTCAGAGACCTTTTTGTTGGCTGCATCTTATAAACTACCTAGTTATATGTATAAACCTTAAACTGTTTGTAATAGTGTAGCTCTCAAAATAAACGTATTTTCTTTGTTTCTTTCTTTCTTTCTAATAGCGGCAATTTGATAATAGCAGTTCGTCAATTGAAACCGTACGTTTTCAGCTGTCAAATGAATACGATATTCTTACACAATTGCACTCATGGTCTTCAGACCATACACAAAAGCCAATGATAACGTTAAATTAGTATTCTATATATTTTGTATTAAAAACCAACCTATCTTTGAAACTCACTTTTCAACCAAAATATTCACAGTTTAAATTCTTTTTTATATTTAAATTAAATAATGCTGTCTAAAGCATAATGGCATTAACCATTAACATTGATAAAAATATACATACAACTTAGCTTGCGTGGAACAGGTGGATCGAAAAAATATTTCGCAGCCGTCGCAAACCATGTTCGATTTTTTTTCAAGTAGATGTTCTATAGTAAGTACATAAAATGTATATATATATTTAAAGCTGATTAGATATTATTTTAGAAAGTATTTTTTTTTTATTAAAAAAACCTGTTATTATTAAGGATACGGAATTTTGAATAAAAAAAATAGCAGACCAACTAACATACTTTCGACAATATCTTATGATTTTTGTATGAAACTGTACACAAAATGTTTTAAAAATGAATTCCTCGTTTTATGTTTAGCCGAAAATGATACCACACTCGAGATAGTAGGTAAATTGAAGACGATATGAATTTTTGTCTGAAGCGCGGCGACGTAAGACTTTGAGTGCATATCCCCCCCACCCACAATGGGGGGGTGGATGGCTACTGGGCTAAATCAGCTGAGATTAACCCAATATACATCTGTGCCAAGTGAATCCATCCGATACCGAACGGCGACCCCTCCATACATTGGTTGGCAAGACAAACCTAGCTAATAGGCGTAGATAGATCAGTCAGTCGGGGTGAAAAATTGTATTTTCTTTCAATGACAATAAAATAGATTAACAAGCGACTCCTCTGGGAGACAGGAGTGAGTATATGTAAGCGACTCGCCCCTACTTGGCACAGGCAGCACTAAGTATCTACCGGTGGTGAAATTGGAACGGTATTAGTAAGTATATCTACTGCCCGGCCCTGCTATTTATCTACTGCCCGGCCGTGCAATTTATCTACTGCCCGGCCCTGCTATTTATCTACTGCCCGGCCCTGCTATTTATCTACTGCCCGGCCCTGCTATTTATCTACTGCCCGGCCCTGCTACTTATCTATTGCCCGTCCCTGCTATTTATCTACTGCCCGGCCCTGCAATTTATCTACTGCCCAGCCCTGCTATTTATCTACTGCCCGGCCCTGCTATTTATCTACTGCCCGGCCCTGCTATTTATCTACTGCCCGGCCCTGCTACTTATCTACTGCCCGTCCCTGCTATTTATCTCCTGCCCGGCCCTGCATTTTATCTACTGCCCGGCCCTGCTATTTATCTACTGCCCGGCCCTGCCACTTATCTACTGCCCGGCCCTGCTACTTATCTACTGCCCGGCCCTGCTATTTATGTACTGCCCGTCCCTGCTATTTATCTACTGCCCGGCCCTGCAATTTATCTACTGCCCGGCCCTGCTATTTATCTACTGCCCGGCCCTGCTATTTATCTACTGCCCGGCCCTGCTACTTATCTACTGCCCGGCCCTGCTACTTATCTACTGCCCGGCCCTGCTATTTATCTACTGTCCGGCCCTGCAATTTATCTACTGCCCGGCCCTGCTATTTATCTACTGTCCGGCCCTGCTATTTATCTACTGCCCGGCCCTGCTATTTATCTACTGCCCGTCCCTGCTATTTATCTACTGCCCGGCCCTGCTGTTTATCTACTACCCGGCCCTGCTATTTATCTACTGCCCGGCCCTGCTATTTATCTACTGCCCGGCCCTGCTATTTATCTACTGCCCGGCCCTGCTATTATCTACTGCCCAGCCCTGCTATTTATCTACTGCCCGGCTCTGCTATTTATCTACTGCCCGGCCCTGCTGTTTATCTACTGCTCGGCCTTGCTGTTTATCTACTGCCCGGCCCTGCTGTTTATCTACAACCCGGCCCTGCTGTTTATCTACTGCCTGGCCCTGCTGTTTATCTACTGCCCAGCTCTGCTATTTATCTACTGCCCGGCCCTGCTGTTTATCTACTGCCCGGCCCTGCTGTTTATCTACTGCCCGGCTCTGCTATTTGTCTACTGCCCGGCCATGCTGTTTATCTACTGCCCGGCCCTGCTGTTTATCTACTGCCCGGCCCTGCTATTTATCTACTGCCCGGCCCTGCTGTTTATCTACTGCCCGGCCCTGCTATTTATCTACTGCCCGGCCCTGCTATTCATCTACTGCCCAGCCCTGCTGTTTATCTACTGCCCGGCCCTGCTATTTATCTACTGCCCGGCCCAGCTGTTTATCTACTGCCCGGCCCTGCTATTTATCTACTGCCCGGCCCTGCTATTTATCTACTGCCCGGCCCTGCTGTTTATCTACTGCCTGGCCCTGTTATTTATCTACTGCCCGGCCCTGCTATTGACATATATTTCGCGAGAAATATCACCACACAGGTTGTTCCAAGCCTACTTCACTGAATTCTTAGCATGTTTTAGATATTTTAATGCTTTGTATAGTGTGAAATCAAAAACATTTATCAAAACAAGCGTCCCAAAAAAATTTGATTACAAGCTAGGTCTTTTATTAGTAAAATCAGCTGCAGGAAGATCTGTAATCGTATAGTACAGAGAAAGTGAGCTGGGGTCAGAGCAGCAGGTTCTGACATGTCATTTGGGGTCAGAGCAGCAGGTTCTGACATGTCAGTTCTTTAAATGTATAACGGATGACTATTATCACTGTGATTAAAGATATTAGCAATTCTTCGTTCGTTAAAATCTGTTTTCGATGACTCTATATAAATGTTTTTTAACATTTACAATATTTGCTTCCCAAATTCTAATGACATTTTTCTACGGAGCATTTGGCAAATTAAACTTCTAATTAATGCGATTTTTTAAAAAACTTGATAATATGACTGCTTTTTTTATATACCTAGACGTAAAGTTCTTTCAAAAATCTTATGAAGACGTAAAATTTGTTTTATTGTCACTGTATACGTAACGACAATGATCACGTCAAGATACGAACCATTTAAACGCCTCTAAAAACTTAGCAGAGCTCAAGTCAGGAGCAAGTTCTTATAAGTTAACTGCTTTGGTTACTAGACAGATAAAATACCTACAAAAATATGCCTTTTGACTGAGAACACCACGTCTCCTTGTTAAAGTTACAAAAGTGGGCCAGCAAAATCTACCCCTGCCTATTTATAGGTAAAAGCTTTATTCGGTTCAACGCGACTTTCATGTAAGACATAGCTGGAAATGTTGGTCATAGAAAAAGGCCATATAAAAAATTATATATATAGTTATTTAAGAGACAGAGAAGCAGAAAAATAAAGATACATATTACCTGTTTAAGAATGAACATAACGATTTTATTATTATCTTACGTTTAATCAAAATAAAAAAACAAAACTATTTATTTCCCCAAAAAGTCTTAGGCTAATACAATAAAAAATGAAGTGACCCCAATATAGGCATAGCCTGACCCGTGGGTGTCGGTAATGTCATCAAAGTGTACCCCAAAAAGTGGAAAATCCTTTTCAAGCTAGCAACATTACGCGGGTGGGAAGTGGGGCGGGTGCGGGATGTTCGCAACAATTTTGGACACAACGCGCGGCATGCAATTACGGCCGAACCCTACTTCTGGTTACCTTTTGTTTGCGGGGTGTATGCGGGTATAAAACAGACACGCAACGTTTACATAGAAATTAAATTAAAGACCATCCATCGGCCCGTATTCGTCCACTGCTGGACATAGGCCTTCCCAAAATTACGCCACTCTTGGCAGTCCTCAGTTATCCCCATCCAGCCGCCACCCACAACGTCCTTCAGATCATCAGTCCAGCGGGAACGTGGGCTTCTTATTCTGCCCTTTGCTGTACGTGGTCTCCATTCCAATGCTTTGCGGCCCCAACGGTTATCACGTCAGCGACAAATATGGCCAGTCCACTGCCACTTCAACTTACTGATTCGGCAGGCTATGTCCGTCACCTTCGATCAAGGTGTATCGGTCCTGTTTGTACACCCTGTACTTGGACGGACATGGAAGCGGAGTCATACAGACATTTCAGCATCTCCAGGTAACGCCAGTCAACTTGGCATCGCTGCAAGGACTGCAGAACAGACCAAGTTTCAATGGAGTCGAAGGCTTTCTCGTTGTCCACAAACGCTAGATATAAAGGCTGATTATACTCTTGTGTTTTCTGTATGATCTGATGATCTGCTTTAGCGTGTGGATGTGGTCCACGGTGCTGTAGACTTTTTGAAACCCACCCTGCTCTGAAGGTTAAAAGTCGTCAAATCGTTGGGCGAGACGATTTGTGATAACTCTTGAAAAAAGCTTGTATGTGTGGCTCAGGAGCGCGATTGGCCTATAGTTCTTCAGTAGCATTTTATCTCTTTTCTTGAAGAACAAAATTACCAGGCTCCTGCTCCACTCCTTTGGCGTAGTGTAACGACTGAAGTTTCTCAATCGTACAGAATTGTTAATGAGATGCGTGTTTTAAATACCAGTAACTCCATCTATGATGTGGATGGATGAAGCACCTTCATACACACATAGGCGAGCTGAAGTGGAAGCTGAGCATACAAGCTGATATAGTTCTGCCGTATTTGCGACCTTATAATAGGGCATCATAAGGGTGTTAGATTGGACTGAAAGTTGAAGATTTATTTTACGTCAGACTGTCCAAAGCACTTATAGAATGTTCTAGAACAAAATAGCAACAATTCATGGAATTTATTAGGCCTCAAAGAAACTGTCAAAGTAATTACTACATTTCGGTATTGTGTTGACAGAATTTTATGCACAGTGTTACAAAAATTATAGAGGACGCAAGAATTGGTTATTATATCTCTACTGAAACTTAATGATTTTGAAGGGAATACCTAGCTTTCAAAAAGGGTGTTCAAATATATATATAATAAGTTTTAAGATCGGCTTTTCTTATTTTTTTATTGAAGGATCACTTAGAGCTGCTTGACGTGATATGGAGTGTTTGAATTTATGAAAACATAAGGTACGTGTTATGAAGCGAAGGGGGTGTTTTCTTAAAGTTATGGATAAAGGTGTTTTCGTAATGAAATGTCGACATGTCCGTTTAGTTTTCTTGGAAATTGGGTTTTAAAAAGAATTACTCTGTTATTTGAGTATTCTGTGTTACACTTTAGAATTTACTTTTATCTTGCACTTAAATCTAAGTTTTGTTCAAGTTTGACGAAACTGGGTTTCGAGGGCCTTTGACAGGACCATAAACCCTGAAAAATATGGTTTTGCTAGGGAAGGGGAGAGGCGTCATGCGAGGTTATATATATGGGTACTGACGTTTTGATCAGGGAGTTTTCAGCAACCGCCGTGGACTGTGGGTCTAAAAGACACACAAATATCGATTCTATATACCTGAACGCGATCAACTGGTATAAATAAACGGCATATGAAGGAGTGTGCGAAAAACCCGTTATAGTTAGGGGCGTACGGGCGAATAGTTGACCTTTTAAATTCGTGTTGAAGTGTTGTGATTTACGTTACGTTTTAGCGTCGGTTCTGAAATAATTTATACTAGCGATGTGCACGGTTGTAATTCAGAGCTCTGAAATTAAGTGTCGGGAGTGAAGTAAATAATATATTTTCAGTGTTAAATACGAAACGCGGTTTAGCTTTATATATCAATTATTTGTATCACAATTTATTTATGTAAAGAATAATATATACGTCCCTTATTCCTATCCAAAATTTAGGACCTTTAGAGTTTCTACGTCTAGCTGTGCTGCTGTATATTCGATTAACAAAAAGTCTGTGAGAAATTCGAGATTTTATAGGTACTGCGAGCTGCGGGTGTCACATCATCATATTATTTCTTTCCCCTCTCACTTATCCACTTCTACAGGATTTTAGGTACAGGTACAGGAAGGAGATTTCTGCATATAATTTCTCACATGACTTTTCTCAATTTCCATTTTTAGGTCTTCATAATTTAGATTTTTGTTGTGAATGATATATGAATACTTAGTTCTTATGTTAGGAACCCTTTCTGGTTTAGGGGCGGGGTCTTTGTGGACTGTGGTCTCTGGAGACGTCCGGGTGTTCACATGGCTGTTAACTCTGATGGGAAGCCTTGCCCAGTGCTTGTGTCGGAACCAGAGTTGGTGAATTCCGCTTCAGGGGCTCCTTAGATTGCACCTGCAATATCCCGTCCACAGGTCAAGCTTAGAAGTTTAGAAATTGACTTGATCAAGTCGTAGGTGTGATGAATGAATGCTTTGGAGGCAGTTTTTGTGAGGTTTTGTATGTCTGTGTAAATTTCTAGGGACACTTAGGTTATAAGGTGTTGTCTAGGTTGTTTCGCAGGAATTTGTTCGGAAGCGGTGTCATTTTGTGTGACAACGTGGGGGTAATTATTTGGTTGGTCAGGGAGATTACCGTCTAATTTTGTAGGGCCCCCACTTCATTCTGGACTCATCTGGGTCTAGAATCCCCTCAAATATCAAACATCTAGCTAAATCACCTTAGCGCTTGCAGCTGCCGAACGTCGAGTATCTACGGTTCATCAACCCCTTTTTCTAACCCAAACAACTGCAATATTATATGTTACACACACACACACACACACACACATTTTACTATATTATCCGATAATTACATAATCATTTATCTAATTAAAAATATAACGTCGCGCGCAACATACGAAGTAATGAAAGTGTTATTCGCTTAACGTCTCACGGAGTGTCGAATCAAAAGTGGTTTTACATAGTGATTTAGTCGTAATGTGTTTCGTTTTCCCTTGGATTTTCAATGGCAATAATAGCCTTGAAATATAGCTGAGTTCCAGAATACAGCTAAGTCGTATCATTTAACCAATAACTAGTACATTAGTTTTTCTTGATTACTTTATTTTTCTTTGTTGAATTATGATATACATTGTTTTGAGCATAACCGTTTTGTAACATAACGTAGTGTCCTAATCTACTAGACGATCACACAAATAAATCACGGCCAATGATTTAATTTGTAATTAATAAATCGATGTACTCCTCAAGTATGTCATAATAACGTAGGAGACGTAGAGAGGTATATACATTACTATAACCTCATTCTACGGATGGTATCCCTTCCAGCGGTCATCTTTTAATTATTAAATAAATAAATATTTCTCTTACAGTACAAATAGTCCAAGAACTTATTTTGTTACAGATAGTACTCGTCACAAGGATCGCAATAGTTCTCTTACAGAAGTACAGGAGTACTTACTTCACACCCAGAAACTATTTATTACAGTAGTTCCGGTGCGAATGACGACATTAAAGAGGTCATGTAGCTGTCTAAGTATAGGGTAACCTCCATCTTTCAGTAGTTCGGTTGTGATGCTATCTTCGGCCGGCACGTTGTTGTTTTTAGCTGCTCAAGAGCTATCCTAATCTCGCCCATTTCGACATTCGGAAGTTCATCGGTGTAGTGGTTGATCAAAGTGGTGCAAATGTGCACGTTTGTCATCCTTATCGCGGGCAGTTGGCTTGGAAGCGTGTGAAAAATATAGGAGCCCATAGAAATTCTCGATTTCAGTGAGGATTTCTGGCCTAGAGGGAACAGTTCTACTCTCAGACGGTTGCTGGCGAAGGTTTCAGTACCGCGCTCACCACCCCGCTTGTCCAGCGTGTGTGAGTATGGGCAACCTCCTCTTAATGAACTACACTCCCAATAAGTGGCCCCCAGTTTCCGGCAGCTCCACTATTCCCATCTACGTTGGCGGTTACGGTAATGGTGGGTGGGTACTAAGAATCTCCAGTCGAATGGTCACCAACACCGACGACTCTTGTTGGCGACGTATAATGCACGGACGTTACGGGAAGACAGATATCTCGCTGAGCTCGAGTCAGAGTTAGGTAGAATAAACTGGCATATTCTGGGGATGTCGGAGGTCAAATGAGCGGGTGAGGACACAATAACCCTAGAGTCAGGACACCTGCTCTACTATCAAGAGGGTGATTTGTCTGTCGTTGGAGTTGGCATGCTGATCAACAAAGACCTCACTAGCAACGTGTTAGAAATCGGTAGTGTCTCCTCTCGGGTGGCATATCTTGTTCTCAGACTCAACAAGAGATATTCTCTTAAAGACATCCAAGTGTATGCCCCCGTCGAGAGACCCCGATGATGACGTCGTGGCAGTGGCGTGCACAAAGTTTTTAGACAGGGTGGACATAAAAATTTAAAAGCCTAAAAAACTTGGTAAAACCTTACCAAATAATCAAGTTAAAATGTGTTTAACTGTTAATATCTAGTAACAATTAATTTCTTAAAATATTCAGTATAAAAGAAAAGTACTTTGAAGCTGAGCTTTTTAAAGCCCCTTCTTGCTCCGTTGTTCTTAACTTTAATTTTAGCTTTAACTTTAACTAAATGTCGATCGAATATCAAAGGTACAAATACTAAAAAACAAAATAAAATAAATGTTTATGGGGCCTCCCATACAACAGACTTATTTTTTTTGCCGTTTTTATAGATAATGGTACGGAACCCTCCGTGCGCTAGTCCGACTCGCTCTTAGCCGGTTTTTTTTGTTCCGTTTCAACTCGAGAACCACTCAACGTATTTGAATGCGATTTTCTTTTTTATTATTGTACTGATATTGGTAAACATATAGACTGTAAGAAAAAATAATTACAAAGCCAAAAACTGTCGAAAATGGAAAAAAAAACTTTCACGTGAGCGAAACTGCGGGTAAAAGCTGGTAATTAATATTCTGTTTTTTTTTCTAAAAAGTTATATAAAAGGTAAATAAAAAAATGTTTACTTTGTTTCCTTTCATGCAGAATTCTTGATGTAAATTGATCATGCACAGATTTTTTTTGGTTTCTTTTCGTTTATCATCACGTCTTCCTCCGGCAGACTGCAATTAAAAAAAAAAAATTATTGCCATCTTCTAGACTCCTTAAAATAATGAACAAAATCATCACGAAATGAATTTCCAAGAGGTGTCTGAGATGTTTCTGAATGTAGAAATAAACACAAGGTAACTTGTGACGTATTTACTTTAGAAAATGTTAATAAAGCATTCATGGGAAATACCATTCTATTTAACGATAATATACTGTTAAGAGTTGTAACCAAGCTACACTAGATGGCGCTGAACGGTTGTACATCGCGATATAACTATACTCTATGCTCAATTTAAGATTTCATACAAAATAAATCGATTCACTTGTCAACCAAAGGATGGTTTTATTTTTTTTCCCTATACGGCTTTGGAGAATGTACATGGTCCTTCGAGCTGGAGATCTGGTTCTGGAGACCTGAAATACTTGGTAGGCACACCTGTATTCAACGGCGGAAAGCGGAGTGCACACAAGGGTGCATAGCTGGACTGCTGCAGGCGGCTTCTGAGAAGGGTTGCTGCCAGGGAAGGAGTGTCATCCCATAGGGTGAGGGAAGAGGGTGAAAAGGAACCCTCCCCCTCGATATCGTGGACCAAGGTGATGTGACGTGTTCCGAGTGAGTACTGTTGTGATATTATTTAGCGGATCAAGATTTCAAGCAAAATTGAACTTTATGTTAATGAAGCAATAAACTTTGATTATATTTAGGAAATTTTACTGCATGTTTAGAGACTTAGAATAATTTTAAGTAAAGTGTTAAGACGGGGAACCTATGCCCGATTTTATATTTATTTTCAAACACTTAGAAAAATTTTGAAGTTTTTCTACTTGTCAAATTTTCAACTTTTGTCAGACAATTGTAAAATTTTCAACTTTGTCTCAAACACTTACGATATTCAAATTCTTTTATCAGACACTTTTAAAATTTTCAACTTTTATTAGACGCTGGTAAAATAATATTTTCAAAATACATAAAATATATGGTCTTGAATATAAACAATAAATAGATTAAACATATGTGTAAAATTTTTGTTATAGACTAAAAAGTGTATAGATAAATTCATACTTTATTTTAAAATTATACTTCTTTTTAAAACATTGATTGTTTATCATCTAATTTTTAAATAGTTGATTTGAGTGTTGGATATTTTTGTACTTCTGGGTCTGTAACAACATAAAAATGGATAAATTCAATTTAATGCAAGACGACGTTATGTCCAGCATAACAAAGGCTAAATCAAATTTTAAAAAGACTCCAAAAGAACGAATTACTCGTTCTTACATTGAGACGAGATTAGAAAATTTGAAAGAGCAATGGTCAATGTTTTGCAACAATCACCGTACATTTATTTCATAAACATCTGACCAAGAAGAATATCACAATTCTAGTTATTTTAGAGCGGGGATGTATGATCAACTCAGGAGTTGTACATGGATTATCAGTCGGAATTGCGAGAAAAGTTAGCAAAACTTCCGCCTGACTTTAGTCCTGTAATGCTTAGTATAGAAAAGTCTAAGGATTTGTCGGTAAAATTACCAAAAATATCTATACCAACTTTCTCCGGAAAGTACGCAGAGTGGACAACTTTTAGGGATCTTTTTCTGTCACTTATCCACAGCAATGTCTCTTTAGATGAAGTGCAAAAGTTGCATTATTTAAAAAGTCACCTATCAGGAGAAGCCGAGGTACTTTTGCACCATATTCCGATCACAGCAAACAATTACCAAATTTGTTGGACTCAACTAGAAGCTCGTTATAACAATAAAAAATATCTAGCGAATTGCACGCTAAAACGGCTGATGAATCAAAGGAATTTGGTAAATGAATCAGCAAGCGGAATAAAAGAGCTGTTGGACACAACTAATGAATGTCTAAACTCATTACAGAATTTAGGCATTGACATCAGTAACTGGGATATCATTGTTATTTATGTCATAAGTCTCAAACTGGACAATGAGACCAGGAGAACTGCCAAAGTTTACGCAGTTTAAGGAATTCTTGGAGCAAAGGTTTAGACCATTAGAGTTTTTAGATAGTAAAATTAGTAAACCGCAACCAAATTTCAACCGCAATCTCACCGCAAAGTCACTACATGTTACTACAGATAGTACAATTTGTTGCCCTTTTTGTACTGAAAATCACAAACTGTGTAACTGCAAAAAATATGCAAAAGAAGAATGTGAAACACGACGTAGTTTTGTCCAAAGCAACAGTTTGTGTTATAATTGCCTTGGTTCAAACCATCCAGTTTATGCATGTCGTCAGTCTACCAGATGCCGAACATGTAAAAAGAGACATCATTCTCTTTTACACTTAAAAAATGTTGAAAAAGCCGTTGAGCCTGGTGGCCAAACAGACCATCAGGTAGATAAGAACATTGTTGCAGCAATAGCAACAACATCAGACGAGTCTTCTCATGTTGTCGCCTGTTTTTCGAATATGCACAGTCAAGTTTTGTTGGCCACAGCCTTAGTGAAGGTTGAATAAAAAACAGGCACAAGTTTAACATTCAAATCCTTGCTTGATCAAGGATCTCAGGCTTCGTTTATAACGGAGTCTGCAGTGCAGCAACTCGGTCTAAAGAAAGTCACAAACAAGAGCCACATTTCAGGATTAGGAAGTGATCACAATTCGTCGTTAAATTCGAATTATTTGGTTATTTTGAATCTTCAGTCACTTCATAATCCCACATTTATTGTGCAAGTCAAGGCTCATGTTCTAGGTAAAATTACCTCATTGCTTCCCGAAAAGAAGGTTGCACTGCAGTGGTGGCCAGAGTTGTCTCAGGTATGCTTGGCAGACCCTACGTTTAGAGAGCCAAATAAAATAGATCTACTTCTCGGAGCAGAGGTTTACGCTCAAATATTGGAAGACGGCTTAATTAAAGGTCCTCCGGGGTCACCTGTAGCCCAAAACACTAAGCTAGGGTGGATATTATCCGGCCAAATCAGTGACAAATGTGTAGATGATGCCAACATTTGCCACACTCAAACAATTGTTAGCATGCATACTCACGTAGATGAAAACGAGGTTTTAAAGAAGTTTTGGGAGCTGGAGTCGGAACATTCTCAGGTAAACAAAAATAATTTTTTAACCGAGGAAGAGAAAAAATGGGAAGAATTGTTCTCTAAAACGACAAAAAGGGATGAATTCGGAAGGTACATTGTTAAATTGCCTTTTCGAACAAACGATCCAGATTGCAAGTATGGTAACTCCATGAAAATTGCAATTAGGCGTTTTATTTTATCAGAAAAAAGACTTTTAAAAAATCCAGTTCTTAAGACTCAATGTTGCGAGGTCATACAAGAATATTTAGAACTTGGACATATGGAGGTTGTGCCCAAAGAAGAAATTAATGAGGAGACCAAGCCAGTCTACTTACCTCAAGTAATAGTTGTTCGTGAGGATAAAAGCACAACAAAAGTAAGGATATGTTTTGATGCATTGTGAACTGGCACCAACGGCGTGTCTCTGAACAACGATTTGATGGTTGGTCCAACCCTACAGTCAGACTTGAGGCATATTATAATGAGGTGGCGTCTTCATCCAATAGGTCTTGTTGCTGACATCATCAAAATGTACAGGCAAATAAAGGTGTCGAAAGAAGATGTCAATTTTCAACGTCTTTTATGGCGGGACAATCCAGAGTCGGAGTTACAACATTTAAGACTTCTGAGAGTAACTTTCGGAACAGCCTCAGCTCCATATCTTGCAGTCAGAACGTTGCATCAGATTTCGTATGATGAAGGTGACAATTTCCCAATTGCCGCTGAAAAAGTCTTAAAAGACTTCTTTATTGACGATTTGATGACAGGATGTCAAAATATCCCTGAAGGTGTTCAGATATATGCACAAATGACAGAACTGCTCAAGAGAGGTGGTTTTGAACTCCAAAAGTGGTCAAGCAATAGTGAGGGATTGATTGAAGAGATCAGTGAAGGAAAAGAAGTAACGGAAAAGTTAGAACTCAAATGTGACGAAGTTATAAAAATTCTGGGATTAACATGGAATAGGACGACAGATGATTTTGAATATTCTGTACAGCTCCCTCCCTTGACTAGTCCTGTCACAAAACGGAAAGCCATTTCAGATATCTCAAGATTATTTGACCCTTTGGGTTGGTTGGCACCAACCATTATCATGGCTAAAATATTCATCCAAAAAATATGGATCTCGGGTGTGGATTGGGACACGCAGTTACCATCTCCATTGTTGGAAGAATGGATTAAATTCCGCTCGGTGGATGAGATGTAGAGAGGATGATGCTTGCATGGGATTGCACGGATTTTCTGATGCGTCAAACGATGCATTTTCAGCTGTAGTGTACCTTCGCACCATTGATGCCAATGGTGAAGTACATTGTACTTTAGTTACTTCTAGATCGAAGGTGTCCCCAATCAAGCAAGTCTCGATCGCGCGTTTAGAGTTGTGTGGAGCAGTTTTGCTCGCAAAATTGTTGCAAGAGGTGGCGGATGTTTTGGGCATACCGAAAACCAATATCTACGCGTGGACAGACTCTACGGTGGTACTTCACTGGTTAAGCAGCCTTCCTAGTAGGTGGGAAACTTTCGTAGCAAACCGAGTTTCTGAAATTTTGATGATTTTGGACGCTCAACAGTGGTCACATGTGCGATCTAAAGATAATCCCGCAGATGCGGCATCAAGAGGATTATTGCCCTCAGATCTTTTAGAGTCGCAAATGTGGAGAGACGGTCCTATATGGTTAAAAGAGAAAACCATACAGTATGGTAGACCAGAAATAGAAGATACAAGAATAGGAGAGAGAAAGAAAAAGGTTCGCTGCATGGCTACTTGTGTAGATACAGATGAAATGTGGACAAAGTTTTCATCCTTAAGAAAAATGATTAGGGTGTTAACACTATGCAAGAGATTTATTTTGCTTTGTCAAAAGAAAAATGATAAATTTCCTGCCTGGCTAACCACGGCAGAGTTAAATGAGACTCTGAATACGAACATAAAACAATGTCAAAAACAGCATTTTTATGATGAGTTGCTCAGTTTGTCTAAAAACGGTATTGTAGATAAGAAAAGCAATATTTTGTCGTTTAACCCGTTTTTAGATAAAAATTATATTATCAGAGTAGGAGGAAGACTTCAGAATGCTGAGATTACTGAGAACATGAAACATCCTATACTCATTCCTCGAAAGTCTCACTTGACAGATCTTTTAATATCTGAGGCTCACGAAAAGACATTGCACGGGGGCCCTCAACTAATGCTTAATTATTTACGTTCGAAGTATTGTGTTCTTGATGCAAAACGTCTTGCAAAGTTGTTTATTCGAAAATGTATAAGATGCGTTCGTCTTGCGGCTCGTTGTGCTACCCAATTAATGGGACAGCTGCCAAAAGCAAGGTCTATACCTTGTCGACCATTTCATCAGAGCGGGGTAGATTACGCAGGGCCTGTAAGTATTCGTACCTCCAAAGGACGAGGTCATCACTCCAGCAAAGGGTATATTTGTTTGTTTGTCTGCATGGCTACGAGAGCTGTTCATCTTGAAGCTGTAAGTGACTTAACAGCTCAAGGGTTTTTTTATGCTTTTAAACGCTTCGTGGCCAGACGTGGTTATTGCGCAGATATCTGGAGCGATAATGGTACGAATTTCGTAGGTGCTGCTCGAGAGTTAAAGTCATTATTTGTTGACGAAAAATCTACCATTGCTACTGAAATAGCGGATTCTCTTGCGACAAACGGTACGACTTGGCACTTCATTCCTCCACATGCTCCAAACTTTAGAGATTATGGGAGGCAGGAATCAAGTCGACCAGTTCGAGACCAGTATCACAGATCAGCAACAGTCCAGATGATCTGTGTCCTCTAACACCAGGGCACTTTTTAGTCGGAGAGCCGTTGATTCTTGTGCCTGATGTCAATTATGAAAATTCTAACATTAGTAGTCTAAAGAGGTGGCAATTGACGCAACGCATGGTGCAGGATTTTTGGCGTAGGTGGTCTCGAGAGTACTTGACGCAGTTTTTGCAACGTCATAAGTGGGAATATCAGATCCCTGAGCCTGAAATTGGGGACATAGTGTTAGTCAAGGAAGATGACCTTCCGCCAGCTAGATGGCTTTATGGTATAGTTACAGATAAACACCCTGGTACCGACAATATTACTCGTGTCGTAAGTTTGAGATGCAAAGGCAATGCGATTAAAAGACCTGTAAGCAAATTGTGCATTCTACCAGTTACTAAATAAGCTTTTTTTTTCTTTTGTTATTCCATTTTTAGTTTAGTTTATCGTGTTTATTGTAGTTCATTGTATAATTGTTATGGATAAGGTGTTTCTAAGCTCGTAACAGAATTGGATACTAATTTGTTACTGATTTAAAGTTAAATGTTTACCTGTTTACCTATTGTATAAAGTTAGTGTTATTATTTTAGGTATATTAGTTATAAGATTATTTGATTTACTCGATGTCTATTTGAGTCATACTAAATTATTTTACTTAAGTTTTGGTTGTATGCCCATTCTGGTCATGGAGGGCAGAATGTTAAGAGTTGTTACCAAGCTACACTAGATGGCGCTGAACGGTTGTACATCGCGATATAACTATATTCTATGCTCAATTTAAGATTTCATACAAAATAAATCGATTCACTTGTCAACCAAAGGGTGGTTTTATTTTTCTTCCCTATACGGCTTTGGAGAATGTACATATACCAAAAGAAAAATTAGGACTCTCCCTTTGTACATTTAGGGTTTACGTAAATGAGATATTTTTACACGAAACCTATTACACTGTTTGTGATTACTTAAATGATAAGAAAGTATCCATCTTATGCATCCTATTTAGGCTCCAGTCTAAAGGATATCGAGTTTTGGTAAGATTCAATATATTTTTACTTTACACGCGCCTAGAATATTAATTGAAGTTTGGTTTCAAAAAAAAGGACGGCTTATTAATTCATTAATTCATTTGGTAATTTACTTAACTAAAACAAGCACCAAACATGTCTCTATTTTCCATTATTACGGTAGATATTTGTCTAAATGCTTTGAATTCAAAGACAGGTCTGGATCCACATATTTGTACAGGGGGTGCAAAGGGCTGATTTGGCGCCCTTGTGAAATAAAACTACCGTGTGAGCTTTCTACACCAAACAATTAAGCAAAAAATTTTATATATAAAATTTTATTTTCCTATACCTTTTTCCGCAAAATCATCTAATATATCGTCGTAATTCAAATTATTATCCAAAAAAACAACACGTTGGATCTGAATATCAGCGATTATTTCCTCCACTACTTGAACATGTAACTGTTTTGGTATGAAGCTTCGATACCAGAGCGCGCCCTGATCGACGTGCGCGACTCAGTCCTATTGCAGGCACATTGACGGTAAAACTGATGAGGGCGAAGTGGCTTTTGCCACCCCCTGGACTTGCCGCCCGCCCGGTGCAAGTGCAATCCCCTAGGTCCGGGCTTGTTCCGTGCTACGTCTTTTCATAATGGTTTCCTTTCTTTCATTAGGATATATGTCGCAATTTGTGCAAATTTTCTATAATTTGATCACCAATAAACATATGGTTTTGGGACAAAACGTAATACGTATATGACATAAACAAATAGGGTTTTGTTATCATATACAGTATTGTGCAAATTAATGTAATCAACTTAACTCTTCAGATTGAATACCAAAAATGTTAATTTATTTACGTTTAGGGTTTCTTCAAAAACAATAACCCATGTGTTTTTTTTTGTCCTTCTGTCTTGTCTCATAATTAGCAGTATAATTCAAAAACTACTAGACCCACTAAATTCAAATTTGACATGTGAAGCAATACATACACGAAGATTAAAAACATGTGAGAGTAAATTTAACGACGTCATATAAGTAATAAAATTTTAAATATAAGTGAGTTATAGAAATGAAAACGTATTTTGGTAAATTTATTGATGCTAAGATTCATATAAATAAAATGTAAACGTCGTTTTTGTCACTTAATACCTACTGATAATGTCAAAACAAATTCTGTGTCGATTGTTCATATTCATGCTATCTTTTTATAAACATAGTTATTTATACTAAGTGCATGTTTTTATTCAGATCAACGCGAGAAGCACTGATGCCTATATTACGGTTTTAACTATATTAGGCTTTGATTAATTTAGTGATTAATAAACTAAATTAATCAAAGATATGAGCGAAAAGTATCAAAGTTTTGTTTTGTAAAGTTGTTTGTATTGTGTATGTTATATACCCTAATGTTTTGTTCATATTGATGGTATCAATCAATATTTTCATTTTCATTTCATCAATGTTTATGTAGAAACCCGTTAACGTTAGCGATGTTCACTTGTTGGAATTTTTGTTGAGGAATTCACAAGTGCGAGGCAAAAAATTTTTTTTTTTAAAACATAAAATTACCTTCATAAAATGTTTTAATTAAATGTCTAAAAAATTATTACATTAATTTTCTTAGCTTTCCTGTGCCGAGTTGATCGATGATATAATTATTCAATGGCGGAGTTATGAAATAACAACACCAAAAAAAACGAATTGAGAACCTCCTCCTTTTTTGAAGTCGGTTACAAATTACTTTGTGACGAACAACGACGAAGTGAATAAACAGGTACGTAATTAATACAAATGCGAAACTTTTTTTGAGAAAATTAAAACAAAATAAACAAAGATAAACTTACCGTTTGCTCAGCCAATAAACACAAGAACAAAGCTACTAGCAAAATTGTACGCATTGTACTGAACTGTAGTTCCCGGAATCAAGATTCTATATGATATGTGTTGGAGAAAGAGTCTGCTTATATACGATTTGAAGACACGATTATGGTTCAGCTAAAAATAGAAACCCAAAATAAAAGCTTAGCATGCTTGTAGTGCGAAATCGGCCCAGCTATTTGAGCTAAAGTTTCAAATTCAAAATTCAAAAAGTTTATTTTGCAAAGTAGGTATATATAATACACGTTTTACAAGTCAAAATAATGAATGTACATGAACTAGATTAAATGTTTATTTCATTTATGTAGCAATATATATACGATAAAATATTATTATACAAGGTGAAATCCAATCAACCGCCCGAACCCATACCGGAGACCCAGCCAGGGACCAAGAACAAGGTTCAATGATCACCAACCGAGCCCCCAGCAACGAATCCAGGAGGCCAACCAAATCCCATCCTATATACTACATACTAATAGGTTACATAATATATAAATACATGCCTACCTCCGCCCTTTCGATTAGTCTTGCTAAGAAGAACGGGCAAGAAACTTGGCAAGATCATGTCTTTTTTTTAACATAAACTTATACTATACATCAAATTAATTATCTATCTACTTTAACCAAGGGATAAGAAAATACAAGACAGCAGGAATTCAGGTTAATGAAAAAAAAGAAAAACATATGTATCTTTGCCTACCTGTCTCATGTAGTCTATTTCCTTTTACAGTCTGTAATTAATTAATGTCAACTCTTTAAAGGAATCAAAAGTTAGGAAAATATACTAATTAATTAAATTATTAGCTACTATCATCACAATCAGTATCACTATAACACCATGCTTCACCATCATCCAAATATTCATTTATTTTATAATATGCCTTTTTCAGTAGGCCCTGCTTAATATACTGTTTAAACTTATTCTCTGACAAAGTAAGGACCTCTTTTGGAAGTTTATTGTAAAATCTTATACCATGTCCCACGAAAGAAGTATTCATCTTAGCGAGTCTGATTTTTGGAAAAGCCAGTTTATGCTTATTTCTGGTTTCCTTACAATGTTGCTCACCAAGACTTGGTCTTGGGTTTTGGCATGTATTTAATTGAAAAATGACTCAAGAACTGTTAGACTATGGACGTACAGTCGGTACTATGTAACCTGTATCATTATCAGTTAGCAAGTTGAAAATGCTCCAGGTTGCGCTCATCCAGCCCTGTTTATTCTGATGTAGTTTTTGTTTCTACACAACTACGAATTAGTAACATCTTGTTACTCGATAGATATGGTTACAGACTGTACGTCCACAGTCCATGTTGGATATTTATTACTTACTAGCTTTTGGGACTTTAATCCTTTTAAGGGTTGATTTTCGAAAAATCATTTTTACTTCATCATCAGACCCTGGTTGGCTTGTTCTGTCAACCTATTCCCAAAGACGACTTGAAAAGCCCACGAATCGCAAAACGCCAACAAGTTACGTACAGTTATAAAGAACTCAAATACGATCATCTTATCGACGCCCGTTGGGGAGTTTCATTGAACCTCTTAGTACCTCATCGTTAGACCCTAGTTGCCATGGATTGTAAATACCTTCAAAAATTGAAAAAGTACCAATTGATATCCCTACTTTTACCGATTTGATTTTCTGTTTCCACTTCAGTATCAGACCCTATCAGACTAGTGGAGTATCCTCAATCGCTTCGCAGATGAATTGAAAAAGCCTAAGCACTCTCGTTTTATAGTTATTGTCTAAAAAATATCACAATTTTCATTATTTTAAAAACTGACCCTGAACTTTCAGTTTTGAAAAATTCGGAAAATCCTGAATCACGTGTATCTCGCAAGTCTACATTCAAAATGTTGTCTGCCTACTTGAACGGTGTTGAAAAAAAGTTTTTTTTTATTTGACCGCCTTTTTGAACCCATTCAAGACGAATTTTTCAAAATACTTTTTTAGTGTGCGTTTTCAACCCTTTATAAACACACCCTCCACATATCAAGTCTCTACATCCAGCGGTTGGGGCTGTACGTTGTCTGTCAGTCGGTCAGGACAAAGCCACATATATACATTATATATACATTGATTTTAATTGATGTTCAATGTTTATATTATATGATTTTGGTGTAACGTCCTGAACGTACCATACTCTATTGTCAAAAAAAAACACATTTTACAGTTATGTTTTATACTTTTACATACAAAATATTATGAGAATTAAATAACTTTCTGATTTTTACCCTTATAAATACACCGGTCGTTGAGCACGTCTCAGACGAATCTGCAAGTTATACAATAAAACACTCCTCTCAGCTGACATATTTAATTTAAAAATTTGACAAATTCTTGACGACTTTTGACAACAAATAAATAATTTAATTTCAAACAATCATAATCTAACTGAATAGGATTATTTATGTATATAATATATGTATGTATTGGTATTATTTATTGTTATTGTTTATTGTATAATTTGTATTTTTTTTTAATACCTTCTATTTATTTCTGTAGTTACGTCTGTTGTTTTCCCCTAAATAAATAAATCAATATTGGTCCAAGAAGATCTCCCTTCGTGCTTAATATCAAGTTTCTAGGGCAAGTGGAAGTGCGCTACAGCTTTTGATGCTGACCAAACTGGTGACATACTGACGAAGGGCAATGACAAAAGTAACCGGAATAGAAGAGCTTGTATGACGGGATTGATGGATGTGGAAGATGTGTGTCAGGATCGTATCAGATCTGTAGTCACTGTCTATCCCTCTGGAAGACAAGCGAGAGTATGTTGTGTCGAAAAAATTGTGCTGGTCCACTTATCGCCCCTCTTACTAAAGTTGGGTTTACATTTGGCAGAATAGCTCTACTTAAGTATAGTAACTAGCGTACTATTTAACCAAATACTTTACCACATGCGTTATCTACTCTACTCCACCAGCTACTATCTTTAGTACTATCGTTATACTATATTTTACATAAGAACGTATCGTCTTCCTCATTTTATATCTATGCGTAAAAGGCAATAATTCACATTGAGTTAGAAACTGCTGTCAGCACTTATCAGCTTTAATTTGATATCTCTCACGGGGCCCGAGAAAATGACAAGCAGACAGACAGACAGACAGACAGACATACAGACAGACAACAAAGTGATACTAAGCGCAATTTTTTTTACAATTCACTTTGGACTCACGCTTGGCCACCAACACGCCTGATGTGAAGAGTCAATTGTACCTAGGATGAAATGCCTTTACCCAGCAGGTACCTGTTTACTGTTCTATTAAGGGTCGGTATAATGTCAGATGCACAATTTCAAATGAGCATAAAACATTGTGTAACTTGGTCAATCGGTTTAATAAAAATAATATAGATAATAGACTATAGGGCTGATATTCGTGCAGAAGCAAAAACGCAAAAGCTTTAAGTTCGCTCGATAGAAAAAAATTATGAAGTTACCTCTATATTTCATGTTTTTCGAGTGTTAAAGGACCTTTCTTAAAACAGTTTGCCTTGAAATTTGTATTAAAAATAAGAAAACAAATGACCCCGTATAATTGCACGGGGATTTTGAATAATTCTGTTTCGTTTTCATTTAATTTAACATCTAAGAATTGGCGCTTACGTCGATTTATTCTGAGACAAGGCGGCGACACGATATCTCGGTCGCACGCGCTTTTTGTTCCATGCTTTGTTTCGTCACTCACCCGTCGGTCAGTTGTGATCGCTCCGTTGAGACGGGAGGGCTACGTTTTTGCGCTCTCGACGTCCCGGTTTCGTAATTTAAATAAATCTCGTAATTTGAAACATGGGAAATAAATGCAACCAATGTAAAAAATGTTTTACGAGTGAAAATAAAGCAGTGGATGAAAGTAATGCAAAGGTACGCCATTACTTAACAAAATAAGTAGATAGGTCATGTTTTATTAATGATGTTGAACTAAAGGTTGTCTCAATGGACTAATGAATATCGCTATGTTTTTCGTCTGAGGTATTTTTTTTAGCTTACAATTTAATATCACAATAAATATGGTTGATGGATGTGGAAGAGGCGAAAGAGTTGTGTCTGGATCGTAGCAGATGGAAATCTGTAGTCTCTGCCTAGCTGCCTACCCCTCTGGGAGACTAACAAAACCTTATCTCACCATCACCATCGGCGTATCGACGTATTCTCGTATCGGCGTATCGACGTATCGACGTATCGTTGTATCGACGTATCGTTGTATCGACGTATCCCCGTATCGACATATCGACGTATCGACGTATCGGCGTATCGACGTATCCCCGTATCGACGTATCGACGTATCGGCGTATTGACGTATCGTTGTATCGACGTATCGGCGTATCGACGTATCGTCGTATCGACGTATCGGCGTATCGACGTATCGGCGTATCGACGTATCGACGTATCGTCGTATCGACGTATCGACGTATTCTCGTATCAGCGTATCGACGTATCGGCGTATCGACGTATCCCCGTATCGACGTATCGACGTATCGGCGTATTGACGTATCGTTGTATCGACGTATCCCCGTATCGACGTATCGTCGTATCGACGTATCGGCGTATCGGCGTATCGACGTATCGTTGTATCGACGTATCCCCGTATCGACGTATCGTCGTATCGACGTATCGACGTATTCTCGTATCGGCGTATCGACGTATCGGCGTATCGACGTATCGACGTATCGGCGTATCGACGTATCCCCGTATCGACGTATCGTCGTATCGACGTATCGTTGTATCGACGTATCCCCGTATCGACATATCGACGTATCGGCGTATCGACGTATCCCCGTATCGACGTATCGACGTATCGGCGTATTGACGTATCGTTGTATCGACGTATCCCCGTATCGACGTATCCCCGTATCGACGTATCGTCGTATCGACGTATCGGCGTATCGACGTATCGGCGTATCGACGTATCGTTGTATCGACGTATCGTCGTATCGACGTATCGACGTATCGACGTATCGGCGTATCGACGTATCGTTGTATCGACGTATCGTTGTATCGTCGTATCGACGTATCGGCGTATCGACGTATCGGCGTATCGACGTATCGTTGTATCGACGTATCGTTGTATCGACGTATCGTCGTATCGACGTATCGTTGTATCATCATCGTTATCATTATCTTTGCAAGTATGACTTTCGAAAAATAAAATTTTGAAATATAAAAATTAGATGCAAACACAATTACGCAAAAAAATGCCATTGCGAACAAACCGTTTTGTCATACTTATTATTGAAAACTAGCACGTGCACGGGTTAATGACCGCGGATCCACACCGCTCGTGGGAGCTAAGAAATAGCGCTCGCGGCCGGTGACGGCCGGTCGCGCAAACAGTTGAGGTGCGGGGATGCGGGGGCAAAATCACTAATTTGTCCAGGTTTATACGCAGCCTTAAAGGAATCTGGGTTATAACAGACATACAATTCCACGTCGCAGCTGTGTGGATGATGAGCGAACATTTGAATAGTTACGTTAAAGCAGACGGAATACTGACTACAGTAGCCTAAGCATGAAAACATCTCCGTATAGATGCGTTTGAAACTAAACTTAGTGTTTAGAATAAAATGTACATTTCGGAACGTATCCGACAATGGTCTATATATTTTGTCTATGGACTTGGAGCTGTCAAAAAAACGAGGGACGTCGACATTTGGTACAGATCGCGGACGATTTTATAATATGTGGTATATTAATGGATAAATGATAAGCGAAATCGATGTGGACATCGTAAGAAACATTATTCAGTCAGGGTCTGACGATATTTTGGTGTGAAGACCATTTTGAGTGAATTTCCTGTGTGTATGTGACATAACCTGTGTCCACGCGGCTTCCGACAAGTGGACTTGTCAATTATCACTTCTTCTGGGTTTGGATGCATCCAGGGGTAGGCGGGTCGTGTTTAGATTCATCGTGGAGGTGAACAGCGTGTCACAGCACCGGAGCGCCTTGGAGTCATCGTGAAAGGAATTCGCGAGGACTACCTGATGAGGTCATCATACAATTGTCTGGTAGGACATTTTGTACTTTATTTTGTAGAATATAAGATATTTGTAGACTATAAATCTGGGACAGCTTATGGGCCCCTGTTCCAGCTGCTAATATCGCCCTTTAGCATACAATTAGTGGTGTCTGAGCGTGGTTATGGAATCCTCGCACCAGTGACGCCGATGCCCGTCACTAGTCAGAAATATTATCCACTTTATAAGCAACACTTAGGTTGCCATACGTAGCTGTTAGTTCCGCTACTGTCCGCTTGGAGCGGTTTCCCAGATTCCATACGATTTTGATGTAGTTTGAAACGCATCTATACGCAGATGTTTTCATGCTCAGGCTACAGGTGGTAGAAGGGAGAGAGGGAATTAGGTCATTTTGAGGTACGGAACCGTCAAAGTATTTAAAAAAAGCAGATGCCGAGTATTATCTATGTAGGTACTCGTACTTACACGTGTAGAACCGATTCATTGCGTATGCATGATATATTGCTTTTTTTAATTTGCCACTTGATTTATATTTCATTATCAGTTTGTGACACGAAATTGCGAAGATAAAAAAAAATTTAAATTTTTTGAAATTTCCTGAAATGTCTACGTCATACAAGGAACCTAAAACAGTCCAAAGTTCATGTTCCTATGTGCAGCCGTGTGATTTGGGCGTTGATAGATCAGTCAGTGAGTCAGTGAGTCAGTCAGTCAGTCAGTCAGTCATTCAGTCAGTCGGTTTGTCAGTTACCCTGCGGTCCGTAATAGAATTACAATGGATCATAAGCCATTCACTTCATACTTTTGTAATCGATTTTAGCGATATAATTCTATTTCGGAACGCAGGGTTAGTCAGTCAGTCAGTCATTCAGTCAGTCAGTTTGTCAGTCAATCAGTCAAGGTATTTTTATAATAATATATATGTCGCAGGTAAATTGTCAAAGCCGTGAAATTAAAATTTCACTAGGTTAGGTTAGATTATAAAAAATCTACCGTGAAATTACTTCTGTAGCTACCAATTACTACTAGTGAAATTATAATATATATAATATATATTAGATAATCTCCAAAAACTATAAACACTCTATTTTTCATTTCCATCCAACAGGTCTTACATAAATTTTCATTGTTTCAAACAACGAAATTCCCATTGAAACTTTTATCGCCTATTTTAATTCTTTATTTATTTATTTAAAGAAAAACAACAGAAGTAAACTATATATATCACTATAAATATTAAATAAAACAATAATTTATTCTATCGAGCCAATTTAACCAAATCGTGTTTCCATCGTGTATACAGTCTTGTATATATACTCAATTATCCATATATATTTCCTTAGATTTTACTACTTCAAACAAGGGTTATAAAAACGTGTTTGTGTGTGTAAAAAGCTCGGTGCGCTCTTAAACTACTGTGGCCTGTATCCACAAAGTAGACTTTTTATTTTGGGCCACTCTGGTTTTGGTGGCCTCTAAATCGGTCGGAAAACAAGAAATAAATGTATAAACATACATGCAAACAAATACATAGGTATTATATACAACATTTATACACTTATACATAATACAGTTTTGTAGTAAGTTATGATTTTATATTTTATTAGGTTATTTTACTAGTTTTCAGAGTCGTCAAGAATCTGTTTTACTTATCTTTTAAATAAAACCTTTTTTAAATGTTATTGTCAGCTAAGAGGAGTTTTTTGTCATATGACTCGCATATTTGCCTGAGAGGGGCTCAAAAACCAGCGTTTTTCCGCGTCCTTGGCAGAGAGAGTAGAGCCCGGGATCGTGAAGACCCCACAGGTTCTCTAAACTTGATATGTTTCAGTAGAGAGAGAAGGACAGTCATAAAGTTTGTTACAGATATTGTAGAGAGTCATTCGTCTATCGCTTAGGCGTTGTGACTTATAGAGTTGAAGAAGATACGAGTTATGTAGTCGAGATCGCGTCCTTTTCAAGTCAAGTGCTTTAACAAATCTCTTTTGGATCATCTCTAGTTTATTTGAGTATACTGCGTAGAATTGATTCCATGTGATAGAGACAGAATTGAGCTGTGAACGTACAAGCGACTGATACATTACAGTTATATATGTTGTTGTAATGTAATACTCGCTTCACCCGTGACAGCACCTTAAAGAACATATATATAAGCTTTCCGAATTTCTTTTTTATTTCCACAGATTAATGACGGTGCCCTTACAGTTCATGAACCAGCTTACCAAGCTTAAGAGAGTGGTATTATTTGGGGGTAGAACTCACTTTTAAACTCACACTAGCACTCTCTTTCCCATTTCCTACATGGAGGAGCAGCTTATCTACGTTTGTTTGATCTTCATCAATGTAAACAATGATGCTATTTTCACTATCTGTACCAAAAGTAAAGTCAGTTCCTACCTGGAGGAGCCAAAACTCAGTATGTTTTGAAAATTGTTTTTTGGTTTTCACAAAACAGGTGGCTGAAATGTAATGCTTAAATGAGGTAACATATTTTTTAAACCAGCTGAAAAAGCCCTTTCATTTGATACCCTACACCATTGACGTAAGTCAATGCCCTACAATCGTGTAGGTTTCAGAAAAATAAAATATAAAATTTCGTACAAAAAATTATGACGTCAAAAATAATCATGATGGCCATCTCAAAGTGGTCGCTTATAAATTCATATTTATCATCATAGCTTTTTTTTTTTCACATCCTGACCGTGAATAGGAAAATGAGAACCTCCAAATTATACCGTCACGATTTGTCGGCGTCGAATTATACCAAAAATTATATTAAGAGGACAGTCCCCGCAAAACCATAATTTATTCTTCTTTGTTTGAAGAATCTAGTAGGATGACATATCAAAAAAAATATTTTTGCCAAGAACTTTTACACACTGTTATCGAAACAGAATTTTCAGAAGTCATTCTAACATTGTGAAATCATAAAACAAAGATAGCTCCAAAAAAGTTTTCATGTCGACTTGTCAAGGCTTAAGGTTATTTGAGCAAAAACCCGTCCATATCATCAATACATCTTTATATATAAAATAACTGACTGACTGACATATCAACGCCTAAGCCGCTGGTTCCATAGACTTGAAATTTTGCATATAAATACCTTATATGTATAGTGTAGGCATCCACTAAGAAAGGATTTTTCAAAATTCAACTTCAAGGGGGGTGAAATGAAACGGGTGTCCAAAGTTTGTATGGGGAAACAAGATTAGTAAGACTATTTTATTCGAAACTTTACAGGGAGTGCTCCAGAAATGAGCATATAATGTTCCAGATGTCCTTTTCTTCTCAGGCACTGGTGGTGGTGATAATAGAGCCCTAAAACCCTCAGCTACCACCAGTTTTCGATGCGCAGCCACGCATTGACCGCGTGTCCCACGAAGTCAAAAGGTCGTCCTGATATCTCCTGGAGGTCAGCTACTCCACAGAAAATTGAGTCTCTCACTCACAAATCTCATCGGAGAGGACACAGAATACTGCACCACGCAGATTTATCAGTTTTAACACAAAAACGAAACAATTCACAAATAATTCACGGAAGCCCTTTCCGAATAACTGATGAAAAATAAACTTTTAACAAAAAAATAGTAACCGACTTCAATAGTAACAGCAGTCATTCACTAAAAAGTTAATAATAATTCTATAAAGACCGATGGTACCGAAGCAACACTTTTGCCGACTTCTTTCTTCCTGAAACGTTATGTTATCTAGAAGTCGGCGTTTTTATATTGGTTTTTATGTTGCTATATCGTAGGAAATACGCCGACTTCTAGATAACATAACGTTTCAGGAAGAAAGAAGTCGGCAAAAGTGTTGCTTCGGTACCATCGGTCTTTATAGAATTATTATTAACTTTTAAGTGAATGACTGCTGTTACTATTGAAGTCGGTTACTATTTTTTTGTTAAAAGTTTATTTTATTTCACATTTTTTAGTGTTGCTGGGTTAAATTGTGAGGTATGGGTAGTTCTTGCAAACGAAGTTCAAGTGATTATAAATAGCCATGTTTGAGTAGTTTCCTGCTATTAGCACCCTAACACAACATGATTACCGCAATCTCGAGTTATGTGCTGTCATCCGTTGAAGAGTTCTACGGTGATGAAGCCAAGATCGAAATTCAGGTGGGTACACTGGCAATTTTCAGCAATGCCCTGCAATGAGCACCCTAACACAAACTGGTTGCCGCAATCTAAAGTTATGTGCTATCATCCGTTGAGGAGTTCTATGGTGATGAAGCCAGGATCGAAGGTCAGGTGGGTATTCTGATAATCTCCAAGTAATACCCTTGAATCAGCACCCTAACGCAGTGATTGCCGCAATCTCGAGTTATGTGTTCTGATCCGTTGAAGAGTTCTATGGTGAATATGTTGATGAAGCTAGGATCGAAGGTCAGGTGAAAGAATGTCGATTTTCAAGTAATACCTTGTAATCAGCACCCAAGTACATAGCGATTGCCTCAATTTCGAGAGATATGCTGTCATTTTCTGAGGAGTTCCACTGTCTATCTCTGAAGACCTTCATCAGATCATGACCAAACTCAAAATGGGATCTACCTGAAAGTACACTATTTCAAACAAAAAAAGAATTGTTCAAATCGGTTGGGAAATGACGGAGTTATGAAGTAACAACGCCAAAAAAAAAAAAAAGTTGAGAACCGCCTCCTTTTTGAAGTCGGTTAAAAACAAGAAGCGAATCAGTGTCTAGTTTGCCTCCCTAGCAAGAATAGGGTCCAACCCTGACATCTCCGAATATGGTTATTGGATATTCACACCCGTTTAACCCGTTTTTAGCACAAATTATTCCCGGAATATAAAAAGACCAAAATCATTCCCATGACAGATGGATGATGCAAGAGCAAATCAGTATGGCCACACACACACAAAAACTAGACTGTCGACAAACCACTGTCAAATGCGTTTTAAAATACGCGTTTTATCCTAAACAGTCTCATTGAGGCGACAAAAACAAGCCGGTAAAATGATAGCGCCTTGGAAACAATTCGCGGCTCCCACAGAGGACGCAGCTGGTTTGATTTCAAGTCTTGAACCATTCTATAGATTTGCGCGCTACGAACTACGAGTTGCTGCTACGACAAGCGTCGAGTATGCTGCTACGACAACATAGAATTTCGCGCTCTACGAATCACCAGCTGCTGCTACGACACACGTCATGTATGCTGCTACGACAGCATAGATTTGCACGCTCTACGAGCTACGAGCTGCTGCTACGACACCCGTCGTGTATGCTGCTACGACAACATAGAATATCGCGCTCTACGAATCACCAGCTGCTGCTACGACACAAGTCATGTATGCTGCTACGACAACATAGATTTGCGCGCTCTACGAATCACCAGCTGCTGCTACGACACCCGTCATGTATGCTGCTACGACAACATAGATTTGCACGCTCTACGAACTACGAGCTGCTGCTACGACACACGTCATGTATGCTGCTACGACAACATAGATTTGCACGCTCTACGAACTACGAGCTGCTGCTACGACACACGTCGTGTATGCTGCTACGACAACATAGAATTTCACGCTCTACGAATAACCAGCTGCTGCTACGACACACGTCATGTATGCTGCTACGACAACATAGATTTGCGCGCTCTACGAACTACGAGCTGCTGCTACGACACACGTCGTGTATGCTGCTACGACAACATAGAATTTCGCGCTCTACGAATCACCAGCTGCTGCTACGACACACGTCATGTATGCTGCTACGACAACATAGATTTGCACGCTCTACGAGCTACGAGTTGCTGCTACGACAACATAGATTTGCACGCTCTACGAGCTACGAGCTGCTGCTACGACAACATAGATTTGCACGCTCTACGAGCTACGAGCTGCTGCTACGACAACATAGATTTGCACGCTCCACGAGCTACGAGCTGCTGCTACGACAACACAGATTTGCATGCTCTACGAGCTACGAGCTGCTGCTACGACACGCGTCGTGAATGTTGCTACGACAACATAGATTTGCGCGCTCTACGAACTACGAGCTGCTGCTACGACACACGTCATATATGCTGCTACGACAACATAGAATTTCGCGCTCTACGAATCACCAGCTGCTGCTACGACACACGTCATGTATGCTGCTACGACAACATTGATTTGCACGCTCTACGAGCTACGAGCTGCTGCTACGACAACATAGATTTGCACGCTCTACGAGCTACGAGCTGCTGCTACGACACGCGTCGTGTATGCTGCTACGACAACACAGCGATACGCCTGCATGCCGTTTACATTGCCATCCGCCACCCGTTTTTATTTACTGTAATTGATTATTGATTTTCACACAAGGGTAGTGTATAAAAATACGTATAATGTGGTGGAACTTTTGGAACCTGTCATAATGCAACCCTCTTATAGATAAACGGAACAAGTCGAGATCTCATCTAATTAGAGAATATACAAGGTTACTGCGTCGCGATCTATTAGAACTTGAATTTTTCTAAAGCAGAAGGACAATCAATAAAACCATTTGCGATTCTTGATAACAAGACCAAGTTCGCTATATCACGTCGTACCGTGAGGGGTAGGATGTGGTTCTTTTGGCATATCTGTAAATAACTTTAGGTAATAGACTTTGTGCGGTAATTAAAACACCGAATAAATTTATTTTGTATGCGTTTCAAATTGCTTAAATCGAGGATCGTGAATCATTATATCGAGGATTCAATACCTCACAATCGTACTCAAGTTTGCTTCTTACGTACGTACAGAAGAGGATCTATAGTGTTTTAATATTTTCAAAGTCTTTACATATTCTCATTATAAAACTAAGTGACTTGAGGGCTTTACTTGTAATTGAATCTACCTATGTGTTTATCAGAAACTGGCTTATTGTCGTGGATGGCACCTAGATCACGAAACTAGCTTATTGTCGTGAGTGGCACCTAGATCATGAAACTAGCTTATTGTCGTGGATGGCACCTAGATCACAAAACTAACTTATTGTCGTGGATGGCACCTAGATCATGAAACTAGCTTATTGTCGTGGATGGCACCTAGATCATGAAACTAGCTTATTGTCGTGGATGGCACATAGATCACGAAACTAGCTTATTGTCGTGGATAGCACCTAGATCACAAAACTAACTTATTGTCGTGGATGGCACCTAGATCATGAAACAAGCTTATTGTCGTGGATGGCACCTAGATCATGAAACTAGCTTATTGTCGTGGATGGCACATAGATCACGAAACTAGCTTATTGTCGTGGATGGCACCTAGATCACGAAACTAGCTTATTGTCGTGGATGGCACCTAGATCACGAAACTAGCTTATTGTCGTGGATGGCACCTAGATCACGAAACTAGCTTATTGTCGTGGATGGCACCTAGATCACGAAACTAGCTTATTGTCGTGGATGGCACCTAGATCACGAAACTAGCTTATTGTCGTGGATGGCACCTAGATCACGAAACTAGCTTATTGTCGTGGATGGCACCTAGATCACGAAACTAGCTTATTGTCGTGGATGGCACCTAGATCACGAAACTAGCTTATTGTCGTGGATGGCACCTAGATCACGAAACTAGCTTATTGTCGTGGATGGCACCTAAATCACGAAACTCCTGGTCTCTTTTAGGTTGAAATATATATAACGGATGGTTATGGACATGGGACTGTTCTTCAGTATATTACGCGACCACATCGACTGTCCTGAGCTATTGACACGACCAGGACTGTGGGTACCAGGACGCCGCTCACGTCACACAAAGATGTTACATGTACCTAAGCATTCAATTAATTATGGCCAAAATTCAGTCCTTACCAGACTCTCGAACACATATAATCAGTTATTCAATGACGTGAATATTTTCTCCATCTCAAAAGCTACATTCAAATCTAAAATAAAAGTGTCTCTTAAAAGTATTTCCGAAAATTCTTGACAAACATTGTAGTTGCTAAAACTAATTAAAAATATATTTGCATAAATATTGCTCTATCTGATATGGTTTTTCCTTTACTGTTTATGTATAAATATATATGTATATATATACAGGGTGGAAACAATTTAAGGGCCCTGGAGGGAAAGTACCTTAAATCCTTTAGTTAGCTCATTTTACTGAAAGGAAACATTCCTTTATTTTTTAAAAGAAACAAAACTGCATTCAAAGTTATTCTGAAATTCGCTTGTCTCACCCAAGAATGGAACCAACTAAAAATTAAAAAAATAAACCCTCTCTATTTTATTATACGAATCGGTAGGATTATTGTTCAGGATAAAATTTGTCTAATAAACATTTGGTCTTACACTCATCTGTTGTACGAGATACCCATGAAATTATTACAAGTTCTTTATTAAAAATACCTAGTACTATTCACTTGTAACAAGTAAATGACACGTTATAATTTTCTTATCTCTCTTACATCCAAAGACATCGTATGAAGTACAAACTTGCTAATGTTATTTATCTCAAGTACCTTGTTGAAGACTTCAATAAGAAAATCGTTAAATGGTAATAATAAATCTATGCACAGCACAATTCCTTCTTGCACTAGGCGTAATGACGAAAAGTTTAAAAAGGGAACGTATTTTTTTTTGCAACGCAGAGAAACAAATTTGAAGTAGGAACGATAACTTTCAACATTTTTAAAATCGATTAAAGTATTCGTTCGAATTTCAAATTTTGTTTTGTTTTGCTTTCATTCCGTGCTGTCATTGTGTAATAATGGCGTATCATTATTACTTTAAAAGTGAACAGTAGTAGGTATTGTTAATAAAGAACTTGTAATAAATATTCAATTTCATGGGTATCTCGTACAAAATATGAGTGTAAGGGCCTGTTTCAACACTTCCAGATAAGTGCCTGATAGTTATTTGTGACATATAACGCATACAAAATGTGTTCCATTTTTAAACTTATCTTCTGGATATCACTTATCTGGACGTGGTGAAACAGGCCCTAAGACCAAATGTTTATTAGACAAATTTTATCCTGAACAATAATCCTACCGATTCGTATAATAAAATAGCGAGGGTTTATTTTTTAAATTTTTAGTTGGTTCAGTTCCCGGGTGAGACAAGTAAATTTTAGAAAATCTTTGAATGCAGTTTTGTTTCTTTTAAAAAATAAAGGAATGTTTCCTTTCAGTAAAATGAGCTAACTAAAGGATTTAAGGTAGTTTTCCTCCAGGGCCCTTAAATTTTTTCCACCCTGTATATATACTACATATATTTAATACTTAAATAAATATATAATATGCCTCAATTAGCTTTTTATTTATAATTACACAATTGTTAAGAATTACAATATTATAAATAAAAGATATAACAATGAGACAACGTTATTTAAACATATTCTTGTATTATATTTCCTTATAATGCATGTGATATGATAATCCTACCAAATTACTTTTGTCAACAAAACTCCCGTGGCAATGTAATTCACATAAATTTGTGCACTTAAATGTTATTAATTATAAACATAATGTACAGAGATATAAAATTCATCTCAGCAAAATAAATGTTGGAACTAAATGACTAAACCCACAAAATGGAGACGATCATTATGCAACTACATTTTACATACTTATCTTGGTGCACCAATTGTTATAAAACATAGAAATACTTATCTCTAAACAAAGCGTCAGTATTTAAATTGAATAAACAACACATATCAAGAGATATTAAACGATTCAATCAGATTTCTAACAACAATAATTGCAAATGAAGTTATATTTGTTTTGTAATTATAATACTTAAATGATTATTGAAACATTGAAATAATCTTCTCTAAATGACAAAAAGACAACAATAACAAAGTACAAAAGTATAAATTTGGAAAGCTTCGGTTATCCTGAAGATTACTAAAGATTATTTTCTTATTTTTCTAAGTTCCCTTTTTAGCCGTCTAATCATAGACCACTCTTCTTTTTTTCTAAAAAAAAACAAATCACGTTCACAGGTCGCGTTCACAGGTCACGTTCACAGGTCACGTTCACAGGTTACGCTCCAACCAACTTGAAGTTACTGCCGACCGTACTTCCGACTATCAAATTCAATTCAAATTCAAAAAGTTTATTTTGCAAAGTAGGTATATATAATACACGTTTCACAAGTCAAATTTTAATCTTAAAAAATGTATGTAATAAAATAATAAATGTACATGAACTACTTAGATTAAATGTTTTTTTTAATTTATGTAGCAATATATATACAATTAAAATTATAGGTAAAATATTATTATACAAGGTGAAATCCAATCAACCGCCCGAACCCATACCGGAGACCCGGCCAGGGACCAGGAACAGGTTCAATGATCACCAACCGAGCCCCCAGCACGAATCCAGGCAGCCGACCAAATCCCATCCTATATACTACATAGTAATAGGTTACATATATAAATACATGCCTACCTCCGCCCATTCGATTAGTCTTGCTAAGAAGAACGGGCAAGAAACTTGGCAAGATCATGTCTCTTTTTTTTTCAACATAAACTTATACTATACATCAAATTACTTATATCTACTTTAACCAAGGGATAATAAAATACAAGACAGCAGGAATTCAGGTTAATGAAAAAAGAAAAACATATATATCTTTGCCAACCTGTCTCATATAGTCTATTTCCTTTTACAGTCTGTAATTAATTAATGTTAACTCTTAAGAGGAATCAAAAGTTAGGAAATTATATTAATTAATTAAATTATTATCTACTATCATCAAAATCAGTATCACTATAACACCATGCTTCACCATCATCCAAATATTCATTTATTTTATAATATGCCTTTTTCAGTAGGCCCTGCTTAATATATTGTTTAAACTTATTCTCTGACAAAGTAAGGACCTCCTTTGGAAGTTTATTGTAAAATCTTATACCATGTCCTACGAAAGAGGTACTCACTTTGGCGAGTCTGATTTTTGGAAAAGCCAGTTTATACTTATTTCTGGTTTCCTTACAATGTTGCTCACCAAGCCTTGGGAGAGACTCAACATTTTTTCTGACATATCTAAGGACTTGGTAAATATATTCACAAGGAACAGTTAATATATTAATTTCTTTGAACTTTTCTCTTAATGAATCCCGGTGCTTCATATTATAAATAGCCCGAATTGCTCTCTTCTGCAAAACAAAGACTGCGTCTGTATCCGCGGCTCTACCCCATAACAGCATGCCGTATGACAAAATGCTGTGAAAGTAACTAAAATAGACTAGTCTAGCAGTATCTACATCAGTAATTTGCCTTATGCGTCTAACAGCGTATGCGGCCGAACTAAGTCTACCACATAGGGCTTCTATGTGGGGACCCCACTGAAGACGAGAGTCTACCGTAATGCCCAAAAACTTAGTTTCGTTAACTAACTCCAGCTTGGACCCCTGCAAAAGCTAATTACAATCCACTTGAATTACATTTGGTAACGTGAATTTTATACATTTCGTCTTTTTTGCGTTTAAAACTAAATTATTTACTGTAAACCAATCAAGCACCAGTGATAAAGTTGTATTCGCGTCGTCAAGGATATCTTTACGTCTATTTACTTTAAAAATAAGTGACGTGTCGTCTGCGAATAGTACTATCTTAGTTAAGTCTTTAATTAAATAGGGAAGGTCATTTATGTAAATTAAAAACAGCAAGGGCCCCAATATGGAACCCTGCGGGACACCCATTTTAACTAATGCTCCACATGATTTTACCCCATTAATGTCTACCTTTTGAATACGATCACTAAGATACGACTTCATTAACGCCAAAGATTTGCCCCTCACTCCGTAGTGATCTAATTTACATAAGAGTGTTTCATGATTAACGCAATCGAAGGCTTTCGAGAGGTCACAAAATACACCAAATGCATCCTGCTTTTCTTCCCAAGCATCAAAAATGTGCTAAACTAAAGCAACTCCTGCATCTGTGGTTGACCTCCCTCTAGTGAATCCATATTGTTCACAGTGAAGCAACTTATTTAAATTAAAATGAAATAACAATTGATTAAAAACTATTTTTTCAAAAACCTTATTCAAAACCGGTAAAACTGACACAGGTCTATAGTTTGATGGGTCACCGTTGTCGCCTGTTTTAAAAAGGGGGATCAATTTACTAAACTTCATTAAGTCAGGAAAGACACCATCATCTACACATTTATTAAAAATTAATGCCAAATAAGGAGCTATTAAATCAATAACAGAACTAATAACTTTCACAGATAGGCCCCATAAGTCCTCGGTTTTTTTCGTTTTATCGTCCATCGTGGCCCTTATTTGCGTCCCTGCAAATAAAAATATTTGTAGTTTGTAACAATAACGTCACGTATTTTGTGGAAGTGATCCATCTGAGAAAAGAGTAAGTAAAACAATTGAAACTAATCAAACAATAAAAGATTTGTTTAAAAAGCTGGATGGGGGAAGGCCAAGCAAAATAAATAACATAAACACTTCTAATAGCTATCATTCGTTACCATTGGGTAACGGCCCATTGTCAATCGTTACTATTGAGTAACGGCCCATTGTCATTCGTTGCAATTGAGTAATGGCCCATTATCATTCGTTACAATTGAGTAACGGCCCATTGTCAATCATTACCATTGAGTAACGACCTAATATTATTAAGAAAGTAACCACCGACAAAAGACAAAGAAAGACGATTGAAAGTAATGAAACAATTAAAAGATGTCACAAGGCATTTTTTTATGCTGGATAATCATAGGGTAAAGACAAGCTAAATAATTAACGTTTGCAATATATATATATAAAAACACCTCTTATAGTTATCATTCGTTACAATCGAGTAACGGCCCACTGTCAATCGTTACTATCGAGTAACGGTCTATTGTCATTCGTTACGATTGAGTAACGGTCCATTGTCAATCATTACCATTGAGTAACTATCTAATATTATTAAGAAAGTAACCACCGACAAAAGACAAAGAAAGACGATCGAAAGTAATGAAACAATTAAAAGATGTCACAAGGCATTTTTTTTATGCTGGATGATCATAGGGTAAGGGCAAGCTAAATATTTAACGTTTGCAAAATATATATTTATATATATATATATAAACACCTCTAATAATTATCATTCGTTACAAACTAGTAACAGCCCATTGTCAATCATTACCATTGAGTAACGGCCCACAGTTCTGATAATTAATGTACGTATAATATTTGATTAAATATGAGTCAGACCAAATTTTTAATTTAATTTGTTGTATGTTCCAGTTTTATATGTAATAAGGGTATTTAGCGAATAAAAATTATCATGTAGTAAGTATATTTTATGACGTACCTAAATTTCGTAACCAAATTGTGCATTCTTATTTTAATTGAGTAACAACCCCCTGTAATTCGTTACCATTTAGTAACGGCCCATTGAATGTAAATTGTTACTATTGAGTAACGGCCCAGTGAGTTTCAATTGTTACTACTGAGTAACGGCCCATTGAAAACATTGAAAACAACAAAGAAAAACGATTGAAACTAATCAAGATGAAAATATTTTATAGTTTGTATAAAATTTTGAAAAATTGTAGAGGAAGGGTACGCGAAATAAATAAATAAACGTAAAATATATATATGATTATTGATGAAATATATATATAAAACAACACGAATGATTATCATTCGTTACCATTGGGTAACGGTCCATTGTCAATCGTTATTATTGAGTAACGGCCCATTGAGTGTCAATTGTTACTAGCGAGTAACGGTCCATTTTCAATCATTAGCGTTGAGTAACAGTCCGTTTTCATTAATTATTATTGAGTATCAGCACATAGTTTAATAAACGTATATTTTATTTAAAGACCAAAATTTTATTTAATTTGTTTATATTTCCATTTTAAAGTTAGTGAGTTTGTGGCGTGCTTCACACTCGCCACTATATATGTACTTGAGCCAGCCCCTTACAATTTGAAAGAAACCGTTCCGCTTATGCAGTTTGTACCACACACCAATTAGATCAGGTGATATGGAGCAGTGGGGTGTACCTCACCCCCGGGTTGGTCTATTCGCTGCGCCGGCACATCGCCGCGGGAGATGAGTCATTGTGCTACCAGCTAATCTCGCTCGCGCCTGTTTGTTGTATCGGTCTTGTCAAATATTTTGTTTTACTTTTTTATCAATATAAAGTTTTTAATTGTTTTTTAAAAATAATAATATTCATTTTTGTTTGCTTCCTATCATTCTTCATCTTCCATCAATCATCTTCTTTCGCTACCTACGTTTTGCTGTACCTAACCTAAGTTCCAAACTTAGCTCAAGTGGTTGTGGGATACCAACAACAAATACCACACCCCACAAGTTTAATAACATAAAAATTGTCGTGTGGTAAGTGTAAACTTGTTTTATGATGTACTTGAATTTCATAAACAAATTTTGCATTTTCATTTTAATTGAGTAACAACTTACTGTCGTTCGTTATCATTTAACGGCCCAATCATTCGTCACAACGGCTCAATCATTCGTCACAACGGCTCAATCATTCGTCACAACGGCTCAATCATTCGTCACAACGGCCCAACATTCAATACCATTAGGTAATGGCCCATCATTCGTTACCATTAGGTAACGGCCCATTACAAGTTAATTAGCATAATCCAAGTACGGAGTTGACCAATAACCAATATTTGATAACAAGCTGTACATATCATTGTGTATGCCTTCTAAAATGTTTTATCCTTCCAATAAATATTTTAATGTTGCTCTTGTTTTAGGATTTGTCACGTCACATTATATCTCCTCAACATCTAGTGTTAGAATTTGATCTTTTATCCCTACGTTTCCATCAGCTAAATGATAAACTGAATCTACACATTGTAGCCTTCTATAGTAAAAGTGGAGATTCCGAATGATTGCGTACTGCAGTTTAAGTGAAGAGTAATAAGGGAAGTATCGAATAATCTTTATCATCATCATCATACACACAAGGTAAACTCTAGACTCAACAAAAACAGCTTCATCATCGCTTGTACCTACGGTACGGTTACGACAATGATGCCTTCGTTGTACCAGACTGCTATACGATTATTTTTTTGGATAGATATCTTTTATTGTTAATATTTTAGCAATATATAACATAGAATAGTTCCTTCTGTATTTCCTCTTATTTGTAGAGTGTAAACAGTCACAGTTAAATTGATGTTAGGGCCATTTATTATTAGTTGTCCAAGAATAACTTAAAGATTACGCATATCCACATTGTCTATAACTAACGTGTTTTAAAATTTGATACAATTAACCACCAGGCTCATCTTATGTTGACCTTCAGCAATAGTAGTGCCACCTCCAAACCTAGATACAACGTAAGCCTAGGGTAACATTGGCGAACCTAACTGCTTGAAAACTGTAAATTGGCTACGTATATTTTAGCGCCTGAGTTAAAGTACGTACGTACATAGACATTAAAGTAGGTTTCATTTACTTGAAAAAATCCGTGACTTGAACAGTTGAAACAATGTTCACTGAAGCTTTCAAAGCAGTCGCTATAGTTACTAGAGTCACATCTTGGCCAGAATCTCTCGAAATAATGCTCTACTTTACCTACTACTCTCAAAATTATACATTTTTGGATCACTCGGAAGGTGTTTTAACTCTGTATTAAAACTTAACAAGAATGCACGCTGCTAGTTTGCGGTGTTGCTTGCTTGCATGGTTGAATATTTTAGGTCATTGGCATTTTCATCTCTACTAGAAATGTCTAATTTAAAAAACTGCTATTCATGAAACGAAACTCATCACAAGCCACAGTTGGACTTGTCTGGATATTTTTTTATTCCAGAAATAGGTATATCCGATCACACCCTTGAGTTTGCTACATTTGACGTTTTAATTAAAGAAAGTATGACATTTTTTTTTTAAAGTAGTGACAGGCATCAATGTTGAAAATCTTCAAAAATCCTACCAGATTACTTTTATCAAAAAAACTTCCGTGGCAATGTAATTCACATAAATTTGTGCACTTAAATGTTATTAATTATAAACATAATGTACAGAGATATAAATTCATCTCAGCAAAACAAATGTTGGAACTAAATGACTAAACCCACAAAATGGAGACGACCATTATGCATATTTTACATACCTATCTTGGTGCACTGTAACGACTGAAGTTCCTTCATTCATACAGAAATATATAAATTACTTTGTACTGCTTTTATTCGTTATTTTATACCAGTAACTCCATCTATGATCTGAACTTCGGCAATTTAGAATTAGACCCAACCTATTTTAAATAAGTGGGCGTAGCCATATATTAATAATTTAATAGATATTTCGTTCGTATGCCTTCATGTTTGAGTTCAAGTTTGTGCAACATTGAATACACTTCTAACTTTATGGAAAGAAATGTCACGTAGGTTCCAGAAACAATTTAATAACAGCCTAAACTAATGTAAAGAAACAAGGACGTATTAGCAACCTTATTTCACATCGTCACAAGGGTCAAGCTACAGGGCATAGAAACGCTTTCATCTATTTACTTAGCAATTGGTGCCAGTATGATTTTTTTTTTAGAGTTCCCATGCAATAAAACAAACATAAGTTTGGTCCTTTGGTCTTTTTTGGTTTGGTCGTATTTTTTGTGAAACTTGTAAAATCTTGGAAGAAGCCACAGATCTACAAATGTCGGAGAAGTGGTGTGTTTTTTTTGATAAAATTAGTTTAAAAACTTTCATGTTTGGAAGCTAGATCTGATGTAGTGATAATAGTTAAATGATTTAGAACACAAACATATAAAATAAAACGTGTTCTACCTCATGTTCTTTCAATTAATCGATTTCATAAAATTCAAAATGGCTCAAAAATAATTTGCATCATGAATAATATTAAAATAGCAGTAATTGGACTTGTAAATTATTCAGCATTTATTTAAATGTTTATTTCCTTATTTTCTATAGATTTGAATGGCACATCTAAAATTATTGTAGATCTATGTTTCACGAGTTGAAAAAGAGATTAGCTTTAATGTATTTCACGCTCTTGACTGTTTTTGTTGAGTTTTGGCTAAACAAGCCTCAAGTAGTGTTTGACAACTAATTAATTTACGAAATAATGTGTCTGGAAGGAAGGCACCTCTAGGTCATAGATAGCCGAAGGACACTCAGGTTACGCGCGGACCCGCGAGGTCACCTGAAGTCTAGATCTTTCACTCGTACGGGCGGAAAGGAACGTTTATAAAAAAACGTTTCGAAGTGTTGTGATTTACGTTGTGTATAAGCGTCGGTTCTGAAATAATTTATATTAGCGACGTGCGCGGTTGCAATTCAGAGCTCTGAAATTAAATTCTCGTGATCGAAATGAATGTAGTGTCGCCACAGGTTTAAAAGTACGCGAGTGTTTTGGCTCGTGCCAAATATATTTGTGTCTGTATATTCACTTTCCAATACTCACACAAATCTTCACTATACATAATGTACTTTCTACAAGAACATATATTTATCGTTTTATTTATATATTTCCCCCTTTTGTCCTTAGAATCGTCTACGTTTTCTCCGGAACTGTTTAACTTAGATTGTAGGGGAGTCCAATGGGTTTTTAGATGCTGATTTAGAATGCAGGGGCTTCAAATATAGCTGTTTTCCTTTAACAGATTTCTATGTATTGGAGCTGATTAACGAAAGGACTCCCCGAAAACATTTCTTAGACGATATGGTTCATATTTTAGCTTTTGTTTGTGAGTGCTGTGATTTGAAAATGTGTCTTTATCTTAGGAACCACAGAGGTTTAGGGGTTGGTTTTTGGAGACTGTGTCTTGCCAGAATTCCAGTTCCTGATAGCAGTCAGCCTAGATGCAATCCCTTGCTATGTTGCTTGTGTGTGACTCTAGAGCCGTTCAGGGTTTAACGACTTGCGAGCTGGAGGATCCACCTTCAAAAACCAATCCAAAACGTCGAGCGTACAAAATCGTTGAACTGACTGGATATCTAGTCGTAGGAAGGATGAATGCTTAAGTGATGTTTTGCGAGGGTTTTGTATGACTGAGTAAATTTCTAGGGCCTATTTAGGTGTACTAGGATGGCTAAATTGCGGTGGATTCTGCGGGAAGCGTTATCTTTCTGTGTGATAGCGTGGGAACGTCTATAAAGGTGTGTTGGGAGGGCGTTTTCTAAATCTGTAGGACCCCCACTTCATTCTGGACTCATCTGGGTCTAGAATCTCCTCAAATATCAAACATCTAGCTAAATCAACGTACAGCGTGCGGCCACCGTGCCTCGAGTATCTACGGTTCATCAACTCTTTTTTCTAACCCAAACAACTGCAATATTATATTTTACACACACTCACACACACACATTTTACTATATTATCCGATAGTTACATAATATTTTATCTAATTAAAAATATAATGTCGCGCGCAACTTACGATTATGAAAGTGTTATTCGTTAAACGTCTTACGGAGTGTCGAATCAAAAGTGGTTTTACATAGTGATTTAGTCATTAATGTGTTTCGTTTTCCCTTGGATTTTCAATGGCAATAAGAGCCTTGAAATAAAGCTGAGTTCCAGAATACAGCTAAGTCGTATCATTTAACAAATACCTAGTACAAATAGTTTTTCTTGATTACTTTATTTTCCTTTGTTGAATTATGATATACATTGTTTTGAGCATAACCGTTTTGTAACATAACGTAGTGTCCAAATCTACTAGACGATCACGCAAATAAATCGCGGCCAATGATTTAATTTGTAATTAATTAATCTATGTACTCTCAAGTATGTCATAATAACGTAGGAGACGTAGAGCGGTAGAGAGGTATATACATTACTATAACCTCATTCTACGGGTGGTATCGCTTCCAGCGGTCAACTTTTAATTGTTAAATAAATACATACTAAGTACTGTAAGAATATATGACTGTACATACCACATATATATATACCTGTATAAGCAGGCAATATTTATTTCTCTTACAGAAGATAGGACTAGTCCAGAACCAATTTGTTACAGCACCAATTGTCATAAAACATAGAAATACTAATCTCTAAACAAAGCGTCGGTATTTAAATTGAATAAACAACACATATCAAGAGATATTAAACGATTCAATCAGATTTCTAACAACAATAATTGCAAATGAAGTTATATTTCTTTCGTAATTATAATACTTAAATGATTATTGAAACATTGAAATAATCTTCTCTAAATGACAAAAAGAACAACAATAACAAAGTACAAAGTAGGAATTTGCGTCTCGGCTCTCATTGAACGAAGACGTGTTGCTTATCGCTCCGTTATAAAAATAACATTTAGTGCATAAAAGTGAAGCTTTTCATACGAACTTTACACTAAAACAAAGCTTAACTAAAGATCAATGGAAATGTGAAGTGATAATTTACGTATAAGTGTTATTTGTGCGTAATTCGTAACAAAAGACTAATGAGTGAAGTGAAGTGAAGTGTGACCTTGTTCGACATTTGAACAAGTGAACAAAGGAGCTAGCTCATAACGGTTTCTATGACGTTAAATACAATTAGTTAATTCGCAACCCTTCAATAAGTAGCTGTGGCCGGACGGATAACACCACTACCTAACGAGCAACGTTCTACGGTGTGCCCGGTTCGATCCACGAACCGGCTACGTCTTTTTGTGATTAAACAAAATCAGTTACATGGTACAATTTATTACTGAAGATGGATAGCTCAACATCGTCGAATGACTATACAAATATTACATTACAACGACCAAAATATAACAACAGAGCACGGACCTATTCAGATACAACAGAGATCTTAAATAACTCCACTCTATTAGATAGAAGTACAGTAAGTCTACATAACATATATGAAAATAACATTGTCCTAAATGAGTTAAGAGAAGAAGCAGAAAATCTTAAAAGTATGCTGAGTAGTGCAAATAATGAAGTTGACAGACTCTCACTAGAAAATCAAATGCTTAAAAAATCTGTTCAAAGCTACCAAGAAAAGCTAAAAATGTGCAAGGGCATTTTAAGTGGTACCACAGATTCGCCTGGATGTTTCACTCCAAAAAATCTATATCATACACCAAAAACAACTCCTGCCTATAGACCTATCGATAAAGAAATAGTGAACAAAATGCTTTCATCCGCTAAACGTGACAAAACGGATACTTTTAATTCCCAAGAGTTATTCCGTAAATCAGTTGACAATACCCAAATTGGGAAATCAAATATTTCAAAAGTCTTACCGCCACCTATCGGTGACGCTCAGCAACTGGTGAATCAATCGCTTACTTTAGGGAGGTGTAACGAAGCTTCGACGGTGACTACGACACAAAATGAAACTCTGTCGTCAAATCTAGACGGAGCAACTCATGAAAGACCACAGAACACTTTTGAAGACCCTCAGCTGCAGCCGCAACACCTAGATGGAGCTACTTGTACAATTAGATCTAAGAAAAAGAAGATCTTTATATTAGGTGACCAACAAGGTTTAGGTATTTCGAGCTTGCTTGTAAAACAACGAAAAGATAAATGGAACGACGTTTATGATGTTTCTGCTTTAATAAAACCTGGCGCTCGATGCTCAGATGTACTGGATTATTGTGATAAATTAGAGAGCCAATATGGCGCTGAAGATTGGGTTATACTTTCGGTAGGATCAAATGATACTAACCCACTCCTTATACTTAAAGAACTGAGCTTAGCTCTGCATACCTTACGAAACACGCAAGTTTTAATATTAGAAGTAAATGACAGTAATCACTTGAGAGAAAAAACCCTTAACAACTTTATTTCATCCCTAGTAGATTCATATAAAAACTGCTCAATGCTTTCACCAAATAGGGCAAAAACAAAATGTGAAAATAATTTGCAAGAAATGTTTGCTTACACGATAAATCTAAAAATTGACAGTTCTGATTACGATAGCAATTTTGTAAATTTAAAATGTAGACAAAAATATTTAAAAAATGGAAAAATTGCGGGAACGGAACCTCAAAATCAAACAAATTCAAATTATTTGACTGAAACAAAGTCGCTCAAAAAGGGGACCTTGCCTTATCTGTTTCTAAAACAAAAAGAGAAACAACCACAAAAAGGTACGATACCGTTCTACTTCAAAAAAAAAACGAACGTGAATCGTTTACTACCCGATTCCTCAAAATCCACAAATAAAATGTTTTTTCGTGACGAACAATATACCTACAACAAATCAACAGTAAACAGCAAAATAGCGGCACGCAAATAAAAATTTTTCATCAAAACATAGCAGGTGCAATCAATAAAATTTATAATATTGAAATTAATATAGGTACATGACCTCTTATTGAAGGGGATTGATGTTGACGCAATATGTCTAACAGAAACTAACATAAAAGAAGGTTCCGAAAATAATTTGAAAATGGAAAATTATAAACTTGTAGCATCCTATTGCCGCAGCAAGAAAAAAGGTGGTTCGGGTATTTTAATAAAAAATGGCTATCAAATAAAACCTATTGACATAGTTAAGAAACTTGGTTGCTTAAAAGATTTTGAAAGTTGTGGAGTTGAAATAATAGACTTCAACTTGATATTAATTTGCATATATAGGGTACCTGGCAATAATAAAAAACGCACGAAAATTTTTTTTGATCGCCTAGATAGATTATTACACGACTTAACGAAAGATAAATCTAATAAAAAAATTGTGGTCTGTGGTGATAGGAACATAAATACATTGATTAAAAATCAATTCTCAACTTCACTATTAAGTATTCTCAATAATTATAATCATAAAATTCATATTCACCAATCAACCAGAAAAAAGTCTTGTCTCGACCAGTTCGCCAGCAATGACCGCAGTGCCAAGGGTGAGGTCCACAACTTAGCCCTCTCAGATCACACTGCTCAAATCTTAACTATGAAAGTCAATAAGAAGCAAATAATACTCTGATTGGTTTGAATATAGGAGAGACTATAACCATGACAACGTTCGTAAATTTTATGAATGTATGTCTGCCTTAAGTTTTAGTGAGGTTTATGAACAGCAAAATATTGATTACGCATATAATGAATTTCATAATTTAAAAAATCTATTTTATAAATTGTGTTTTCCAGTTATAAAAGTAAAAATGAACAGCAGACCAAGAAAATTAAAATGGATTTCTAAGGGAATTAAAAAAGCTACATTAGTCAAAAGAAATCTTTATTTACAGTATAGAAACTCACGAGTTAATAAAAAGCATAATAAAAATAAATACAAAAAATATTCCGGGTTATTAAAAAAATGTATTCTTGTAAGTCAAAGACACCAAATGACAAATATATTAAAAATAATAAAAATACATGTAAGGTGACATGGAATGCAATCCAGAATAAATTTAATAATAATATCACAAATAATTCTATAGACATGGTAAAATTAAATGACGTAGTACAAACAAATCCTAAAGAAATAAGTACGGTTATTAACAATTTTTTTATTGATCTAACAAATGACAATTTAAACAATACTAATAATAATCAAAATGCTACCAAAGACATACAAAGCAACACAGGCACCATATTTTTGTATCCAACTGACCCACAAGAGGTGTTAAAAATCATAATGTCATTAAATAACAGCAACTCAGTGGGTTATGATGAAATTAGTACAAAGATCATGAAGATTTGTGCCTATCTTCTATGTAAACCGATCAGCTATATTATAAATTTATCATTTTCGCAAGGAAGTTTTCTGAAGGCTCTGAAATATTGTATTGTCAAACCTTTACATAAGAAAGGTGACAAAACAGAACTTAATAATTATAGGCCGGTTACTTTGATTCCTGTAATATCCAAAATTTTCGAAAAGACCATGCACAAGAGATTATCTGGATTTATTGATAAAAATTGTATTTTGACCCAAAAACAATATGGATTCAGGAAAAACAGCTCTACTTCACTTGCTTGCTTTAACCTTGTAAGGACTGTAACCGAAAATCTAAATAAAGGTAACCCTACAGTTACAGTCTTCTTAGACATGAGTAAGGCCTTTGATTACTTTGACCATTCAATACTACTATTAAAGTTGCATAAGTATGGGATTCGAGGTTTGGCTCACGAGTGGTTAGGTAGTTATCTATGCAACAGATATCAATGCACAGAAATTTCAAGCGTTTGTAATAATGGTAACAACTGTGTAAAGAAAAACTACCGATCAGAGTACAGGATTAACAGAAGTGGTGTACCACAGGGTAGCATCTTGGGCCCTCTTTTGTTTCTACTGTACATAAACGATCTTCCTAACACAACCCCACATGAATGCCTACTATTTGCGGATGACACAACCTTAATAATTAAATGTGAACAAAAAGATATATTCGAAAAAGATGTCAACAAGGCACTGGATCAAGTAATAAATTGGCTCAAAAATAATAATTTGAAAATAAATGTTAACAAAACCACGTTCATTCAATTTAGGACATATCAAGCACAACATTTTAAATTAAATATAGAATACAACAATCAATTAGTAGAAGAGGTTGACCATACAGTTTTTCTAGGTATTAGTATCGACAAAAACCTAAATTGGAAACAGCACATTGAAAAGGTTTGTAGTAAATTAGACCGATTTGTGTATGCCCTGAGACGCCTTAGGAATACTATATCCCAAAAAGCAGCAGTTACTGCATATCATGGGTATGTGTCCTCAGTCCTTAATTATGGCTTGATACTGTGGGGAAACTCTGTTGCAGTGGAAAAAGCATTTAAAGTGCAGAAAAAATGCATACGAGCTATCTGTGGCGCTGGATATTTAGACACCTGCAAACCACTGTTTCAGAAATTAAAAATTCTGCCCCTACCCTGTATGTACATAAGAGAAATTTGTTTGTTTGTTGCCCAACATAAATATTATTTTGACAAAAACGCAGATGTGTTCAAAAAACAAACAAGACATAAAGATCGTTTATATTTTCCCAACTGTAAGTTAAATATTTTCAAAGAAAACGTGTTCATTATGTGTATTAAAATTTATAATAAGCTGCCAGAAGAATTCAAGAACATGCCTTTGAAAATGATGAAAAGGAAACTAAATGTCTGGCTACTAAACAAATGTTTTTATGACATTAGAGAGTATTTAGATCCTACGACCTGATGACATGAAATATTAATAATAAGATGACATACCTAATTGAATCAATATAATAAATAACAATTTAGAATATTTTAGTTTCATAATATAATAATGTACATAGATAACGTAAATTAACTTTTTTGCATGTATATTTTAATATTTGTATACTGTATAGTACAGTAAAATATGAAGAGGCCTAACTGTAGATATATTTTTAAGATCTGTATCGGTACCCATATTTATACAAATAAACTTTTCATTTCATTTCATTTCATTTCATTTCATTTCAAAAGTATAAATTTGGAAAGCTTCGGTTATCCTGAAGATTATTAAAGGTTATTTTCTTATTTTTCTAAGTTCTCTTTTTGGTCGTCCAATCATAGACCACTCTTCTTTTTTTTTCTAAAAAAAAAACCAAATCACGTTCACGTTCACAGGTCACGTTCACAGGTCACGTTCACAGGTTACGTTCACAGGTTACGCTCCGACCAACTTGAAGTTACTGCCGACCGACCGTACTTCCGACACAATATTACTTTAAATATATACAATAAATAAAAGAAAATTTTAACTTGAAATATATTTCGGCCCTAAGTGGGCCGTCATCAGTCAAGTATTAAAAAAATTACAAATATACCATAGTTATAAAAAATAAAAAATAAAAAAGGGCCGAAATATATTTCAAGTTAAAATTTTCTTTTATTTATTGTGTATATTTAAAGTTATATTGTGTAATTATAAATAAAAAGCTAATTGAGGCATATTTATTAAAGTATTACTCGCGCATGCGATTATATTATAAACTTATTAAAGTATAGGTTGATTAAGAAAAATATAATCTTTTTTATTTTTTATTACTATGGTATATTTGTAATTTTTTTTACTACTTGACTGATGACGGCCCACTAAGGGCCGAAATATATTTCAAGTTAAAATTTTCTTTTATTTATTGTATATATTTAAAGTTATATTGTATACATATATTTAATAAAACTATTAAAAAATATCAACGTCAAAGAAAAAGTACATATTTTCTTTGGAAAAATTATTTTATTGCGTTCTCCAAGTTTTATTCAGAATTCTATTTGTAAATATATAAAACAAAGAGAAAAATCTGTTTGTGTTAAAATCCGATATCTCCGGCCAGCGTACTCCGCTGCGTTCCGCCAATCACCCATAACGGAGACCTCCTGGGACTATCCCTTCACGCCGAACAGCTTACAAAATAAGCTCTACCCAAAGCACATAGCATGGCTTCAGGCACATGAATTCAAAAGGCCTACTACACAAAGCAAGTATACTCCGACTTCGAGTTTCGCCACACATCCTTTCTTCCAGAAAACATAAAGATTACAGGGAAAAACAAGGAATGTCAATTGTAACTTAATTTACATAAACTTAAAATAAAACAAATTAAAGTTTATATTTGTTTAACTAAATTGTATAAAGCAAGATTTTTGTGTCCAAATAATCAGGATAGTTATTATGTTTCAATATTAAACTAAAAAAAAGTAAAAAAATACATGAAATTCTTAGATAACTTTTATTAAACTATACCATAGTCACATAGAAAAGTACAAGTACAATGAATGTCAATGACATTCATAATTGTGGCGAATTTTTATCAATCATCTTTCTTCTTAGGTTAAATGTGGTAGATTAGTAAACAAAACTTGAGTTTCTCCTGAACAAAACTTCTACAGTACTTGGAGATCGTTGTACTTTTCTTTTGATATTGGTATAGGTTCTGAAACAGAGTTATGAAAAACAATATTATTTATCAAATAAATTATTTTTTATTAATATGAAATACAAAGCTTATGCATATACAAAATAAATAATAGGAAAGACTAATACCTTCATATGCAGCATTTGGCAAATAGAATTCCTCGCCCTAACATAATGATTGAGTCACTTGAGGGCGCTGAGGCTGACTTTTCCTTTTTGCAGCAATTATTATTCATTTTGAGTACAGGCCGTTATAATTACTACAATGGCAAATATATGATTGTTGAGATGAGCAATACATAAATCAGTCTTGTATTTTAAAAGGACACATTTTCTTTTATTCTGATTTCTTGTCTTTAAGAAAATCAGCTTGTCTCTGACAATCCGTGGATCCTCTTCAACATTTATCACTTGAAAAGGACTGGGTTTGGCCCGAGCATTTGCAATAAGTTCGTAAAAATCGAATGGCATTTCCATTTTGGTTTTCAATTTTATTATACCAAAATTTTTATCGCATTCCATATACGAATGACCTCTAATGGGGAATGTTATATCTACCCGATTCAGCAAGTTACTTTGGTTTATTATAAAATGAAGCCATTTTATCAAATTGTAATTTTTATTTTGACCACCACATGAGTCACAAAAGATGCTAAGCTGCTTCACTCTTTTATCTAGGTAATATATTATAAAATGATGAAGAAATGACACGACTTCATTTGATCCCTTTTTTGCAGTACTTTCTGGATAGTAATAAAAGTATGATTGTCCAGTTGATAAAACTTGCATGTTAAAGGTGTACATATATAAACAGTTGTCTATTATAGTACACATCATTCGTTGTAATATTTGGTAATGAAACATTTTTTTGATAATCAACTGCAATAGCTTCAAACTCACAATCATTTCTTGCCTTAAATTTTTATTTTTTTTTCTCTCATAGAAAACCCGCTTTGGCGAGATGTAATTTCTTTTCAGTTTCCAATTGTTTACATTTTTGTTTGATTTCCGGTGTGCTCTCTTGCGTAGCTAAAGATTTCAATTCAGCATTTATTCTATCACATGTGCTACAAGTATCCGACCTTGGATAGCCAAAAGAAATATTGTATTTCTTAAATTCTGCTCTATATGACTCATAGGACAACTTATGTTGTGGATACTTCTCTAAGAAAAGATTGTACACCTTCTTCTTACCAAATTCTTCTGGCAGATAAATTTTTGCAGTTTTTTTATTACTGTAATGGCTGGAGCGTCCCTTAAAAGATTTTACGTGTTCTTTAATATCATTCAGTATATCACTTCTCAATCTATTTGGCCTATTATGATGTTTTCCCCTCTTATCTACCGGTGCAATACCAGAAAACTTTAGGCTAGCTTGGAGATACTGCACTTTTGCCTTGGTTATCCCAATAATTGAGCAAAAGGCTTTAAAACAAATGGGAATTTCCACGCAAATTTCCTCTCTGACAACTTTCACAATGTACGAATATGAACAATCATGACCTTTTGCCTCTCCAACTGGTTTGCGTGATCTTCGCTGCTTAACATTTTGGACTGATATCATGGAAGCCAAGTATTTTGTTGATTTAATGATTCTAAACTATTCAAATTATTAAGAAGCTTGCGCCTTTCTACTTCCGTAACAGTCTCAAAGCATTTCAAACGTTTACAACTACAGTCTTTGCCACTTTCGTGACTTTGTAAATTTATTATTTTCATTACATCTCTTACGCGTCCTTTCCTCACTTTTTTTCGTTCTGGTGATTTCACTCGCGTATTCTCATCAATGCTGCTCGACATATTTATTATTTTTTTTAACTTATTTATGCGACAAATCATTTAAAATATGAAAGAAATATGTGCACAAACCGAAAAACAATCATTTTTATTTTTATTTATTTTTATTTATTATTTACATTTATACTACACAATCATTACAGGCTAACCTAATGCGATTGGTAACAAATTACATTTAAAGCAGTTTTTGCGAACTCAGTCAGAGAACAACAAAACAAATCGGTATCCGTAAGGTTGTCGATTCTGTTGAAAAGATGGAGTGCCTTTACAACAGGTGACTCTTTAAGAACATTGGTGCGCGCGTGCTGCACGCAAAACAACTTATGATTTCTCGCGCGAAGATAGTTATCCGGCACAAACAGCTTCAAGGATGCTAGCAACCGCGGATTGAACAATATACCTCGCAAAACTTTAAAAAGATAAATTAGTAGCGCCAGGTCTCTCCTCACTTCCAACTTATTATATCCAACCATACCTATAACAAATAGGGTTGGATACATAAGTGGATAGTATGGATAAACACCATAATTTTTTAAATACAGCCAGCGAACAAACTTGTTTTGAATCTTTTCCACCATGTGACTATATTTAGTCTCATGGGGATTCCAGATGATTGCACTACTTTCTAAATTACTACGTACTAAGGCATTATAAAGAGCTTTTACGGCTAGCATGCTGTTGAAACTCCTAGCCTGCCTCAGTATAAAGCCCAACTTCTTAAAAGCTTTTTTACAGATAGCCACAATGTGATCACGAAACGTTAGCTCGGCATTCATCAACACTCCCAGGTCCTTGACGCTATCGACTCGCGCTAGCGCAGTCCCTTCCATCTGGTAAAGGTGCTGACGTGGCTCTCGCGCACGACTATACGACATCACCACGCACTTTGACACATTGAAGTGAAGATTGTTGTGCTGGCTCCATTCTACTACTCTCCGAATGTCCTGCTGCAGTCTCTCAGAATCAGTCTCATCTTCAATCTTCAAGACTAATTTGAGGTCATCCGCAAATAAAAGACAGATGGCACTCCTGATGACGTTTGGAAGGTCGTTAATCATAAGCAAAAACTCGAGGGGCCCGAGATTGCTGCCCTGACTTACACCAGAATAAGTGAAATACGGAGCTGATGTTGCACCCCGGTAATCCACATATTGCCGCCTATCTCGCAAGTAACTGCTAAAAAAATTAAGCAACTGGGGAGTGAATCCAGCTGCCGCAAGCTTCATCAAAAGGATGTCATTATCAACCGTGTCGAAAGCTTTCCTAAAGTCGAAGTACGCAGCATCAATTTGCTTACGTTTGTCAAGCTCTGGGGCTACATACGTCATAAAGCACAACAAGTTACTTCCGGTGCTACGTCCTGGCCTAAACCCATGTTGAGCATCCGAAAGCTGGCAATCCACTTGTTTTAAAATATAACAATGTAAAATTGACTCAAAGACCTTCGCAAACGTCACCAGGACCGCCACTGGTCTAAAGTCGCCCACATCCGATCCCAAACCCCCCTTTGGCACTGGAATAACACGTGACATCTTCCACGCTTCAGGGTAAGTTCCAGTAGCCAAACAAAGATTAAAAAGGAATGCCAGCGGTTCATCCAGTACCATCCGGCAGTCCTTTACCACGTAGGACGGTATACCGTCGGGCCCGGCCGAGTGCTTTGGCTTGAGGCGGGCGAGCGCGGCCTGCACGTCTCGCACGGTGACGCACGGCACATGCACGCGCGACCCCCCACCACCGCTGCCGCTGCACCCAGCCGCGCGCACGGCCTCGTCAACGTCTAGTCGCGGTGGAGTTGAACTATATACCGAATGAAAATATTCAGCAAATTCCTTAGCACATTCTTCATCCGGCAATGAATTTCCATTCTTAGTAATGCACGAACCACTATTACGAGTTCCCCTTTTACTTTTCATTAAGTTCCAAAAAGATTTGGGATCTTCCTTCAGTTGCGACTGTATTCTATCCTGATATTGAGAATACGCCGCCGCCGTCTTCGCTTTAACTGATGATCTATACCGAGCAAACGCCTCGTAATCCCGTTGTGACTTACTGGCCTTATATCTCTTATGTAATTCAGCTTTTAACCGTATGTCGCGTTTTAGGTCAGGCGTGAACCATTCTGGGTAATTGTACCGAGTATTCACGTCAAAACGCTTTTTTCTGGGAGCACAATTATCTATAATTTTATAAATAATATCATAAAAATAAAAATAACTGATATCATTATAACAAATAAGATGATTATCGATAATCATCGATAAACGTCAGGCAGGTCGATGGCACCGGCGCGGCGGCCGAGCTGTCAAAGTGACATTCCCTATTTTTTGTATTGTTCACGATTCTTGCCAATTCCAAACAACCAATTAACTGGCTATAACTTCGACATCGATGATTGTTGTTTCTTGAATTTTTGCTGAGGTTTAGGTACACACGAGTGCCACTAGATGGCATTATTAGTTCATTTTTGACTTTTTACTGACTTTTTTTTAGAATAATTTGTTTACCCGTACTAAAGGTGTGTGTCTTTTCCTTAAGTTATTTTTTATAATTGCATGTTTTTTTTGTCACATAAAAAAAACTTGTTCATTTGTTTTTTGTCTCAGGTCAATTACCCCCATTCAAGCAGTCAGTCAGCGTCTGCGGCGGCGACGTCACAGGGACTCGTGCGGTGTCCGGATTGTTCCCCATCTCAGAAATTTAAAGGTTATAGAGGCCTAAAGATTCACATAAGCAGAGCGCACAAAAATGATAATGACGAGAGCGCAAATGCAAACCCAACTCCATCTAGAAACTCGGAATTTTGGCAGGAAATCAGCAAATATAAAAATTCATTCCCCACCGTAAAAAGAATACCACGCGGCGCCAGAAATACTGTAGCGTCCTCTCTTCGGTCATCCATTCGTAATATTTTAAATAAAAATGTCAAACTAAGCTGGGAAGAATTTCTGACTTTTTCATACCGCACATTGCACGTTCCAAGAGGCAGAGAAAGGGGCGGCTCGCTGACTCAAAATATCGAAGATAACTGTAAGGATCCTACTGATTTATCATTTATACAAATCAATTTGAAAAATAAAAGATTTCCTACTTACAATTTAACGCAAAGAGTAGAGTCAAAAATGAGCGATGGAGATGTCAAAGGAGCCGCCCAGCTCCTTTTTTCCAGTGACGCCGTCGCCCCAGATACGCCGGAAACATTATCCGCACTGGAGTCAAAGCATCCACCTCCATCGGCTTCTTTTCAACTGCCAGATCCACCTGATGGCTCTGGGCGCACACCCGAGGCGGCAGCAGAGGAGGTACAATGTGCGATCGCATCCTTTAGGAACGGATTGATGGACTTTTCGCACAACACTTTAAAGATCTCATTTGTGGAACCACAGGTGATGCTGGCCGAGCCTTGTTAGAGGATTTCACATGCCTTGTGAATCTAATGCTGTCCGGTAAGGTGTGCGCCGACATACTTGATATTCTTTATGGAGCAAATTTATGTGCTTTAATTAAAAAAGATTAAGGCATCAGGCCGATCGCAGGCAGGCCGCGTGGTCTCAAAGATCTGCTGCAAACATATCCTACCAGACTTTTCAAGCAAATTTCAACCCGTTCAAATCGGCTTTGGGACCAGGGGAGGCTGTGAGGCGGCGGTGCACGTGGCCCGCACCTTCCTAGAACGCGGCGGAGGTGATGTGCTCCTGAAGGTCGATGTGAGAAATGCGTTCATTTCACTCGACAGGGGCGCCTTGCTGACACAATTAAAGAAAACATTCCACGGATATATCATGTGGCAATGTTACAGTTCGCCAACAAAACTAATATACAGAAAACACCTTTTACATTCTGCGGTTGGGTGTCAGCAAGGTGACCCACTAGGACCGGCCATTTTCAGTCTTGCTAATTACCCCTTTATTTCAAGTCTAAATTCCAAATTTAATGTATGGTATTTGGACGATGGAACCCTAGGAGGCGAGGCGTGCTCCGTCTTTAATGATCCGAAAAATATTATTCATAATTTTAAATCAATCGGTCTTGAACTTATTTTAACAAATCAATGCCTCAATCGGAAAAAAATAACCTAATTTCAAAATTCAACACGTTGGCCACAACATTAACATCATTGAAAGTGAATCGCTTCGCCTTCTAGGGGCTTCTGTGCTAGATGATTAAATTTAGGTTCTAATAATTTAGATCTAATAAGGTTCGGAGTTGTACCAAGTGAAACAACTGGTTTGTTCAGACTCAGATCTATAATGTCTCAAATTATGTGTCGTGTTGTATATAAGTAGTAGTTACATACATTGGTAAAGGTGTGTGAGTTGCGACACACACTACATAGTTTTGTAAGCAATCAAATCTCTAAATTTGAGGAATCATCAGTCCGCCTAAAAGAAATTAACCCTCACATGGCTATGTTTATTATTAGATACTACCTTTTTGTACCAAAATTTTGTTATGTGCCACGCTGTACAGCTTTTTGGAAATATACTACCATTTTAGATCAATTCGACAAAATGTTACGGACAACTTTGACTGAAATTCTAAATTGCTCCCTAAATGACCGCGCTTGGGCCCAGGCCACAATTCCAATCCGAATTGGAGGCCTGGGTATCCGCAAACCATCCAGCGTAGCACTGCCGGCGTTCCTGTCTTCGGCCCATAGTACGCTTGACCTCTATGGTAGACTAATTATGTGAATTAATAATCTCTTGTAGGGCTTTTAGTGTTTTATAAAAACAATTAACCCGTCACTAGGTGACGTAATGGTCTCGTGCTTGGCCGAGGCTAGGGACGCCTGGTCAGCCGCGTCCGGGCTGAGTGGAAATGTCCCGATTAATCTGGCATCACAACAGCTATGGGATGGGCCGCTCTGCAGTAATGTTCAAAATAACCTTATGGAAACTGCTGTTAACCCTGCAGAGCGAGCTTGTTTCTTGGCAATAAGTGAACCAGAATCTGGATATCGGTTGAACGCACTTCCTTCGGCTAATATTTGGACACTGCTGGACAGAACCACTTTAACCTTGGCTGTTGGCCTGAGACTAGGAACGAAGACAAACGAGCCACATCGCTGCCGTTGCGGCAAAAACGTCGACCATTTTGGCCACCACGGCTTGTCATGCCAACGCAGCACAGATCGGCTTTCGCGCCATGCCACACCAAACGACGTCATCCGTCGGGCTCTTACTAGCGCTGGCGTGCCAGAAATCCCAGAGCCAAACAGTTTGGCACGCGTCGATGGGAGAAGGCCCGACGGAATGACGCCCGTTCCATGGAAAAATGGACGGCCGCTGGTTTGGGACGCCACATGCGCAGATACTGTGGCACCGTCACACTTACCAGTGACCTCTGTCAAGGCAGGCGCGGCGGCTTACAAAGCAGGAGCTAGGAGGCGGAAATACACAACGTTGGGACAAAGTTACCATTTTGTTCCCTTCGCTGTAGAAACTCTCGGGCCGTGGGGGTCAGAAGCGCGACGCCTCTACAACGAGATATCATCGCACCTGATCGATGCTTCAGGGGATCCAAGGGCTGGATCCTATTTTGGGCAAAAATTAAGCCTCGCGATTCAACAAGGCAATGCCACCAGCTTATTGGGTACCCTACCGGGTGGCGACAGCGATTTGGCTTCGATTTTGTATTTAGTATAGTTTTATTATGTGTATACTTGTATATTGATAAGTAATTTTAATTTATATTTAGTTTAGTTTTTTAATGTTACAGTATTTATTTTTCCCTTCTAATAAAATAATTAAATCTATTATAATTATTAATTTTAATGTATAACATGAATTATCCATACAATAAATTGCACATCTGTTGGACACTTTATGACCTTAACAAAGTAATATATTATTTGAACTTTAATTTGTTTAGACTAAGTATTGAATCTTTAAGTGAAAACCTGTTATTGGCCTTGCTTATATATCAAACTGTTGTGATCTTATTTATGTTATCGCTGTTGGTTTTCCAAATAAACGATAAAATTAAAATTAAAATTTATTTATGTAATGTAGGTATATCAGACACACTTATCACAGGTCGGTTTTAATGTAATATTATAAAATAATCAATGTATATAGGTAATAAATAGTTTTATATAAAAAACTAGTGTTTTGCATGGTGCGCGGGCTGCAAGCAGCCCGCGTGAGTTGTATTTGTTCTGGGTTGTACTTTTTTGTCGTTGGTTGTACGTTGTTGCTGTTTTAACTTTTTCGTTTACGTGACAGGACTGAGAAGGATTCGAGTTTAAAACAGGTTTAGAAGCTGAAATTGATTTGAAACAAATTATCAAACGACATTCAAGTAATGGGCAGAAGTCAATTGTATCACGAAATGTTATCAGTAATAATTAGGTGGGAAAAAATGTCGTCGGTCATAATCAGTTTTTAAAATTGTCATCGGCGTAACCGTAATAGCGCGTTGAAATACGTGTGGTAACTTTGATTCAATTGAAATGGACGACTATTTTGTTAGTGTACTATTGCTTTATGTATGATTGCTTTACAATTAGAAGAAACTATTGTTTAAAGTCACTTCTGTCCTTATTGTCTCTCTGCTCTATGTTTGCTATGTCATAATAAAGTGTAAAGGATAATTAAATTCAATCCAAGTGAATCCAGCCGTTTCCTTGAATATATCACAAATATTCTTCCTCAAGAGGTTATGGGCATCTGGAAGAATGTAAATATGATTGTAATTTGAATATTTTCAACAACAACAAAGAAAATACGTACGACCAAGAAGTACTATATTTTTGAAGATGGCTTCCGCGACCGCACTGAATTTTCCATAACTAAAAGGAGGTAATTTCAACAACTGGCTATTCCGCGTGCAATGTATTCTAGAAGAAAAAAGTGTACTGCATGTACACGCTCACAGAAGATCCAGCAACAATAAATGACGTGTCTAAGAAAAAGGCACTAGTCACCGCAAATTCAAAAGCGAAAAATGTCATTGTTCAATGTTTGCCCGATCGTTATCTGAACATCGTAAACAAATGTGACACCACCAAAGCTATGATTGAAAAACTGAAAGAAACTTTTCAACGCAAGAGTATCATCAACGCCATTCAACTAAGAAGAAATTTACTAAATTTAAAACAAACACCAAGGGAAAAACTTGATGAATACTTCAACTTTGACTACATCATCAGAGAGCTAGAATGTGCACAAGAAATTTTAAATGAGAGGGACAAGATAGCGTGCTTGCTGACTGGATTGGATAAAAAGTATGACACTGTGATAACCGCCATAGAATGCAACAGCGACCTGTCAGGACCTGCAGACATTAAATTGAAGTTTGTGACACCAAGATTACTGGATGAAGAGCTAAAGTTAACTGAGATGACACGAACAAGAAGTGCCAATAACATAGAAACCGCTTTCATTACCTGCTACACCTGCAACAAGACTGGACATATAGCAAGGGACTGTAGATCAAAACGACGACCAGGATTTCAACCTGGTGAAGGGTACCATCGAGGACAAGCTGCCGTAAGAGGAAACCAGCCGAGGCAACGAGCTGAGAGGTCATATGTGACAAGAAGTGAGGAGCAAGAGAATGACTACAGTTTCATATCAACAGGTATTAATGAAAAATGTAATTTTGTTACCAAAAGTAGTGAAGACAAAGACATTCAGTGGGTAATCGATTCGGGCTGTACCGAACACATAATATGTGAAAGCTATGAAAAATATATATGTCAAATATAGAAAAGTTAAGTCAACCTGTCAAAATATATGTAGCAAATGGGGATTTCTTATTAGCTGAAAAGAAAGGTTCTATTAGAATGATGTATAACAGTGAAACAATAAATTTTGATGCATTGATAGTCAAAAATACAAAATTTTTCTTATTATCTCTAAAAAAGATTGTAGCAAACAATTATGAAGTAATGTTTAGTAAAGAAAATGTAAAAATCTACAAAGTAAACCCAAATCAAGACGTAGAAGGGTTCTGTATTGGCAAACTGTTTATGTTAAAACTAAGGATATGCTTGAGTGATACGGTTTGCTACAGCGCTGAGGTCAAGGACGATATTTGGCACAGGAGACTAGGACACCTGAATAGAAGGAGCCTGCGCATGATGAAGCTACCATCGAGTGAAAAACCCTGTGATGCATGCATGTTAGGTAAGTCAACTAGACCACCCTTTGTACCAATTAAGAGACTAAGATCTTCCCATGTCGGAGAACTGATTTATACAGATATCGCAGGACCAGTCCGTCACCAAGTATTAAAAGGTGAGTTGTATTTTCAAGTAATTGTAGATGATTATTCTCATTTCTGCAAGATATTCTTTCTACAATACAAGAGTCAAGTAACTGATAATTTGATCAATTATATTTGAAATCTAGAAAATAAAAAGAGATCAAAGTAAAGAAAGTTAGATGTGATAACGGAGGGATATTTAAGAACAGAAAATTTAAAGAATTCTGTACTTACCAAGGAATTGTAGTTTATCAGCCATAAACTACAAAACACCAGAAGAGGTAATGCTAGGAAAAAGAGATCTTTCAAGACAGAAAGTCTTCGGCAGTAAAGCGTGGGCTGTCATTATACCCAGACAAGATAAACTAGATAACCGAGCCAAGGAATTGAGAATGGTAGAATATGCTGATAATGGTTATCGATTATGGGGTCCTGAAACGAATAGAATAATAATATCCAGAGACGTAAGATTCAACGGGAATGACATACAATACTCAGAAAAGAACAAGAAAAGAGAGACAAATACGTACTACTATGAAGAAGACTATGAAGCTGAAGAAAAGGAAAGAAACGAAGTAGAAAATAAAGAAAAAGAACATGAAAACATTGAAATCAGAGAAAAACAAACTTACAGACCACAAGTAGGAAATGAGAGCATAGAAATCAGAACAGAAATACATGAATCTCAGGAAAATAACAGACCACAAAAAACGACAAAGAAATCAGAATATCTTAAAGACTATGAACTAGGAGGGGATGAGGTGAATAAAGATTTTCAAGATGCTTACATAGCATATTGTTTAATGAGTGAAAGTGATCCAACAACTTTCAAGGAAGCAATTAACAAAGGAAAAGAGTAGAAAAAACCGATCGAGAAAGAAATGTATTACCTAGAAGGACTAAAGACGTGGCAAGAAGCTAAGCTGCCAGAAGGCAAAAAGGCAATTGAAACAAGATGGATATTAAGAACAAAGCAAGATGGTAAAAATAAAGCAACGCTAGTAGCCAAAGGTTTTCAAACAGACAGCAACTACAATGTATGACATGTACAACTACAATAAGAATGATGCTAAGTCAAGCTTTACAAGAAGATTTACCGTTGAAGCAACTTAATGTTCCAACCGCTTTTTTGAACGGTGAATTGTCTGAAGAAATATATATAAAACCACCCGAAGGAGTATCTGTAACGCAAGGAAGAGTATTGAAGTTAAAGAAAGCTCTTTATGGACTCCGTGAAGCACCCAAATGTTGGATTGAACGATTCAATAAGTACATCACAGATCAAAGATTCATACAATCAAAATATGATTTCTGTCTATATATTAAAGAGAATGTATGGTTCTTAATTTGGGTAGACGACATATTGGTAATGGGGAAAGATAAACAAATAATAGACAAACTTAAAAAAGAATTCAACGTTAGAGACCTAGGAGAAATAAAAGAGTACTTAGGAATGGAAATTAGAAGAGAAAATGGAAAACTAAAAATAAGTCAGAAAAAATTAATAGATAAAAAGTACTACAAAAGTTTGGAATGAATGAGTGTAAAGGAGCTCGGACTCCTATGGAGCAAGGAATACTTAAAATAAAAGAAGATGTAATAAAAAACGTACCTTACCGTGAACTTATAGGAAGTCTCATTGTTTCAAGTGGTTTAAAATCAAACCAGTATTTAAACATAACTTTATATTATTAAATAATTTTCAAATAGATAAAATATCATAACATTTTCATTTCAATGTTTTCCTCAAGACATTGTCAAAATCATAAATAATCTACTTATTTTTCTTTGAACTTGTTAAGCTCCAAGGAGTCAGCAACATAACTCCTCCTCGGTATAGGCTACTTATGGGGTGGCTGACTCAGTAGCACAACTAACCTATTGGCAGGCCTACGTATGGCGTCCTTTAGTCGATACCTCTACCATACGAACACGATTATCACGACCAGGTACGACCCCTACAACCTTACCTCTAGTTCAGACATTTCTAGGAAAATTTGGATCGGCAATGAGAACTAAGTCCCCTACATTAACTAAACTTCCTGCATCCGATGTCCAACGATGACGTACCTGTAGACTAGGAAAGTACTCGCCTAACTAACGGGACCAAAATTTATTAACTAAACGATTTGCAAATAGCCATTGCTTCCGCAAATTCAGATCTTCATCAGAAAATTCTCTAGGTCTTGGTAAAGATTTGGAAGAACCAATCAAAAGTGATTAGGAATAAGTGCCTCTTCGTCCTCAATATCTGAATAATAATTAAGCCAATAGACTTTCTTAACAAAAACTTATATAAAAACAATAAAACATACGAAAAACTTCTAACTAATCGTCGCCAGTTAGAAAATCGTTCATCATGTATTAATTTACGTACAGGCTGTCGTTCCTCAATCTGTCTAACCTCTTCATTTTCCGGGTCTGGCTTCATCTGGGGCCAATTTTCTTCCGGGAGACGGAGAAACTCCGGGCCACAAAGCCACCTGTCATTAGAATTATCCTTCGCTCTTGTAGCCTCATCAGCGACATTGATAGTTCCTGGTAGCCATCTCCACTCTTGAGGCTTAGACCGTTCATCAATTTCAGCCAGGCGGTTTGAAAAAAGACTTTGTCTTTTCTAGGGTTCTTATTGATCTAGAACCAAACTATTGAAAATCAACCTTTAGATGAGATTTTTATTGTCAAAGTAAAAATTATGAAGTAGTCAAAATTCAGAATTAGTAAATCATTGTCTGCTATAACATAAAAAGGTTTAACACTCCCCCTAGAGCAGACTAATTGCGGCATCCTATAGCAGCCCTGAGTTCCTGGAACTTTTCTTTAGTTAAGGGTTTCGTAAGGATGTCCGCCAACTGTTCCTTCGTAGGTACATAACAAATATCAAAAATTCCATCCTGATACATTTCCCTAACAAACTTATAACGTACATCAATGTGCTTTGTTTTGTTATGGAATTGGGGGTTTTTGATTAGTTTGATGGCACTTTGGTTGTCCATATGTAGAGTAGGTACTATCTGCAACCCATTGATGTCTTTGAAAATGTTAAGAACCCACACTATTTCTTGTGCTGTTTGACTAGCAGCAATGAACTCTGCTTCCGTAGTTGACAGGACCACACTTCTTTGCTTTCTGCTGCGCCATAGTATTGCTCCCCCTGCAGAAACAGTCAAAGAACCAGAAGTGGATCTACGGGTATCTTTATCCCCTGCGTAGTCCGCATCACTGTAGGCGTCGAAGACCTGTTTTAAATTTGCCTGGTATAATATCCCGTAACATGCGGTTCCTTTGAGATATCTCAACAACCACTTTGCCATTTGAAAATGTTCACATTTTGGCTTATCCAGATATTGCGAGAGTAGATTTACCGTAAAAGCTATATCTGGACGACTTACGGTTGATAAATATAATAAAGCTCCAACAATTTCTCTATATGGAAATTGTTCCATCGGTTTGACAGATTTTTCCTTGTCATCGTTTACAGCGGACTCTGACATTTGACTTTTGTCTATAGGTGTTGAAACGGAGTTTGCATCATTCATATGAAACCTTATTAGTAGGTTTTTCACATATGCTTCTTGGTTAGCAAAAATGGAACCATCTTTCAAGTGATGTATTTGCAATCCTAAATAGCAACCATCTTCAGATATGCGAACTTGAAAATCGTTTTTCAGCGTTTCCACGAATCTTTCCATATGACATTTATCATTCGCAAGAGTCAGTCCATCGTCCACGTAAATTATTACCATTAGCTGCTGGTTAACGAATAAGCACGTGACAGGATATTGTATTTTGATCAAATTGTTAATTAAACTCTTAACTTATCTAATTAAAAGATTTCTACCTGAGATAAATACTAAAATAATTATTAGTTATTGTTTTAAGACATTTCTGATTGATGTATTTAATTGTCATTCAAAAGTAGTTGTATTGAGTAAAAAGGTAGGCAAGATGGCGGCTGAGGTGTAAAAGTGATAGACGTGACAAAACGAAGAATATTCGTATTTGCTGTAAAATTGATTTAAAAGTGATTGTTGATGAAGCAGGGAGACACATAAGTTAAGTACCATAGTTTTATAATGTTATTTTGCATAAATAAACCGTGTCTCAGAGAGTGTTAGTTAATTTTGTGATTTCCTTTGTCATTCCATCAGAATAGTTATTTCAGACTTGCAATACTTTCCCGAATGTATTATTAAGTAGATGTTTTCAAATTCTGGGGTAATCATATTAAAGTTCAGACAAGTTATTGGGTATTTACTTATCTAGGCAGTTTAAAGCTTACTTTTCTTATGTTGTATTGTGGTGAGATCCTCGGCCGGAACCGGCAATGGGGTTCGCAGCCGGAGCCGGCAGTGAGGTCCGCCGCCGGATCCGGCAATGGGGTCCGTAGCCGGAGCTGGCAATGAGGTTCACAGCCGGAGCCGGCAATGGGCTCTAAGGCCTGAGCCGGTTATATAGGTTACAAAGTTATTGATGTGTATCCATGGACGTAGTCGGCAATGAAGGCTATGAATTGTCGTAGTCAGTGGCATAAGCACAAATTTCTAACATCAGAAGTGGGATACCTTAAGCCTCAAATTATTGTTAGATAATAATATATTTTTAAATGTGTTTTCATGATGGATCGGCGATCTTCTTAAATCGATTCGCGATGCGGTCACAACTACTTCTAAGAGGGATGCTGATGTCGCGCTGCCGCTATTTGATCCTGATCGCAACGACTGCGGAGCTACGAGCTGGTGCAGCAGCATCGAGATACTCGCCAAAGAATTCAAGTGGAGCGGCATCAAAACAGCATCTAAGGCCGGTAAGGCCCTTAAGGGTTCTGCTTTGACATAGTTTGAGTCTTGGGAACCATCGGAAGGCAGATCTTGGGAGAATTTCCGTATTGACATCATTGATTTTTGCCCTGAGAAGAAAAATCTTTCGGAGAAGCTCAGCAAGGCGGTTCTGTTCTTTTCCGACTTTGCGGACTCTTACAGTGAATATGCTTCGGAGAAAATTAAGGTTGCTGCGTAATACTAAAGTTGTTTTCACGGATGAACAAACAATCGAGTTAGTTTGTGGTGCCATTAGTGACATTGATGTTAGGATGGCTTCGTTAAATAGTAGCACCACTATAACTTCTGCTCTAATTTCTCTTCTTTCGACGTATGTAAAAACGAAGAAGAAACTTTTGATCATAGAAGCAAAGATAATGGTTCAGGACCCAGTGCAGCTAAGCAGCCAAGAAACAATGGTGCAAAGAAATGTTTTACTTGTAACCAGTATGAGCATCTATCCTTACAATGTTATAAAATAAGCCAGCTCAATTTTCGCAAATGCCTATTAGTCAAGCTACACAGGCTCCTAAACCAAATGATTTTCGTACAAAGACCTGTAAAAAAATGGGCACACTGAATTGTCTTGCTATCATAAGCAACGAGCTAAATTAAACAATAATATAAAGATTGTGCCAGCAAAGGAGGTAATTTTTTTTTTAGACAGATCAAATTAAATTTAACCCTAGTTTTCATCAACGGTTTGGCAGTTGACTCTCTCATTGATACTGGAGCAAGTTGTAGTTTAATGAGAAAGTCTATTGCAAGGAAACTAGGGTGCCATTTCATGCCAACATCAATGTATTTAAGCGGAATAGGACAAAACAAAATACATGTTTTTGCCATGATCACTGTAGTAGTTCAATTTGAAGGTATTGGTTTTGAGCTTGATATATATGTTATCAGAGATTGTGATTTTAATTATGATCTTTTGATAGGTAGGAATGTTATTCAGTATGCTGATGTAGAAATCATAACAGATTCATCTGGTTCTCGTTTAGTTATTAAATGTGTCAAAGCTGAAACAGAAGTGCATTTAATATCCCCCATATCACATTTGTGTGCATTAACTTCAAGAATTGAACATTTGGATCTTGTTTAACAAGAAAAATATATATATATATATATTTCAAAAAACCCTTCTGTTTTGGACGAAAATAAACAGGTGAACTAAATTTGCGTTTAAAAAATAATGTAATTGTCTATTACCGGCCATATCAACTGGCTCCAGTTGAAAAAGAAAAGGTAGATGAAATTATTAAAGAACTTTTGGACAGGAAAATTATTCGTGAAAGTGATTCACCTTTCGCAAGTCCTGTAATTCTAGTAAAAAAGAAAGACGGTAGCGATAGGACGTGTATAGATTTTCGAAAATTGAATAAACTTTTAGAAAAAGACAGGTACCCTCTCCCTCTTATCGAGGACCAAATTGATAGGCTCGGTAAGGCAGAATACTATATTTCCTTAGACATGAAAAATGGAAATGGGGCTTCGAACAGGACGAGGCTAGAGAATATGTTATAAAACATTTGTCGACTAAACCTTTATTAACAATATTTGACTCAGATTTACTAACAGAACTTTATACGGATGCTAGTTCATTAGGCTACGGAGGTATTCTAATACAAAGAGTTAATAATTTGAAAAAGGTAGTAGCTTATTTTAGTAAGAGAACATCTCTAGCTGAATCAATCATATGAATTAGAAACTATGGCAATCTATAGCGCATTAAAACATTTTCGGGTATACTTTTTAGGAATCAAATTCCAAATTATCACAGATTGTAAATCTATTAAATCCACAGAGAACAAAAAAGATTTGTCCTCACGTGTTGCCCGTTGGTGGACATTTATGCAAGATTTTGATTTCGATATCATATATAAAAAAAGAAAATACATAAGTCATGTCGATTTTCTTAGCCGCAATCCTGTCGAAGTTCCTGCCTCAGTTAACCTTGCTAAGTCCATATCCGATCTTCATTGCTCTACATCTACTGTAATAACGTCTACCGATACCAAATTCAATCAGGATAATTCCAGAAATATACTTACTGTTGTAAATTTAATCGATGAGCACCAAAACCAATCCTGGTTAGATATTGCTCAACAAAATGACCCAGACACGCAAAATGTAATAGGTCACATTTTAGCTGGTGAACTTGATGAAAACAGATATGTTTTTCAGAATAATTTGTTGTTTTACAAAGCTCAAACCCAAACTTTTTGTACCGAAGGGGTCAACATTTAGTCTTTTACGACTTTTTTATGATGAGAATTGTCACTTAGGATTCGATAAAACATACAACAAATTTGTGAACATTTTTGGTTTCCTCGCATGGTAGCTTTTGTCAAAAAAATATTTGAAACATTGTTTAATATGTGTAGAACGAAAAGTTCATTCCGGTCCAAAGCAGGGACTTTTACATCCCATAGAAAAAAAACTCCTGTTCCTTTCCATAATACTATTCATTTAGACTGCACAGGTCCATTCATATAAGCTAATGATGGATACAAATATATTCTACTCCTAGTGGATGGATTTACAAAATTTTGTTTATTAAAACCTTTGAAAGGTTTAAGTGCTCAAGAACTTGTACGACTTATTCGAGACACAATTACCACATTTGGTACCCCGTCCAAAGTTGTCAGTGATAGAGGGACAAATTTTACTTCCCAGCAAATAGGAACCTTATCTAATGAATTAGGAATCGAACATCATATGGTCGCTACGGGCGCACCAAGAGGGAACGGTCAGGTGGAATGATACGTAGCAACAGTTATTGACATGTTGAACACCACTTGTAATGGTTTGTCGGATTGGCCAAGCCAGTTGTGGAAAGTTCAACAATCTATTAACACAACATTACTAAAATCTACGGGTTTCACTCCGATTCATTTGCTCATTGGTTTTAATGCAAATATTCCGTGTATTCAGTCCCATCTGAATTTCGTTAATATTTCTGAATCTAATATCGATTTAAGGGCAGATCGAGAACTGGCCCACCAGCGTTTACGTTCGGAGGCAGGTAAATTCAAAACGCGATTTGACGCTGTAAGGCGAAATAATAAGATTTTAGAAATTGGTAATATAGTCTATGTAAATCAAGACCATAGGCGTCATGATAAATTGAGTCCTAGTTTTAAAGGGCCGTATGAGATACTGGCTCTCCTTCCCAATGACAGATATGCTCTTAAAGGAATTGGCAATTTAAGAAACATAACTGTATCCAAAGACAAATTACGACTATGGCCAGGTGAATGGGTAGACGAAGATGCAGCTATCGCGTCTTCTTAAATGTATGGCTTAGTTAGATTTAGTTTTATATTTTAGTTTTAGATTTTAGATTTAGTTACATGATTGTAAGATTGCTGAAGTCATTTGAGTTTAATTACTGTTAGACTACTGAAGTTCTTTATGTTAAATGACTGTAAGACTGCTGAAGTCCTTTGAATTAAATTACTGTAAGACTACTAAAGTCCTTTGAGTTAATAACTGTAAGATTGCTGAAGTATTTTGTGTTAAATTACTGTGAGACTGCTAAAGTCCTTTGAGTTAATAACTGTAAGACTGCTGAAGTCCTTTGTGTTAAATAACTGTAAGACTGCTAAAGTCCTTTGAGTTAATAACTGTAAGATTGCTGAAGTATTTTGTGTTAAATTACTGTGAGACTGCTAAAGTCCTTTGAGTTAATAACTGTAAGACTGCTGAAGTCTTTTGTGTTAAATGACTGTGAGACTGCTGAAGTCCTTTGTGTTAAATAACTGTAAGACTGCTAAAGTCCTTTGAGATAATAACTGTAAGACTGCTGAAGTCTTTTGTGTTAAATGACTGTGAGACTGCTGAAGTCCTTTGAGTTAATAACTGTAAGACTGCTGAAGTCTTTTGTGTTAAATGACTGTGAGACTGCTGAAGTCCTTTGTGTTAAATAACTGTAAGACTGCTAAAGTCCTTTGAGATAATAACTGTAAGACTGCTGAAGTCTTTTGTGTTAAATGACTGTGAGACTGCTGAAGTCCTTTGAGTTAATAACTGTAAGACTGCTGAAGTCTTTTGTGTTAAATGACTGTGAGACTGCTGAAGTCCTTTGAGTTAATAACTGTAAGACTGCTGAAGTCTTTTGTGTTAAATGACTGTGAGACTGCTGAAGTCCTTTGTGTTAAATAACTGTAAGACTGCTAAAGTCCTTTGAGATAATAACTGTAAGACTGCTGAAGTCTTTTGTGTTAAATGACTGTGAGACTGCTGAAGTCCTTTGTGTTAAATAACTGTAAGACTGCTAAAGTCCTTTGAGTTAAATGATTGTTAAAGTAATGTGTACTTCGGGAACGAAGTACAGGTCAGTATGGCCGTGACAGGATATTGTATTTTGATCAAATTGTTAATTAAACTCTTAACTTATCTAATTAAAAGATTTCTACCTGAGATAAATACTAAAATAATTATTAGTTATTGTTTTAAGACATTTCTGATTGATGTATTTAATTGTCATTCAAAAGTAGTTGTATTGAGTAAAAAGGTAGGCAAGATGGCGGCTGAGGTGTAAAAGTGATAGACGCATGAACCTAATACCCTAACAGGACTGAGTACTTGTTTCAAAAAACGTGAAGAACGAGAAGTCATACTAGATTATTTCATCTCTGTCTAAGTAGGGTAACCATATTTAAAAATAATTGATTGAGACCACGTAGGTAGTAAAACCGTATTCAAAACATTTATTTTATTGGTTTAAAGTCTTCTGCTTTAAAATGGCGGCTGCAGACTACTGGATTTTTACACTTTACTTCGTTTCCTAAAACTTCTAACCATTTTCTTCGGATATTTTCAGTTTTTGGAAGACTGTAATGTAAAACCCAATACCATGGTTACTCTAGCGGTATCAAAGTAAACATGTATCATTTCTCCGAGAAAACGTTGTAATTATGCCTTACCTATGAAACGATATCCCACAATTCCCAAAAATTTGGCTTCTGCAGCCCTTCACGCTGCATGCTTTAACCATTTTTACAAACAAATTATTAATTTTACAATTTTGTTTTCAAATGTCACGGCCGTGGCGCCATTTTTAGGTAAAGGGTTACCAGTTTGCAAGCATAAGAATAATCCCAACTTTATTAAGGAATGATTGATCTTACATTTACGGATAAAACTAAATGTAAAACATAAATAAACCTAACAAAAAAATAGTGACGGACTTCAAATGTAACTGCAGCCATTCGCTAAAAAGCTTAAAATAATTATAAAATGACCGATGGTACCGAAATAACACTTTTTCCGCCTTCTTTCTTCTTGAAAAATATGTTCTCTAGAAGTCGGCGCTCTTAGATTGGTTTCTATGTTGCTATATCCAAGGGAACGCGGTGACTTTTAAAGAACATATTTTTCAGGAACAAAGAAGTCGGAAAAAGTGTTATTTCAGTACCATCGGTCATTTTATAATTATTTTTAACTTTTTTGCGAATGGCTGCAGTTACATTTAAAGTCGGTTACTATTTTTTGTTAAAAGTTTATTATTTTACATTTTTTAGTGTTGACGGGTCAAATTGTGTAATGTGGATAGTTCTTGTAAACGCGCTGTTGATATAGAACGAAGGACAAGTAATAATTGGTTTTATTTAATAAATACCATGTAATCAGCACCCTAATTCAAACTGATTGCCGTAATCTCAAGTTATGTGCTGTCACCCGTTGAGGAGTTCTATGGTAATGAGGCCAAGATCAAAGTTCAGGTGGAGAAATTACAATTTACAAGTAGTACTCGGCAATCACTATCCTAATACAAAGCAATTGCCTTAATCTTGAGTGGTATGCTGTCGTCCGTTAAGGAGTTCTATGGTGGTGAAGCCAGGATGGAAGGTCAGGTGGGTATTCTGATAATTTCCAAGAAATGCCCGACAATCAGCACCCTACCAAAGTGATTGCCGCAATCTGGACTTAAGTGCTCTCATTCGTTAAAGAGTTCTATGGTAATGACTTAATAAGACCAGGATCGAAGGTCAGGTGGAAGATTGACAATTTCCAAGTAATACTCTGCGATCAACATAGTAGTACAAAGCGATTTCCTTAATATCAAGTGGTACGCTGTTACTTTCTGAGGCGTTCCACTGCCTATCTCTGAAAACTTTCATCAGATCATGGTCAATCTTAAAATGGGACCTACCTTGAGGGAAATTTTTCCAAACAATAAACTTTTAACAAAAAAATAGCAACCGACTTCAATAGTAACAGCAGTCATTCACTAAAAAGTTAATAATAATTCTATAAAGACCGATGGTACCGAAGCAACACTTTTGCCGACTTCTTTCTTCCTGAAACGTTATGTTATCTAGAAGTCGGCGTTCTTATATTGTTTTCTATGTTGCTATATCGTAGGAAATACGCCGACTTCTAGATAACATAATGTTTCAGGAAGAAAGAAGTCGGCAAAAGTGTTGCTTCGGTACCATCGGTCTTTATAGAATTATTATTAACTTTTTAGTGAATGACTGCTGTTACTATTGAAGTCGGTTGCTATTTTTTTGTTAAAAGTTTATTTTATTTCACATTTTTTAGTGTTGCTGGGTTAAATTGTGAGGTATAGGTAGTTCTTGCAAACGTGGTATTAATATGAAACGAAGTTCAAGTGAGTATAAGTAGCCATGTTTGAGTAGCTTCCTGCTATCAGCACCCTAACACAACATGATTACCGCAATCTCGAGTTATGTGCTGTCATCCGTTGAAGAGTTCTACGGTGATGAAGTCAAGATCGAAGGTCAGGTGGGTACGCTGGCAATTTTCAGCAATGCCCTGCAATGAGCACCCTAACACAAACTGGTTGCCGCAATCCAAAGTTATGTGCTGTCATCCGTTGAGGAGTTCTATGGTGATGAAGCCAGGATCGAAGGTCAGGTGGGTATTCTGATAATCTCCAAGTAATACCCTTGAATCAGCACCCTAACGCAGTGATTGCCGCAATCTCGAGTTATGTGCTCTGATCCTTTGAAGAGTTCTATGGTGAATATGTTGATGAAGCCAGGATCGAAGGTCAGGTGGAAGAATGTCGATTTTCAAGTAATACCTTGTAATCAGCACCCAAGTACATAGCGATTGCCTCAATTTCGAGCGATATGCTGTCATTTTCTGAGGAGTTCCACTGCCTATCTCTGAAGACCTTCATCAGATCATGACCAAACCCAAAATAGGACCTACCTGGAAGTATACTCTTTCAAACAAAAAAAGAATTGTTCAAATCCGTTGGGAAATGACGGAGTTATGGAGTAACAACGCCAAAAAAAAAAAAAAAAAAAAAAAAAAAACATACAGTCGAATTGAGAACCGCCTCCTTTTTGAAGTCGGTTAAAAAAAGAATCATTCAATTCAGTTCAGAATTGACGGAGATAAGGAATAACATACCCAAAAAAATACAGTCGAATTGAGTTCCTCCTCTTTTTTTCAAGTCGGTTAAAAAAAAAGTGTTTACTAAAAGCTAAATACTATAAAGTCGTTGAAAAACTAAATCATGAAAAACTCAAGCCTACCATCGCAATTTTTTTTTTGTGATGGCAACTGTGCGAGTAGGACACGGGCATCGACTTTTGTTGTCCCGCTCGGCACGTTTTCTCTAGTTGGTTATGTCATAATAAAATAACTTTTAGCTGTATGAAATAGAGTCTATTTTTCTACGCGTAACATCCTTCAGTGCACAATCCGGTTTAGGTATACATCCGTGGATAGACGTGACAAAACGAAGAATATTCGTATTTGCTGTAAAATTGATTTAAAAGTGATTGTTGATGAAGCAGGGAGACACATAAGTTAAGTACCATAGTTTTATAATGTTATTTTGCATAAATAAACCGTGTCTCAGAGAGTGTTAGTTAATTTTGTGATTTCCTTTGTCATTCCATCAGAATAGTTATTTCAGACTTGCAATACTTTCCCGAATGTATTATTAAGTAGATGTTTTCAAATTCTGGGGTAATCATATTAAAGTTCAGACAAGTTATTGGGTATTTACTTATCTAGGCAGTTTAAAGCTTACTTTTCTTATGTTGTATTGTGGTGAGATCCTCGGCCGGAACCGGCAATGGGGTTCGCAGCCGGAGCCGGCAGTGAGGTCCGCCGCCGGATCCGGCAATGGGGTCCGTAGCCGGAGCTGGCAATGAGGTTCACAGCCGGAGCCGGCAATGGGCTCTAAGGCCTGAGCCGGTTATATAGGTTACAAAGTTATTGATGTGTATCCATGGACGTAGTCGGCAATGAAGGCTATGAATTGTCGTAGTCAGTGGCATAAGCACAAATTTCTAACACACGCATCAGCTTCACTTTGTTTGAGATTATACTGCAGCAAAAATTTGGAAAATGTCTTGTTCCAACACCGTGGAGCTTGCTTCAAGCCATAAAGGCTTTTCATCAATTTGCAGACGCGACCAGAGTTTTCATCATAACCCGTAGGCTGTTTCATATATATTTCTTCGTCTATGTCTCCGTACAAAAAGGCAGTTTTTACATCAAACTGAACCATATACAAATTTCTCCGAGCTGCTTCGCTTAATAGTGCCCGAATAGTTTCCCAGCGGACAACTGGGCTAAACGTCTCATGGAAGTCGATTCCGTATTCTTGATTATAGCCTTTTACTACCAAACGAGCCTTGTACCTTTCCACTAATCCATCAACCTTAGTTTTGATTTTATAAACCCATTTATTATCTAGGGGTGTTCTGTCTTTAGGTAGCTCAACAAGAATCCATGTTTCATTTTCTTTCAAAGATTTTATCTCATCTTCCATTGCATATTGCCACTTTAAGTGATTTGCTGACTCAATAGCCTCTTTGTATGAACGCGGTTCTTCTTCAGCCAGAAAAATACTATTCAACTGAGAAAGAGTCTGTAACTTAAAATACGTAGTCAAAATTCAGAATTAGTAAATCATTGTCTGCTATAACATAAAAAGGTTTAACACAAACTGTCTTAGAGTCAGTCCAAAAATATTTCTTGCTAATCTTAAGCGACTGCTCTTTAACAACCGTATGTCCAAGTCGGGCCCCTAGCAAAGCTCCTTGTAGCTCAAGCCGGGGTATCGTGGCTGATTTCAATGGGGCTACTCGGCTCTTTCCAGCAACAAAGACAACTTGCTCATATCTACGCAAGTATACTACGCAGGCGTAAGCTTCTTCGGAAGCATCAACAAAAACATGTAGTTGAAGATCGTCGTAGCCAAGAAGGCCATAATGTCTGAGGATCGATAATTCTTGTTTCTTCCTTAACTTTTGAAGCCAAAGAAACCATTGTTGCGATGTCGTGTCGTCAACTTGCTGATCCCAGTTCTTACCGCTACGCCAGAGTTCTTGTAGAAGAATTTTTGCTTTTATCATGAAGGGGCTTAGCAAGCCAAGCGGATCAAACACAGACATGACCACTTTCAAAATTTCTCGCTTGGTTGGCTTACGCAAACATTCCACAATCTCTTTATCTACCTTTTTTAGGCTTAAGTCAAATCCAAGTGTGTCATCACCGGGTTTCCAAATGACACCCAAGGCTCGCTCAATCTCGTCTGACTTTTGGAGTAAACTGACAGTGGCTCCATCTGTTTTCTGAGGAAGCACGGCAGGTATGTTTGAAGCCCAACCACGAATGTCAAATCCCCCCGCTTTGTGTATCATAATGACATCTTTCACTAACTGCCTGGCCTCTTCCTCGGTGTCTACCGAATCCAAGTAATCATCGACGTAATGACGTTTATTAATTGCTTCCACAGCACGCGGATGAGACGCCGCAAAATCTTCAGTATTACGTCTCAGAATGTAGGTAGCCGTGCAAGGAGACGACTTGGCACCAAAAATTATGGATGTCATTCTATAGATACTGGGTGGATTTTTTCTATTCGTTCCACGCCATAGGAAGCACTGGGAGTTCTGATCTTCCTCTATAATTTTAACCTGCATAAACATTTCACGTATGTCACCTGTCACGCCAATGGCTCGTTCACGGAAACGTAATAAAACTCCAACGAGAGAATTTAAGAGGTCTGGGCCAGAAACAAGTTCAGTATTAAGGGAAACGCCCTTTTTCTCTGCTTTAGCGTCATACACTACACGCAGTTTTCCCGGTTTATTCATGTTCCTAACCCCGAAATGCGGAAGAAACCAAACTCTGCCTGATGGTTTATCATGAACTTCTTCAGCATAGTCCTTGTCAAGCATGTTCTGAATCTGTTTCGAATAGTCACTGGCAAAACTAGCATCAGAATCCATCATCTTTTCAATTGTCTTCAAGCGGTGTTCAGCATTTCGGTGATTGTCCGGGAATTTGACATCATCTGTTCTCCAGAGTAGACCGGTCTCCCATCTGTCTCCAATCTTCTTAGACTTGGTATCTAGAATGTCTAAGGCACGACGTTCATCAGGAGAGAACCTCCTGTTATCTTTGTACTTTATCCCTATGTTGTCGAGATGGAAATAGTCCTGCATGAGGTCATGTAGTTCATCATTTGTCTGTCTTACGTGGCAGGATAACTCAAACTTATTATCTGTAAGTGATGATGAAAATCCATGCAACACCCATCCCAACAAAGTACGTGATGCAACTGGCTCATTCTTCTTGCCTTCTCTTACCTTGCGGCTTACAATGAGATGCCAATTGTCTTGTCCAATCAATAACGATGGTTTACCTTTGAAGGTCTCCAGAGGAATCCCTTTCAAGTGTTCAAAGGAAAGCTCATCTTCAGTGACGGTGTAGTTGGGTAGCGTCAAATTATCTACCGTGCGAACTCTATCTATTCGGTGGGTCCCCTCGGCCGTACGTACAGTCAATGTCACTATCTGACTGTCTATCATTTCACTACCACCAATAGCTCCATGAAGGTTTAAGTCGGCTTGAGGTCCAGTAGCTCCTACCCGCCTTGCCACTTCCTTCTCGACGAGAGTGACAGTTGAGCCTTCGTCAAGGAGAGCGTATGTGCTAATGCTGCCTTCCGGACCTTCAACACAAATCGGTATGACTTTCAAGTAAACCTTCCTTTTTTGCGCAGACCATACATTAGCAGACGTCTCTCTCTCTTCAGTCACAGCACTCACACCTACCATTTTTTCATCAAGCTTAGGCTTATCTTTGTGCAAAAGTGTGTGATGACCCGCCATGTTACAAGTCGCACATTTCTTTTTAGATTTACATCTATCCCTCCGATGACTAGAACTTAGGCACCTAAAGCATAAACGTTGCTTTACTATCCACTCCCAGCGATTATCAATAGGCTCAGATTTAAATTTAGGGCATGTCTTAATCATATGACTTACCTCTGAGCAAAAAGCACAACCGGGTTCTTCTTTTTTAAAGGAAGATACTACATTCGTCGTCTCATCATCGCATGTGACGAATGCGCTGTCACTAGGGCTCTCTTCCTCCGCCGTATACGCCGTAAAAAGAGTACGCGGCTTTAAGGTTGACGTACCGGGCTTTGTTTTCATTGGTGGCTCGATAACAACACGCCTACAGATCTCTTGTGCCTCCGACATTAAATACTTAGCTAGCAAAGATAACTGCGGCTGGCATGTGCTCGCGCCCCTACTATAGTCAAGCCAACGATATAACAAGGGCTCCGTCAACTTTTTCAAAATCTCAGATATTAATTCAGGACTGTATAAATAACCAATATTACCACATGACTGAATAGCGGCTACACAATTATCAACTTTAGTAGCGAGCTGTACTACCTCGGCCTGCATACCAGTCATTTTAGGCACTCTCCTCATCTCGCCAATCAACCTACCCAGTACTTGATCGGGCCTACCAAACCTCATCTCGAGAATCCTCATGACATCAGACGCAGAAGTAGTCGCAATCAATCGGGCAGCAACCGCCTCCCACGCTTCGCCTTGGAGACACCTCTGTAATCGGGCAAGGTTCTCCTCCTCGGAATAGTGGCCGACCCTAGTCGTCATATCATATGCATTCTTGAATCTCAACCAAGCAAGTGCATCACCTGTAAAAATAGGTAGGTTATTGCTAGTGAGTCTGCCTAAAAGTTTATCATTATTGCTGTGAGAATGTGTTAAGGCTTTAGTAAGCAAGCTTGTCAAGTTAGTGAAATCACTATCCCTACAACGCCGTAGATCATCGCCACCGTTGCAGCCACCCCGCGCACCGTCGTAAACCACAGGATCATCATGTGGCTTGTCGTACTTGTCATAGTGCGTAGGGTGATCACCCTCAGGTTCACCAGGAACACCGTAGTAGCAGCGAGTGCAGTCGATCCAGCTCTCAGTGGCTTTCAATGAGTTTACCGAGCTTCGACTGTGCAAACTTGCCACCTCCTCGTCTAGTCGTGCTCGTACTAAAGCTTTTTCAGCCTCTATCTCTTGACGCTTGAACTCGGCTTCGGCTTTTTCTCTTGCAGCTACAATGTCACGGCGCTCCAACTCCGCTAACTCTCGAGCAGCTCGAGCCTCTAAAACACGTCGTTGCGATACAGCCGAACAAGATTTTGACATCGCGTGATCAGCTAAGGCTTTTTTATCATCTTCCTTTAAATTTTTATTTGCAATACGTTTACTCCTTCGCAGCGACATGTCTTGTCAAAACTTCTACACCAACAAAATTTCTAAACTTTACCGTACTTCATAAACTTTTACTTTTATGGCTCGAAGACCATATTGTTTCAAGTGGTTTAAAATCAAACCAGTATTTAAACATAACTTTATATTATTAAATAATTTTCAAATAGATAAAATATCATAACATTTTCATTTCAATTTTTTCCTCAAGACATTGTCAAAATCATAAATAATCTACTTATTTTTCTTTGAACTTGTTAAGCTCCAAGAAGTCAGCAACACTCATATACATATCTACAATATCACGACAAGACATTACATAATTATACTACATCATTTCTCAGCAATTATTTAGATAAACCTACACAGACATTGTGGACTGCAGCTAAAAGAGTTCCCAGATATTTGAAGCAGACTATAGATAAATGTCTTATTTATAGTAAGCACACAGGTGAAAATCAAATATTAGCCTACTCTGATGCTGATTGGGCTAGTGATAAGGAGGAGAGAAAAAGCGTAAGTGGTTGTGCCATTTTATAACAACAACTTGGTATCATGGTTTTCAAAGAAACGGTCAACTGTAGCACTTTCCTCAGCTGAAGCAGAGTTTGTAGCAGCTGCAGAAGTTACATCGGAACTTATATATCTTAAAGGTGTACTTACCAATTTTGACTGCAACAACAACATTAAAACAGATTTGCTAATTGATTACCAAAGCGCAATTAAAATGATAGAGTGCAATGAAAATAGTAGACGTACAAAACATATCGATATAAAATTTCATTTTAATAAAATATCCTATATATCAACTAATAAACATATTGTTGATATTTTTACAAAGCCGTTAAACGCTGTGAAACATAACTACTTTGCAAACAAATTGAAAATTGTATGAAAAACTATGTATGTAATGTATGAAAAGCTAAGTATCCAAAAAAGATGTACAAAATATAAATGTCTAAAGTAACTAAGATAATATTATTTTAAGTTTCAATTCTGAAGCAATATTAAATTATTATCATAAAGTAGTTTAACATTGAAGGGGGATGTTAGTGTACTATTGCTTTATGTATGATTGCTTTGCAATTAGAAGAAACTATTGTTTATAGTTACTTCCGTCCTGTCTGTCTCTCTGCTCTATGTTTGCTATGTCATAATAAAGTGTAAAGGATAATTTAATTCAATCCAAGTGAATCCAGCCGTTTCCTTGAATATATCACAAATATTCTTCCTCAAGATATCTTGCTATTGTGTACTCTGACAGCTGTCAAAAGTCCAAAATGTAAACGGTCGAAATGTGCTTAAACCAACGTTCAATGGATTCGAATCCCGCTAAGCCCAAGCTCAAACGTTTGGAAGATACGTCCTAGAGAAACAGTCTTGTAATGTCCCCGGGGTTTAGTGAACTCGGCCTCCGGCCTCGCCACTTAGTACTGTTTGTCCTCCGGACGATTCCAACGAGGCCTCCGGCCTCATAGGAATTGTCGTGAATATATATCATAGACACTATTTTTGACATTTACGTCATCAGACAGATCTAATCAAATTTATAAAGAACAAACTGCGTATAATTATAAAAACCTGCAAATTCACCACATTTAAGCATAGTTACAAGATAAATGTGGCTTCAAAACATATTGGCGACCGTGTGATTTAAAAGAACGCAAGTTTGAGATGGATCTCGCCAAGAAAATAAGCGAACGTGATCAGATACGACGGGCGTTTTTACGCCACGAACAGACCATGTCTTCGCAAGTGGATTTAGAGTTTCTCGCAGAAAAGATGGACAGACTTAAGGTACTGAACCAAGAAATCCCCTAAAAAATGTTAACTTCAAAAGATTTCGATGAAGTAAGCTTCGAAGAAGAGTATGACTTATGCGACTTGTATAAGAAAAAGTGGTTGGTTTTAAAATCCAAATTAGAAGAAAAACCAAAGCCAAAAGAAGATGAGCCTTATAAACAAGAAGAGAATACGATGAAAGCTCATAACCTCAATTAAGGGCAGGTTATCCGGGACCTGTAGGTATTTATCACTACCTCAGCCCCCGCCAATTCACCGCGACGTATTTATTTACGATGCAACTGAGCGGCTAGAATCGTGACCTCACGTGACTCGCCACCGACCGCCGCGTACATTAAAATAGGTTCGGGGCCAGTAACTGTACTTCGTACTAATAAGAATTGATTCCGATAAATGAACCAACATAAAATATTCCTACTAAAAAACCGAGTTAGTACAAATAGGGGAGTTTATTACATTGGATCATATGAGCAATATCTAAGCACGCTCTTGTAAAACATTTGGAAGTACAGCTAAAAATATTTAATACACTTGGTAACCATATGAGCTAACAAAGCTGACTCTGAAGACTTTCATTGTAATCTAGGAGCTGTCAAATCTAAATTTTGTTTATTACATAATAGTTCATAAGTATTAAAAAAAGAAGCTAAATTACTTTGGAATAATTTAGGTTTCAACGGCACTAAAACTAAAATTATAGGCGTAGTATTTAAATGAGCGAATATAAGTGGGCGAAAGATTGTAAGCGAATAAAAATGTTGTAAACGGCGACTTGAAATTACAAATTTGAGTTGAGTTGATAATTCTCAGGCGAACAATTTTCTATTTAAGTGACGATTTGATTTTAAGGCGCTACGTAAAAGTTTTAACGTCCCTGTTACTCCATATGCGAAAAAACCCTCAGTGCGAGTGGGACAGATTCGTGGAAAAGTAGTAAAAAAGTCGGTTTTTTATTAATATAAAATGTACTAAGCAATTTTGTCAAAACGTTTTTCAAGGAGACTTTACAAATACATAATATCCACATTTTGAATGCAATTTGACAATGAAATTAGTAAGGATTTCAGAATTACAGGAAAAAATAAAACAATTTAGAGGTATTTTCGGAATTAAATTCTATCAAGAAAATTTCATCCAACCGCGTTTTCCTTCAGTGAGAATTTTAATCAAATACTCAATAAACATTTACCCAAAAATGAAATACGTAGATGACGTTATAGTGGAGTAAATGGATTCGAAAAAACCCCGTTTGTTTCCGCTTCGCTCGGCTCCTTATTTTATATTACATGTAAACCTAACACGCTTCTTCTCGCTTCGCTCTTCGTCGCACCTATTTTTTGATTTTTGGTGAAGTATTTTCGATTTCATACTTTAAATTCGCCCACTTGGTATTTTTAGTCGCACGATTTGTTCAGTTTTATGTGTGCTAGAACTAGGACCCGGTTGCGAGGTGTCATAGCTTGATTGTTGCTCTGAGATAGGTGAAGGATCCAGGTTTTCTTATTAAATATTATTTTTATTATCATGCAAAGTCAGAGTTCTTATAGGCATCACGCGTGTATACCGTGGGTTTACTATACCATGTTGTTATTTTATTTTATTATTTTATATGTAAATTTCCATTTTTATTCATTCCATTTCTGAACATGTCTTTTCTCTCTATTTTTTTATGCATGACATCCATTGCAGTCTATTCCATTAACGAGATTACATTTGACAGATGTGTTTATGTAGAGTAGATTTGCAGTAGATTAATATAATAAACAAAAGTTATTTAGTCAAGTTTTTTAATTTGATTACATACTATTATTTTTCAATCTTATCAGCATGCGACTTATGCGTGCTCGCTATTCAAAATCGTTGCATCATATTCATTGTCACCATCGTCGTCATCACTCTCACCATCGTCTGTAGGATCCACCGTATTTATTATAATTTGGTTATCTATTAGGGCATCGATATACACATCTCGGTCCCAATCTGTGAAATTTAGATTTAATGTTCGTAAAACCACACTTTTCCAATTCGCAGCAGTAACGTTATAGCATGCTTCTTGCAACAACGACAGCATTTTGTTTGTGTGACTATCAACCTTCTAACTTTTTTCTTAAATGGCGATTTTAATTTATTATCTTCAGGTATATCTTTACCATGCTTTTCCTTACTTATTTGGGAAACAGTCTTTCGACTGATTACGAAAGAGTGGACTACCATTCTGAAACTCACATTCAAAGTAATGTTGTAGGCGTACCACAAACTCCCGCGCTTGACTGCCCAACACTGTTCTTTTAGTGGTTAAGCAAGAACAAAACACACGCACGCAACGTATACAAGGCTTCTGCACCGTACTGAACAGACAAACAATATGGCTGATCGTGATTGCCATAGTAACCATGGTGATTGCGAGGTGGACCATATTTCTAGTAGATTTTTATTTCCTACGACCTCGATACACAAGAGAATAATCGATTAACTAACCGATTTTATGAGATTTTTTGAGCTACGTCACTATGTTTAAAAGTAAAAAATAAACCATAGAACGTAAACGCGTATTTGCAGTAAAATATTGTTTTATTTTAAAGTTATAATTATTTTGAGCACGATATCTAAAACAAAATACGTTGATTATGTTTGTGAATTAATTGTATAATGTTTTGAATTGATTGTGGTTTTTTCAAACGGTGATTTACTATCATAAACAAAGACTATTTATTTTTTCAATTTATGTAAAACGTGCAGAGTTACGTTCTCAGAAGTGTCAAATGTAACCTCGTAAATGGAATAGACTGTAATTATTTTATTTGTAAATCTTTGTCAAATTAATTATTTTTTAGTGTGTTTTCAATATTATTTCAATTATTCAATATTATTTTTATGAATAAATTATTATTATTCATTATTTTCTTAGTCAATAGTATAATTGTACTAGGTAAAATTCTTAATTATTAATTATTATGTTTTACTGCTATTTGCTATTGTGTTTTGTTCATATGTGGCAAACTGAAAATCAGAGCTGCAAGTTACTTCAACATGTAGCATTTGATAAGCTTGCTCCTTTTTGCCTTTTTTTTTTGTGTTGTACTGTGTCTTCTCTTTTTATATATTCTGTGGCAAATAAACTCATTTCACTATCACTTTCACTATCTCTGGTATTACACATTTTATATAAAACTGTATTAGCTTCCTCTCCATCTTCACCATCCAAAAATCATCATCTTTTCTAATGCGTTCAAGATGTACAAGTTCATTATCTCCTACCCAAATGCCAAAGAGACATAATCGCCGTTCTGTCACGTAAAGCTGTCCTTGTACCTGGTAATACCAATTACGGTTTTTATCGAGTTTTGTCGTACTTGTTGCCTCTATGCATTGTCTCGATGCGAAGGTGCCCTGCTCAGTACGAAGAATTGATAAGCTGAAGTTAAGAAATTTTATTTAATCACTTAGTTACATACGATTCATACTTACGCTTACAAAAAAATAATAATACGTAGATACAATCGCATTATTTTTTATATATATATATATATATATATATATATATATATATTATATCTTTACATAATATGTACATTATATATCTATATATTCTGTCTGACTGCAAGAGTAAGTACTGTTACATTTTACTGTTGTACATTTATACTCGGACTCGTGAGTTGTTTACATTTTTTGCGTAATTTCAAAAGTTGGTTGTTCTGTACGATCAATAAAACATCTCGTTACAGTTTCAAAGAATTGTTTTCTTATCTTCAGCACTCTCGAATTTGATGATTTGTATGGTTCCGTAGTACCTAAAATGTACAAAAGGAACCTTTATGGTGAGACTCCGTTGTCCGTCCGTCCGTATGTCACAGCCTCATAACTTTAGCACCTTTAAATTTGGCACAAAAATAGCATTTACTTGCCCACATATCACGATGTAAAAAAAAGATTGAAGATATTCAAAATATTTCCAAAACAAAACTAAAAAATGTTATCCTAAAAATACAATATGGGTATCAAATTATAGATATTAAAAAGCTGATTGATATAAAAAAATGTATGTCTTTATCTCCAAAACTGGTGACCGAACATTATGAAAAAAATCATGGTAATAGTGTTTACGTAAAGATTACAGGAAAAATAAAGCAGTTGAGAAATTCACGAAAAAAAATAGTAAATTAAATTTATCATCCACAATACGGAACCCTAGGTACGCGAGTCTGACTCGCACTTGGCCGGTTTTTTTCTTCTTATTTCTAGTTTCTATCTTTATTTTTAACATCCAAGCAAGATACAACTAAATGATTTTTATTTACATGTACACACAACTGATAGTTTTATGTCTATTTACACGATTATTTAAATAATAATAGTACACTCTATCAGAGCTTCGAGGCGAGTGAGGGGGAATCAGGGCTCAGAAAACTGACATAGGTCTTGCCTCGACAGCCACTGGCGGGCAACTGGCGGCCGCTCGCCGAGTAGTCGTGAATCAATTTTTCTTTTTAAATTAAGAAAACAAACGATTTTCACTAAAAAAAAAGTAACCACAAAAGTTGTTAGTACAATAGTTTTCCTTTAATTATCTGCAATTTTCATACAATTTGGTTAAGTACACGTTACATAAAACGAAAAAAATCTTAAAAATCGACAAAGTTTCGGATTTTTTTTCGATCGAGCAAAGTGTAACGTCTCGCAAATTGAACCACAAAAAAACCTGCAGAAAAGATGTATCTGAAACATATATTTTTTTCAGATTTTAAAAATAACTATTTGATGCTTTAAAATGAGTTTGAAAACAGACAAAATTGGGATAAGCCCCCCTTAAGTTTGACGATAACCCCAAATCATGGCTGGCATTTTGGGGCCAATATAAGAAAATTCATGAAGATAAGTCCATGATTGCTGAAACCAAATTTCAGTATTTAAGCCAAGCGATGACCTCAGAGAGTAAAGCAAGAAGCCTCGTGGAATGCTACCCGCCTACCGAAGAAAATTACTCCAAGGTTATTCAAACTCTGAAGGACAGGTTTGCCAAAGATGAAACCCTGATTGAAATATATGTTCATGAAATGTTAAAGTTAGTAAGCTGCAAAAATAGTGTGACACTAGACTTACTTTATGATAGGATTGTTGCAAATTTACAGATTCTAGAGTCATTAGGTATCATAAGAGACAAATATGAATGTATTTTACTACCTATGATAGAATCAGCACTGCCAGAGAGCAGTTTGCTATGTTGGAGTAAAGTTCAATGTATAGGGGGGAATCAAAACTCGATAACTTGTTAAAGTTTTTGCAGACTGATGTTGAGTACACCCTGAAAGGAGGGTGCAACTAGCCAAATCCTATTTTTTAGACAGCTCTTCAACGGAAGTGGTTCCTACCGCAGCGTGCTTGGTGAATGAGTCAAGTCAGGTAAAACATATGTCATCAAGAGGTTCACCTGAAAAAGAAGGTAAAGTACGTATACTTTGTTATTTTTGTGAGAAAGCTCACAATACTTTTGAATGTGGAAAAGCCAATACTTTGAATTAATAACAAAAGAAAGATGCAGTTAAAAACAAAGGTGGGTGTTATATTTGTTTGAAGAAAGGACATCTAGCCAAGAATTTCAAAGCTTTTATAAAGTGAATGTGTTGTAACAAACGTCACCTAATTATCCTATTTCCCATGATTCACGACATGTCCAAGAACAGTGAAACAAAGAAAGCAGAGAAACCAGAGAACTCAAAAGTACAGAATAACTTTTCAAGTAACAATAACACAACGGTGTTACAAACTTTAGTTTTGAAAATTTCAGGAACTAAGGGGGACAAAAAAGTAAGAACTCTTCTGGACTCTGGCTCACAGCGTACTTATGTGAGGATTAGTCTAGCGCAAGAACTTGGACTACAGGAAACGGGAAAAAGCGAGAATATAAGTCACTCACTATTTGGTGATGTCAAAAAGGCTACACAAACACATAAATTAGACAAGTTTCAAGTAAGTGATTTAAACAATAGTTACACAACCACAATGACAGGTTTGAAACAAGAGAGACTTTGTGGCAATTTACCTAGGGTCCAAGATGCAGGTATCTTAACAAAACTTAAAAATGATCAGATTCATCTTACTGACGCTGATAATAATTTGAAGACTATCAACGAGATAGATTTTTTTATCGGTTCAGATTATCTGGGCTGCATTTTGAATGGTAACCTCATACATTTAACTGATAAACTGATAGCTGTCAGTACAAAGCTGGGCTGGACTCTACAAGGGCCTATTGAAATTTCAAATACAGTATACAGTAGTAACATGAGTATAATAAACTTTGTGACAGCGACAACAGTATCAGATGAAGATTCATTAGAATTTTTATGGAATATGGAAACTCTAGGTATTAAAGAGCCATATCATAAAGAACGTAATGATACTAATTACATTGACTTTACAGTTAAGGAAGATAACTGATATGAAGTTGGCTTGATATGGAAGCTAGATGGTCCACAGCTAGAAACGAACTATGACCAAGCAGAGAAAAGACTAAGGTCCACTACTAAGAAGTTGGAAAATATAAAGAAGCTGGAAGGATACCATAATGTACTGAAAGATTGGGAAAAGGAAGGTATTATAGAAGCAGTACAGAAAGACAATAGAAATGAAGGTCACTACCTACCTCATCACGCTGTGATCAAAATGGAGAGTGCTACCACAAAAATAAGACCCGTCTTTGATGCTTCGTGCAAAGATAAAAACAAGCGTTCCTTGAATTCATGTATAGAGAAAGGACCAAATCTTATTGAAATGATTCCAAAATTGCTGACGTTGTTTGGAGCAAGCGAATACGGTATTATATCTGACATAAGAAAAGCTTTCCTATAGATAGCTATCTTACCAGCTGACCGTAAGTTCTTGAAGTTTCTATGGTGGAATGATTCTCAAACGAAGCAGGAAATGGTGACTTACCAACATGCACGTGTACCTTTTGGAGTAGCATGCAGCCCGTACCTACTAGCTGCAACTATCAATCAGCACTTAGAGAAACATATGGACACTTACACAGAGACAACACAAAGACTGAGGGAATCATTTTATGTAGCGACTGCATCACCAGTTTTGATGAAAAAGTTGCTGTACAGAAGTTCATAACAGAAGCGTCAGAATTATTGGAAAAAGGAAAGTTTGAGCTAAGAGGATGGATGACGAATTTGAGAGAGGAACAAAAAGAACCTGAAAAGGTTTCTGTATTAGGATTACAGTGGAATAGAAATAACGATGATTTAAGCTGCAATTTAAACCTGAAAACTGTACCTTATAATATTACAAAGAGAAACTTGTTATCCATCACACAAAAAATTTTTGATCCGATTGGTTTCTTGTGCCCAGTTACACTAGTCCCAAAACTGATCATACAAAAAGCATGGTTATTGAATACAGGATGGGACGAGAAGATCCCTAAGGAATTGGAAAATGAATACAAAGATTGGATTCAGACCATTGGATGTCTGTTACAGTGTAGGATAGCACGACGTCTTTCAGATTTTCCACTAAAAGACTGCAAGATAACAGTACACCTGTTCTGTGATGCAAGCAAAGACGCATACGCTGGCTGAATTTTCCTACGGACTGAATATGAAAATAAGTTTATTTTTATTTTGAGTATTGTTACAATATTTACCCATTTAGATAATGGTATGATACTCTCTGGTGTGCTAATGATCTTAAGTAACTTTGCAAGTTCTGGATTGATAATATTGTTACTTTATTGTTACCAATTACTTAACTTGTTCTGTCCTCGGGAGTGATGTCGTGAATATATATCATAGACACTATTTTTGACATTTACGTCATCAGAAAGATCTAATAAAACTTGTAAAGAACAAACTGCGTATAATTATAAAAACCTGCAAATTCACCACATTTAAGCATAGTTACAAGATAAATGTGGCTTCAGAACAGGAATCGTCCTCCGGGGTCGGCCTTCGGCCTCCCTAGAATGTCATCAGATATGACTCTGGTAGCCGAGGTGTTGTGCTCGGCCGAAAAACTCGCATGTTCGGACTCCGAACGCTGCTAGGCTCGTCATTCAGCCTCGCCATAAGATCCGAAGAAATGTCCGATCAAAGTTTTTTCGAAAAAGTGTCAAAACCCCTGTTGGTTGTCAAAAAGTGTCAAATTTGACAATGGATTCGTAATGAACGACCCCACCTTGGTAGCCAAATGTTCTTTAATGTCGTTCAGTCGCGCACGCACTCCAATACACTCGCAATACCAAATTGGAGGGGAGCCGCTGCAGCGAGTTACGGAGGTAAGGGATCTGGGCGTTCGCTTCACAGCTGATCTCAACTTCCGAGAGCACATTATGGACGTATGCAAAAAAGCTTTTAGGAATTTAGGGTTTGTCTTACGCCAGGCAAACAGATTTATGAATATCTGCGCTTTAAAAGCTTTGTGAAGAGCCACTTGGAAGGTAGCTCGATGGTGTGGTCTCCGAGTGAAGCTAAATATAAAGCAATGTTAGAACGGATCCAAATCAAGTTTATAGGATTTATATATTTAAAGATGTATGGTGAGTATTCCAGGATACCTTTTGCTGTATCCTACACCGTTTGTGTTAGGCATAGTGGGATACAGCAAACTGGAATTGAGGAGAGAAGCATCCCTCGCCACGTACTTATTCCGCGTAATGCGAGGCGAGATGCACAATCCAGCCATCCTCGAGCAGCTTCAACTGTGCGTACAGCTACAGGCATTGCTGGCGGTGCCACGCCACGGTGCAGAGGGCGCCGCTCACGTACGCCTTGCGGTCCCTAAACGCGGTGGCTGGATCCGGACGGGTTGATTTGTTTAATTGTAGCGTGAGCGAGTTCACAAAGGCCATACTAAGTATTAATCTTAAGTAATGTTATAGGTTTAAAAATTGTGTATTTGTATCTTATAGTATTGTATAATGTTGTTATTATTGTTACCTTCTCTATCGCATTAGGATGCATCCTGTAAAGATAGATGATAGGGGATTGTAAATAAATAAAAATTACCTACGACGAGCCTCGATAAATTGAGCCATAGCCGACCCTTAAAGGAGCATGTCAAGCGCAGATACAGAGCTCGCGGTTAAGGTGACGCCTAGTCGAGGAGCGTGAGACAAATTTTATTCCTTTATTTACAACACGTATTTTCAAAAAATATTTTACAAGCCAATTAATATTATATAATTAATGGCCAATGTAAAACTTGTACTGATTAATCGGTAGATGAACTTCTAATTTTTTTGTTTTTCTGTAGATGTCATTAACTAAAAGTTTAACAATTAGCCAATTGCCAGGTGAAAGCTAATATTTGATTCGGTTTTGTGTCAATGGCTTCCTGTAAAATGGAAATACTTGGAGATTGAGCAGTGCAGAATGAGCTGTTTCAGTGCCTGATTTTTCAGATGCTGTTAGAGTTGCACTGAAAGGGCTTAGTATAGAAAATGGGGATCTACGACCTATTGATAAGGTTCTCTCTTAATCGGAATCAGGGATAGTTATTGGGCGGTTGGAATCAGAGTCTGAAATATTCATTGGCTTAACTGGAGGTTTTGGAAAGTTGTTTCATAGTCTCATTTCTGACTTCGTCTTTGTCAACGTTTGCTTCATTCGAAATATTGTCATATCAAGTGTAATAAATTCATGTAAATCCCACCGAAAAATTAAATATGACAGAAAATCCCTTAAACCCAAACATCAAATGACACAGACTAAACCTTTAGAAGGAAATTTAATTGAGCTGTTTTCTATAGAAATACGTTATTACCTGACCATTATCAATGCTTTTAGTAAAATCGACCAAGCGTTTGAAATTACTAACCAATCTACCCCAGAAGTAGCTCGGGCCCTCATCAAATACTTTTCTTTTTACGGCATACCGTAAATAAGACGGTGCTAGTGTGTCGACACACGTTGCGTCCCACACCAAGGCTCTGCCATTCTTCCATTGAATTATTGTCATCCCATCGGCTCTCTTGCCATCGTCACCTGTTATGTCCTTTGGCTCTAAAATAGCTGGCACGTTGACGGTGTCAAGAGCCCGCTGGATGACATAATTTGTGCTGGCGTGACGTTCTAAGCGGCCAGCGTTACGCTGGCTTGAAAGGACGTGGTGTCTGAGCCGATTGACGCTTGTGCCACAACGGCGGCGATGTGGCTCATTCTTCTTCGCGCCGTGTCTGAGGCTGACAGCTAGGTAGACATTAATGGGGTAAAATCATGTGGAGCATTAGTTAAAATGGGTGTCCCGCAGGGTTCCATATTTGGGCCCTTGCTGTTTTTAATTTACATAAATGACCTTCCCTATTTAATTAAAGACTTTTAACTAAGATAGTACTATTCGCAGACGACACGTCACTTATTTTTAAAGTTAATAGGCGTAAAGATATCCTTGACGACGCGAATACAACTTTATCACTGGTGCTTGATTGGTTTACTGTAAATAATTTAGTTTTAAACGCAAAAAAGACAAAATGTATAAAATTCACGTTACCAAATGTTATTCAAGTGGATTGTAATTTGCTTTTGCAGGGGTCCAAGCTGGAGTTAGTTAACGAAACTAAGTTTTTGGGCATTACGGTAGACTCTCGTCTTCAGTGGGGTCCCCACATAGAAGCCCTATGTGGTAGACTTAGTTTGGCCGCATACGCTGTTAGACGCATAAGGCAAATTACTTATGTAGATACTGCTAGACTAGTCTATTTTAGTTACTTTCACAGCATTATGTCATACGGCATGCTGTTATGGGGTAGAGCGGCGGATACAGACGCAGTCTTTGTTTTGCAGAAGAGAGCAATTCGGGCTATTTATAATATGAAGCACCGGGATTCATTAAGAGAAAAGTTCAAAGAAATTAATATACTAACTGTTCCTTGTGAATATATTTACCAGGTCCTTAGATATGTTAGAAAAAATGTTGAGTCTCTCCCGAGGCTTGGTGAGCAACATTGTAAGGAAACCAGAAATAAGTATAAACTGGCTTTTCCAAAAATCAGACTCGCCAAAGTGAGTACCTCTTTCGTAGGACATGGTATAAGATTTTACAATAAACTTCCAAAAGAGGTCCTTACTTTGTCAGAGAATAAGTTTAAACAGTATATTAAGCAGGGCCTACTGAAAAAGGCATATTATAAAATAAATGAATATTTGGATGATGGTGAAGCATGGTGTTATATTGATACTGATTTTGATGATAGTAGGTAATTATTTGATTAATTAATATAATTTCCTAACTTTTGATTCCTCTTAAGAGTTAACATTAATTAATTACAGACTGTAAAAGGAAATAGACTATATGAGACAGGTAGGCAAAGATATATATGTTTTTCTTTTTTCATTAACCTGAATTCCTGCTGTCTTGTATTTTCTTATCCCTTGGTTAAAGTAGATATAAGTAATTCAATGTATAGTTTAAGTTTATGTTAAAAAAAAAGACATGATCTTGCCAAGTTTCTTGCCCGTTCTTCTTAGCAAGACTAATCGAATGGGCGGAGGTAGGCATGTATTTATATACGTAACCTATTACTATGTAGTATATAGGATGGGATTTGGTTGGCCGCCTGGATTCGTGCTGGGGGCTCGGTTGGTGATCATTTAACCTTGTTCCTGGTCCCTGGCCGGGTCTCCGGTATGGGTTCGGGCGATTGATTGGATTTCACCTTGTATAATAATATTTTACCTATAATTTTAATTGTATATATATTGCTACATAAATTAAATAAACATTTAATCTAAGTAGTTCATGTACATTTATTATTTTATTACATATATTTTTATAAGATTAAAATTTGACTTGTGAAACGTGTATTATATATACCTACTTTGCAAAATAAACTTTTTGAATTTTGAATTTTGAATTATTTTCTTCTAATTCCAGGGTGTTTTGCTTCTTTGGTGAATTTTGTCCGGCTGGCTGAGAGATGACCGCCACGTGGTGTTTCACGGTCAAGCTGTTCCTTTGTTAGCGAGGTTGGAGTTCATTCACCTTTAAGTTGGACAGCAACGACGTGCCAGCTTGGTAGAAATATTGGTGAATTTCAAGTATGTGTCGTAGGTTTTATTTTTAACCTCACATAATAAAAGGTGGCTTGGTCGGGATGTTACCAGGACACTTAGATTTATGACTTTTTTTAAACCAAGTGTAAATTCTTCTTCCTGTTTCACTGAATAACCTAAACTGTAAAATTTAATAGTTCCGTAATTTTTTCCTGGTAGTACTGAATGGTATACCAGACGATTAAGTCAAAAGAGTATGTTCGACAAATATCATTTAGATGGATTCACGGCTCCACTGAGCTAGATTTTATTTGGAAACTATTTTCCTTGTTTTTTTTTCAAGTTTTCTTACTCTTAAAGTTTATTTTATGTAAATTCACAGGATTCAATGTAATATAGTTACCTGTGGTTATGGCGGTACCAATCCAACCAGATTATTCACTTAAGAGTTTTAGTAATGTCTTGGCAGAATTTATGCCGTATGTAATGTTGCTACCTGTTGTTAAGGCGGTACCTGTCACAACTATTTGATGTTCTAAATGTTTTAGTAATGTCTTGGCAGAATTTATGCCGTATGTAATATTGCTACCTTATGTTAAGGCGGTAACTGTCGCAACTATTTGATGTTCTAAAAGTTTTAGTAATGTCTTGGCTGAATTTATGCCGAATGTAATATTGCTCCCTGATGTTAAGGCGGTAACTAACACAACTGTTTGAGGTTCTAAAAGTTTAATAAGGTCTTGGCCAAAATTTTGTAACAATGTAATATTGTCAGTTACATCTTAGTCTTGTGAAATTATACATTTTTTTGATAAAGTTAAATACACTTAATTGTAAAGTACCTCGAAGTTTTCTTCAGAACCTTTTTCCAACTGTTAGGTTACAATTAGGTCATTTTTTTTAATTTTATATTGTAAGCAGCACGACTGGTGGAAAAGACCGGGTACCCGCTGGTCGTGCAACTTTACATGATTTCACAGTTTTGTTTGAGATTTTATTCCATTGTTACAAAACTATTATTCAATTTAATTATTATCCAATATTGTTTTTATTAGCTATTAATTGCATTTTATTTTCTATTTCTGTGACATCCCGTTTCAATTTTAATTTGTATATGTTTTTTCTCTCGTTAACTATAGGTATCGAATGTAAAAATAAGCAAAAAAAATCGCAATAGGCATTGCTCTTATAGAAAACGAATTACTTGTTCGTAAAAAAGGTAAAAATTGATCGCGGTAGACCCGGTTATATATATTATAATACTTGTTTTTATAGGGTAGTTTCATTATATGAGACATTGTTATATTTATTGAAATATAATACTACAGAGCGCTGGATGGAGGTGTTACATAAGAAACTGTTTTACATAGTTTTACTAGTCAGTTTTATATTGATTCACATTTTTCGAGTTTTAATATTACTTTTAATCATTAAAAGAGAAAAATAAAGGGAAGAGTAATCGTTTAAAATTGGGCTTACTTAATGTAAAATCCCTGAACACCGGTAAAGATGAGTTATTGATGTCTATGAAAAAATATAAGCCAGACATACTGGCACTTAATGAGACTTGGATGAAGGAGGGCCAAGGCACTATATGTGCGCCGAAAATACCCGGTTACGCTCTAAAATTATCCCCAAGACATAAGGGTGTCAGGGGAGGTGGTGTAGGGTTTTATATCCGTCATGGTTTAAAAACGCGCGTACGTAGTCATCCAAATTCTGACCTCGAACAGTTATGGGTCGAGCTGCGACTGCGGGGCGCGGGGCGCATCGCTATCGGCACTGCCTACCGACCGGATGCGTCGTCCAAGACTCGAGTACCAACCGGCACCGCTATCGATGCACTAAGCGAGTCTGTTAGCAGCTGCGGTGATTGTGACCATATATGTGTTTTGACCGACTTTAACGTTGATCTCTTGAAACCGAACAAATCTCCCGCACCTGAGGTTCTTTCCTTTTTTACCAATCAGAATTTGACTCAGTTGGTGCAGGAACCTACGAGAATTAAAGATAACACAGCTACTTTGTTGGACTTAATTATTACAGATTCCCCACAATTATTTAAAAATATCAGTGTTCACCATAACCCTCTGCTCAGTGACCACGCAATGTTACTAACCGAACTACCAATTCAGAAACCAAAAGTACCGACAAAATACTTACAGACACGACTTTTAAAAAATATTGACGAACGATGCTTTTTTGTAGATCTTGAAAATCTCCCTTGGCATGAAATTCTGGTAATGGAGGATGTTAATGAAATGGTCATACGTTTTAATGAACTAATCCTTACCTTATTTGACAAACATGCTCCTTTGATTCGAGTTCGAGCCAATCAAACTCCTTGTCTATGGTTAACGGATGTCATCAAGCTCATGATGTCCCTCAGAGATGAAGCCTACAAAAAGGCAATTTCCACAAAAACTGAGCAACATCGAAGATACTATCAAGATCTCCGTAACCTAGTCAACAGTGCAATAAAATGGGAGAAAACTGCTTATTTTACTTATTTTGTGAACAATAACTCTAATAGCCCCTATAAAATGTGAAATCATTTGAAACGAATATCTATTATTGGAAAAACTGATGCTTCAAGTATTCCGGATCATTTGAATAATCCAAATAAAATTAATGATTTCTTTTTGGATATTCCCGGTAATCCTCAAGCAGATAATAATCAGTTCAATTTCTTTGAAAGTAATACATTTACAGACAGTGTTTTTAATATTAAACACTGCACTGAGGAACAGGTTGATAAATTATAAGCACTATTGATACCAAGGCAACGGGTCATGACACTTTATCAGTAGAAATGATTCGTATGACCCTTCCAATAACACTGCCTGTTATAACTCAAATTGTTAATAAATAAATTTTTAATAATGTTTTTCCGGATGCTTGGAAATTATCTAAGGTCAAACCACTACCCAAAGGAAATAACGTGGAGAATTTCAAGGATCTAAGACCAATTAGTGTACTACCGGTTCTCTCCAAGATTGTCGAAAGAGTGGTTGGTACGCAATTGACAAAATACCTTGAGTCCGAAAAAATCATCCCCAGATTACAATCTGGATTCCGTAGTGGCCATGGCACGGAAACTGCACTAGTGCATGTCACTGATGATGTTATTACCAGTTCTGATTCCGGCGCGGGCAGTGTCCTTGTGCTATTGGATTTTTCTAGGGCATTCGACTGCCTGAACATGGAGCTTTTGCTGTCGCAACTGAAATACTATGGATTGTCGCAGGCTACATGTTCATGGTTTTATTCATATTTAAAAAATTGCCAGCAGTATGTAGTTTTAGAAGATGATCAGGGTAACTTAGTCAAGTCCAAAGTTAAAACGGTATCACGTGGTTGTCCTCAGAGTTCAATATTGAGCCCATTACTGTTTATTCTGTACACGGCTGATCTATCGCGAAATATACAACATTGCAAAATCCATTTATACGCTGATGACACCCAAGTCTATTACTCCTTTAAACCGGAAGACACTACTGAGGCGGTCCAAAAAATAAATAGTGATTTGGATACCATTCAGGAGTGGGCTCGTAACAATTCTCTGGTGTTAAATCCCCACAAGACAAAATTTTTGATTTCGGGTACGAAGAACTAATGCACGTCCATTAGTAACAAAACTCCTTGCATTCAAATTGACGGCCAAAGTATTGAAAATGTAAAATGTGCGCGGAACCTTGGCTTAATGATGGATAGCGAACTTCGGTTCGAGGCACATGTAAATTCTAAAATTAGAAATGCCTTCTATAGGTTAAAGGTACTGTATGGTATTCGACAGTTTTTAAGAGAAGAGGTCCGGGAACTACTGGTAGAGAGTTTAGTTTTGTCTCTATTTAATTTTTGTGATGCTGTATACGGGCCGCGAATCTATGTCAAAACAGAACGCGCCATACAGCGCGTACAAAATGCGTGTGCACGTTTTTGTTACGTGGTTCCTAAACGAGCACACATCACACCATTTCTAAATAATAAAAAAATAATAAAAATGAATGGCCGTAGACAATTGCATCTTGCTTCCTTTATGATAAATTCACATGGACCCGAGACACTCACGGTCGATTTACACGCAATCGAACTACGGAGAGAATGGTCATAGGGAAGCACAAAACTACAGCTTACAAAGGAGACTTCAAATACGCAGCCGCAAAAATTTGGAATGACCTACCACCACCTTTGAGTAAATACATGTGTTCTGTTACCTTTAAAAAATATATCAGACTATGTATTCTCAGCAAGCAATGTAAAGCAATGTAATGCTGCTTCGTATTTAAGCTTCTTTTCTTTTATTTTGTTTTTATAATTATTGTGTTGCATGTTAATATTTTATTCTCTATTAATTCCAATTCAAATAATGCTTGTTTTTTTTTTTTTTTTTTGTGGACATTAGACATTTTGATTAATTAATAATTGTTAAATTATTATTTTTTGTTATATTTTAATTATGAATGATTCCTAGTTTAATGTAAATAGGTACAATTTCTTCTTCATTGTTATTATTATTTTTATTTTACCCATACCTGCCATTGTATTTTTGTATCATATGCTTTAAAAAGGGGCAAACTGAAAATCAGCGCTGCAAGTTGCTTCAACTTGTAGTATTTGCTGAGTTTGCTCCTTTTTGCCATTTTGCATTATGTTGCACTCTTTTTTTTTTTGCTTTTTGTGTTTTTTTTTTGGCAAATAAATTTATTTCACTTTCACTTTCACTTTCAAAATATTTTAGGTTTAAATTTACAGAAGCATTTCTTAATTCTTAATTCCTATTTATGCTTTTAAGATTTTTTGTGATCTTTTTTAATTATTAGATTATTTAGTAATTAGGAAACACTTTTTTATGGTAATGGCAAATAAAAGCTATTTTTACTTTATTTTATTATTTTCATTTTTATTTTTATTATATTTGAGACATGACTCGAGGAACCGCTTTATGTTGTGGTGGCGTCTATAGCATAGTACATAGGGAAACAAATGGTAATAAGACAACAGTACTTGATTTAAATTTATTTTTAAATAAGTAAAACATGATACTTAGCGTTAGAAAAAACATATATATTTTCTTACTTTATCATATTTTCTTAATATCTACGACTTCAACGTTATCAGATTCAAAAAAATCATTGTGGGAATATACGCTTAGAACATACTCTAAGTCACTATTCAAGTCTATAGGCAATTTGAAATCAGAATAATTAATATCTTCTTCAATAAAACCATCATTTTGACAAATATAACGAAATTCGTAGTGATGGCTATTTTCTTTATTGTAATCATCTTTTCCTTTCTTTGATTTTGGCCATACATGCACGTTATATTGACTACAATCTCTATTGCCACAGTCATCGGGTGGCTGAAATTTTAATTGTATACTTCCGGAAACGTTATTAGCGGTACGATTGGCTGTGACTAATGTAGGCATACGCGGGTGGTCTAAAAATAAATACACTTTTACAGAAAATAACAAAACAGAAAATATTTAACGTGTAATTCGAAAATGTTCATAATTAAATAATTAAGGGTAACTTTTTAATTAGGCCCTACAAATTTAAACTGTTCCTTGCAAAACTATTAACAGTAAATATATTGTTTGGCTCCGAACTTTTCTTGATGGTTGTGATTGTCGGCACTTGGTGAAACTTTCTTAAGTGAAGAACGTACATTCTAGCAGCTATAGGAGACCTTCTTAGAACGTACCTACATTCTAGCAGCTATAGGAGACCTTCTTAGAACTTGGCACCCATTTTTTCAATATTTTTTTTGGCGTAGCCGATAACTGCTTTTCCTTTGTTTCTCATATGGGAAATGTGCTTTGTAAATAAAATTTATGTTAGCAAAAAGTTATTGTTTATATTTTTCTAAAGTGTTTGTTTAGTGTTATTATTCTTATTATTTTTCTTTATATTACTCTTTTTTCCTTTTTTTATGTGTATGTATAGCCTTGATTTGTTTTTGTATACGCAATCGTTTTGAGTGCAAACTTGTAAAGATAGACGTAAAAAAGAAAAATAAATAAATAAATACTTAGGTACCTACCTAGGTATATTATATACAACCTGCTCGCTGTTCAACATAATCAAGGATTTATATTACTTACTACGTTTTATAACAATTCAAGTAAGGCGATTAGCACTGTGAAGATACGGACTTAGTAAAATTGTAAAATATTGGACTTTTACAATTAAAACACATTTTATGAATATGGTGTTTGGTATAATAGACAATAAAATACTCGGAAGTTAACAAATAAATAAAATTGTGAAAAATACACAAACATGACCCAAAAAATGGAAAACTTAATAAATAAACAAGAAAATCATACAGCGTAAATACAAAAAACTCAAACTTTAAAAAGACACCAAGATAGTGACAAGACTACCAACATAAAGATAGTGACGAGACTACCAACATAAAGATAGTGACGAGACTACCAACATAAAGATAGTGACGAGACTACCAACATAAAGATAGTGACGAGACTACCAACATAAAGATAGTGACGAGGCTACCAACATAAAGATAGTGACGAGACTACCAACATAAAGATAGTGACGAGACTACCAACATAAAGATAGTAACGAGACTACCATAAAGATAGTGACGAGACTACCAACATAAAGATAGTGACGAGACTACCAACATAAAGATAGTGACGAGACTACCAACATAAAGATAGTGACGAGACTACCAACATAAAGATAGTGACGAGACTACCAACATAAAGATAGTGACGAGACTACCAACATAAAGATAGTTACGAGACTACCAACATAAAGATAGTGACGAGACTACCAACATAAATAACTAACAATGTTTATCGAAACCAATATTGTTCCACTAGACATTAATTTTATATTGTTCTTACGTACCAATAAAATCGGTTGGACAGTTATCACTCATGCCTTTATTATGGTGATTAGCTACAACCATAAATAACTGATCTTTTACATCTTTATTTTCATCTAAAGTAACAGTAGTTTCAATCCTATCAGCTGGTACTCTACCAGCGATATCCCATTTTGTGTTGCAAAGTTCCCGATTCTGGTACTTTATGACGTATTCAGTTAACTTAGAACTGTCTTGGTTCGGTTTTTCCCATTGTATTGTTACCTTGTTGTTATCAATTTTTATAATAGTTGTGTTTTTGGGACATGCAGTTGTCGCTGAAATGTTACGTGAAAAAAATCATCATATTGACATTTAAAAAGAAAAGAAAAAGCCCCCTCGAAAATATTTTAAATCTGAAACATAATGGTTTGTTAATAAAAATGATAATATACAGGATGTTATATGAAGTTGCGGAAGCCGGAAACTGGCGATATTACTCGTCCATACGAACAACTTTTACTATAGAGCCAACCATAGATCGTGAAAAAGAAATCAGCTGTTCCATAGAAAAACTTACATAGCTACCCAACCAACATGTATGAAATAACAGTTATTTTTCTCGATTACTCAAATTTTTTATAGAAAGTTGTTTGTTTGGACGAGTAATATAAAATTGGCTTCCGCAACTTCTTCTTAACATCTTTAATAAAACTCACTTGTACACTATTTTACACATTTACTTAATAGTTATACACCCAACCGGTTTCAAATAATTAATTCATTTTCAAGGGTTTTATTTATTTATCTACGAACTACTGCAACTACGTGCTGTAAAAATCAACACCCTGTAAATAAAAGATGAATTTAATTGGTTTTCAAAAACTTGTAATTAAACTCGTCCATACGAACAGGTATTCGGTCATTCCTCAGTACTTAAAGACGATTGTTTTCAACCGGTTCATTCTGCCAGGCATGACTTACAGTGCCAAAAAGTGGACACTGACACCAGTTCAAAATGGCTCAACGAGCGGGCTATGATCGGAGTATTTTGTTGGATTATATTATCATCAAAGAACCAAAATCATCGATATATACCTATACCTATACATACGACCAGTGGCGTGCACAGAACTTTTTGTTGGAAATGCAAACAATTGGTCAAGAACAACAATAAAAAAAATATAAAAAAATTTAAATATCACTTTGAAAAAAAAAAGTTTGTATTGGAAATTTTCACTCTAGGGTAGACATTGTCTACCCTGGCGTCATACAAAATTTTTTTTTTCAAAGTGATTTTTAAATTTTTTCATATTTTTTTATTGTTGTTCTTGACCAATTGTTTGCTTTTCCAGCAAAAAGTTCTGTGCACGCCACTGCATACGACATCTAAGATTAGCAAGCTAAAGTGTCAATGGGTTGGTAACATCTGTAGAAGAACTGATGGGCTAAAAGATCTCAAGTGGAGACCACGAATTGGCAGATGCTGTGAATATTATTCATTTATTCTAAATTTATATAACATCACAGGTTAGAAACTTATGCGTTACAAAATTTCATTACTGAAATCGTTCAAAATAAAAATAAAATGAGATTGAAATTCACGTAATAAAATTAAATATGAAGCATATCAACAATTTTGTTTATTATAAATAGAGGCGTTTTTTCATTCATCACTCTCGCAGGCGGTCAGATATTTTTCAATCACATTCATCAATCTCATCCATCAGCCTAGTTCGTCCACTGCTGGACATAAGCCTTTCCAGGACTTTGCCTTTCCCGGCGGTCATCCTGGAAGAATTTCCCATACGCACACACGCTGGGCAGGCGGGTTGGTGAGTGCGGTGCCGGAACCCTCACACCAGTGACGCCACTGCCCTTCACCGGTCTGTTCCATATAAGGCCCCTTTTACTATGCTAAACTTAAAAAAAGATATGTATTTACTTTTCAATTAAATTAAAGTGGAGATCATCTAATAATTTTGTATAACATGTGGATTCATCTATATATGAGCGCTTTACACAATTAATTTACAATTATTAATCAGAAAGACATCTTGTAATGTTAGTAACACAAAAAAAATAAAAAGTATACGTGCTGCCATTTTAAGGATACCTTTTTTATTGAGAAATGGTGTGATGAGCTTGACTGTGTATTGAAAAACAGAAGCGAGTGCATGCGTTTTGCGCGCGTTGAATTGCGCGTTCTGTCTTAGCAAATAGTCTTGGGCCATATACGACATCCCCAAAATTGAACAGCGATAAAACAAGTGTTTTAGTTAGAGTTATTCGCACTTCCTCGGATGGGAATTCTCGATATCCATATAGTACTTTGAGCCTATAAAAAGCGTTTCTAGTCTTATAAGTAGTTTATATGATCTTGAAACCTTAATTCATTGTCAATAGTTAACCCCAAGTTTCTAGCAGATTTTACCATATCTATAATTTTGTTATCTTTTTTCAGAATAGGTGATTGTTTTGAGATTGCGCTATATTGATGTTTGGTGCCTAGTACCAAAAATTTGGATTTTATTAGGATTAATTACAAGACAATTTTCTTTTGAACAACTTGTTACGGAGTTATGGTCTTCATTTATCGCTTGTATATTTTCATCTGTATGGAGCGGGGCAAATGAGCGGTATATTTGGGTGTCGTCCGCGTAAAGATGCACTTTAAAATGTAGGCAGATCAGCAGTATATATAATAAATAATAGCGGACTTAAAATGGAACCCTGCAAGCATCCCCTTGTTACATCAAGGATTCTCGACCGTTTCAGGCTCCCGTTCTCATCGATAGTTTCAACATACTGCTGCCTATCATTTAGATATGACTGAAACCATGAGCAAGCTGTTTTTGATATACCATAGTACCTTAGTTTAGCTAAAAGCAACTTGGTATTAAGGAAGTCGAATGCACGGGAAAAATCAAGAAGTACGAGAATACTTCCTTAGCCCTTATCTCAAGCTGCCAGAATGTCATCATTGACGTGAGCTAGCGATGTGTCTGTGCCTCAAATCAATCTATTAGCAAATAAATCACACTCTGGTGCCGAAGACAGCTGATGTGTTGAGCGATAACTGGACAAGTACGAGCGAAGATATACTACGAACAACAGTGTGTGACGTCGGTACAAACAGTCGACATACTTGACTGTTGAGCCATGGGCAGTCTAATTCACCACGCAACGTGCGGCAGGCAATGACAAGCTGCTCTCAGTCTCATCAGACTTGCAACGAATTGAATCCAACCATACCAAGAATATATTTTGTCAGATTTTGGTCCCAAATTTAATTTTGCCTGTAAAAAGAGCTGTGAAGAGAAGTTTTTATTTCCTTTAGATTTTTGAAATTTTTAGGGTTACTAAGAACAATACCTAGCCTTTTGTAGCAATCAGCAGTCAGGATCTTTATAGTGCTCGTTGAACGTGAGACAATTATCAAAAATGACACCAAGGTCTTTGATACAGTTCGCACACGAGCAATACTTTTAGACTCCAAGTACATAAGTTGCTTATCAGTGTGGGTCGTTCTCGTGAAAAACACACAAGCATTTGCTGACGTTAAAGTGCAGTTGGTTCTGTGCACTCTATCTGTACAAGAATCTAGGTCCTTCTGTAATAAGCTGCTGTCAGCCATCTGATTTACATTGAGTATCAACTTGAGGTCATCAGCATACAGAAGGCAATATAAGTGTTAAGAATCCTCTAAATTGTAAATAGTTATGACTTAAATAAGTGAGCCAAGGAAAGAACCTTGACTGACACCTAATGGTGTACGATAAGGTTTTAAGATGTAGCAACAGGAGGTGAACGTTCTCGACGTTCTCTCCTTTAGCCAATAGCATAGTAAGTCACTCATAAAAAAAAAACGTTATTCATTCCACCGCGGTATCCCGTGACGGAAATATCTCCCGACCCTGTACTACCGCAGTACCCGCAAACGGTACTTTGGCTCTGTAATTTTACTTACCTTAACTCGTATCACGGTAACCTGTGTGGAGTCCTGAACCTGTGATCATCTGTAACTCTTTGTATCAAGTCTTTGGTTATTTCAATAAACACTGTAAGACGATTTTCAGAGTTTTCCTGGAGAGACCTTCTACACAGAAAACCTTCTGAACTGAGACCTTCTAAACTGAGAACTTCTTCTACACTGGTGACCAACGAGCGGGCTGATATACTACGCTCAAGATTAAGTCACAAGGTCAGGACGAGTTACCGCAACCGCTGGGAAAAAGAAGTACGAGAGAGGAAGTATGGTGACTTTCAACGAAAATAAGTTAAGCCAGCTTATAGCGTCATTATCATCAGCTTCGCCGTGTTATGGCTCCATGGCAACTTTTATAAATCGTTATAATGGCAAAAAAGATGTTGGCGTCGTAACAAAATTCCCGTCTGCTGTCGACACTTTCTTGCTGATGGAAAATATTCCGGAGAAAGAAGCATTGGTCGAATTACCCTTGGGGCTCCTCTATAGCGCTGGTATTTAGTGGGAAGGAATAAAGCACGATATGGAGACTTGGAACGACTTCAAGAAACGGCTGCACGATGCTTTCGCTCCCCAGAAACCTGCTTATCAGCTTTACTGAGAAATAATATTGGAAGTACATGATAAAAACATGTTAACGGAAACATTATTGGCAAAAAAAGCGGATGCTGTTTGCCCAATTACCACCACCAAAGCTTATGGGGACCTGGAAGTCTGTGAACTCTTGAAAATCTGATTCAAAGTGCGAGAGTGAAGAAAAACATCGTGAAAGACTGGACTGAGTCCCGAGGTAAGAGCAGCATGAGTGTTTGAAGTAATGCGAGTTTTGTTAAACTATTGGATATGACGTTGAGGGCTGTAGATGCCGTCAAAAAGCGCTTGAAAAAGGGACTGCCGTAGGCGAAGAGCTGGTGGCTAAAATAAAGCAAGAGACTATGACCCAGGGTCCATCACCATCGTAACTACGATTTTATTGTAATGGATATGTGGCTTACTCATTTGTCTAAAATGCCACAAGGAAAAACCCAAGACTGGAGATTGTTCTATGGATATTCAGCTAGATAAAAGAGCTCGACCAATAGTTTGGCGGCATAGATGAATGCGTCCAACTTGACACATGCGCCAAGTCAAGCATCGTATTATGGTATATAAGGTCTCGGACACTATGAATAACGGATTATGTAATGCAACACAGCAATTAATCTCGTTAATAGTCTATTGCTAGATTGCTAAAGGCAGAATGAATGAATTGGCGTTCTTAAATTGGCAGATTCCCTTGGTAAGAGACCACGTTTCAGCGCCGTAAGCCATTAAACACTGCGGTATTGGTGACGTAAATATATGACGCAACTTTCCAAATCCTACCCACCTCAAGCATATTCTTCTGTCAGCCTCAGTGTCGAAGTTGTTTTACCCAGCTGGATAATTTGACCCAGGTAAACATATTTTTGAACAACTTCGATGCTGACATGATATTATCGACGGTTGCTGGCCTTGACATGACATGACAGTCGAACATGAACTTAGTCTGATCTAAATTCATCCGTAGGCCCACTTGTTTGGAAGAATTGCTTAGGTTGCGCCGCATTTCCTCCAGTTCTAGCAGCAATTCAGGCATTATGACGTTTTGTCAGCAAAACGAAGATGTGAAATATACTGTCCGTTCACGTTTATAATAATAATAATATTATTTTATTTCAGACCAAGTCCATATTTTGTTCGTAACAGAATTGCTTAAAAAACTATATTAGTATACATATTTACACTTGAAACATTTATTTAATGTTTAACATTGCAGCTTTGGACCCCATATGTAATAAGTTCCAGTGCCGCACAACTGGACAATCCAACCGATCCAGTATGGTGTTGAGAAGGCTGCTGGGATTGTTTCTCACGCGCCGCATCAGGGAGGCCCATCTTTTGCGTAATATTGACTCCCAGCTGTCAATACGAGCCTCGGTAAACATGCCTGATGCGCTGAAAAAGTGAGGTGATCCCATCAACATCCTCAAACCATTATTATATTGGACGCGCATAGCACTGAGCGATTTGCGAGTACAGCCCACCCACAGGCTGCACGTGTAAAAAGTCTGGCAGTATGCCTTGAAAAGGGTGATTTTGACTTCTTTTGTACATTGTGCAAACCTGTACAAACCTGACCCAGTTCCCCAGGTATTTGAATTTGGTGACTGCTCAACACACTATCTCCAAGTTTAATCGGAGGGACAAATTTGGGCAGTTTGTTACCCGCCTTCAATATGAGCATTTCGTTTTTCCTGCAGTTGTACCTCAGGCCATGGGACTTTGCGTACCTTTCACAGATGCTTATTAGAGTCTCAAGAGCTCTAACCGAGGGGCTTAGCAGCACCATATCATCGGCGTAGCTGACGTTGTTTGCAAATACGCCATCAATTGAGCATCCTACGCCGGCCCTACTGAGCTCCTCGATCAGACCGTTTGTGTAGAGGTTGAAGAGTCGTGGTGAGGTTTGGCCACCCTATCTCACCCCGCACTCGTATCCTTTTGAATATGAGCCAGTCCATCTCACACTGTTCATCTGGTTACTATACCAAAATTTCAAAATCTCTACATACTCCTTAGGTGAGTCAGTGTCCCTCAGGAGCTTATCCCATAGAATACTATATTGAACAAGGTCAAACGACTTCGAAGGATCGAAAAAACAGGCATACACCGGCATTTTTTGCATCACATAGTAATGGATAGTGTGCTTGAGGCACAGTATCGCTGTTTCCGTCGAAAGTCCTGGCCTAAAACTAAACTGCGCCTCATGAAGGTCTACATGCTTTACAAGCTGGTGATCCAGTAAACTATCCATCACCCTCGCTATTACGGTTGCCAAAGTTATTGGGTGGTAACTATTCCTGTCGGAGGCGTCTTCCGTCTTGTTCTTAAAAATAGATACAACTATGGTCTTCATAAACTCCTGAGGTAAGTAGGCATGACCTATACAGAAATTAAATAACATGGCCAGCACCCTTGGTAGGTGTACACCCGCGTACTGCAAATGCACGATACTGAGGCTATCGTGCCCCGGTGATTTACCTAGTGTCATATGTTTTATTGTACACGCAATATCCTTAAAAGGTAAAGCGAGAATACTCACCACCTGACACAGTCCCAGTATCGAGTTCCTGCTGCTGCACTGGTCCTAGAGGAGATTTGACTTGAAAATGTTCTTTGAACATTTTGGCAATTTGACTAGGCTGACATTGACCCTCCACACTCGCGGGCACACACTTCCTAGCCTCCAGCTTCTTAGTGTGCTTCCAGAAGCTCCGAAAGTCCATAGCTTTATGGTGAGTAGCTAGTATGTCCATTTTTATTTGATTTTCATTGTCTTGGCACCATTTTATCTTGAACTTAAAGCGCTTTCTAGTTTCACACATTCTTTCGTAAACTTCACCAGTACTATAAAAACTATTAAACATACAAATCTGGAAACTGAGTCATGCCTCTCGGTAAGCCTCCCTTACATATCTATTCCAGCCTACAACATGCTTTAGCCTGCTTTGCTGACGCACGTTTCAGAAGCCTCTCTCAGCACTGTAACTATATGGAGATACAAAGTATCTATAATTACCCTATGCCCTGATTTATTACACAGACCGTCAGAACACTGTATAAATTCTAAAGGAAAGTCAATGTCTTTTAGCTTGGCACAGCACTCTTCAGTATACTCATTAATCTGTTCAGTGTCCCTTTCAGCTCATTGCACTTTATCACAAACATTTTCCGTACACAATATTTTTGATGTTAAGTTACCTAACTTACATTGAACTTCGAGCGGAAGGTGGTCCGACCAATAAACCTACCTGCAAGGAAGGAATATGTAATGTTTGTGTTATTTGTAAAAAATGGGACAAACTGAAAACCAGCGCTGTCAGTTGCTTGCTACTAGCATTATTTGCTGAGTTTGGCCCTTTTTGCCACTTTATTTAATTTTTTTTTCTCTGTGCGTGTGTGTTTCTTTTTTGTGGCAAATAAATACTTTTCACTTTCACTTTCAATAAACATCGTAACGTACCTTGACATCAAACACACACTGCAAAGCTGCCTCCGAAGTTAGAGCCACCAAGCCACCTTTTACAGTTTTCATGGGTTTCACTTATAAAAGTATATGTATCTGACGATATCCCTAGCCAATCTACATCACTACACAACCAGCTCCGCTCTTCGCAAAAACTAGATATTTCCTTATAAAATAATTCACTAGGATATGCATTAAAGTCACCAAAAATGTATGCTGATTCAACTTTGCCACTTTCGATCACTGCGTTTATTTCACTAAGTACCTCCGTGAATTCTGTTAAGTTTTCGGCATTGTCTGTGGGCATATACACAGAGAAGATCAAAGAAGAACGATCAGTCACGCAAAGTTTAATCGCAGTTAATCTAACACTATTACACGGAATCACCGATATGGACCAAAACACTCCCTTCCACCACATAATAGCGACACCACCGTGGGGTCAGCCTCTCAAAATACCTGCTGACGAGACGTGTCTACCGCTGATTTGCTGGTATACTCAAAAGCCTGGTCTACAGTTCCAATAATTGTCACATCGTGAGGCAACAGCCACGTCTCTTGAAGAGCAAGTACATGAGCCGTCTTGCATAACTCACGGACACCATCTACATATCTTGTAACAGACTTGCAATTAAAACTAACTAGCTGTGTTAAAGTTTGATTGCTACTTATCATTTTGATTGAACATTAGTTGCCACCGTTTTCTCCACCGTCAGCAAATTCCGTAAGTTATTCGCCCCAAAATCAATAAAACGCCGAAATGAAATGCCCTCAGGCCATAGGTTTTCATCTAAAAAGGTAGAAATCTTGTGCTTTGGAACAAATACTTTATAAGCTTTATAAAGTTGGTCTTTTATATCTACCGCTTTAAATTTACCAGTTGGGTCTATGGCCTGACCTTTTGTTCCAATAAACTTATTTTTAAGCCGGTTTCTCTGTACTAATACCTGATTCTCATCTCGCTCCTTATCCCTAAATTCACCTCAGGATCCTGCCATCTCAGAGAAAGTTACATTATTAGGTGCATTCTGAGTCATATACATCGGGTTTGTATTTAAACTCGCCTTCAAACCGTCATTAGTCATCCGCGGTGAGGCCTCTTGAGCGCATACCGTGGTTTCACGCAATGTTTTCTTCAACGAAATCAGGGTGGTCTCCACGCGCTCGCCATCACCAGAACTAGTTTGTTCTATCAGTTGCGGGGAAGCAATAGTTGTTCCCAAACTCTCTTTGTGCGATGGAAATAGTAATATGTCATTATTTTGTGACTGCGACCGTTGAGTTTGATTCATATTAACTTTGTCCAAATGTTGTCTCGAAGAACTCGTAATATTTGGCAATGAATTTTGGGACAAATTTATAATACCAATAGGCCCGCTTTCAGCTTCATAAATACTGGCGTAAAGTACTGTATGCACCTCTTTTCGTATTGACAAAATTTTTCGTCTCGAAGTTATTTACCAGGAAAGCATTCTTTAAATAATGAAGCTCTAATTTTACTTGAAAAAGCTGCTCAAACGACGCATACTGCCCCTGCACAACTTGAAATTGCTCCTTTACTATAATAATATATCTTAATAATCTAGTTACATCAAAGTGGTCAAATGTAACCGGAGGTAGTTTTCGTAGTTCTCGAGCAACGAAAATTGGTATTTACTCTGCTGCAGTGCACTTAATAAGATAAATTATTGTATTATTTTATTTTATTTTATTGATTTGGAAACAAACAGTTTCCTAACACATAATACAAATAACAATAAATTAATCTTAAAACCAAACAAGTTTCCACATAAATCTTGCAAGTAAATGAATTTATGTGCACGGCATTATAACAACGCAACATGTACTTACGTTATAAGTTACTCAGTAAAGTTACACCAAACAAATCAAATTGAAAAGGGAAAAAATATATATAAATTACCAATTATATTGTCAATAACTCGTTTTAATTTGCCTTCTGGTTTTCCTTTTCGAATTATTTTCTTCTCTGAGGTCTGAACCGATTGGTAAAGCAGATCTTTTGTAGCCACTAGGTCCTCCGTTGAAAAAGCAGTGACGCACAGGCGAATAATGCTTTTCTCATTCATTACGTCCACCTGATTTTGAATAAAGGCAAGAACTTCACTTATCATGATATTACAGTTATTGCATTTTACAACATTTCCCGTCATTGTGATGCGCGGTGAGTCACAGGACTCGCACTCACAACAAGCGAACCGTTCGGCGCACGACGCGAGACTCTTTTTTGCCTCGTTTATGCCTTGTCTATTCCAGTCTGGTGTTTTAAAGACGTTTTCAAGCGTGGCGGTAAAATTTTTTGGGGAAATTACGTCACCCTGTCCCACGCTGCGCTGAAGGTGTATCGGTCTTAATTGTACAACCCGTACTTGGACGGAAATTGTAGCGGAGTCATATAGACATTTCAACATCTCCAAGTGATGCCAGTCAACTTTACATCGCTGCAAGGACTGCAGAACAGACCAAAATTCGATGGAGTCGAAGACTTTCTCGTAGTTCACAAACGCTAAATATAAGGGCTGATTCAACTCTTGGGTTTTCTGTAAATTCTGCCTTAGCGAGTGGATGTGGTGTAGTGCTGTAGCCTTTACAAAACCCAGCCTGATCAGGAGGTTGTAAATCGTTAAATCGATGAACGAGACGATTCGTGATAACTCTTGAGAACAGCTTGCAGGTGTGATGTGGTAAATATAACACGACAACTTATCAACTTATCAGATTTACATTTTTTGAAAACAAATAAGTCTATTTCAGCTTAAAGTTCATGTTTACAGCTGATTCAAAAAAGCAGTAACCTGTTATATATTTAATTTGTATGTCATTCGAAACATACATTTATAGAGAATAAACAAAACATAACTTGCAATAAAACATTGCTTATCAGAAAAACAAAAATTTTTTTTTATGTGATCCCGAGTCACTGCCGCATGACGCACTGAACTTGCTGCTTGAAACCTGAGAGGACCGGGTGGGTGGTGAACTGAGTGGTTAAAATGGCGGAATCGTTTGCAAGATCTCGATGGGATGCTTCACGACCTTAACACTTCCTCTCGACGAGTGTTCCTTGGCATGAAATTGAACAAGACTAGTCCTTTCGGTAAAAAGATCCTCGAAGTTTTCCAGGAATATGTCTCCCCAGGGCAGATTATACAATTAGCTAGGGACAACTTCGACAAAGAGTCCACATGGAGGATTCGGCGTATATGGGCTACATAAAAAAAAATCTACTAGTGATTTAAGAAAATCTACACAGTATAACAGATTAAACGCAAATCTCTGTACAGGCACAAAAGATATCAGAAGGGTACAGAAATAAGACAGCTATGTTACTAAACACTCACGCATCATATCCGTTAATCTATCCGAGAAAAGATCACACTGCGGTGCTGACACCAAAAGAGCGTTGATCTCCGTGTACCAGTGGGGACTCGATGCACCCCACGGAGACCAAAGAGGGAATGGTACAAAAAGCTGAACGATGACGAAACGTGAACAATGACGGTTGGACAAGTTCACTGATTCAAATTAAATCAATGAGCAATGAAGCAGCTTGTGCTTGGAGTCTTGAATGGATCATATCAGAAATGAGGTGATTCAAAGAACCATTGTCATAATCAAAGTCTCTATGTAAGCTGAAGTAGCAATGAACTGTCTGGTCTCATCTGCCAAAGAACCAGCAACCATTAGGGAAAAAATAACGAGTGATTCTAAGTTAGAACCCTGAGCGTGATGAGGGATTCAAAGGCACAAGAAACATAATAAATTTGGTCTCGTGCAACACATACAACTTTTCACCTAACTAGCGAGAATACAGATGTAAAGACACCATCTTTTCGAGCGAACTCAAAAGAATTCAATAGTTTTTTTTTCTTTAAACAAAACGCTTTATAAATTTTTGCACATAAAAAAATATAAGGAGTGTTAATTGAATCCCAAAAGCCGCGAAAAATCGGAAAATCTTTAACAAACCGATCGAAAACGCAAAACATAACCATCATGCGGGAGTTTTTCTCTATATATCCGTTTCCGGTAGAAGTTTATAAGTTTATACCACTGATGAAGTCTAGCAATACAATACATGGACATGTTTTTCCGTACAAAATGAGTGTTCTTTTTTGTGCTGATTCGAAGCGAACTTATTGGAAACCAAAATTGACACTTGTCAAAGAGGCCACATGGAGGATTCAGTATGTATGGGCTACTTACATTAAAAAAGATTAAACCCAAATGTAGATAAAGTCATTTTCTCATCTTTATCATTATTTCAGAGTACGTTCACGTGAATCACTGTAGCGAACAGCACCAAAATGTCAATAATCAAATTTCATAATTATCTGGTCGTCAGCCAGCCTGGCTACTTGTATTATTATAGAGGTCAGCTGTTTATTCGGAGTCCATAGTTTATGGTACGGATTCCATACACAGGATTTCGAGGAGTTTACCTTGTCTACGGTATCCGACAAACTGTGGGGCTGTGCGTAGCCTCCTTAAGTGTTTGGAATCCATGTAGAGTGAAAGAGATTAGTTTTCATTAGTTTTCCGATGGATGAGTACAAACATTTGTTCAGCAAATAGTGGCACAATTTTACCTAGCACGGATAATATAAAAATATTCAGTTCTCTGCATATTTGTATGCCCTGTAACTTTACAAGGTTCAATGGCCAGAGTGGTCGTTTCTCAGACCACTTGAACTTCATGATGTACAGTTTTGTTCCTCCTTATGTTTTTGTTTGTTTTTTTTTTATTGTATAATAGATCCAAATGAAATAAGTATTACTTACATGACCTGTTGGTATTGGTCATGGCAGTATTGCTTGCACTAAAATTATATTTTGGATCTAAATGTATGAATTAAAACGGCAAAATGAAGTTTGTAATTTTTACAAAATTTGAATTCAAATCTTATTATAATGGTAAACGTCAAGGCACGAGACCTACTCCTGGATTGGTTTTTTATATTTGGCTATTTTGTTCCCATTAAAGTTTTTCCGATGGACAAGTACAGAAATTTAGTCAGCGAATCGTGGCACAACTTCACATACATTCTCGATAGCCAGAGTTCTTACCAGTTTTCGTTTCTCAGACCACTTGAAATTCACGATCTACAGTTTTGTTCCTCCTTATGTTTATGTTTGTCTGTATGTTTGTTTTTTATTTTCTATAATAAATCCAAATTAAATAAGTATTACTTACATGACGTAGCATTATTGTTGTAGGTCGTGACAACATTGCTTGCGTTACCAATTACACAGTACCATTTTGGTGTTGTCCAGACATTCTTAGACTTTACTCTGATCGAATATGTTTTACTGAGATCTAAATCAACATCAAAATTATTAGTCAGAGGAACGTGGATCTGTACTATTTTATCCTCAGTATCGGGTAGATCTCCCACATTAATCCAATTATCGGTACCGTTTTCCGCATACTCTATCTGGTATAAAGTATTTTGTCTTAGTTGTTCGGGAGAGGACCATTGAAGCACTACTGATCCGTTCCATTCATTATAATCATTGTGAAACATCCGTATAATTTCCAAGTTTTTGGGAGGTTCTAGGTTAATCCTGTACCCTGCCAATGAAAACATGTTTAAGTTAAGAATAATAACTCTTACATTTTAAAATTATAGTATGCCTATTTGCTCAATTAACTGAATTAATTCAAAAGTTTTCATTCTTCCTCAATCTTTTTCAGTAATGGAGCATATTTTGCAGTCATTCATACTTAAAACTATCAGTCATATACCACTGGTGTAATATTCTAAACTCTACTGATCCCAGTGAAAGAAAAACTAGCCAAGTGCGAGTCGGACTCGTGCATAAAGGGATTCGTACCACTAATAGTACATTACGATACGAGAGCGATGAAACGTTTTCTGACGAGTGTGAGTTTGCGGCACGAGCCGAAGGCGAGTGCTGCAATCACACGAGTCGAGAAAAAGTTTCTCGCACGAGTTTCGTATAATTTTTCATAGCACAAGTGTGGAAAATGCCGACTTTACGCACGCGCAGCGTGCGTAGTGGTCATTTTACGCACGGTGTGCTATAAATAAATATGTGTACGGTAGCGCCTGACAACCATTCGGCACATTCTGAGTACGGATTCCTAATGATTTTTACGTGCTGCCCTCACCGACAGTCTCACCGGTCACACCATCTTTGATAACTATGCCTGCACACCAGCAGCTTTACGATACCTTGGCTAGAAATCCTACATATCATCAGATCCCTACATCTCTAACTGTATCGGTGACAACGACGCCTTGTACGAATGTCGTTGCTTTCCAACAGGAAAACAATTTGGTACAGTATCTTCATCACCGGGTAAGTATGCCATCAATCATGTCACCATATGTCACTTATACATCTTACCCACATAAACGTCCTCCTCCAGTGCAAGTATCTTTGCCTTATCTATGCAATTCGAACATAAATAACCTTCCGTCGTCATGCTTAAGTCAAAACAACAACGCTGTCAGTCAATCACAAACACAAAATGGAAATTAAATTACAAACAGTGAAATAACCGCTTTAACAGCGGCTATCGCCAATTTATCGACAAAAGCACCATATAAAAAGTTTCCACTTTACTTTAGTGGCAAGCCACGCGAATGGTTACCATTTAAGCGTACGTTTGACGATACTAAACACTCATACACTCCACTTGAGAATGTAATGAGGATACGACAAGGTTTATCAGGGGAAGCTTACGAAGCAGTTTATGACATGTTTTTCTCTGCGGTAGAACCTGAAGTAATAATGAAGAGTCTTCAGAGACGATTCGCTCGTCCTGATGATTTGATTCAGAGTGAGCTTTGCACTATTACGTGCTTATCCAAGATTATCGAACGATGTAAACGAATTAAATAAATTTGCTGGCAAGGTACGTAACTGCATTTCTACTATGTATCTTATAAATGATACGTCGTACCTCTGTTCACCAGATTTATTCAATACCTTGTTTTCAAAACTTAACCCTATTCTCAAAGTAAGATGGGTTTACTTTGCAACTGCGTTTTCACGTGCCACAACTACACCTATTTCAAAGCTCGAGATGCTAGGTAATTTTCTAGATGAAGAGGCGGATCGCCAGTCCGAGTTTGGGAATTTTGTCACTCAGACTGACTAATTTAGGCAACAACAACTCTATCTGACCGACGACACATTTAAATCAGAGTAATTCAAGGGTTCATATTAACACGGAATCAACTACAAAGGAAATTGCTGCTCCAAAATGTTCTCTTTGTACAGAACTACATAACGTAAGTGCATGTAATACATTTTTATCCCTATACGCTGGTCTTGGATTTGTGAGAACAAGGTCTGTTGCAAGTGTGTCAAGGGATGTAAGCACGAATGGTCGAAATGCTCGGCCAAGCCATGCGGAAAAGGAAACTGCAGAGGGCGCCATCATCGCCTTAAACACCGTGACGTGCCATTTTACCACTGCACGGGTTACACAGTCTTCCCACGCGGCCGCATCTACAAGAGAGCCGACCGCATCCACAGCCGTCTTCGACAACATCATCTCTCCATGGGTAACCATTGACTCCAGGTGTAAAAGGAGAGTCGACTGACTAGAGCCAAAATATTACAAATTCCTGCAACACTCCTCGGCGCTTATCAGTACTGCTAAAATGTTACCTGTAGAGATCTCAGGCCCATTAGGTAGCTTATCTACATATGCTTTACTTGACGATGGCTCTACCGCTACCCTCATTGACTCAAAAGCTCCTCAACAACTAGGAGCAACAGGTCCTCAAGACCTCATTCAATTAGAAGGTATTGGTGGTACGCAACGCCGAAATATACCAATACAATATGTACATTTTTCTATCAGAGGAAAATATTCTAACGAGACGCATCAAATAAACAGAGTTCGAGCCATTGAATCACTAAACATTAGACGTCAATCCATGATGAACGTGATGAACTTTTAAAATATCTTCATCTATCCGACATTGTAGAATTTATCGATTATTCTAAAGCGAAACCGTTAGTTCTTATAGGGGTCGAAGATTGGCCATTAACAATCGGCAGAGAGACACTTTTTGGTACTAGATCTCAACCAGTAGCTACTTTGACAGCTCTCGGCTGGGTACTCCATGGCTTCGCTTCTAACGCTACTAAACCTGTAGAATTCATTCACCATTGTGTAGATAGAGATACAGAGCTAGAAAAACTCATTAAAGATCATTACGAGCTTGATTCCATTGGCATCTCTAAACGTAAAAAGCTCACCTCCGCCAACCAACGCGCAATCAATATTTTAACAAAGAAATCGCGTCGGCTAGCAAATGGTCGGTTTGAGGTCGGCCTTCAATGGAAAGATGACAATTCCGTCATGCCCGACAGCTACGGCCTCACCATCAGTAGGCTAAATAGTTTACAAAGAAAACTGTCTAAAGATCCAAAAATCTATGAAGCCTACAACAAAAATGTTATGACATTTGTAGATAAAGATTATGCTGAAAAATTTACCTTAAAAGGTAATGGTAAAGTGTGGTTTCTTCCGCACTTTGGTGTAACACACCCATTAAAGCCAGGTAAGATAAGAGTAGTACACTATGCAGCGGCAACTGTACAGAAAGTAAGCTTAAATTCTTTGTTGCTGCCGAGACCTGGCCTTCTTCAACGATTACTAGCGCTATTATTTAGATTTAGAGAAGGACGTGTCGCTCTAACTGCTGATATACGCGAATTTTTTCTACAAATCAGAATAAGAGAGGACGATAGAAACGCCCTTCGATTTCTCTGGTACGAAGGAGGCCCGGACTCTCCAATCGCTGAATACTGTATGACTTCTGTCATTTTTGGCGCTGCATCATCACCTTGTACCGCAATATATATTTAAAATTAAAATGTTGAGGAATTTAAAGGTGAATTTCTTCTCGCTGCCGAAGCCATTGTCAAAGATCATTATATGGATAACAATATTGGTAGCGTAGATGATCCTCAAGAAGCAGCTGTCTTAGCAAAAAAAAATTGTGAACATACAATCAAAAGCTGGCTTAAAAATAAGAGACTAGGCTAGTAAAAATATGAGTGCTCTGTCTCTTATCCAGCTATTTTAGAAAATAAATACAATTAAAATGAGGATGTCTAGTTATGAAGTGAAAGAGAACCGGTTTAAGCGCTGACATTAGTAGTGGTAGTGGCATACTATGGTAGTGGTGTGCGTTGGTGTACATGCGACAAATTATGACGACGGGCGTACTTATATGTGCATGAAATGAGTATGTGTGCCTGTCTACGATAACTCTGAACGCGATTGTACAACAATTTGACTAAATTTAAAACTTGTATGCAACGATATTTGTATGTATTATAATACGGTACCTATAAGATAGAGCAGAAACAACTAACGTTAAAAAATGCTATAAAATATATGGAGATGTATCCCATTTCGATTTTTATTATTTGCCGTGATATATACACGATAGTATTAACACGTACAAGTATTTTGCAACTGGCTACCTTAGCCAGGCGCTACCATTTTACCGGCTTGTTTTTTGCCATTTTAATGTTGCTATGCTATTACACAGGAGACGGTCAGAATCGGCCTTAACCGCGTACATGAAATAAATTTATACTATAATTTCTGTGAGATTTATTCGTAGCTAGTTTCACTTTCATAATAACACGGACACAGATATTAAAATAATATAAGTACTTAATGTTGCAGCCGGTCATGAGAGCGAACACCGAACGAAACGAAAGCGCGCCATCTACCAAGTAGTCCACAAACTACGCATCCAGCGTGCTTTGATAGAGTCATGCGTGACGCAATCGGCAGTCACAGCTGTTTATTTCACGATTCATGCTTTTCTTCTGGATTTTGATAGAGATTACATTATGATTGACATTTGAGCATGACCCTTTTAAATATATCAGAATCATCGTGAAACATTGTTACAACCATGAACGTTTCATACGCGCTTAAGTTTATTTTCGCAATTCCATATGAAAATAACCTCAAAATAAAAACGATTTATCATAAAAATTTATTAAAAGATGGTGTCCGTTTTAAATGGATAGTCAAACCGTGTTATTTTGAATTTGTTATTTATCACTGACTACAATATATTTTTGTACACTCTTAAGGCATTTTGCTTATGGGGAACTGACCGTCTCCTTTGTTGTTAATTACCAAATGTTGTTGAGGGTTCCGTACCTGTATTGTTTGGTGGTTTGGAATCCTTTGTGCACGAGTGCAACTCGAACTTGGCCAAATTATTAATAATTGTGTGTTTTTTTTAATTGAGAAAATATTCTGTGTAATCAATAAAGTACATGGTTTAATATTATATAAAAATACTGGCTTGCCAAGTTCCAACAAAACTATTAATTATAAAATTACCGCATGGTTCCACAATGCCATATCGTTCGTCCGTTGCCATGATTAGTCCTTTCGCTTCGTGATTCTTAAGCTTTACCCGATGGGTATTAAACGATGCACTTCCCAGGACCTAATTCAGATAACGGAAAAAAAAGGTATGAGAACATGAATGGATTCATTGCAAAGCCTGATGAAAGTAACTCTTAAGTTGACCGAAACGTCAACTTTTTCTCACATAAATCAAAGTGAGTCTTAGCTGTTTTTATCTATTTCGTTTGTATGAGAACATTATGAACAGGATCATGATTTCAAGCAATAAACAAATAGGAAAGTTCTTAGCAAAGTTGTCAGCAAAGTGTGTTTGTACCGAAGACGAGTTTGCTAATCATCTTCCCTCCACTACTATAGTCGGTAATGTAGCCGACTTAGGTGGGATACCGACTCTTAATAATAATAATAATAATAACAAATAGTCACAACACGAAACAATAAATACACTAATAAATAATAAATAACACTTTTTAGATACCATAAAGCAAAACCTAAACGCTGCGTCTAGCAGATTAAAAAGATACATGCATTGTACGGAATGAAAAAAGCAAAATTTACAATTTGTGAATTCAGAGAAACAATTCTACAGAAATCTTTCAAACAATAACTAAAATGTACAAAATTCAACAGGTCCAACTCCATCTCCTGAAATACTAAATAAATTTTGGTCTGATATCTGGGAAAACCCAGCTGATTTTAATAATAATGCGGACTGGATACAACAAGACTCAGAGCGAGTGAAAGATGTCCCTGAAATGAGTGAAATAATTCCGTTAGCAATATTCGTGAAAGTTATAAAAAAACGCATAATTGGAAGGCCCCAGGTACAAAAAATATTTATAACTACTGGTATAAAAAGTTTACAACAGCTCACCCTATACTATACACTCATATTCACAAATTTATGCAAACATCTACGTCTATGCCTAGCTACATTACTCAAGGAATTACTTACATGATACCTAAAAATTCTGATACTGAAAACCCCGCTAAATATAGACCAATCACATGTTTGCAAACAATCTATAAAATAACTACCGGATGCATTTGCAAAGTTATCAATACACACCTACAAACACACCAAATAATCGCTGAAGAACAAAAAGGAGCCCGATAGATGCAGTTACTTTAGGACAAGCAGTTAAACAGAAGAAAAATCTCAATATCATGTATATCGATTATAGAAAAGCCTTTGATTCCGTTCCACACACTTGGCTCTTCTTTATACTTGACCACTATAAAATTAACCGCACCATAATATAATTTTTACGAAATACAATATAAACCTGGAAAACACAGCTAAAGCTAAGAAACGAAATCACAACATTAATCACACCATTTATACAAATCCGCCCACTTTGGTTTTGCCTCGCATTGAACCCATTATCACACAATCTTAACAAGCAGCAAAAAGGGTTTGAGTTTATAGTTTCCCAAAATAGTTTCAACCTATCACATCTCCTTTACATGGATGACATACAAATATACGGTAAAAGTAAACAAGACTTAAATCAGTTAGCTACAATCACAGAGAAATTCTCAACTGATATAAATATGCAATTTGGCATTGATAAATGCAAAACCCTATCTATTAAACGTGGCAAAATAGAACTAAACAGCTTTATTCTTCAGACTGGGGAGGTAATCGAACCAATGAACCAAGAGCAATCATACAAATAATTAGGGTTTAATCATTTAACACAAATACATCAAAAAGACACGAAAGCTAGGCTTATTAAACAACACAAAAGCTAGGCATTTTCAAATTAGACTGAATAAAATACTTAAATCATAGCTTTACTCTCGACACATCATAAAAGCTATCAACACATACGCCATACCTATACTAACTTATTCATTCGGAATAATAAAATGGTCTAAGACAGTCCTATTAAAATTACAAATAATAATAAACACTAGCTGAACAAATCAAATCACCCAAAATCCTGCGTGCAAAGTCTGACCCTACCACGTCAAGAAGGGGGAAGAGGGATAATTGACATCAAAAACTTGCGCAACAAACAAATAACCACACTTAGGATTTTTTTTCATAATCGATCACAAGACTTCGATTTGCACAAAACAATAACCCAAGCAGATACTTACCCTTGCACTCCTTAGATAAACAACACAATGAAATCTTAACTGATGAAAAAGAAAAAAATCACTACTTGGGAGCAAAAGTCTCTACACGGAAGACATCGAAAAGACCTGTTATAGCCCCATGTTGATATAAAAGGGTCGAATGCATGGCTGCGACAGGGTGAGCTCTTCCCTGAAACTGAAGCTTTCATTATGGCTATACAAGATCAGGTTATAACTACACGCAATTACCAGAAACACATTATACGCCAACCCAATTACATACAGGTCAGTGTCAATTCTACCACAGTGCATCAGAAACTATACAACACATAACAAGCGCCTGTAAGTTCATCGCACAAACTGATTACAGACACCGCCATGACCAGATTTCTGGGATTATTCATCAGATTATAGACTACAAATACAAGCTTATCCCTGAAAAAGTACCATATTATAAGTATCAGCCATCTACTATTCTAGAAGAAAAAACTACAAAGTTTACCGGGACAGAACAATCATATCATAACCGACAAGACCATTCACTACAATAGACCAGACATAACTATATAAGTTAAAAACAAGAAAAGTGTCTACCTCATTGACAAGCTTCAGCTTGCAAATACTGTACTTTCTATAGCCGCGTCGGAAGTGCCAACCTTGCTTCAGAAGACGTACGCGCAGGTTTCCCGGGACTCCTGGACATCGCACCCGCCGCCTCCCATCCAAAAAAGGAATACGGTCGACAAAGACGGATTCACCCTCGTGGAAAAGAAGAAACGTCGGCCCCGACCGGTCCACAACCAACGCGGCACCGTTTCCGCTGCTGCTACAATAACAACTCTCCGTGCGGCAGTGCCTTTGACGGCAATATACCTGTTCCGATTTGACCAGAGCACATCGGGACATGATATTGTCGAGTATATCAACAAGAAGAGCTGTGGACGAGTCCAGGATTTATCTCAGCTTGTGCTGGGGGAGCTGCGGTCACCGAGAACGACAAACTTTAGGTATTTCGTGCTCCGGCTTCCAGCACAGTACAAAGGATCCAAAGAAGGATATACCTGGATCCAAAGTTTTGGCCCGAGGGCATTGTATTTAGACGGTACAGGGAGCCATGACCGAAATCAGTAAATCCCTGAAAATGTACGATTTTGTATGTAGTTGATGTAATCTAATATGTTTTCTGATTCTGTGTCTGTTTTCATTTATATAACGCAATGAATATCTGTAATGTTATACAAATTTTATGGAAATAAACAAATAAAAATAATTAAATTGCCATCCCAAACACTTACAACTTGACCAACACTCACTCCGAAAAGATCGTTAAGTACACGGACTTGTCCATAGAAATAAAGACTCAATGGCATGTCAATACAGTCAGAACTTTACCCATCATAATTTCGTCAACAGGTGTCATCCCCAAAACATTGCATACTAGCCTCAAAATATTGGACATTCATTTATCAACTTTCATCCTTCTTCAAAAAGCGGTAATATTAAATACTTGTAGGATTGTCCGTAAATTCCTAGGACATGAATAATTGTACGCATCACTTGGCTTTGGCCCGTGCCATTTTACCACCTCTAGAAACATCTAAGAGAAAAAAAAAACAAAAAACATAATAACAATAATAATAATAAGACTATAATAATAATAATAAAGGCGTAGAGATGAGACGACCCCATCGCCCTCTGGTATGTCCTGTACGTCCAGTGCAATCAGTCACCGCAGGGCGGCTTGTGGGGAGTCGATGGTGAGTGGCGACACCACGGACCCTACCTCCAGGGGACACTATCACACATGCGCTTACACACACACATACACACAGAAACACACCCTCTGCGCTTGCCTTAACCAGCCGGCCAGAGTGGAGATGCAAGACCGGTACCTATGCTCCAGGTTGGAAGTGTAAAATGTCATAACGTCAGGGGCACTAATTGACTGCATAAGGATCTTGCGCCCCGCAGACTCATCTCTCGACAACCTTAGCTGCTTACATAGTGTTGCCCCCTAGTCACCTCATGGTGGCTAAATAGGGGGCCCACAATGGCTATCCTGCTACATAGTTATCAAGCAGCAAGTCACCATCTGCCATGCTTAAATTTGCGAGAGATTTTCGAGGCAGATGTCCGTTATCTCACTCCATAACCCTCATTTAGCATCCCATCCACATAGCTCACTCTAAGTCACTTCCTCCCTGGTAATAGTTTGGCAACGGTGGGGGACTGTCCGTTAGTGCATCTCAATGATACATTGAGGGAGACGCCTCCATGGCTGCAGCCATCTCACATTTAGTTCAAATGGTACCAAAGGCCTCTTCAATGTTGTCTTCGGCCCCATGAATGCCTTTCAAATGACCGGGCCCCTATGGGCCCATGACTGAAAAGTGCACCTAAATAATAATAATAAGAATGTACCGTCTCTCTCTCTCTCTCTTTAAATTCTTTTGGCCAAGAGGGAGAGACGAGATCAAAAATTCTCGAAATAATAATAATAATACCGTTTATTGTTCAGACTACAATTTGGTCCAGTTTGTTAGTAACAATGATCTTACCCTTTGTTAGTATTTCTAATCTAAACACAAAATAACATGATACATTTACACATTCAGATACAAATTTGTTTTTAACGCAAGGTGGCGCATTATGGGCGAGTCGTACCTCCCACCGATGGTCCTCAGGATTGAGTTGGAGCTGGCCCACACCCTACAGAGCATCGAGGCTGCTCTCTCCCGCATGATGGCATAAAAGTCATTAGTACGCTCATCCGCAAACATACCGGATGCAATGCAGAAGCGGGGCAGCCCCTGTGGCGTGCTGGTCATTTAATTATTAAAACCACATTAAATTTGATGTAGCGGACTGTATTTAAAGGTATAATTAGGTAAGCGATACAAGACGACGTGGATTTAGAACAACGGTTAGTGTACAACTAAATATGTAGGTAGCTTTATAGTATATGTGCGATTAGCCTCGTACATAACTGGGGCCGGCGGCAAAGATGTGAAATGACAGTGAAACATATTTAAAAAAAAAAAAACAAAAACTAAAATTATGTCGATAACTAGCTTGAACATCATTTCAGAAAAGCCATGCTGACATTTACTATATAGTATATGCATCTTAAGTATTTATTATATAATTACAGTGACTGTTTCTGTTATACCAAAAAATCAACTGAAAAAGAAAACTTTGTTTTAATTTCACTTGCCCCAGTGAGACTATAAAATTATATAATCTTTAACATACAATTTCAAAAGATATAAATGATTATGTAACTTAAAGTAAAAAGTAATGTTTAAATTACCTATGTACTTCATAACAATGTCTGGCGTTGAACTATAGTTTAACTTTATGTGTAACAAAAAGCAAAAAGTCATTCACCAGACAGAGATAAGCTCAAACTTATCCAAACCAGTCTTGAAATCATTATACAAGTATAAAGAAAAATACTGGATAGACATCAGTTATTAAATATAGAGGAACTTATAGATAATAGCTTATTTACCATACTTTTAATATAACAACTATATTAATTATTTCTTACACTTACATTATCATGTGCGGTGAAACAGGTATATTTTGCTTAAACTAAAAAAAGAAAAACTTATTCTAACAAGACTTAGGAGCCAATTGAAAGATAGCTCACTAAGAAAAAACCTCATACAATATATGTATGCAGGGTATCACATACAAAAAACCCTAAGACGAATCCAGCAGCTCACTGACGAGAAGCACACAGCAGACACTTGTGCGTATTACTGTGCCTTTACTAGTTTTAACAGTTAAAGCTCTAACTTTGCCATCTGAGCCCGGGAATACATCTATTATACGAGCTGTTAACCAGTGCAGTGGTTTAAGGTGCTCATGTTTTAATAGTACTAATAAGCCTACTTTTATTAATATTTGAGTATTGAGAAAACAAATTACAACTTTTGCATTCCTTTTCAACACATTTTTTCTGTGAACATTTGTCTGTATTAAACTTTCATTACGAACTTTTTCTGGAAATTCATTGGGAAGATCTACATTTTTATTACAGTGAATGTATTTCACTGCCTTTAAAAACTGTGGTCCATGCCACCATAGATCATTGTTTTGTAGCAAATGAGGTTCTACGCCTCTAGAAAGGCAATCAGCGGGATTTTCCGCGGTATTTACATAAAGCCAAGAAAAATCTTGAGTTAAATCACGAATAATTTTAACTCTATTTGCTACATAAACAGTGAGCTTCACGGGCTCTGTATTAAGCCAAGCTAACACAATTTTTGAGTCAACATATAAATATACCTTTGTATTAAATTTTGATTTTATAGTATCATGAACTTTCTTTGACAATTTTGCTAACAATAATGCACTATTTAGCTCTAATCTTGGCGTGGTTAATGGCTTTATAGGATTAATCCTAGATTTTGAGCACAATAAATTAACCTCAACCTTTCCATCCTCAGCAATTGTTCTTAGATACAGGCAACAGCAATAGCATTTATTCGAAGCATCAGAAAAGCCAATTATTTCAATCAGCTTTACCTTGTGTGTATTTAAATTTCTTGGCACTACAATATTTGACATTCTCATAATATTCTTAGCAAAATCTCTGAATTGCTTATTAATGTGTGCTGGTAGCGTTGAATCCCAAGACATTTTGAGCAACCAAGTTTGTTGCATTAGTATCTTTGCTAACACAATTACTGGACCAATGAGACCTAAAGGGTCAAAAATTTTGCTCAAAAAGCTTAAAAGCTGTCTTTTAGTGTAAACATCTAACAACTCTTGCTGAGGACAAGTAATACTAAAAACATCAATTTTTACATTGTATTTTATGCCTAAAGTTTTTACAAAGGTATTATCATCTTTGCATAAATCAATTTCACTTAAATTTTGCTCACACTTTGGTATCCCTTCTAGCACCTGATCATTATTTGCACACCATTTGTGTAACTCAAAGCTGCCTTGTTTTAAAAGCTCACATAACTGTTCTTTTATTTTGCATAATTCAGTAATGCTGTTACTACCAGCATTTATATCATCTACATATGTATTATTTAGAATTATGTCAGATGTATTGATCTTTGAATTGATGTGCTAACTGATTTAAACATCTTGTTGCCAGAAAAGTTGAGCTTTTTAAACCATATGTTACTGTTTGTAACTGAATACATTTAATTTTTTCTTGTGGTGTGTCCCTCCACAAAATATTTTGCAATGAGCAATGTGTTTCATTCAAATTTATATTTCTGAACATTTTCTTGATATCAGTAATAAAGACGAACTTATAGAGTCTGAATAATAACAGTATATTGAATAATTCGTTTTGCACACAAGGTCCATTCAACATAAGGTCATTTACCGATACTTGAGATTTCTGTTGTGATGAGATATTTTGAGATTTAGTAACCATACTACCATCAAAAACTACACGAACCCTTGTAGTTTTACTACTCTCATTGATAACAGGGTGATGTGGCAAAAAAAAAAAAACTGGTCTGTTATCTAAATCATAATTTTCAATATCATAAAATCTTGCATGTCCTAAGTCCACATATTCATGTATGAACCTTTTGTATGGTTCCACTAGAACAGGAGTTCTAAAAAATCGTTTTTCTAGATTATAAAATCTCAAAAGCGCTTGAGATAACGAATCTCCTAATCTGATCTGCTCAAAATCCTGTTTTAAAGGCAAAGAAACGGTGAATTTATTATCTTTAAGTACAAAAGAATCAGAGAACATCTGCTCGGCAAGCTCATGCTCAGACGTGGCCTCTGTGAAAACTTCTGGAACCCGTTCACATTCCCAAAGCTGTTGTAAAGAGCTCTGTATGGAATCTAAACTCTCAACATTACAGGACTTGTCTAAAATAGGTAACTCTGAATCCTCAGCTTGAACATTACTGCAAAAATTACTTACTGGGTACTTTGAGAAATTAGTAGCCTGTGGTACCTTTCCAGCAACAACAAATCCGAAACGTGTGTTGTGTAAACATAGGCTTCCAGGTAAAACAGGAAACTGCTCTCGTAATAATATCTCAAAGAAAACATCACAACCTAAAAGAATACTGATTTTTTCAGTATTGTAAAAATCACTATCTGCTAACTGCACATAAGGCGGTATAACAAGATTTTCCCTATTAATTTTAAATTGAGGCAAATCACATGTTATGTTTTCAACAACACAACATGATATTTGCTTTTTGAAATCGTTAGTAGTTGAATGGATCTCGAATTCTGCTTTTTGTGAGGACGTACTTGACCTATCACAAATACCATTAATTACACTTTGCTCATTGAAAAGTTTACATTGGATTTTGTTTGCAACATCAGACAAACAAAATGACAGCTGACTCCCCGAGTCGCATAAAGCCTTTACATAGATAGGATTGCCATTTTTTCTATATAGCTTTACCTTTATAGAAGGTAATAAAACATTGTCATACTTGCACATAGACAAAGCAACTTGCTGCGCAGTAGCATTAGATTTTTTAACAATTTCATCTTCATGTAGCAATGTGTTGTGCCCTTCTTTACAGTTAGCACATTTAAAAACATAGTGACACCTGCCAGCGTGCACATTTAAGCAAAGCCTGCATAACTTTTTAGCCTGAGCGTGACTTATTCGTTCAGATGGCAAAGCTAGTTTAAATTTTTCGCATTGATAAAGTTTATGGAACCTGGAACTGCAGTAACTACAAGCTGGTTTCGCTGTGTGCTTCCCTCCAGCAGCTAGTAGACTCGTCCGGTAGGGCTTCTTTACTGAACCACCTGGCTGCGCCTGCTCGAGATCAGCAGTGTCAAGCCCGTCTGCACGTTGCTCTAAAAATTTTAGAAAAGTATCTAGTTTAGGTAAGGTGTCTCCTTTAATTTCCATATTGAAGGCTCTGTATGTGTATTGATCTAACTTGCGCCTTAACACACACAACACAAATAAATCCCAGTGTTCTATAGGAACATCTAGGTTTTGTAACGCAGCGAGATGCTGCTTTGTAGCGTTTAAAATCTGTCTCAGATTGGAACTATCCGCTCTTTTAATAATTGGCAAATCCAAAATGCCAGAAACATGATGATAAATCATTTTTAATTTATTGTCATAATTATCATCTAGTATTTTTAAAGCATTATCATAGTTTCCATCACAAAGGCTAAGGTGTTTTATCATGTCAGCAGGCTCACCTTCCAGGAAGGTCTTCAAGTAATAAAATTTATCAATTTTTGACAAACTATCGTCCGAGGGAATCATGCTTTTGAATAAATTGATAAAATTAGTGTATTCACTTACTTGTCCACTAAATTTTTGAATTTCCATTTTTGGAAGTTGCCTGCAGGACGGCTTTTTGGCACTGCTACCTCCTAAATTACCTGAGTTACACATTTTATTGGTGTAGGATTCATACGTAGCCAGGCCAGTGAGATATTTTATTTCTACACCAGCAAAATCCTCGGAATTTGTAGGATCTAAAACAGAAACGTCTATATTAGCCTCACAATATTCGTTGAAGGTTGAAGTCAACCTCTGTGCGTTCACCAGATATTGCTGGATGGACGCTGTTTCCTTATTTTCTTCGTCCATCACAAAATTATAAAGCCTAGTGATAGTACCTTTCAATTGGCCCCTGTATGCGATTAAACGTTTTAAATCTTCGCCCATTTTACTTGAGCAGGAATAATAACTTTCCTTTCCTTGAAATTTGCTCTAATACAGTAAATTTATAGAATTTACAAACAATATGGAGCACAAAAATGAATATATCTGTATTTTATGAATTTGCATTGAACTCTGTTCGAATTGGTTGATACAAAATGGCGTTCGTTGCAAAGAAATTATAAAAGTTGAAAGTCAGAAAATGAACATAAATAACTTCACTACGATGATACTATTCTAACATGAAGTATTGGTGTATTTTTCTTCTCCCTCTGTTTCACGTACTCGGTGATGTTTCGAGCAATGAGATCTTCTTTCTCGCACGCTCGCATGTACTTGTAAGCAAGCGCTCTCTCTCGCACCTTTGACTGCTCACACGCAGTTCACAGTGGTTCTCCAACCAGTTCGGAAAAAGCCTGTGAAAGAAGCCCGTAGAACTGGCACCGGCGAACAAAGGATTCTTGAAAGAAGCCTTTGAAAGAAGCCGTTGAAAGAAGCCTGACGAGTCCCGTTTTCTGGAAAATATTTTCCACGCGGCGATGTATGGCGAAAATGATCCGGAAACCTCACTTTTTAGTTTTAAACAAAGTAAATGCCACTTATAGAAGCGGCACCTTTTCACTTTTATTATAGTCACTTATTGAAGTGGCGGTGCAAACTGCGTAATTTTCAGGATTATAGTTCACTGATAAAATAAACAAAAGTCACTGATAGCAGCGGTGATATTCACTTGAGAAAATATAGTTTCTCTGCATAAACACGACGGACTATAGGTTTCGTAATAGTTCACTGATGGCAGCGATGAATTGCAATTTTAGCCAACAAAATATAGCGATTGACGGCACTTTCTTCCTGGAACTATAGGTCCAAACCAACAAACTATAGCGATTGACGGCACTTTCTTCTTGGAGCTATAGGTCCAAAGTATAAAACAGTTTTTGTTGAAAAACGATCATGGACTATAGGCCACGAACGTTTCGATTGAGCGACACTCCCGAGCACAACCCGCCTGGATATAGTCCTTGTCCTGTATACGCGAACACTGTTGTTAACGGCGATGTGGGACCATTATGTGGCGTGCTGGTCATTTAATTATTAAAACCACATTAAATTTGATGTAGCGGACTGTATTTAAAGGTATAATTAGGTAAGCGATACAAGACGACGTGGATTTAGAACAACGGTTAGTGTACAACTAAATATGTAGGTAGCTTTATAGTATATGTGCGATTAGCCTCGTACACCCATCAGCACCCTGAAGCCATTATTATGTTGGACACGCAGGGCGCTTATGATCCCCTGCCTGAAGTTGGTCCACGCTGCACGTGTAGAACACCTGGCAGTATGCTTTGAAAAGCGATATTTTAACCTGCTTACTACAACGCGCAAATCTGCGAGCCAACATGTTACATCTGATCGCCAGCGCCCTACGTTCCCTTTCAACATCAGCGTGGTTCTTAAGGTCGTCGGTTACAATATCATTCAAGTTCACGCCATGCCAACTGTACTTCTAGATAACATAACGTTTCAGCAAAAAAGAAGTCTGCAAAAGTGTTGTGTTGGTACCATCGGTCTTTATAGAATTATTATTAACTTTTTAGTGAATGACTGCTGTTACTATTGAAGTCGGTTACTATGTTTTTGTTAAAATTTTATTTTCATTAACTTGAATTCCTGCTGTCTTGTATTTTCTTATCCCTTAGTTAAAGTAGATATAAGTCATTTGTATAGTATAAGTTTTATGTAAAAAAAGATATGATCTTGGTAAGTTTCTTGCCCGTTCTTCTTAGTAAGACTAATTGAATGGGCGGAGGTAGTCATGTATTTATATATGTAACCTATTAGTATGTAGATGTAGTATATAGGATGTAATTTGGTCGGCCGCCTGGATTCGTGCCGGGGGACTCGGGTGGTGATCATTGAACCTTGTTCCTGGTCCTTGGCTGGGTCTCCGGTATGGGTTCGGGCGGTTGATTGGATTTCACCTTGTATAATATATATTTTACCTATCATTTTAATAGTATTTAATATATTGCTACATAAATTAAATAAACCTTAAATCTAGTCCATGTACATTTATTATTTTATTACATACCTTTTTATTAGATTAAATTTGACGTGTAAAAAGTGTATTATGTATATCTACTTTGCAAAATAACTATTTGAATTTGAATTTCGATTGTATTTCGTATTGATACCGCCTCCTGCATCCACGCTGGAAGCGAACTGCCGCGGAAACCCAACCGTCTCAGGTTGGTTTCGAAGCTGGTTGGTATATATATATTGGTATTATATATTATTATTATTATAGTGCAACCACAGAATATTATAATAAGTGCAACAATGACTAAGAGAAGAAAATAGTGACGTGGATAATATTTTATACCAAGAAGTAACTTGCACCACTCCATTTTTTTTTGTTAATAGTACTTTATTGATAAAAATATTGCCTTCGAGTTGTTTCTCGACGACTATCTTTTTTACAGTATTTTTTCATCAGCCAGAGAAAACTGATTATCCTATTTATTTATTATTTCATCTCAAACCTAAATGCTAAAAATAAGGGCTCATTTGACCCATACTGGTGATTTAGGCATAGTTAATTTTCTCTGTGGGTTTAGGTTATAATTTAATGAGTTGTGAATTAAGAGTTTAAATATTTGTGAATTCAATAATAATATTATGAAATTTTTCCAAAAAGCAATGAAATATTAAAAAAAATTACTCTTTTTCCTCTCGTGCATATTTCATTCCGTGTGTTGATCATGCACAGCCTCTTATTCGGTCGTATTCTTTTGTCACGACGTCTTCCTTCGGCAGACTGAAAAAAATATACCGCACCGTGAAAAAAAAAACAGGGAAATAAAAAGTCAGACTCGCGTAACTAGGGTTTCGTAATTCGACAGTTTTGGGAACACAAAATTTAATTTTGTCATATTGTTTTCGTCAATTTCTCAACCGCTATATTTTTTCTGTAATCTTTACAAGTACACATCGCCTTACTTTCACAACCTCATAATTATGTCAAAAAATTCAATTTTCTTTTTTCTTTCGATTTAGCTAGTACGAGCGATGCCGGCAACTACATAAAACTCTTATTTCAATATTGCATTTAAGTTAGCTGCAAATTGCTGTACAATAACCTTGTTTATAATTTATTAAAAAGATGTTAAAATGTGATATACGATAACCGTGACAATCTCTCATCTCCACTTGCGAGTTTTTAACCCTTAACAACACACGCTATTTCTGGCTACACAACTACACACGTGGGGGAGCATGGTCCCCCAAAATGAAAAATACTATATTAGTTATATTTTTATCACTGGACCAGTTTTTTTTACCGAAATAAATTAAATACTTTTTATGAATGTCAGAAGAATGTTTATTTATATTTTTTACCTTAAAAATTGACGTTTCTGGCGTCAATCAAAATAAGTCACAAAAACACATAATATTTTAAGAGTTGACTTTGGAAAACAGTTATGAATTAAAATAAGAAATAAAAAAATAAATCAAGTTTTTTTGTAGTTACTCCTGTCTTGTAAAATACAAAACATGCATTAGAATTTATAAAAATGTTCAAACATCTAAAATGACAAGGTATTTAGTATGCACATTGTATTTAGCAAATAACAAAAATCAATCAAGTTCAGGAACCTTATTTCAAATTAAATATTTTTAATCCAAATAATATTTATACTCAAATTTATATTTTTCCTGAGTATTAACACATATTTTAACGTCTACAGAATGATTACGACACACATTTGGAGTACACTCTTGGAGTGTTTCTGTCTTTGATTCGTGGGCACAAACGACAGCATGATTTCTTGGGTTTCTTATTTTGGCTCGGCCCTTGTGCAGGTTGATCTTTTGGTAGTTTAACACCAACCTCACGGAGAAACTTGTCAATCATTATATTTTTCAGCTTTTTTGAAAGATTTATCACAGATCTTCTATTCATGACATGTGGAGTTACCAAAGCATATCCAAGTCCTTCTAAAAACGTGAAACCGATGATGGTTCAGGAAAAATGTCTTCATTCACGTTTTCCTCAGAGTCAAAGTCATTCAACAGATCTTCTATCTGCTGGGGATTCAAACTTTTATCTATAATGTTATCATTTAAACTTTACTACTTTTGTTTTTAAGTTTTCATCAAAATCTTTAACAATAAAACAAGATAAATGTGGTCAATAAAAACTAAAAATGCTCATAATAATATCAATATACAGCTCAAAAATTTTTAAAATCACTTTCTTTATCATGCCAGAAAATATTTACATCGATGCCTCAAACACACTGCATAACTGACCATTTGTTTTGTAACGTATGCAGAAAATTGATTTCATTATTTTATTCATTTCAGTACTCGAAAATGAGTAACCCAATGCCTGGACCATCTTCATCAGCGTATTCTCCTAAAAAGGAACGGCCTAAAAACTGTCCACTTACAATAAATGAAAAAACGATTGCAAGGAACGTTTATAAATTCGTAAGCGAGACCATGGCTGGATGGCCATATGCGATTGAAATAGCTGAAAAGACAGCGGAGATCATGGGAGTATAAGTTAGCACAATATGAAGTGCAGTGCAGTGCGCGCTCGATGATGCACGCGCCTCACTGTTTACCGCTCTGAATTAATATATTCACGTACTGCCGCGGCCGCTTGCGCGTCCGTGACACGACCGACATCATGAGTGGACAACTCGTGCCCAACGAAGTCCTGGCGTTCCTGCAGTACCAGCTGGACGTGATGGACGAAGTTAGCATTGCGCAGATCTGCAAGACTAACTTCACGGAAGAAGAGATTCGAACTGCGAAATCTCTATTGTACGCGTCGCTGAACATCTCCGACCAGATGCCGTCTCGCAGGAGGGATGAAAAGGGAGAGAAAAGCCTTCAGGACATCGTGAAGGTGCTGAAGGAAAAGGATCCCGACGACGTGCCGACCTTTGTGGCGAAGGACCTACGCAAACTTCCGCCGGTTACCTTCGACCACATTGACGTGACCCGGCTATTGAGGGACATAACATCCCTTCGATCCAGTCTAACTCAATTGGAGCTGAAGTTCGAAGCCTCACAAACCACCATCAGTGAACTGCGTGTCGAAGTCAATGCATTGCGCAAGACGACATCGGTATGTAGGTCACCTGTGGCTTCGAACGTCAACACCCGACGTGGAGCGTACTGCGTGAGCGATAGTTCGGAGTCAGCAAATTCACCGGCCGCCGACTCCTTCGCCCCGCATCCCGCGCTCCCTGCTCGACCCGTGCCGCCCCCCGCGCCTCACTTCGCGGTGACGACACCGGTGTCTGTATCCACCCCAAACGGGTACGCTGCTGCTGCCGCCAGCAAATCTCCCGACAAGCGGCAAACCAAAACATTCGCCGAGAGGGAGCCAGACAAGAGTCGCCGTGAGCCCCTTCGCAGTGTGGTACCCCAGGACCCCTATCCTATTCAGGTCGTTGAGAAGGGCTTCATCTTGGTAGAGAAGAAGAAGAGGATGCCCCATCGACGTAACCAGTGCGGAACTGCGCCGACTGGACCGGACAGCTTGCTGCGTCCTGCAGTACCTTCGACGCTGTTGTACGTGTCCCGACTGAACTTCACCACCCAGCCAGCTGATTTGGTGAAGTACATTAAGAAAAAAACAAACCTCGTTTTGAGAGTGGAGAAGCTGCATTCGCGCAACAACGTGAGTTTCAACTCATTTGTTGTGCGAGTACCTACTACGATCCTCGCTCTCGTCACGAAGGAAGACTTCTGGCCGAAGGGTGTCGTATTTCGGCGATTCCGTGGAAGGTTAGCTGACACCCCCCCACTTCCACAAGCGCGCAGCACTTCGCCAGTCAGGAAGTGTTAATTAGTGTTATATTATGTATGTTAGTCTGTAAGGTATTTATTTACTATGGGCCCTTGTCATTGTATTTTATATTTTGTCATGTGTTGCCTGAAATAAAGAATTATTATTATTATTTCGAGAATTTTTGATCTCGTCTCTCCCTCTTGGCCAAAAGAATTTAAAGAGAGAGAAACGGTACATCCCTCGGCAGAAGCACAGTCGACCAAGGTTCAGAGCCCCAGGGAAAGAAACCGGCGAACGATGCGAGCAGTATCGAGCAGAACCGCCTTCTGCATCCGCGCTGGAAGCGAACTGCCACGGAATCCCAACCGTCTCAGGTTGGTTTCGAGGCTGGTTGGTATTAACCCGTTCACGGATAAAACAACTGGGATTATTTCGGTGGATGCCACGCCCCACATGTCGGTAACCTCGTGAGCTAGGTCGAGATACTTCCTCCTCTTCTCGGTTTCGGCTTTCACGAGGTTCTCATCGTGTGGGATTGTGATATCCACCAAAGACACCCGAGACTGCGCCCGGTCCATCAACACGATGTCAGGTTTATTCGTGAGAATAGTCCTATCCGTGATGACAGACCGATCCCAGTAGAGCTTGGCGCGGTCGTTTTCTAGTACTGGCGCCGGTGAGTACTTGTAATATGGCACCTTCTCATTTACGAGGCCGTACTTGTGGGCGAGTTCTTGATGAAGGATTTTGGCCACTTGGTTGTGTCTGTGCAGATACTCAGTGTTGGCAAGAGCGGAACAACCGGAAATAACATGTTGAAGAGATTCTCCAGGATGGGCACATGCCCGGCAGATGTCCTGGGTCCCATCCTTGATAATGTATTTCCGGTAGTTACGCGTCTTGATCACCTGATCTTGTATTGCACAGACAAAACCCTCGGTTTCCCCGAAGAGGTCACCGAAGCGCAGCCAATGCAGGGAGCTTTTTTTGTCAACGTGAGGCTCGTGAAGAGCCTTGTGAAACCTCCCGTGCAATTCCTTTCCTCGCCACACTGACTCTCGTTCAGCGGTGCTAAGTACAACCGGGTCGCGCCATTCCTCGCTGGCTAAGGACAAAGGGGTGAGTCCTTTATCACATGCCACGACTTCCTTATGGATTGCATCATCCGTTCTCGACAGGAAATAATCCCTGAGACTGCATATCTCACGGTTGTGCATAGTCTTGGCGTTTAAAAGGCCTCGACCACCACACTTCCGCGGGAGATACAGTCTCATGACCGACGATCTCGGATGATGCATCCTATGAAGGGTCAGGGTTGTGCGGACTTTTCTGTCCAGAGCATCTAGTTCGGTCTGAGTCCATCTGAGCACTCCGAATGTGTACATGAGAACAGGCATGACCCAAGCATTATAAGCTCGTATCTTATTTCCGCCCGACAAAAAGCTCTCAAGCACTTTTGTCAGGCGATTATAAAATACCCCACGAACGGCTTGTTTCATGTCTGCTTCATTCACACCGATTGTTTGGGACATGCCCAGATACCGGTATGTTTCAGTCTCGGAAAGGGTTTTCAATCGATTGGAGCCGATATCGACTCCATCGGAGCGAACAACATGCCCCCTCTCCACATGCAAGACCGCACACTTCTCGACTCCTAGCTCCATTCTGATGGAGTTGCTAAAGTCATCAGTGATCTTCAACAACTCCTCCAGTTTCTGAGCTGTGGGGCCAAAAAGCTTCAGGTCATCCATGTAGAGAAGGTGCGATATCCGCATTCCTCCCCTCCAAAACTGAAAGCCCGTCGCTGATTCCTCCAAAAGCTGACTCAAAGGGTTCAGTGACAAGCAAAACCAAAGCGGGCTCAGACAATCACCCTGAAAAATACCCCTCTTTATCCGTATTTGGTCATCGGCATCCATCATTTTCTCGCCTGCGAGACTAAGGATAGTACTCCATTGCCCCATACATGCTTCAAGGAAGTGTCGAACTGTATTGTCGACTTTGTACAGCTCAAGGACCCTTAGGAGCCATGAATGGGGGACCGAGTCGAAAGCCTTTTTGTAGTCTATCCAGGCGGCGGAGAAATTCCGACGGTTGCGTCTGACCAGTTTGCCAGCGACCGCGTCAATGAGGAGTAGCTCCTTGCTACCGCGGCTACCGCCCCTACATCCGTTCTGAGCGTCCGAGATGATGTGATTTTCAACAATGTGTTGAGAAATCTTGGAGCTCAGAACGGAAGTAAGCGTCTTGTATATAGTACAAAGACACGTGATGGGGCGGTATTTCGATGGATCCGCGGTATCTTCGCTTTTTGGAGCTAAGTGAGTGACTCCTGTAGTTAAGAAGTTCGGGAGCGTACCATCGTCAAGGGCCTGTTGGAACTGCCTTGCGAGGGTAGCATGGGAACGCCAGAATCCTTTTAGCCAGTAATGCTGCAGTCCGTCTGGTCCTGGACTTTTCCAGTTCGGGGCTTTACGGACCGCAGCAGTTACGTCCTCCTTCGAGATTCTGACTGGGTTCATTGGCGTGATAGACGCACATGCTCCCTCGACAGCTTCGAACCACGGGTCCTCCCGATGAGTGACAGGCTGTGACCATAGGCTTCGCCAGAAGGCGACTACATCAGCTTGCTCCGGTCGAGCGCCTATCGATCTAATTTCCGGACGCTCCAGAGTTCTGTAAAACTTCTTTTGGTCACTTTCGAAAAGACGATTATGTTGGTGCCTCTTTACCATTTCGGAGTATCGCCTTAATCGCTTACCCCAAGCAGCAATCTTCTGCTTCAGGTAGTCGATGCGCTCTGTTACGTTTTGGGTAAAGTCTGGGTGGGACATATCAATGTCTTGCCCAGCAAATGCCTCCGTAACAAAGCGCATCACTCTAGGCCTCGTGTTGCCTAACCTGAAGCTGGTCAGTTTGCCGATAAGGATCCTTGCTCTGGTGATACGGCGGTTAATTCTGCGTTGCCAGGCTGGGATCTGACCACTTCTGGGAGTGATTGCTCCAGTACCTGGCATACGAACGCCAACTATCCGGCAAACTGACATAGCGGCGCCGAATAGAATCGTATCCGTATCCCAGAGATCGATGCTGCTTTCCAGGAATGGTGGCAGCACCTGATTAATGGCTCCAACGACATCCCGAACCTTGATGCTTAGAGGCACTCGGGGAAGCCGAGGCCTCAGTTCCAGAGGCACTTGGCGATACTCTACAATCGTCTCTTCTAATATGTTCCTCATTTGCTCTAAGTCCTGGGAGACAATTTCTGTAATGTTTTCTTCGGCGACATTTTGTGGATTAAGTTCTGTCTCTTCATTGTCATTGGGTTGGGTAGAGACATCTTCCACATGTGGTGCATTATCCATTACAGGAACGGTCTCGCGTCTCAGTTTTTCGAGTTCGGCAGCGCTAAATACGTTAGAGCGCTGTATATACCGAACTCTGTCCGCCAGGTTTTGTTCCGTGACAGTTATCGAGGGCTCCAGCAACAGAAATTCGCGGAACATTACTGCTCGATATCCCGTTGCACCGGTATTGCCCCCCGTTGCTCTGAAGTACGCGCGCATGGCATTGGCATTCATTTCGCTAGACCATCTCATGCGCCGTACTCTCTCACCAGCGGCGAGTGCCGAATGCTGGGTCTGTGAAGACCCTGCCGACACCAAGCCAACTGGTGGTGATGGTTGATTGGCGGACTGGTCAGGTGGTTGGACCAGTCTACGGTTTGTGCTGGCGGCTCGCATGCTGCCACGTCCAGCGCCAGCCCCAGACGCGCCCTGGCGATCACCGCCAGGTAGCGGCCCTATACGTACACCATTATTCTTTACCATCATTTAGAGTTTGCCATTGCCCTGTTAGCCGTGTAAGTTTTGTACACGTTGTCCGCCTCTCACGTGGCCTGCTTTTCGGCTCGGACGTAGGGTTGGACTTTAAGAGGCTTATTATTATTATTATTATTATTATTATTAAAGAACATAGGGATACGGGGAAAGTGTCATCTCCGGTGCTGCAAGTACCAAGACTTTCAGCCGTTAACCAATTGGACGACTTTGTGCTAACTGGCATCAGGCGAAAAATACACCAATTTTACTTTGATAAAGAAATTCTAACCGTTAAAAAATTTTAGCTGCCGTTAATAATTATGAGGATTTGCCAACTTTCTTTAAACTCAATTGTACTTATTGTAAGAGATCGAGAAAGAGTATATTACTGAATAGGCCGGACTTGATGATTTGGAGAAGAAAATACCTATTAGGGATCGTAAAATTTATTATTTAGATGAAACGTGGGTTAATGAAGGTAAAAAATTACTCATTTTTTCCACCGACAATTTGTCTGAAATATTGTTTTACAACTTTTATAAATTTCAGGTCACAGTATCAGCAGTGTATGGGTTGATAACGAAATCGAAACATCAAGGCAAGCGTTCATGCGAGGGCTATCGAGTGGCCTCAAAAACCCAAATAAGGGGAGAAGACTCATAGTCACCCACATTGGCAGTGGCGATGGATTTTTAGAAGGTGAAGAGTGGGTTTTTGAGGCAAAAAAAGTGATGGAGACTACCATGGAGAAATGGATGCACACAATTTTGAAAAATGGTAAGATTTTGTTACAATAATCTACCAAACATAAGACGTCGCATAGTATGCTAATTCAATATTTTAACTTGATAAAATTATTTTCGTGAATAAATTTCTTAATTAGGCACGTGTTAGGTGTAAAAAAGATAATAGGACAATAATAAAAAAATAAAACTTCAATATTTTCAACATAAATAATTTATTTAATAAAATAAATTACAAATTTGGTTCACTTAATAACTCTAAAACTCTTTTTGGGACAGGGTTTGTTCTTTTTGTAGGAATTTTTCTTAAGCCTGCAATAAATAGGTCTGACGCAACAAATAAATATGGCATCATATCTTTATTGCAATCATATCCATTGAACAACTCCTGCCGCGTTATAGGAGAAGGTCCGACTGTAAAAAAAACATGAAAAATTTATCGCATCATGTCGCAATTTAAAAGAAGCAGGTATTCACTTTATACTGTGTAACGTGTATACAATGTGTAACAAAAAGGTGTTACCATATTTGAAGAGCTTATTTAGTCAATGGTATAGAACAACTTTTACTATAGAGCCAACCATAAAATCTAAAAAAAAAAATATGCCCTTCCATACATTTCAGCCGAGCGGCATTGCATTTTTCTATGACAAAGTTAATTTTTTTTTCGAGGTACTGGGTTTGTTCCATAGTAAAAGTTGTTCTATACCATTTCCTGAGTAAGCTCTTCAAGTATGGTTACACCTTTCTGTTACACGTTGTATAATCAGAATGGAGCGGCGCGGGACTACATGACTTTTCAGTGTTTCAAGTAAAATTGTTGGTGCTAAATTAACTAATATTTCAAGTAAGGTTTTAAGGGCATCAAAGGATAGATAATAAAAATTAAAACTTACCTGTTGAAGTAGAAGCCATCACAAAAGATCCCTTTAATTTATTTTTCACAAAAACAAGTTAGTACGTCAATTAATGATAGGTCTGACCAGGTGCATAACAAAGCAATACCTGTTATTAGTATTTGGTCGCCACCTATTCATAGAGTTTATTGTTATGGCAAGTAGAAAAATTATCATTATTTTATGTTACAGGTTTTCACAAATGCTGACAAAAATGGAACTGGGATCTGTGGTGGTTATGGACAACGCGTCATACCATTCTCGTCAAGTAGATCGCCAGCCTAATATGAGTTGGAGGAAGGACGATATCAGAACATGGTTAAGAGAAAAAAATAATGATTACCAAGAAAATGAAATTAAAGCGCAACTTTTAGCCAAGATCGAGAAAAACAGATTTAACATAAAATATGTCGATGAAATGGCGTTGGAAAAAGGAATAGAAGTGCTGTGCCTTTCTCCATACCACTGCGAACTAAATCCCATAGAACTAATTTGGGCTCAAATGAAGTCGCACGTGGGCAGACATAATAAAACATTTAAAATGGCTGAAGTAAAAGATTAACTGAAAGAAGGTATGAGAAAAATTGGAGCAACAGAGTGGTCAAACTGCATTAATCACGTAAAAAAATTTGAAGACAAAATTATGCAGCTTGATGGTTTAATAGATTCAATGACAGATGGCAGAACAGAAAAGTTCCTAATTGACGTTGGTTCAGGATCTGATAGATTTGCATCAAATTCTGAACCTGATTTTGAAGACGATGAATAAATCTTAAGAAAAAGTAACCATTGGTTTTATTTATGATTAAAATGATTTTAGGGTAGTTCCCTTAAATCTTGTAAATCGTAAATCTGCGCAAAAATCTAATAGGCAAGCAATTTTTCTACGGTATTCGACCTTACGGAATTCGGCACGAAGTGCAGTTATATTAGGTCATTAACTATGAAATTGCCGTTTTGTATGGAGAATTCGTAGGAAACTCAATTTTCAGTACTCACATTTTTGCATTTTTTTAGGAATGACCAATTCAAATTTTATATATTTTTTGTCTATGAATGAGACAACATTAAGCTAACAGAAATATAAATATATTTTTTTGAAAAGTGTCAGTTGTAAAAGAACATTACGAATCTTATCATGGAAATAGATGGCATTTAGTACGAACTCTTTTTGAAGATTTTATTAATTCTAGTTATCAAAATGACAATAAAAACGAATTTTTATACGTAGATCTAAAACCTTGAATTCAACTTTCAAACAAAAACTAATAACGGAAATAGCTATTGAATTGAATTACAGTAGTTATGAACTCTGTGAATTGTATGAAAATTTTGGCAATTTCATATTAAATCACATATTACTAACATTTACATATCATGATTTATATAAAAACGGCTCACCTCAATACGTGTTATGATCGGGAAAGCCGACCAGTTTCAGCAGATGTAGACTGCCTTCATCTGGGCGAGTAAAGACGTTTACGCGACGACGTTACTACACATTTTACTATTCGGATACTACACATTTTATGAGATTCGATAAAGCGAAAGTGTTAGTTAGTGAAAAGTTATTTGTGCCACGTAAAATTCGCGAATCCATAGAAATAAGCCGACGTCCGAATTTCAATAGAGACAGTGGTTGGGCTTTGCCCGCGGTGTGGAAACCTGTACTAAAAACAGTTACCGGATCACTCACAGACTTTACTGAAAGTGACGTAAATACTATAAGTTCCGCGTGTTTATCGTTGTTTGGTGTCACTCCGGTAATTAATAACGCAAGCCCGGAAGTAACTAATTGTGCGGACGCCCTACCGGTCCGACCACCAATACCATCTGCATCGATGTCATCCCGAGCCCTGCGAGCCGCAGCCCGCAGTGTTAGGCGTAACGTCGTCGCGTAAACGTCTTTACTCGCCCATATGAAGGCAGTCTAAATCTGCTGAAACTGGTCGGCTTTCCCGATCATAACACGTATTGAGGTGAGCCGTTTTTATATAAATCATGAATTATCCTCAAGTCTCATTTAATTCTATAATTTACATATCAGTTTATATTTTAAATTATATTTGTATTACGATGGAGTAAATAAACATATTATGTACGTGACAATTTTTTTTTCCTTAAAACTGCTTCTAAGTGAACTATAAGACAAATAAGGCAAAGTTTAAACTTACTGTTCGTTCAGCCATCAGACAATAAAACAAGGCGACTATTAAAATGACACGCATTGTACAAGCACAATTTAGTTTAACAGTTACAGTCGCCGGAACCAAGATTCTATATGATCTGTGTTGCAAAAAAGGTGTACTTATTTATATATACGATCTTTCGCGTGCGCATGATTGTCTTTTTTCATTTATAACTCAATTATAATTTCAAATCAATTTGTCACACAAAATTGCGATGGTAAAAAAATTCATTTGGAAGACATTATTTGAAGCCAGATAAGAGAAAATTTAAATGAAAAAAATTAATTTAACGCATCAATTATATAGGATGACTAAAACGTAACTCCAGTATTTTAACAACACATTTTAGATGAGAAACTAATTAAGAATTCCAGTTAAGTGCCAAAAGAAGTTGCACCCAGAGAGTTCGTAGCAGAGACCGTACCCAGAGAGTTCAGGTCCCATCAGTTATCCAGTCCACTAGTACCTCAACTCAATGGTCTGGTTCTCTTCGTTTCCATTCCTTACAATAGTCCTACACTGACCGGGGGTTATCCTTGGGTGCAGTCCTACAGCGCGTACAGGGATAATCATCGGTTGATGTCACATCACGTTTAGAATAAATTGTCTTAAGGGCCTCTACGTGTTGAATTCGTCCCTACGCACGCCTCCCAATGGTCCCGGACTACATAGTCCCGGTGCGTATTTCCGTTTTATAAAAGGTCAGTACGCAAGGGTCTGAAACTAATCGTGTATGGTTTGGTATACAAGCTTCGCGTAGACGTCTTCGAAACCATACATCAATAGTACGCAATAATCGTTTGATTTACTGAATAAATACTTGAATAATCGTTGCGACTTGGGATTCATTGATAGTTCTAATAATGAGTTTGAAACTCGATCCTAGGACTGCAAGAATATGGGAAGAGATAAAGGGTACGATCACAGACTTAACGCTTGCTACGTTTATATCGTTTTTGAAGGATAGGGCTGATGTACTTCACACTATAAGTATGGGAAGCAATAAATATATAAATATTCAAATCAAGGGGCTAGCTGCTGGCAGAGACAACACAAGTGATAGTGAATTTACAAGCCAAAGTCTATACACAACCATAAAAAATAATCAACCAAATTACAATTCAAGTAAAAATCCAAATAACAATTCTAACAATAATTCAAAAAGCAATTCAATCAACAATTCAAACAACAATCCAAACAATAATAAAATTTAAACAACAATTTAAACAACAATCAACACAATAATCAACATGCCTATTCAGGTAGGTATAGGACATCCAGTTGTCCTGTTTGCAATCAAGCACAAGGACTTTATTATTGCTAGTCTTTTCTTGGGAAATTAAACGAAGAGAGAGAAAGAACGGTCTGGTAGCTGAGATTGTGCAAAAATTGTCTAAAACCTGGTCATCATACTGCTGAATGTAGATTAGGCCCGTGCAAGAAGTGCTCCCTAAAACACAATACAGTGTTACATGTAGACACAAACATAAAAGATGCGACAGGCAGCAGCGCCACAACACTTTCAGTCAGCGTGGCAGAGTGGGTGTTGCTGTCGACCGCAGGAGTCATGATTACAGATAAAGACGGGCAACTTCATGAAGCAAGGGCGGTTTTAGATTCTGGGAACTAGGCGTCCTTCATGACGGTGGCCTTACACCAAAAACATAAAATGCACAAATACGTCTACGTCAGTAGACGTCTAACATCAGACTTCGCAGTGGAAATATCCATTCTGGTGCTTACAAAGATCGCTAATATATAACTTTAAACTCTCGCGTTTCGTACACATTATAATCGGGTCTACCGCGATAAATTTTTACCTTTTTAGTGAGTGTCCCCTTTTCGTAAAAAAGGTAAAAATTTATCGCGGTGGACCCGATTATATATATTATAAAGATCGCTAATCTTTGCAATAGTACAACACAAATGCAAAAATTAAACATAGGTATTCAAGGAAATAACACTGGTGGATTCCGAATACTTTAATCCAGCGAGCATAGATCTACTACACGGTGCAGATATATTTTGGGATCTGCTAGAACCAAGTCAAATACGTTTAGGTCCCATTTTGCAACAGACAAAGCTAGGATACATAATTTCAGGTCCCACTAGTGGATTAAGTCAAACACACACACCAACAAAGGGCCATTCAATTACATGTCATTTCATACAAACCAGCGATACACAAATACAACACAATTTGCTAAGTTCTGGACTCTCGAAAAAACACCAGATAATAAATTCTCAATTTATTCATGGGAGAAGCAACTTTGCGAAGACAGTTTTGTGAACAATTTCACGAGGCTGTCAGATGGTAGGTTTTCAGTTATCTTTTTGAAAAATTCAGAGTCCAGCCTTGTAGATTCATACGCAAGAGCAAGACAGTGTTTTCTTGCGCTTGAATGCAGATTGCAATGCTCATCAGAACTTAAGCGGATGTATACGGAGTTTATGATAAAATATAGGCACTTAGGTCATATTATGTCTCAAATACATATACAAACACAAATATAAACAAAAACGCAATAAACCCATATTACTTGCTACATCACAGCGTTTTACGCAAAAAAGTGAGACTGCGAAGCTCCGTGTGGTTTTAAATGCAAGCGCACCTACAACCACGGGCGTATCTTTTAATGATTTCCAGGCTGTAGGTCCCAATATCCAGAGCGATTTATTTTCAATCCTAATTCGGTTGAGCCGCTCGAGCGCTTGAGGCGCGTGACCTTGACGACCCTCGCGTGCTTGGACATTTTCGCAAAATTGCAAGTTGTCGCGAGCTTCCCTAAACAACCAATTTGAAGAGAAGTTTATATGAATGTCTATTAATATGTTTTATTATTTAAACAGAGTATGAAATTGGCTACTGCACTGTTGTATATAAGATGTTCTAGGATTAGTTTTAGTTATTGAAAAAGGAGAATTAAAACTATAACCTTGATTTTAAAGCAATTGTTCACATAATTTTTTATTTCAATTTATATGATTGCAATGAGTATTTAATACAAAAGCTAAAACTGTGCATCGTTACTATTATTTCTCAATCAGTTCCAAAAATCATTAGATTTACTGCAACAAGAAAATACGGATTTCATCGACGACCATTTAGGGTCAACGCACACTCCGTTTAGTCTTGCTTGAAAGAAAAGGATTAATATTTGTTATTTAATGTGATACGGTTACTGAAAATAAAACATGTGGTATATACATGCTTTTAAATATGTTTTAATATTACGTAAAAAAAAAATTGAAGTTACAGTTGACATAAAAAGGTTGAATAAATAAAATAAACATGTCGTCATAAACTAGTGTATTTTTAGATTACTAGTAATAATACTAAGTACAGTACATGGTGGGCTTTTCTAAAATAAAAGTTTTTATCTATATTGGTACGGTTGGCATTAACATTTTATATCCATTTGTTGCACATATCTAAACAAATATCACAAAAACCCCAGCAGATACTAGAAATTTTTGGTTGTTGTAGTTGGTAGTATTTTATTTTTTTTATCGAATTATGTACAGTTGAAAAAAAATACATTTCGACATATGATACAAAAACGACCACTTTATTTAAAAAATTACAATAAACAAAAGACATACAAATCCCAGTCATTACTGGTATTAGTAGTTGGTAAGATTTTCAAGCTTGTTGGGGTGTCAGTGCCCGCTGTTCCTAGATGTTCCGGACGGGAGTTCTGACGGGATAGCTGGAGTAAAATAAACGGAGTGTAATTTTAGGTGCTGTATTTTAAGGATAATAGTGTCGCGTGCGTGTATGTACAAGATCGCAGAGAGAAGAGAATGACTAAACATAAAAATGAATGATTGAATGAATGAAGGCTGATTGAATGAATGAAAACAGATAGAATGATTGATTGAATTATTGAATGAATGAATGAATATAAATCAAACGCGCGCACTTATAAATTAGCTTAAAACCGCACGGCGGCCGGTACCCGTCACGCACCTGCTTGAAGATTGTCTCCAACAAGCTCCCAGGGTTGAAGTGTTAAGTTCAAGAAGTTGGGAGGGGGCAGATGTTGTTGAATTCCCTTTGTATGACACCCTTTTTTGTAAATATGTCTACTATTCTAGTGATGCCATCAGATCCTGGATGAGTACCAACAATTCTTCCGAGAGGCCAAAGAAGTGGGGGCTGGTTCCGATCTCGAATTAGACATAACATCCCTTCCTTCAGCTGGTCTCCTGTAGAGCGATGCCATTTCGCCTTTCTCTGAAGTAGAGAGATATACTCATTATAAAATGGGTTCCAGAAGTGTTGTCGGAGTTTTTCTACCCTCTCGAACCTTTGCAGGCGACTGATATTCACGTCAGTGATCTGTGGATGAGGAACAGACATTAATGATCGTCCTATAAGAAAGTGAGATGGAGTAAGGGCTGTGAAGTCGGATGGGTCTGAAGATAACGGAGTGAGAGGTCTGGAATTTAGTATAGCTTCTATTTGCGTTAAACAAGTAGACAGTTCTTCGTACGTCAAATGGGCTAATGAAAGTATGCGCCTCAAATGATGCTTGACAGATCTAACAGCTCGTTCCCATAATCCACCCATATGAGGTGTAAATGATGCCAAAAGGTTAAATTTAATCCCTTCATTGACCAAAGAAGAGGCTATTTCGGAAGAAGAGTCTTCCATAAGTCTTTGGAGCTCGTTAGAAGCTCCAACAAAAGACGTTCCTCTATCGCAGAAAATATTTTGTGGCTTCCCGCGACGAGATATGAAGCGGTAGAGAGCAGCAAGAAAAGCTTCCTTGGTGAGGTCTGTGACGAGTTCTATGTGAACCACTTTAACTGCAGGGCAAACAAAAATAGCAATATAAGATTTGGTTAATTTAGCACCACGACCTTTTCTATCGGCTATCAAGACTGGCCCGGCGTAGTCGACTGAAGAGTCAAGGAACGGGAACTCTAAGTGTACTCGAGGATTCGGTAAGTTACCCATGATCGGTTGAATTGGCGTTGCCTTGAACCTACAGCATCGGACACACGATTTGACAGTATTTTTAGATAAGTTTCTACCACCTAATGGCCAGTAAGTTTGTCTGATATTAGCTAAAAGCAATTGAGGTCCTGCGTGAAAGAGCCTTTTATGGTGCAATATGAAAATAAGTTTAGTGACGTGATGTTTTGCACAAAGCATTATTGGGTGCTTTACATCATAGCTATAGTATGAATTATTGAGTCGCCCCCCTACACGGATTACTTTATTTTCATCCATAAATGGGGAGAATGCAAGAAGTCTATTTTTGCTGGGTAATGGTTTACCAGATTCGAGTAGAGAGTACTCTAAGGGGAACATTTCTTTTTGTGCTAAACGCATGACGACTATCTGTGCAGATTGTAACTCTGAAACAGAAATAGGACCTTTAATGGTTTGTCTACGACAGATACCAATAAAGCGCAATATTATTGCAAAGGTTCTGACAAGAAATGAAAAAACTGATATTTTATGTATGAGCTCTAGTAAGTTGTTTTGACAACTGGTAGTAGTAAGAACAATTTCTGGGAGAGATTTATCATTCAGAGAGTTATCATTTGGCATTTTTGGCAAGAATTCGGTTGGTTGCTGTAGGAACGAAGCACCGGACCACCAAAGCGAGGACTTGCCGATTTGATCGGCACTCACCCCACGAGAAACTAGGTCTGCCGGGTTTTCTTTCGACGGCACGTAGTTCCACTTGTGACCACTGGTACTCTCCTGTATCTCGTTTACTCTATTACGTACATATTGTTTAAATTGGTTTTGTGAATAAGACAACCACCCTAAAATGCTGCGGAGATCAAGAAAATCTTGATCAGCCAAAAGCGCTCAATAAGAATTTTAAACGGACTTCATGGACGCACATCAGCAAAAAAATACTTTAAATTAAACAAAATCATGACAGTAATATCGCTATACTTGTATAAATCATTAATAGAAATACATAATAACAAACATAATTTTCCAAAATACATGGACCGACACAAATATGACACCCGTAACAAAGAAAAAATTGTTTTACCGAAAACAAGACTAAGCAAAACGCAAAAACAGGGACTTTATAACAAAATTGTTATGTACAATAAATTGCCATTAGAAATAACCAGACTTCCGCTAGCGGATTTTAAAATTAAATTAAAATTTTATTTTGAATCAAATCCGTTTTATTCAATAAATGAGTACATTGCTAAGCAATTGAATAAATGTTCATTCTCTCTTTGATATAATTATATAATCTCGTCGACAAATCATTTCCAATTATATTTAACAATTCATATTCTATTGGCATAACTTTTAAATTTAGTTTTGTAACTAATTTTAATTTAGCATATTTATTAAACCTATCTTATCATTAAGATACATATATGTAATATTTGACATGCCTCATGTAACATTCTCTGTTATAATGGTCAATAAATGAATTACTGATTACTGATTACTGAAAACGATAGTAGAGTCGCACCAAAAATAGCAATGGTCAAATTTTATTGTCAATGCATTAACTACCTTTTTATAGAGTCTTGTTCCCAGGAGCGCCCCGCATAACTCAAGACGAGGGGTCGTGATGGGTTTGATTGGCACTACCTTATTCTTAGAAACTAAAAGGCGAACACCAACCGTCCCATCCGTGCTTACACACCTTACGTAGACCACACCAGCGTACGCTAAATTTGAAGAATCTACGAAAGTATGTAATTCTAAAGATAATGGTTTATCTAAGAGTACCCAACGTGGAATATGAATAGTGTTGAGTTTGCTTAAAGTTTCGGAAAATGAAATCCAAAGCTTTTTAATCGAAAGAGGTACTTCTTCGTCCCATTCACACTTCGCCATCCAAAGCTTCTGCAAAATAAATTTTGCTTCAACTGGGATCAAAAATTTGACTAATGGTTGATAAAATGTATCGTTTAGTTACTTTACCTTTAAGATTAAATTTAATTGAAAAATAAAGTAAGTTTTTCTGAGAATTCCAGTTCAGACCCAAAGTTTTACAAGAACCATTTTCATTTAGGTTTAAAGATTTGTCGGTCTCACCTTTGATGTCTGAAATTGATTTTAAAATTTCTTGATTATTAGACTGCCATTTTCTTAAATTAAATTTTGCAGAGTCTAAGGTATGAATTAGATCTTTACACAAGTCTTTTACAGCTTGTAATGTCTCATCGCCTCCCAAATAATCATCTACATAAAAGTCTTTTTTAATTGCATTTTTAGCTTGATCATTAGGAGCTTTTTCAGCGAGTGAGACTAGGCATTTGGTGGCCAAGTATGGAGCAGACGAAGTGCCGTATGTTACTGTGTTCAGTGTGTATGTTTTAAGAGGTTCGGATGAGTTAAACCTGAAAATGATTTGTTGAAGGGATCGTTGAGAAGGTGTTATTAGTATGGCTCTATACATCTTCTCAACGTCGCTTGTCACAACAAACTTATGTTGCCTGAAACGAAGTAGGATGGAAAATAAATCATCCTGGACGACAGGACCTACAATCTGAATCAAATTCAAGGATCTCGTGTTCTTCGAAATAGCGGCCGATGCGTCAAAAACGACACGAAGATGAGTAGTGCTCGAATCACGGAAGACACCATGATGGGGTAAATAATATGAGACCTTATCTTTGTGATGCACTGAATGTTTGTTTTCTGTCATGTGTCCTGGGTCAAGGTACTCTTTAATGAAGTCTGTATAGCTCTTTTTGAAGGCAGGATCGCGTTCGAAACGACGTTCTAAAGATAGGAAACGTAATTTTGCCATTTGGTAAGAATCACCTAATATTTCAGGGGACTCCTTTAAAGGCATTGTCACTATGAAACGACCATCTTTATCACGAATTGTATTGGCTTTAAAGCTATCCTCACAAGTTCGTTCCTCCTTTGACAGGCTATGAAGTGGTGACACTGCATCAAGTTCCCAAAATCGAGACAAATCTGGTACGTCGGTAGTGTTTTGAACGAAATGACAGATGGTATTAGTATTAGGTTTTAACTGAGGCATGGACCCTGTCACCAACCAGCCAAACTTGGATTCATGTAATTTTGGTAGATTTTTTCCTAGATTTATAGAAGACGATCCTAGGACGCTCCAAAATATCTCTGCTCCGACTAAGATGTCTACTGATGAAGGTATGTTAAATGAGGGGTCCGCTAAGCATAACCCAGCTGGGATAGGGATTTTTTGTAGATCGATGTAAGTCGTAGGTAACGCTTGTGTAATCTCAGCAAGAATGTAACAGCTGATGCTCACCTTGAAGTCACCGTTAGATGATACGATAGTAAGGTCACAAGACTGATTGGTACTAGAACACTGAGTGTCAATACCTGTCACAGTGGAACTCGTGTTTCGTCTCACCAAACCCAGTCTCCCGCAGAGGCGCTGTGTCACGATATTTGCAGTGGAGCCATTGTCCAGGATTAGCCTGGTGGCATGCAGTCTGCCTTTATTTTATTTATTTATTTTATTTTATTTTATTTATTTAAGGAAAACTTACAGCTATAATATATATATAAAACATACAAACTTAGTAACAAAAAAGCCAATTAAAAGTTTTCACAGATAGGTTCAAATTTGGAAACATAAGGTGTTGGGGTCCTAGCTCGGTGATAAATAAAGCAGTGGACTGTAACTTCTTAGATGAGTATTTATTTTTTGTTTCTACAATCGTGGCCATTGATAGTGAAGAGCAAGGAAGAAAATTGTGACGAGAGTTTTTGACAGAGACCGTGTTGCCAGGCTTCGATCCGGTGTTGCCAGGCTTCGTTCTTCCTTCAGTGTTTCCAGTTTATTATTAGATCCCCAACAATCTCCCGGGGTTGAAATGTTCAAAAGTAAATTATTCTAGAGGGAGCGGGCAGATATGAATGAATGAATGAATGAATGAATGAATGAATTGAATGAATTGACACTTTATTGTACACAAAAGACATATAAAAGAAAACAGAGTATGGAAAACATAATTTTGTACAAAGGCGGACTTATCACTTGAAGCGATTTCTTCCAGCCAACCTTTGGGTGGTGAAGAAATAGTCACTAGAAAAGTAAAAATAGGGGGATAGACGTAATAGATAGAGTAAATTAAATGAAAATCAATAAAGTGTTAATACAAATAACCTAACAAATTAAACTTAATTTTAATAGATATCATAGACTTACATAAACAAATACACAAGAATATATTAATAAATACATCTATAATATATAATATATATATATATGTATATACATTTAAATATCAATATAATAAGGGTAAATAAGTGATGAGACTACCAACCTAATGAAACTTCATAGTGAGATCTGACTTTCCTCTTAAATATCGCCAAAGAAGACGACATACGAATCTCAGTAGGTAACTCGTTCCAAAGACACACAGCCTTGACCGCAAAAGAATTCCCATATGCAGTAGAAGTGTGCTTAGGGATACTAAGCAGGTGACTTTCCCTGCAGCGTAAGGAATTGACGTAATTGAATTTGTCGCGAAGATATTCAGGAGCAGAGGAATCATTTAAAACGTTATATAGGAGACTTAATATGTGAGTATTCCTCCGAAGGTGAATTGGGAGCCACCTTAAACGAGCACGAAATTCTGAGACATGATCATACTTCCGCAATCCGTAGATAAAGCGAATGCACAAATTTTGGAGACGCTCGAGTTTGCTCAGTAGCTCCTGTGTTAGGTCAAGATAGCTTACATCAGCGTAATCAAGAATTGGGAGCAGAAGAGACTGTGCCAGCATAATTTTAGTTTGTAATGGAAGAAAGAACTGCAGTCGTTTGAGCGAGTGGTAGGCCCCAAACATTTTTTTACTAATGGCTCCGATTTGAGGAATCCATGACAATGTGTTATCCATGATGATGCCTAAATTTTTTACTCTGTTAACAAATGGGATAACATTATTGTCATACTCGATATCGTAGATATGTAGATATCGTCATGTAGATATCGTTGTATGCTCGTCGGACGGTTCCTCTCTTCGTCTTGATATCAGCTACGCGTGTGATGCCGTCTCTCCCGGGGTATGTCTTTATGATTCGTCCCAGAGACCAGAGAAGAGATGGCTGCGCCTTTTCTTTAAGCAGGACAAGCATGTCTTCTTTTAATTCTCCCGTTGAATGATGCCACTTGGTTCTTTGTTGGAGGGTGGTCACATACTCGAGACTGAAACGATTCCAGAAATGTTGTTTTATATGTTCTATTCTTTTGAAGCGCTCAAGACGATTGATATTTACGTCGCTGGCGATCTGTGGATGAGGCATAGATATAAGTGGTCGTCCAATCAGATAATGGGCAGGAGTGAGAGCTGTTAAGTCGTGAGGATTTGAAGAGAGTGGGGTAAGAGGACGAGAATTTAAAATGGATTCTATTTGTGTTAAGCACGTTATCATTTCTTCAAATGTGAAATGAGTTAAGTTAAGTAATCTTTTAAGATGATATTTAGTAGATTTGACGGCGGCTTCGCTAACCCCGTTAAAATGAGGGGAGTAGGCGGGGGCGAACATAAATTTTATGCCCTTTTGTTCGATGTCGAATGCAATATTTGATTCAGATAGGAATTTAGTGAGATCATTGAAAGTTCCTACGAATGAAGTAGCATTATCGGATGTGATGCTTCGAACCAAACCCCTGCGAGCTATGAATCGGTTTAATGCCGCCATATAAGCCTCCTTGGTGAGATCCGACACCAACTCAAGGTGTACAGCTTTTACTGCAGAACAGACAAAAATAGCAATATAAGATTTTATGATGATCTGCTGCGTCAGCATGGATCTCAACTGCTCTTGGGACGAGGGTATGGTGGACGGAAACACACAATTACTATTTACACATCGGTTATTTATTCACGTATTACTACAGTTGGGGGTATCGCACTTTATCAATTGTCTATCCTCGCGCACTAATGTTCACATAGGTTTCAGCCTACGTCAGTACAAATCACCGGGAGAGAGAGGGAGCTTGGCTTTTAAATAATTATTAATATTTCGGTAAATCGGATTCAAATGCCGTTTGCAGACGCGTCATTCCATGGTCTCGATTCGGCGGCTCTGAGGGCCTGTGCTGCCATTCCCCTGGGGACTCACGTTATGCGCCGGAGGTTTCTCCAGCGCAACCCTGAGAGTCCCTAAGGATCAGCGCGCAAAACACACGATCGCCTCAATCGAGATACCACTTTATGAACACGCCTACGAACAGCTTTTCGGTAAAAACTATAACGCGTCGCGGCTAAAGCACACTCTCCTGTGGGTGTAGTCCCTACTCCACTAATTTCACAACAATCCAACGGTTTCACTGCAATCCAATAATCCAGGTTCGAGGGGTCCGGGTCTCGGGTTACGCGCCGGTTGCGCGGGACAGCCTCCTTCCGATGGGGTGTCTCACTTGTCGGTGGTGTCACGGAAACTCTCGGCCCTCCTGTCTGTGTCTTGGTTTTATATGGCGTCAACCTCCCACGCCACCGCTCGTGCGTGTGGCTCGGTGGGGGCTCCGTAGGCGGGGAAGCGGGGCTTCGTTACATTCCCCCCTCTTCTGATGAGATTTTTTATCTGTAATGTTAAAAAATCACTGTATAAACTGTATCGAATCGTGTTTTCGATGTTACGGAACTGTGGTTACTTTTGTACCAATTGCATGACCGTTCCGCGGTAATGCCTTGCTTCGACTGACGGCCGGCCGGTCGTTAGTTCGCTGGCAAGTGACCGCATGCTGGCCCAACCGGTTTTGGCTGGTTTTTTTTTTCAACTACCCTCTTCTTATTTAATTTTCGCGTGTTTATCTTTTTATTTTTTTTTCGATCTACCCTCGGTGTTTCATATTATATTTATTAGTTATTCGTGGTATTGTTTTAAGTCTTTTACGTGTGCAGTTATTTTCTTTCGTCGGTTTGTGGGGTCCTGTAGTTCAAATATTACCGGAGACTTTTGATGTGTCACCACATATGGGCCCGAAAATTTTGGTGCTAGTTTTGCACAGAAATCTTTGCTCGCGTTGGATAACGGGAATTCCCTTTTTAATACTAGTTCATTTAATATTGGTTTCCATTCCCTTTTGTGCTTGTCGTAGTTTTGTTTTTGTTTCATTGATGCTTTGGTTTGATGTTTTCGTACTAATTCGTAGATTTCGCTCATTTTGCTGTTGTCCTTTGCGGACGGGACTGGGAATTCGTTCCTATCTTTAGGGTTTCGTAATTCCCTTCCAAATAACAGGAATGCCGGTGTATATCTAGTGGATTCTTGTTTTGAACTATTTATAGCGAAATTAAATTCTGGAAGGTATTCGTCCCACTTTTTATGATTCCCTGTAATATACGCTGTAATCATGGTTTCGAGTGTTCGATTTACTCGTTCGGTCGGGTTTCCATTTGGCGAGTACGGCGCTGTTAGGCGTTGTGTGATACCATATTTCTTCAATTCGTCAGTGAATTGTTTACTGGTGAATTGTCGACCGTTGTCCGATAATATTGTTTCCGGTGCTCCGTATCTCATCACTATGCATTCTTTTAGAGCTTTTATTATTGTCTTTGATGTTGCGGTGCGTAATGGTCGTATTTCCGTCCATTTTGAAAATTTATCATGAAACACTATTATCCAACAATAACCTTGCGATGACCTTGGTAGTGGTCCAATCAGGTCCGTTGTTATTACTTGCCACGGTCTCTCGGTGTTGTTAATTTGCATCAAGCCGGCTCTCCCTTGTTGCGACGGTTTATTTGTTTGGCATATTCTGCATTTCTTCACGTACTGAGCTACATCTCGGAACATGCCTGGCCAGTAGTAGCATTGTGCGAGCCTGTTCAATGTTTTTGAAATTCCCAGGTGTCCTGCGTTTGGTGCGTCGTGATTTTCTTTAATAATGTCGTTCCTGTCTGCTGTTCGAATGCATAATTTCCATTCGGATCCTTCATTGAGTTTCGTCCCGTATGCTGCGTTGTATATTTTCCTATACAGATTGTCGCCTATTATTCGGTAGTCACTGTTTTCGGTTGGATTCGTTCCTGCTTCGCTTCTTCTCTTTTCGTACCATTCTACATTTTCTAACGTTGTTACGCAAACGGGGTGTCTTGACAACTCGTCCGCAATTTTATTCTGCGATCCGCTGCGACTCGTTGCGTGCAACTCTGTTGTGCTGGCTTGAGTATCGGATTCGGTTTCTAGCTTGCTCCATATCTTTTTGAAGCCTATTCGTTTGATGAGATCCATCCCCATTATTATTGTTCCTGCTGTTGGTAACACGTACATATTGTGGGTTATCTCCAAACCGAGTACGTTCATCGGTAACCATACGCTGTTCATCAATGTGACTTCCGTATTGTCTGCGAAAACTATCCTGCGGTTTGTTGTTGCTCCCTTTATCTTATTTCTTTTGCACAATTCTTCTACTCCACTGTCGATATAAGACCTCGTAGATCCTGTGTCCACAAGAGCGCGCATCTTCTTTCCCATTACCTCTATGTTTATAAATACCCGGTTTTCTTTTTTCTCCCGTTGGGACGCGGTACAAGTGTTTCCTGGTTCCGTTTTAAAATACTTTGTTCCGCAGCAGTTTTGACTGAGTACTCCTATTTTTCCGCAGCCACTACAGAATAGCAGTTTCCTCCCTCTGCATTCTCTTGATGCGTGTCCTCGTTTTCCGCAGCTCCAGCAGCACTCCTCTCTCGTATAATTATGAACGTATGTTCCCAGTCTATTCCTGGTGCTTGTTGTTGCATTTGGGTGCTCGTGTCTATGTTCATATCTTTGTGGTGTGTTCCACTTGGGTTCGCCTGTCGTAACCTTTCTTTCAGGTAGGAAACTCCTTTGCTTGGTTTCATTTATCTTTTCATAATCCTGGCATAATTTTATCAGCTCCTGTATGTTTTTGAAGTCCCGTTTCTTTATGTATAGTTTGAAGTTCGGAATCATGTTTTCGTACACGCGTTCTAGGTTTTCTGCCATGCTAAGTTTTCCATAGCGCCGCATTAGGGTTTGTATTTCTATCAGGTAATCTGTGAACTTTTCACGGTATTGTTGTTTCCTCGCTATTATTTTTTCTAGCAAGTCGGCTTCATAATCCTTCGGGTAAAAATACAATTTAAACTCTTCTATAAAATCTTCCCATGAGGACCAGTTTTTATTATTGTTCCTATACCACAGATCTGCTTTTTCCTTAAATAGCCTTGGTAGTAACGGTATTAATTGTTCGTTGCTTGCGTCGCATGATGAGGCATAGTTTTCTAGCCTTTCAAGGAATTCTACGGCATCACTCTGTCCATTAAAACTTATCTCACAGCTCTTGATGACGCTATGAAGGTTATTCGGTTTATGCTCCTGTTTCAGGTTTTCGTTAGCTTTGTCGTCCCCGTTTTCGCTCATCGTGGCTTCTAGTTTTGAGTCTTTGTCTAGTGATTCTTCTTCCCTTGGCGGATCTTCTTCAGATTCTTCGTCCTCGCTTGAACGTGGAGTTTCTCCTGATCTTTTTTTCATGTATTCCTCTAATTCTTGTTCTAGGAGGATTTTTCTTAGTTCTGCTACCGTGAACTCCTTGTTCGTTTCGGTATTTTTCGTTGGTAGTCCTTTTTCTGTAACTAACTCTATCAGTTGAGCTTTTCTCAATACGGATAACGGCGGTCTCTCTGACATAAGCGCTTTTTATTCCTGTTTCTTCCTGGTGTTCCCATACAATCGTCCAGAGCTTTCCGTGAGTTCGTTGGGCGCCAGTATGATGATCTGCTGCGTCAGCATGGATCTCAACTGCTCTTGGGACGAGGGTATGGTGGACGGAAACACACAATTACTATTTACACATCGGTTATTTATTCACGTATTACTACAGTTGGGGGTATCGCACTTTATCAATTGTCTATCCTCGCGCACTAATGTTCACATAGGTTTCAGCCTACGTCAGTACAAATCACCGGGAGAGAGAGGGAGCTTGGCTTTTAAATAATTATTAATATTTCGGTAAATCGGATTCAAATGCCGTTTGCAGACGCGTCATTCCATGGTCTCGATTCGGCGGCTCTGAGGGCCTGTGCTGCCATTCCCCTGGGGACTCACGTTATGCGCCGGAGGTTTCTCCAGCGCAACCCTGAGAGTCCCTAAGGATCAGCGCGCAAAACACACGATCGCCTCAATCGAGATACCACTTTATGAACACGCCTACGAACAGCTTTTCGGTAAAAACTATAACGCGTCGCGGCTAAAGCACACTCTCCTGTGGGTGTAGTCCCTACTCCACTAATTTCACAACAATCCAACGGTTTCACTGCAATCCAATAATCCAGGTTCGAGGGGTCCGGGTCTCGGGTTACGCGCCGGTTGCGCGGGACAGCCTCCTTCCGATGGGGTGTCTCACTTGTCGGTGGTGTCACGGAAACTCTCGGCCCTCCTGTCTGTGTCTTGGTTTTATATGGCGTCAACCTCCCACGCCACCGCTCGTGCGTGTGGCTCGGTGGGGGCTCCGTAGGCGGGGAAGCGGGGCTTCGTTACTGAGTTCGTTAATGAGTTTACAACCTCTACCTTTGCGGTCTGCTATCAGTATTGGCCCCGCATAATCGACCGAAGAATCGAGGAAAGGATATTCAAGGTCTGTCCTTGTTGTAGGTAATTGACCCATTAGAGGCTGGACAGTTTGAGTTTTGAAACGATAGCATTTTATGCATTGCCTAACTATCTTTTTTGACAGATTCCTGCCACCTAATGGCCAATATGTTTGCCTTACTGTATTAAACAGCAACTGAGGCCCGGCATGCATTAAGTCATGATGTTGCTTTCTGAATATAACTTCAGTTAAATGATGTTTGCTGGTAATTAAAATGGGATGCTTGACATCGTAAGTATATGGTGAATTGTCTAATCTTCCACCAACCCGAATGATATTGTCCGAATCCAAAAATGGAGTCAATGAAGAAAGTATACTCTTTTTATGTAGAGATTTGTTAGAGTTTAGAGAAATATATTCTTCAGGAAACATTTCCATTTGTGAAACACGTATTATATGTTTCTGTGCCGATTGTAATTCCTTACTAGAAATATGATCAGTTAATTTATTTTTAGAATTTCGGCAATTATAAATAAATCTGAGTATGTACGAGAAAATGCGTTGAATTTTCGGTAACCCTGAATGTCTATGAATAATGGACGTTAACGAATTTTCAATATTGTTATCTGTAATAACATGAGATACAACTTCCGTAGGATCCTGTTTAGAATTGGGCATTTTCAGCCAGTTGCATTCTTCGTCTAGCAGGAATGAAGGTCCTGACCACCACAGGGACGCGTTGCCGATGAGATCGGCCTTCAGCCCGCGAGAAACAAGATCTGCTGGATTATCTTTGGACGGCACGTAGCCCCACGTATGACCTTGTGTAGATTCCTGTATCTCACCGACGCGATTACGCACAAAAGGTTTCAGTTGATTCAAATCATGAGATTTTAGCCAACCCAAAACAATGGTCGAATCGCACCAAAATTTACAGGAGTCAAATTTAATGGTGAGTGACGTCATTACCTTAATACACAGTCTCGTCCCTAACAAAGCTCCACAGAGTTCAAGACGGGGAGTAGTCGTTGGCTTAATAGGGCATACTTTGTTCTTGGATGTCAGAAGATGGACCTGCACCACTCCGGAGTCATTAATAGACCGGATAAAGACGCATGCTCCGTACGCTGTTAAACTACTGTCTGTGAATGTATGTATTTCAATTACTTTAGGTTTATCGCAAATTGTCCAACGTGGGATGCGTAAATTATTTAAAGAAGAGATAGAGTTGACAAAGCCTAGCCAAAGATTAGCAATTTCATCAGGAATTGTTTCATCCCAATCACACTTGTGTATCCACAATTTTTGTAAAAGCACCTTTGCTTCAACCACGCAGGGTCCCACTAATCCGAGTGGGTCAAATATTTGACTAACTATGGACAAAATGTGACGCTTTGTTACCTTATCGGATTTTGTTATGTTTATTAGAAAAGACATAGTATCTGAATCACATAACCAATATAAACCTAAAGTTTTTGAAGGAAAGTTAGTGTTCATGTTAAGATCAAATTTTTTGTTTGATTCTTTATTTAAAGTCGTGATTTTTTGCAAAATATTTTGGTTATTTGATTGCCATTTTCTGAGATTAAATTTAGCTGAGGCTAAAATATCACTCACACCCTGACATAACTTCACTGTCTCCTCTTCTGAATTGGACCCGCTTAATAAATCGTCAACATAAAAATCTTTTTCTATAGCTCGCTGCACATTTTTATCTGAAGCTTGCGAAGCTAGACTCACCAGACATTTAGTTGCGAGATATGGTGCGGAGGCAGTTCCGTATGTCACAGTGTTAAGTGTATAAGTCTTCAACTTTTGTGATGGATCCGCCCTAAATATAATTTGTTGAAGAGACCGTTGTGATGGACATAGCTCAATTGCTCTGTACATCTTTTCAATATCCGCTGAGACTATGTATTTATGTTGCCTGAACCTCAACAAAATAGAGAAGAGATCGTCCTGTACTACAGGTCCAACCATTAGTATTGAGTTTAATGAGACATCAGAATTTATACCCGTCATCGAGGCATCATACACGGCGCGTAAATTTGTGGTGGTACTCTGTTCACGGACTACGCCATGATGAGGTAAGTAATAAGATACTTTGTCATTATTTTTTGTATTTTTATTTTCAGACATGTGGCCTAGGTTTAAATATTCCTGCATGAACTCTACATACTTTTGTTTGAAAGATGGTTCTCTCTGAAACTTACGTTCTAAAGACAGGAATCGAACCTTGGCCTTTTGATAAGTTTCTCCTAATGTTTCAGGCGGACTTTTCAGAGGTAAGGTGACAACGAAACGACCGTCGCCCTTACGTTTTGTAGTTAGTAAAAATTTTTTCTCACATGCAAGCTCTTCGGGTGACAAAGAGTGCTCGGCAGTAATTGAGTCAAGTTCCCAGAAACGGGCAAGTTCCATATTTGCTTGTTGGGTAAAATGACATAAGGCAGGTGTGGTACTAGGTTGTGAAATATGACCAGAAATAAGCCACCCTAATTTGGTTTCATATAATGTAGGTTGACGTTTGCCTAAGTTTATTGAGTTCGTGCCTAAAACACTCCAGAAGACCTCGGCTCCGACAAGTATGTCGATTGCTGACGGGATGTTGAAATTAGGATCAGCTAAATTTATGCCTGAAGGTATGGGAATATTGGCTATGTTTATGTAAGAGGAAGGCAGAGCCTTTGTTATCTCAGGTAAGATGAAGCAGTTTACATTTACTCTATAGCTACCAGCATAAGACTCAAGTGTGAGCTGACAAGACTGTGTACTATGAGACGTTTGATTATTGATACCTGTCACCGTGGAGCTCGCCTCGTCCCGAGACAGCCCAAGCTTAACGCACAGGTCACTTGAGCAGAAGTTGGCAGTACTTCCATTATCAAGGAGTATTCTGGCCACGTGATAGTTGCCCTTACGGTCTAGAACTTTCACCAATGCTGTGGAAAGCAAAATAAGAGGCAAAGTAGTAGTCTGTAGTGATGTTTCAGCTGATAAGGCAACATTTTCGCTAATTGGTGGTGTTGGTAATGACTTGGCTCTTTCTAAATGCAATAAAGTGTTATGCTTGTATTTACAGTATTTACAGTGAGAGAGCTTACACCTTTTTTCAAAGTGCCCTGGCCGTAGACAATTCAAACATACTTTGAATTCCCTAGCCTTTTGATTCCGCAACTCTATAGTCAAAGATCTGAATGTTTCACAGTTATAAAGGGGATGACTTTGATTACACATCGGGCACAAAAATTTCTTGTTATTGACATTTTGCTTAATCTGCTGTACTGCATTGTTTTCAGCTACTAAAAAGTTTTTATTATTATTGCCTGACTTATTGTGATTAACTCGTTCTATTGCTTCCAATAGTTCTGCCCTGCTATTTAAAAATTTTATAAACTTTTCTAATGTGGGTAAATCTGACCATTTATTTTTTTTTTCTTCCCATTGACGAGTGGTTGTTGGGTCTAACTTTGAAACCATCATGTGGATGATTAAAGTATCCCAATGTTCAGTGGGTTGTTGCAAACTTGCAAGGGATAAAAGATTTTTGGTTATTACATCAACTATGTCTCTAATGGCCTCGCTTCCCTCTTTCTTGATGAGCTCCACGTTGAATAGAGCTTGCACATGATTGTCTACTAAGAGCTTACTGTTGTTGTATCTATCGAGTAATGCATTCCATGCAACCGAGTAATTGGCTGCAGTAAACTCCAGCTTTTGTATGACTAGTGCAGCACTGCCCTTCAGTGAGGTGCGTAGGTAATGAAATTTGTTTATGTTATCTATATTTTTGCTATTATGAATTAAAGACATAAAAGTGTCCCTAAACTCAAGCCAACACTGATAGTTACCATCATAGATAGGAATATGAATTTCTGGAAGACGGGCAAGAGTATCATTTAAATTTAAGCTGTCTGTTTTTACACCACTGATATTGATGTCGGAACTCACCCGACCATAAGTTGCTTCATTCCCGGAGTTCAGCAAAGCATGAGCTTCAGCGATGAGCTCGAAGTATTGTTTTTCAAACACTTCCCGCTCGGAGTAGCTCTTCGAAGCATCAGCACTGAGTAGCTCGATCTCGGACTGGAATTGGTCAAATAAACCATATAAGGCATCCATTTTGGTAAGTCTAACTTGAATTTCTTTTTTATGAACATCATTCAGTTGCTCATAGCTTTTTGGCAATAGTAAATAGTTGCTAAATTGAGTAAGCTTGGCTTTTAGGCCAGCTCGCTGCTTTACTAACTTTTCCATTTCTGTCATTGTGAAATATAGGCTGCAGTTTCAATGTAAGGAAGACGAAATGCGTTATTTTTTGTTTTTCAAGACAATAACCAATGGTTTAAGTTAGATAAAATAGGAATCCAGCGAATAAATGCAGCTGTGCAATGGCTTCAAACTTGTTTGCAACAAAAAACGTGGTATTTGTTTGACTAATTTACGAAATTACTGCTAAATAGCATGAGGGTGCAGTTAGTATGCGAAATGTAGGCAGTTACTGGCTATTACAGAGAGATTTTAACACAAAAAAATGTTAGACAACTGAATTTTTAGGTTATAAACGTGGTAGAAAATTTTGGAAAATTGGTAAGTAATTAATTAAGATTCAAGGATTTTTGGTGAAATAGGTAACAATAACACTGGAATAGGAAAAGGATCTGATTGGAACGGACTAACTTGATCTTTCCACGTGCCACCACATCGTGATTTTCTTTGTTCTTTTCAGTTTCCGGTTTTGATGTTTTTCCTGACTCGGATTCCGACGCCACGTTGTGAATCCTTTGCGCAGCTGTCAGGTTTCGTTTTCTTGAGGTTTCTTCCGGTGAATCCCGCTTAGATCGACACGACAGGCCACGTCGATAGTTCGCTTTGTTTCGGATTTCAGGTTTCTTCCCGCTTAGATCGACATGCCACGTTGATAGTTCGGTTTGTTTCGGATTTCAGGTTCCAGTTCTCTTGAGGCTCGTAGGACCAATTGTTGGGGTCCTAGCTCGGTGATAAATAAAGCAGTGGACTGTAACTTCTTAGATGAGTATTTATTTTTTGTTTCTACAATCGTGGCCATTGATAGTGAAGAGCAAGGAAGAAAATTGTGACGAGAGTTTTTGACAGAGACCGTGTTGCCAGGCTTCGATCCGGTGTTGCCAGGCTTCGTTCTTCCTTCAGTGTTTCCAGTTTATTATTAGATCCCCAACATAAGGTACAAAAAAGATAATAATAAAATAGTTACGAGTACAATACAGTTAGTCACAGTTTAGCAGTAATAAAGAGATGAAGAAAGAGTAACGTAAATAACAATGTAAAAACAAAGTAGAAATTTAAGCCAAAAACAATGCAGAATCTTACAATCTATTTGACAGAGTCACAAAATTTAGTAGTTATACATTTACAAATACTATTAACACTATTACAAAATAAATCGATGTCACTGTTGTCTGTACATAAGCTATTAAATGATTTAGCAGCTCTTGAAAGAAAGGCATTTTGTCTGTAATTACTATAAACGCGAGGTATGTGGAGAGTGGGCTTATGACGAAACCGACGCGAAGGTACTAATAAATTTAAATTAACTAGCAATTCAGGACAGTCAATATAACCTTGTGCAATTTTCATTAGCATTGAGATATCTGCTACACAACGTCGAATATGAAGTGGAAGAAGATGTAGTTGACGACAAAGATGCTCATAATCTTGATAAGGAATTTTGAATTTATATCTTAGATAACGAGTAAATTTTTTTTGAATTTTTTCTATTTTAGATATATAAATTTCATAACGAGGATTCCACACTTGAGAAGCATATTCAAGGTGACTTCTCACGAATGCACAATATATAATCTTGATAGATTTTAGCTGACGAAAGTTACTGCAAGAACGCATAACAAATCCTAAAGCCTTAGAAGCCTTATTGACTATTGATTCAAAATGACGATCGGAAATCAATTTGCGATCCATTATGACTCCGAGATCCCTGATTTCATCGCATTTGGTAATTTGTACATTTTTAAGAAAATAACACGAATTCAATAAAGTATGTTTACGGGTAAATGAAATTGAGAAGCACTTGGATACGTTTATATCGAGTTTATTGCTAATGCAATACTGATCGAGTCTTAGTAGATCATCCTGGAGGAGAAATGAGTCTAAAGAATGGTTAACCTCTCTGAATATCTTCATATCGTCTGCGAATAGGAGAAAGTTCGAATGTTTAAAATAGATATCGATATCATTGATAAATATAACAAATAAGAGAGGTCCCAGCAGAGATCCTTGGGGGACTCCAGAGGTAATATACATCCAGGATGATGTATAGCTATTGAGAGCTACAGCCTGTGTCCTGTTTCTGACGTATGATGAAAACCACCGGAACAGGTCTCCTCTAATGCCGGCAGCAAGAAGTTTCTGCATAAGCAGTTCATGATCTATACGGTCAAAAGCCTTACTGTAATCCGTAAAAACAGCATCTACCTGATTTTTGCAGTCCATTTTGCTACTAATAAAATCATTAAAAATAACTAGATTTGTAGTAGTGGATCTATGTTTCAAAAATCCATGTTGATGGGGACTAAAATTATGCTTGAGTGTTGAGTAGATTTGATTATATACGATACGTTCGAAAACTTTTGCGATAAGACATAATTTTGATATAGGTCTATAGTTAATAATTAAATTTCTAGGTCCTTTTTTGTAGATTGGTGTGATAAAAGCTGATTTCCACTTACGAGGCATAACACCTTCAGCAACCGATCTCTTAAATATAATTGCTAGAGGAACAAATAAGGACTCAGCGCATTTGGCTAGAAAAACCGCTGGAAGCAAATCAGGGCCCGCTGATTTATTTACATCTAGCGACCTTAGATGCTTCGCGATTTGATCCGTTTTGATCTCGATGGATGTTATATCAGATACAGTGGAGGAAATAGGTTGAGAAAAGTTGTCAGGTCCTGATGAAGAACCACTTTGGAGAAACGAAGATTGGAAATACTCTCCAAATAAGTTACTTATATCTTCACCAGTACTGGCAGTTATCCCTGCATATGTCATGGAGGAAGGAAAAGAATTACCTTTTCGACTATTTTTAACAAACGACCAGAAGGCTTTAGGGTTTGACTTAATCGAGTCCTCGGTGAAGCTAATATAACTGACATAACACTTTTTTTCGAGACGCTCGACTCTTTCCCTCAGTAACTCAAAAGTGCACTTATCAGATAAGTTACCATATGTTTATGTTTATTGAAATATTTAAATTTTTCTCGAATTGTTTTTATAAGAGCACAACTATACCATGGAGGGTATTTCGACTCCTTCTTTATGCGCTGAGGTATGTATTTGTCTCTTAGGTCATAAACTATGCTGTAGAATTTACTGACAGCCTCTTCAACAGTACAATTGTTGAGGATTTCAGCCCAGCCAATAGCAGAGATCTCATTGTTAATTGTATCATAGTTGGCTTTATTGAAGGAAAAAACGGTACGTTCTGACATAGGAAGTGGTTGCAGTTCAGGAAATGAAATAGTAATGCAAAGCGCCTTATGAAAGGGATCTTCGGCCACTAAAGGATCAAGACTAGATATAACGGAAACAAAATCATTTGAGAAAACTAAGTCCAAAATACGGTCATATGAATTAAGAATGCCGTTATACTGTTGGAAATCACAAAAATTGAAGGTATCGATAAAGTTAATTGAATGGTCGCCCACAACATTGAAAGGCTCAAAGCCACTTTCGCTGTCCGACCAGTCAATAAAGCTCATATTAAAATCACCGACTATAATGAATTTGTCGTGATGATTTATAGAATGTATAGACTCAACTTTGTCACAAAAATTTGTTAACTGATCAGCGAAAGAGTTTCCCATATTTTCGGCGCAGAGATATATCGTGCAAATATTTAATTTGTATAGCGTTTTAAGCCGTGAACATCGTAACGTGATTGTTACCCAAATATCCTCAGCAGACGATTGCCAATCAGGTACACAAGTGGCCAACAAAGATTTTTTGACAGCAATCGCGACACCACCCCCACGCGATTGATAAGTTCGAGCATAATTACGATTTTATGATCCGCAACCTTCACCATAGCTGTGGATAAGAGAACAGCAGAGTGTTTATCGTCTGAGGTGGATATGTTTGTATTTGTGGAAAGGGCAATGTTGCCTTCCCTCTCTGTATTTGTGTTTTTATCGAAGTGCAAAAGAGTATTATGTTTTTGCTTACAATACTTGCAATGAGATAATTTGCAGTGACTATTTGAATGTCCAGGCCAAAGGCAGTTTAAGCACACGTTGGATTGATTGGCCTTTCGAATACGTGAGTCACCGCTAAGATTTCGAAAAGATGGACACGTGAAAAGAGAGTGTTTATCGCTGCACATGGGACATGCAATTTTATTTTGCATATTAGGTTGAAAATGTTGTTTTGGAATATCATACGATTTGTTACTGCCCTTTGACTGCTCGCACGACTTTAAAACTCTTAACTTTACTTACCGACTTTAAATTCCTTTAAAGTGGGAGGGGTCGTAGCTTTATTTCTTTCTTCTTCCCATTTGCTAATTGTAACATCGTCTAATTTATTAGACATAATTTGAATAATAAGTGTATCCCAGTGTGTAATTGGCTGCCCTAAAGTAGAAAGAGCGCGAAGTTGTTTGTTGGTTGTGTCAATCACATGGTGGATGGCGTGGCTAGACTCTTTATGTATTTTATCTATGTTAAAAATTGCTTGAACGTGATTATTGACTAATACACGCGAATTATCAAACCTGTCACACAACAAATTCCACGCTTCCCTGTAATTTGCACTTGTAAAATCCAAATTACTTATAACTTCCGCAGCACAGCCCTTAAGGGAACGTTTCAAATAGTGAAACTTGCTTATGTCGTCAAGATCACTTTTGTGTATAATGGAAAAGAATGTATTTTTGTATTCGAGCCAGTCTTGATTCGATCCCGAAAAAGAAGCTAAATTTATGTTTGCTAAATCAATTGACTCTTGTTTACAATTTGCAGTAACATTGTGATCACAAAAAGTCGACACAGAGCCCACCTGATTTATGGAATGTTTCGATGTGTAGTTATTCAGCAAAGTCCTGCCCTTGGCGAGGATGCTGTAGTATTGTGACTCGAACTGATCTCTTTCCGCATACCTCTCGTCGCTGTCTTCCGCCAGGACCTCGATCTCGGTCTGTAACGCGTCAAAATGCACATATAAGGCTTCAACTTTTTCCAAACGTAGCTTTAATTCGTTCACTTGCGTGTCACTCAAGTTATCACTGCATTTTATAACGTTTAGATATGATTTAAACGTAGTTAACTTGGATTTTAAGCTACCGCGTTTTTTAACAAGCTCCTTGATCTTTTCTTCACTCATTGTGGTAAAGGAAAAGTATGCAAGTAACGGTCACTACGTTAATATACACGGAGATCAAAATAAATAACTATTTTCAAGGAATGTACCTGATTATTATCTCAGCAGCGCAGCGATATGCGTATGCTCTGATGGTTAGCTAATGCGTCACTGCAAGTCGAAGGCAACTGCCGTGCAAGCGGAACAGGTACTCGATCGAGTTAACAGCTAATTACGGCTATGCAAAAAATAATGAAGATGCGGTTTGACGAATATTTGTATAGTTTGGGCGTTTACAAAGGCTTGCCTTTATACTAACGCTTATGCTTATGATTTTTGCGATAAAACAGCTTTGGCATGAAAAAATGTAAGCTTAGGCAAATAGGTGAAAGCTATACTAATAAGGATTGAGATTTTAAAGATAGGAATAAGGAATAATCGGAACGGACTCACAAAAATTGTCGTGTTCCCTCCAAAATGTTCTACGTCTCCAAGTCCGACGTCTCGTTCGGCGAATTTTACAGATCTTGCGCTGGCGAAAGACTCGGTAAGTGTTCTGGGATACTGGATGTCGATGAACTTTGGTGCAGGTACACGTGATGGCACGTAGAAGATAAAAAATTGATGACGTCACGCTAGTAGTGGCACAAAGAAGACAAAGAAAAACACGTAATTTTCATATTCGACGACTCTTTTCTTGACGCAGCGCACTCGAAGGTGTTTCTTAGGATATCCTTGGCGGGTTGATGCTTCCCACAGGTGTTTATTTGATGACGTCACGCTTGAAGTGGCACAACGAAGACAAAGAAAACACGTAATTTTGATATGAGACGATTCTTTTCTTGACGCGGCGCACTCGAAGGTGTTTCTTAGGATATCCTTGGCGGGTTGATGCTTCCCACAGGTGTTTATTTGATGACGTCACGCTTGAAGTGGCACAACGAAGACAAAGAAAACACGTAATTTTGATATGAGACGATTCTTTTCTTGACGCGGCGCACTCGAAGGTGTTTCTTAGGATATCCTTGGCGGGTTTATGCTTCCCACAGGTGTTCCTTGGTGCTATTTGATGACGTCACGCTTGAAGTGGCACAATGAAGACAAAGAAGTTACGTGATTTTGATATTTGGCGACTCTTTTCTTGACGCGGTGTACTCGAAGGTGTTTCTTAGGATGTCCTTGGTGGGTTTATGCGTCCCACAGGTGTTCCAGGGATTCCTTTGACGAGTCCTTGATGACGTCACGCTTGAAGACGACAACTAATTTTCCTCGTAGATCGAAGGACCAGGTTGGGGTGTCAGTGCCCGCTGTTCCTAGATGTTCTGGACGGGAGTTCTGACGGGATAGCTGGAGTAAAATAAACGGAGTGTAATTTTAGGTGCTGTATTTTAAGGATAATAGTGTCGCGTGCGTGTATGTACAAGATCGCAGAGAGAAGAGAATGACTAAATATAAAAATGAATGATTGAATGAATGAAGGCTGATTGAATGAATGAAGACAGATAGAATGATTGATTGAATTATTGAATGAATGAATGAATATAAATCAAACGCGCGCACTTATAAATTAGTTTAAAACCGCACGGCGGCCAGTACCCGTCACGCACCGGCTTGAAGATTGTCTCCAACAAAGCTTTTATCGAATTATGTACGGTTGACAAAATTAATTTATACATTTCGACAAATAATACCAAAACAACCAGCACATTTTTAATTAAACCCGAATTTTTTACGGTTGGCAATAACATTTTATATGCATTTATTGCATACGTCTAAACAAATTACATGAAAATCACAATAGATATTTTTACTGGTATCAGTACCGCTTACAGTACTTCACTTCAGTCGAAGAACCGGCGGCGGGTGGCGAGGTTTCCGGCAGTATCGTGGCAGGTGACGCCGCGGACGTGGTGGCAAATAAAGCAGGGGTACCCTATGAGGAGCGTCGCACAGGTTCCCTGTTTGTGCGCCGTATTCCACGCGCACACCTGCGACCGCGACTACGCACTGCTTCCTGGTGCAGATTTTTAGCCTACAAGAAATTTTTTAGTTATTAAATAGTACACAAACTCTTGTACCTACTGTTATTCCACAATAACAAAATAATATATAATATATATTTTTTGTTGACGGTACCAAAATTGGCTAGACATTTTATTGTTTCCTATTTGCAACGAATTTAGATTTTTTTTGTTGACAGTACCAAAATCGGCTTGATTATTAATTATTTCTTTATCGCTACGTAATTCCTTTTTTTTTAAAGAGCAAGTCTTTTAGACGCTAGGAACAAAATTCTTGAGATAAGGCGTCTAATTATCTTGGTTATTTTTTTTTATTTCCCTCTTACCCCTTCCCCACCTTTATATTCACGAGGTAATAACCTATTTCTAACCAAAACAATTTTTCGACTTCGAAATTTTATAAAATTTATTTTTGCCAAATATGGATAGGTAAACAATCATACACGTCCTAAATTTGATTTTTAAACTTTTGAATGTAGATAAATTTATAAACTTAACTTTTGACTGAAAGTGGTTTATTAATTTTGATTAATTAATTAATTTTATATAATTAATTAATTTTGTTCTAAAATTTCCTTCAGTGTCCGCCAATCTTTCTATATAAAATGGCTGCCGAAACGTCAAAAAAAAATTTTTTTTCCTCTCGCACCAACAATATGGTTTGATTAGGCTGAAATTTCACTTTTTCCGTAAGCCATACATACCAAAATGATCTGCATTAAATTTTTCGTCTTTGGAAACAAGTTTTTATTAGAAATATCAAAGGAATATCACCAAAAAGATCGCAAACGCGAATCACAAAACAAAATATTATTTGGTATTGGTATGCCAATGAAGGTTTTTTTTGTTATTTCACCAATATTATTCTACAATAAGGTTACACGTCTCTTTACGGTCATTTTAATGTATCACAATATATAGTACCCGGCGGTCTTGCGCTAGTCAACACGTACAAATTTTTGCTCCACAATTATAATTTCAAAAGTATAGTTAAAGCTCACCACCTTATTTTTTACTATCATATCTAGTTGAAGATAAACCCTTTTCTTTTACCAGTGTAAAAAGTTTTAATTTTTGTCGTGTAATTAACCGAATATTTCCAAAAAATCATTTTAACCGTCTAAATTTCAAACATCGCAAATAAATCAGCGCATGATTCATCGTCGCTTCGCCTAAATCGGTCATCGACTCCGAGCGCTTCTCACCGAGCGGCAGCGCCTCACGCACACACACGCAGCGAGCTCACACGCGCAGGCGAGCTAATCCGCAGTGCACACACTCCGCTGCTGCCACCGCCGCCGCGCCGCCACCGCCCCGCTGCTACACGCTCGGTCGCTCGTGTTCGACGGTGAGTCAACATACTCGCACTTAAAGAGCTACGCCGCTGCTACGCCGCTACTATGCCACTGCTACGCCGTGTGACGTTCGCGTGCACTTGTTTACTTCGAGGCAAGAATATTACGCTACACTGCGATGTCTGTGGAATTTAAAACCCATAAAAGTTCTTCTGCAAATGCTATTTCTAAGCTATCTTGCTCTGGCTGCCATCTAGCGTTCGACGAGAGAGAGGAGCACTTAAGATGCATGGTTAATGATTGCGAAAAACGGTATCATTGTCTATGTGCGAGCGGTCGATGCTTGAGTCCGGAGGAAAAAGCAGCTTGGGTATGTCCTGAGTGTCACCGTGATATGAAAATAGGAGGTGACAATAGCGCTACTCCTGTTGGTGCGTCTAATAAGCTACATCCCGGTAACGTTACATTTAGAAGCAAGAAAGTTCAACCTCTATCCCTGGAGCCTAGCTGCGACTTTCATAGTTCTGAATACCTCGAAATCATGGCTGAAGTCCGACAGCTGCGTTCCTACGTATCAAACATTAATGATGCCTTGCAGCAGATTGTTGCGTCCATGACAGGGCAGACGGTTAAGTTAGATTTTGTAACGACTCAGTTAACTTGTGTGGACAAAAAACTTGCGGTACTTGAGGTTGATACTCCAGGATCAAAAAAAGCTGCCCAACGAAAACTCCCTAAGCCGACCTATGCTTCAAAGTTAATTGCCGAGTCTACAGTAGAAATCCCAGCTGTAACCCAAACTAACCATGAACCACAACATAATTTCGATGTTAGTAAAGCTGATGTCATTGTCTCTGCTGAAACTGTGTCCCCTTCTGTTCCTGCTAAACAAGAGCTATCAACTGCTGTCCAAAAGAAAGCGCGCCACTCTACCTCGTTGTTGTGTACTGCCGGTCCTAGCGTTACTTCACTGAAAGCGGTTGAACGCCGTAAGTATTTTCACCTCTGGAATATGGCATCAGGAGCGAGCGAAGTTAAAGAGTACTTGAAGCATTTTTGTGAATCTGGAACATATTCTGTGGAGGAGCTGAACTCAAAAGGAGATTATAAATCCTACAAGATTGGCGTCCCAGTAGCAAAATACGAGGAATGTTTCTCTACTCAAATCTGGCCAGACAACGCACGGGTAAAAGAATGGATTCCCTTTCGAGGACCACCTAGGGCCACAAAACCCGAGTAGTCCAACTAAGCCGAACCCAGATGCCGAACTTAGTATCATCTATCAGAATGTTAGAGGTCTAAATACGAAACTTAATTTCTGGAGACAAAATTTACTCCTGGTGGAACAAGATCTTGTGGCTGTGTCGGAAACTTTTCTCAGCTCATCCGTGGAAGATGCTGAAGTTATAACCGGAGGCTGGAGTCTTTTGCGACGGGATCGACCTAAAGCCGGTGGCGGAGTTCTTCTTGCTACCAGGCAAGGTCTTTCAATTAAAAGACGACGTGACCTTGAAACAGACGATGGAGAAGATCTTTGGGCTTCACTTATTTTTCAAGATGTTGAGTTTACTATTTGTGTTTTCTACATACCACCAAATTCGCTAGATAGTGTTTATTTGAAATGGTTTCAAAATGTGGAAAATATAATTGATAATATTAATAATGTTGTAATATTGGGTGATTTGAATCTTAATAGTGCTAGTGTGAATATATCATGTTACTATGGTTATTTTTTAAATGTATGTGGATTGTTAGAGAGGAATGAAACAGTCAATATGTTTGGAGGTAAGTTAGATGTGGTTCTGCTGGCAGATAGTGTCGATGGGGTCTCCGTGAGCGGAGCTGGATGTGGAGGCCTAGTTCCATGCATAGATAACTATCATCCACCGCTTGACATTGCTGTACCATTTCATGGAATACGCTCCCCTGTCAGCTCTGATTACGTTGATCCGAGCAATATCGACGATAAAAGCGATTGGAATTTTTCAAAGGGTGATTATGAGCTTTTACATAAATTATTGACTCAGGTGTCATGGGATTCTGTAGTCCAAAAAGGCGAGGTAGATGAGGCAGTAAATTCTTTTTATGAAATAATTTACGGAATTTTTGATAAATGTATTCCCAAAAAATTGCGATCAAATACACGCAGGAGGCGGTACCCGGTGTGGTTCACGGCGGATATAATAAAAGACGTTGCATACAAGGCTTCTTTACATCGCACATGGAAAGCAACAAAAAACCTGGAAGTATACGCAAACTTCAGTGCTATTAGAGCAGACTTGAAAGTACGTATGTCTGTAGCTTATGAGAAGCATATGCGTTGGATCGAAGAGAGCATTCGAATGAAACCGAGAGGTTTTTGGCAACACATTTCAAGCCTGAAGACTAAAGGGGGCTTTGAACCTCGCGTAATGCATGAAGGCAACGAGTGTACGGGTGCAGATGCAGCATCTGCTTTTGCAGATTTCTTTGCAAGTGTGTTCCTGCCAGACTCTCCTACATTAGACGCTGAACAGACTAATAGCTCTGACGACACCTCTGACTCCAAGCACATCCATATCGACTACATATCAAGTAGCGACGTGGAGTCAGCCTTAAAACGTCTAAGACCTAGAAGCTCTATAGGTCCCGATGGCTTACCCCCATATTTTCTTAAAGCTTATGTTGACCAACTAAAAGTTCCATTAGTGTATATTTTTAATATTATTATTGTGAGTGGTATATATCCCACAAAATGGAAGATTTCGCGTGTGAAGCCAATTCCCAAGAGCAGTGACACCTCTAAAGTTACGGAATACAGGCCAATAGCAATTATATGCTCTGTAGCGAAAGTGTTTGAAAGCGTTGTACACAGGAAAATTTATCCGCAGGTGCAACCTTTCCTTAGTGATACCCAGCATGGGTTTAGAAGTCGGCGTTCCGTAAATACCAACCTTTTAACGCTTATTGACAAGATGTCGGGTCTTATGGATAAACGAGTGCAAGTTGACGTAATATACCTGGACTTTAAAAAGGCTTTCGACCGGGTTGACAACGACGTACTTCTCAAAAAACTTTGCAATATTGGATTTTCGCCGAGACTCTTACGGTTGTTCGCAAACTATCTGAGTGATCGTAAGCAATATGTTAAGCATGGATGTTTTGTTTCGAAACCGTATTTGACGCGTTCGGGAGTGAGTCAGGGCTCTATTCTTGGCCCTCTTTTCTTTATCCTTATGATAAATGACCTTGAAAAAGTACTAAGTCATACTTCATGCCTGTTATATGCAGACGACTTAAAATTAATTAGAAGTGTGGAAAATGAGGATGACTGCGAGTTGCTTCAGAATGATCTAAACGCACTGCATGTCTGGAGTCTAAGAAATAAGTTACACTTTAACCCTCAGAAATGCAGTGTCATATCTTTCACTCGTTCTCCTAAGCCAAAGCAAGCTCATTACACACTAGGCGACGAAGCAATTGCACGGGTCTCTTTAGTTAAAGATCTTGGAGTGACTTTTGACTCGCGGCTCACATTTCATGAGCATCTGTTGGCACTAGCGACTAGTTGCTTTAAAAGGTTGGGTTTCGTTATCCGGAACAGTAGAGATCTACATGATACTCAAGCCATAAAGCTGCTCTACACATCACTTGTGAGGAGTAAACTTGAAACTAGTGCCATAGTATGGAACCCTCACGAAAGCACCTATACTTTAATGATAGAAAAAGTTCAAAAGGCCTTTCTACGATACCTTTATAAAAGGAAATTCGGATACTATCCCTTCATGTATCCAACCCTGTATTTACTCGGAACTCTGGGCTTTAATTCGTTAGAAGTAAGGCGCAATGCGAACCTCTTACTTTATGTAAGCCGTGTTCTGAGAGGCGAATCCGACTGCCCACAGCTGGTAAATGCTGTGACCTCTTTGTTCGCGCCCGACAAGTACAGACGTGCGCGCCGACATAAGCTACTGCATCAACCCTCCTTCAAAACTGTAGCTCGGCGTTATTCCCCACTCCCGCGCGCCATCGAGGGCCTAAACACACTACTGTCAGAAAAACCAAAGTGTGATATTTTTGCTGATAGGTTGATGGATGTTTATCGTGAATGCTTGGAGTTATATGAGAAAGATGCAAGAAAGAGTAGTATAACCTAATTGTATTTGTTATTGTGTAATTGTATTTTGAATTATTATTATGTTTTAATGTTAATAATTAAATGATAATTTAATATTTATTAAAATAATTGAAATGTATAGCGTAATAGATTTCTGTAAAGCTGTACTTTTATGTAAATAAATAAATAAATAAATAAATAGTTTTATCAAATATTACTCACGTTATTTCGAAAATTCCGAGCGGGGACGCGACACGTAAAATCTTAATCAGCCGTCTTGTCGATTATTTTTTTTTCCCTTCTGAATGATAGAGATGTTCCTTATTACCGGTTAATATTATAGCCAAGAATATAAACCATCGACTAAAAGTCGAACAAATGGTGTTACCATTCACACATTTAACCCTTAATTAGTCGCATCGGGTCAAAGCAGTTTCGCATTAAAAAATTAAGCACTTGCCGCAGCCCGAATTTCCCCGCGCCCCCGCTAGCTTCATAACCCGCGTCGAAGTTTGTATTCTGGTAGCGTCCAAGTCACGGGAGTAGAAGGATGCGTCTCTGCGCTCTTGAGCAGTGACCCCATGCGAGTAATTACGTTACTTTTTTGAAAGAGGGGAGTTGTTTAGTTTATGTATTTTTCTTGTGTATTATTAATTCGATTTGTATTATTATATGTCCAGTGTGTAAATTTATTTTATAAATATGTTTTTTACAGCTTGATAAAATTAAATTATTCAAATACTTCTAAAGTTTTAACTTTGAACTTAGTATAAGTACAAATTGATAATTTTTGATAATAATTTTAATTTAGCTTGTTTTTGTTTGATTGGATATTTAGTTCATGTTGTTTCCTTTTAAATATAATAGAATTAACAAAGCACTTTAATAATAATAAAGTTTTATTTATTTATATATTTCATAAATAATAAAAATTATTCCTACAATTTGGGGTCACCTGTGACCCCATGCGAGTAATTATTTAATTTTCTTAGTGCGCCTAATTAAGGGTTAAATAAAATCAACTTTTACGACGCAGGTCACTGGGTATGAAAGTCATACCCAAAGCACGCAAGCCCCGAAAATTGTTGGTATGAATGTCATACCCAAAGCGCTCGAGCGGTTAGGAATTTTTCTAACGTCATGAGAAAATATATTGGCAAGTGGCTATACATGAAGGGCAGCAACATCTCTAGAGAATTATTTGGAGGGACAATCCAAGTGATTCTTTTGAGATATACAATCTTAATACCTATGGCACGGCATCAGCTCCATTTTTGTCGGTAAGATGTTTGAAACACCTGTTCATAGAGTGTGATAATAGTATTATATCTCAGATTATAAGTTAAGACTTTTATGTTGATGACTTAGTCACTGGGATTCAATCCCCCAACCAATTAGTTGAAACAAGAGACAAAAATATTAAACTGTCTGTCTTAACGTGCGCAAAATCAGATCCAATATCAAATATTTTCATAATAATTCAAATTCAGATCAGAAACTAAATCTAGGTGATCCAGGTTCCTCACACGTTTGGTCATGGTTGGTCGCCAATATAAGACAATATGTAATTCGACATTAATCCAAAATCTCATGAAATTCACACAGAAAGATCAGTTTTGTCACAGATATGGCAGATATTCGATCCGTTAGTATTACTCACGGTCATTGTAATCCAGGCAAAAATCATGCTACATCAATATTGGTTGTGGAAAATATCATGGGACGAACCACTGCCATCAAATTTAGCACAACTTTGGCAAAATATATTTCAGAACTTGTTCAGATCAATAATCTTCGGATTCCTCGTCTAGTGACGAGTATAAATCAGAGTCAAATCGAGTTGCACACGTTTAGTGATTCTTGTCAAGATGCGTATGGGGCTTGCGTTTACGTTATAAGTATTACTAGTGATAATTAGGTAGGTACACGTGCACTTATTATGCGCAAAGAGCAGGGTTGCTCCTCTTAGGCCCAAAACAAAACAAAACAATACAATAGAAGTAGTTTTAGCATCCGAGGTAAATACAGATAATATAGAAGTCATTAATTTCACAAGATTTTCTTAATAATTAATACTAAAAAGGCATTTGCTAAAGCAAAACGATTTTTTTTGTGTATACAATTGTAAAAAGGAGAGTACAAAATCAAGGGTCCTTTATCAGTCGATAAAATCGAAAATAGTTTTAAAATTATGCTCCAATTGTCACAAAAGCAGTCATTTGAGAAAGATTATGACCTCTTAACAAGAAAACAAAGCTTACCACACAAAAACAGTATTCTCTGTTACCTTTTTTAGACGAGTTTGCTTTGATTACAGTCCAAGGCAGATTAGGCAACTGTCAATTTTAATATGGCAAAAAAATATCCAATTTTGATTTCATGCAAACATCCAATAGCAAAATTCATATTCGAGCATCAACACATAATTCTATTTCATGCTTCGCCACAGCTTTTGCTTGCATCAGTAAGAGAACAGTAAGACAGCAGAAATACAGCTAGGTTTGTTGCACAAAAATGCTGTCGCAATCATCACTAATATTGTGATGTATCTATCTTCAACCTGGATTTGACTTCCTTTTTTTTTAAATATTATGTATGTGTGGGTGTAATATATGTATGATATGAAGGTTGTAAAGAGATTTCTATTTTCTTTCTCATCTCAGCACATCACCTTCAGAAGATGATGCTGCTGGCGGGACTTCTATGTCCCTAGAGTGTCCTCCAAACCACCCCTTTCTCGACACCCCTGACCTCCAATACTTTCTTGTATTAAACTTCTTACAGATAAATTCTCAAGTGTTAGTCAGAGACTTACCTGGACGTCCTTTATACGTTACCCAAGAGCAGAATCAATCCCTGTCATCTTGTCGATCGGATTCTGCCTTCTTGTTCACAAGCTAAACGTTAAATTTCTCACAACACACTAAAGAACAAGTTACTTCTTGCACAGTCTCAAATACCACCATTTTTGTTCTAGCCAGTACTGCCACCTATCGGCGACCAACGATAGTTTCTTAATGTCTATGCTCATGACGTTCCGTTGCCGTTGTTTAATAAAATACAATACAAAAATCGCAATTCGCGACAAATGCCTTAGGTGTTTTCGTTTGACAGCTAAGACTGTCAGCCCTATTATGGGCAACCTACCTCAGCAACACCTAGATCCAGGCTATCCCTTCCAAACTACCGGCATCGATCACGCAGAACCTCTAAGTGCTGCTGACCGTAAAGGCCGCGGGTGTTAGCTAATAAAAGTATACGTAGCGGTCTTTGTTTGTTTTACTACAAAGGCCATAACACTTGGAATTGGTCATTGATTTGACCAAAGAAGCTTGTAGCGCTGTGCTACGCAGATTTATTGCTCGTCGTTCAAAACCACGAGAAATTTTCACAGATAATGGAACTCAGTTCCACGGTGGCAAAAACAAAATTTAAAGGTTAATTAAAAATAATTCAGATTCCTTATCTGAAGTCATGGCAAATGAGAACGTATACTTTAAATTTATTCCAGCTTATGCCCCACATATTTTGGGAAGCTGGATTTAAATCTTTCAAGGTCCATTTTATGCGAGTCTTAGGCGAAGCTAACCTAACCTTTGAGGAACTTTACATGGCATTAGTACAGATCGAGGCTATTTTAAATTCACGTACATTGTATCCAATGTCCCCTGATCCTTGTGATCTCACTCCACTTACCTGGACCTTTAACTGCACTGCCGAGTACAATTTTAGAAGACGTCAATACGAATAGACTACAACGTTGGGATCACGTTGAACAGAATATAAAGTATTACTACGTAAAGAAGCGACACTCACCTCCCCGCGCGAATTTAACGTCCCCCGCGCTCCCCCGCAAGTTAGTGGCAAATCTGGAGGCAGGCAGAGCTCGAGTGGCACTTGTTCGCTGCGCGCGTATTTTGTTTTGTTTTCTTGATTTTGAACACAAGCACTTGTACTATTTATTTCATAACATTTGTTTTATGTAATGAAACAAATAGTACAAGTGTTTGTGTTCAAAATCGAGATGCTTTATATGTTTCATCAAGTGCCGACAATCGCAAGTATAAATTTGTTTTGTTTTATTACGATACTGATTTTTAATCAATATGGTTTGTTATTGTGGTATATATGAATGCCTAGAAAACGGAGCAACCAATAAAGAACGGAGATTTTTCAAATTTGCTTCCTTCCGATGATTTAAGCCATTTTCTTTTATGTTATATTTATTTTTAAAGTTATGAAAAAGCGGCGGTAACTCAGGGGTAGAACACTGGCCTCTCAATCTTGAGATCCAGGTTCAATTCGCGGTTGGGCATGCACCAATGAGTTTTTCGGAATTTACATAATGCGCATCGTATTTGCGTATAGGTAAGTACTTCCCACTTTCTGAACGGTAAAGGAAAATAAATAAATAAAAAAATTCTTTATTGTACTTATAAACATAGTACACAAGGCGAACTTAATGCTAATTAGCATTATCTTCCAGTTTACCTTTGGTGATGTGGATAAATTAGGGTAGTGCCGGAAAAGATGATAAAATGATAATTAAATAGGTACAAGCTTATAAGTAACTAAATATTAAACAGTAAAAAGTTTACACAATATTAAAAACCATTACTTACTAAGCAGTATCAATAGTATATATTATAAATATATAAAATAGATATATATCTATATTTCTATACAATAAATACACATATACTGTAACCGCGAGGTTACAGGAATGCAGAGCAGACGGGATTTGAGGATGTGAGCAGACAGATTGGAAAAGATTGTGAGTGAACTAACCTTTGTTCTAGATGGTTTTGGATGTTTGTGGATGGGCCGACGAATGCGCCGCGTGGCGTCCCTCCTTGTTGGGCTGATTGAGCTGGCGCCTTGGGCAGGGATGTGCATCCTGCACTTGGTTCGTGGAGTAATGTGAACACAACACTGGTATATAATGTGAACACAACACTGGTAGGTACGTGAGATTTGTTGTGTCGGCGGCGCGAGTGTGCACACGTGTGTTTCGGGAGACGTCTCGCGCGGAAGAGCCATCGCTGGCGTGCGAGTTGGCGCCAAGCGCCGTGTCGCGAGTCACTCACGCGCATGTGCGCGCGTATCCGTCACGCTCGTGGCGTGAACATATACATACATATTAATATATAGATACACATTTAAGACAAGACTCTAAACTCGTGCAAAAGAAGAAACAAAAAACCCGATTAAATAGTTTGCGTTTTAAGAAAGTGCTGATGAACTCTATTTTTAAAAACTGCTAGTGATAGAGATTCTCATACCCTGACCGGTAAACCATTCCAGAGACGTATTGCGGAAATTGTGAAAGAACTAGTAAACATGTCAGTATTATGTGTCGGAGTGCGCAGAAGTGAACGGTTCTCAGGTCGCTGAGAGCGGCTAAGAGAACCGAGAAAAACAAACCGCTCTTTTAGATAAGGAGGGGATAGGGGGTCATTGAGGATGTTCCAAAGAAGAGATAATATGTGAGCGTTACGACGATTTCGGATGTTAAGCCATTTAAGATCAGAACGAGATTGAGACACATGGTCATACTTACGTAGGCCAAAGATGTATCGTATACATAAATTGAGGAGACGATCTAGCTTATTTAACAATCCTTCAGTGAGATCGGGATAACAGACGAAATCGAAGCAAATATCTTTTTAATAAGTTCCGCCACATGCAAATCCCGAGACATATTGTTCTGGATATAGATTCCTAGGTTTTTTACTGACGTACAGAACTTGAGAGGAGTGTTATTTTTACAGACTGGTGGAAGCGTGTTCAGATCCGTTTTGTCTATGAGAGCCCTACTACCGACTATCATGACCTGCGTTTTTGATGGGTTAAGAAGGAGTCCAAATTGTTCCGTCCATTGACTGATGTGTTCAAGATCAGAAGTCATTTTCTGAATGGCTACAAGAATCAGGTCCTGCTTGAAAGACATAGAGAGTTGAAGATCGTCAGAAAACATAGTGAGGAAACCCGTATGTCCTACAAATCGTGTGTTTGTGCCCAAAGTACTAACGTCGCTAGGGCTCACCTCCCACCACGTTGGAACGTAATATTTGTAGGTGAAACGCTGGTGTACCGAGTGTGGACTTTGATTTGCATTCCAAAGTTTACACTCGGAACACCTCTGACACCCTCTCGCGCATTCAGGTCGTGACGATACATATATTTTTAATACAAATTTATCCATGGGGAACCAGAACTAGGACCTAGGGATTAACCACGCTTAAATTTAGGAAGAGGATCATATAAGTTGCTGACTATAAATGTTGTCCCTCTCGATCGACGACGCTCACACGCTTGCTGCCAGCCCTAGACTAGCTCACGCACACACACAAGCGTGTGCGGACAAGCCAGATGCACGCGCGAGAGTGTAGGTAAATAACTTGAGCGAGGACTATGAAGTGTCGGGGGTGTCGTGGTGAGGAACTCGCTCGCTTATGCGAGTTCGCGGCACTTCGTGGTAACACTACTGAAGTTATATATGTGTGCGTGCTGTTATACCCTAACTTTGTAAGGGTTAACGCTGAATCAACCCCTTTTTGCTATATCAGCATTTTCCCATCAGAAGCTCATTGTCATTCACCCGATAGTCAGTTAGACTCCAACCTCCGCCGTGACTGCCAGACCTAACAAACTTTGTATACTTTCTATTATTCTAGTTCAATAAATAAATATTTGTTTAAAAACACTATTTCAATATCTGGTCTAACAGAACGCAGCCTGTGAATAAGTGCGTAGCGTAATAAACCTACTTTGATAACGAGCCGTGTGGACGCTGGTCCTTCACTTAGATAACGAGCCGTGTGGACGCTGGTCCTTCACTTAGATAACGAGCCGTGTGGACGCTGGTCCTTCACTTAGATAACGAGCCGTGTGGACGCTGGTCCTTCACTTAGATAACGAGCCGTGTGGACGCTGGTCCTTCACTTAGATAACGAGCCGTGTGGACGCTGGTCCTTCACTTAGATAGTAAGGACGGGGTTTTGAGCGCGCTAACATGTCACCAAGTAAACGGTGCGCAAACTGATGTAGGCACCGAAATTAATTCAGTCGCGCTAGTAACATTGTTGGTTGTGGATGTATTCTGTGGTTCCGACTCGTGTACAAGTATGCAGTGTTGTGGTGAAAGGTTGTTTAAGCCACAATAGAAAGGTTGTTCAAGCCACAATAGAAAGGTTGTTCAAGGCACAATAGCAAGATTGTTCAAGCCACAATAGAAAGTTGAACAAACAAATTTCTTATCACCGGCAATTTATAAATATTGTCCATTGTACTATTTGCACTTACGGGCTGATGGATGGATGGATGAAATCCAACCTTTATTATTCCCCTGCATATTTCCCCATATTATTATTTATGACAAAAAACTATTACCTATACACATATATATTATTTAATTGCTTATATTACATTACATAAATAAATATATTCCATTTCATTATGTAGATGCCTGAGACCAATCAGAAGAGAAAAGAATAAACGAGCTTGGCTTCAGAAATTAAGACAGACCGTTATTTCTTGTGATTGGGTCTCTAGCGGTGCTATAATTTATTATAATTCTTACGGGTGAACCCAATTACAATAATTATAAGATTTAGTATTTAAATTAACTTAATATTTAAAATAACTTTAAGAAAAAAAATAACTAATTAACTTACAAACTAATTGACTTATAATATCGAAGAACACATAGTTCGAACTCTAAGAATGCATTGAGTGCTGTCGTCACACATTGCTGAATAAGCGTGAGCGTGCGTGCGGCTGGTGGGCACGGCAAACAACTTGCGCTCTCGACACGATCGCCATTGCATGTAATTAGCCGGTGCAAACAGCCGAAGCAGCCTAGTAAGCAACTCAGGACAGTCGATTTCTCCTCTCAAAATCTTTAGTACGAAAATAAACTCACAACTACTACGCTTAGATACTAGATAATAAATTTGGCCAATCACAGCACAGAGATGCGGTGTTATAATGTAATATTATAACATCGGTCTAACAATGTAGTTACTTATAAAACCACGCTTGATGTTGTAATAATCGTATTACAGTATGGGAGTAGATAAACATAAAAAATACAAATACAAATTTCTTTATTAATCCAAAAGTAGTTAATGCTTAACATATCCTTAAGTAACTAATAGCATGCACACATAAAATTAAAAATACAAATAAGAATTACATAGGCAATAATAATAATGGATGTGTTTATCGTATATTCCTGGGTTTAAACTATTTTTATAGACCCTCTCACCTGCACTGGCCTGAAAAAAGACCGTCCTGCAGAGTGAAAGGAGACGGTCAGTTCCCCATAAGCAAAATACCTTAAGAGAACCTTATATTGTGGTCAATGATAAAGAACAAATTAAAAATAACACGGTTTGACTATCCATTTAAAATGGACACCATCTTTTAATAACTTTTTATGATAAATCGTTTTTATTTTGAGGTTATTTTCATATGGCATTGCGAAAATAAACTTGAGCGCGTTTGAAACGTTCATAGTTGAAACAATGTTTTACGATGATTCTGATATATTTAAAAGGGTCATGCTCGAATGTCAGTCGTAATGTAATCTCTATCAAAATCCAGAAGAAAAGCATGAATCGTGAAATAAAAAGCTGGGACTGCCGATTGCGTCACGCATGACTCTTATTAAAGCACGCTGGAAGCGTAATTTGTGGACTACTTGGTAGATGGCGCACGCTTTCGTTTCGTTCGGTGTTCGCTCTCATGACCGGCTGCGACATTACATATTTATTTTAATATCTGTGTCCGTGTCATTATAAACGTGAAACTAGCTACGAATAAATCTGACAAAAATTATAGTATAAATTCATTTCATGTACGCGGTTAAGGCCGATTCTGACCGTCTCCTTTTACAATTTGGACACTCAAATTGTAATAGGTATTACACCTTATTTAATACGATACATTATTATAGAAATTACTAGCTGATGCCCGTGACTTCGTCTGTGTGGAAGAAGATAATGCGGCCTCACTAGGATTCCCGCAGGAGAAAGCATCCAGTTTTTAGTTAGATAATAAAACAGATTCTTGAGGCTTTAATTTTAGCTTAAGAGTTAGGATTAAAAGCTAAATTTCTTTGGAAACTTTTAAGCTTTGACAGCACTAAAACTAGAATAAAGCCTTCAGAATTGGCTTTATTAAGTTATTGAACAGTGATCTTCCTTCTTTCTTCTGCTGAGGATCGAACAGTGGTAACCATACCAAATCTCGTTCAGTAGTTTTTGCGTTATGCACGAAGTACCGACAAAAATACCGACAAAAAAAATTTGTGTCAGTATCCTACATCGCAATTTTTTATCATCTATGTATAGTCAGACAGACACGGTTCTTTTACAATTATTTTTAATATTTTAAAAACTTACTTGACTTATTTATTATAACTGTTAAAATGTATTAAAAAGGCGCTACTTTGCGGAAGTCCATCATGAATTTGTGGATATATTAGATAAAGATAAAGATAATTTTATTTGCGTCAAATATGGTACAGTGCAGTTGTTAAATTTAAAATGTCCAACATATTTCACCTCAGAAGGTATGCAAATATTTACAATTATTATTACATAGAAATTATTTAACTCAAATACACAAACATGGAGATCATTGGATATTATTTGGTTATTAAACCAAAATTTAAAAAATCAGAAACTTACATACATGTCAAAAATATAAAAAAATGGAATAATATTAAAAAATATTAAAATTACGTGTCGAAAATTCGTCTTCAAGTACAAAAACACATAAAATTTTATTTTATGTACGTCAAAAATTCCTTAACACTATAAAAACATTTGTTGACGAGCCAGTTGTACAGTTTCCTTTTAAAAAATTGAGGGGCTACATCTTTTAATTCACTAGGTAGACTATTGTAAATTGTAATGTCCATTGGAGAGCAGCTGTTGGAATATAGAGCACTTTTCTTCAATGGGATAGTCAATTTATTTGGATATCGTAACCTGTATGCACCAAAACCTGCTTCTTGCTTCGTTTTGAAAAAAAAAATGATATTTTTTGATGAAGTTACAAATTTAAAAAATATATAAAAATTGTAGTTTAATTTTTTTAAATAAAGGTGTACAAGAGTCTTAAGGTTTTGCACCACATAAAGCACGTACACATTTCTTTTGGACGATAAAAGCTCTGTTCACTTCTGTAGACTTTCCCCAGAGAATAAAGCCACGTATTCACTAGGGGACAATTTGTGAGACATGTTCCAGAACATCTACGTTACGTGTTCTTGGAACATCTCGGAACACGTTGTTACCTTGTCGCGAGACATTTTGCTTGTCCACACCGGTCAGTCATCGCATAGATGTTGCCCGAGGAAGTCGCGGCAGTTAGTGCTGCGTATATTATTCTATCGAGTTTACCGAAACGTTATAAAAAGAAAAGGTGGTGGGTGCGTAACTACTTATTACAAAGGGAAAGCAGAGTTGATATTCTAAGTGATCTTCGAATGTTTGATGGATCATTTTTAAATTTCACGCGAATGACATCGGCTGATTTTCAAATTTTATTAGAAATGATCGGGCCTGCCATAGCTAAACAAGACACAATATTACGGAATGCTGTTGGTCCTGACACCAGACTTGCAATTACATTAAGATACTTGTCGACCGGAGATTCCTATGCTTCCTTGTCGTACACTTTTAGAGTATCAAAACAACTAATCAGCAGAATAGTGCCAGAAGTTTGTAAAGAACTCATGAAAGTGTTGAAAATATATGTTAAGGTGAGTACAAAAACGAGTTAAAATCACAAATATTTTATTAATATTATTTTTAATTATCACAAAGAAAAATTATTCGCCCACACAATTTGGATGTAACAAGTCTACTTCCTGGTTAGTTCCAAAAATTTCACCCAGATTTTCATTTGGTGGAATGCTATACAGGTTTCCATGTGTTGCTGTAACACTATCTGGATTTTGTGATGGTGTTGATGCTGCGGTACTATAGCCGTGGGTGTATTTCCCCATGCGAGCTTCTATTAATATATTATTAATATAATATTTAGCCATGAGGACGGAGTGTTCATCCTTAATGTGACGTAGCTCTGATGCAACATATTGTCCATAGACAGCAAATTCATCTGGGGTAGCGTCCATCTTATTTTTGGCGGTCCTCATTATTTCAAAAGCCTCTTCCAATTTATCCTCATGTGTTAGGGTTTTCTTTCTCGACGGTTTGGATGAGGTAGGGCGCAGTGACGCTTCCGTGGCTGGCCGCGGTGACGCTTCCGTGGTTGGCCGCGGTGACGCTTCCGTGGTTGGCCGCGGTGACGTTTCCGTGGTAGTTTCATAAGGTTGCGACTGGATGGCATCTTGAGTTTCATGAGTACTTTGTGTAATTTCCGAGGGAAGCTCGGAACATTGGTCATCGGTGCTTTGTCGTACTGCCTGAAAAAAAAAATTATTATAAGTGTACAAAAACGTGTTTTTTCAGGTCCCAGATACTGTAATTGGATGGAAGGAAAAGGCTCATAATTACGAAATACTATGGAACTTCCCACATTGTGTTGGAGCTATTGACGGCAAGCATGTTTTGATTCAGGCACCTGCAAATTCTGGTAGTGATTATTACAACTATAAAGAACAATTTAGCATTGTCCTCTTGGCTATTGTAGATGCAGATTATAATTTCATATATGCTAACTGTGGTGCCAAAGGAAAGTTATCTGACAGTGGAGTTTTTCAAGAAACTTCTTTTTATGAAGCTATGAATGAAAACCGACTTAGTTGGCCAGAACCGGAACCATTGAGACATGAACCAAACATGCCCTTTGTACTTGTGGGAGACAGTGCATTTGCACTCACCGAAACAATGATGAAACCATATCCAGGCTACCACGAGGTGGGAAATATAAAGCGCATTTTTAACTACAGGCTTTCGAGAGCGAGAAGAATTGTAGAAAACGTATTCGGAATCTTATGTGTCGTGTTTCGTATGTTTCGTAATACAATTGCACTCCAACCTGCAAATGCTGAAGTTGCCGTGATGGCCTGTGTATACCTACACAATTTTCTAAGGCGTAATAAGCAATCAAGAGCACTCTACACCCCACGTGGAACCTTTGATTCAGAAGATTTGGATCATAATATCTTGGAAGGATCTTGGCGCAGAGAAATAAGACCTAATATTTTGTTGGATTTGCAACCAGCTGGAAGACCATCTCCTCAATCTGCGATGGTAACAAGAAACAAGTTCGCTGAATATTTCATCAGTGCAGAAGGAAGTGTTCCGTGGCAAAACAATTTAGCTTAGAAATAATGAACAGTGTAATGTATCTACTTGTGACTGCATTAAATTGGAATAAACATTTTTATTTAATTTTTATTTTTTTATACCTTTTCCATGTAAACATAATATGCAGCCAACATAATTAAAGTTGAAAATAAACTTACATCTGAAAACAAAACGAAGAAGGGTGTGTAATATGAGCTAGCTAGAGTATACCTGCAGTCAGCGTCAATATTTAAAAGACAATCGCAGCAATTAATCTATAAGAAAGGTAGGTAGGTACTCTATTCTTATAATAATAAAGTTATTTTAAAGTTGTGACTTACTTGTATCTGCAATGTATCTATGCCACCAGAAGTAGTCGCCCCACTCAGTAAAAACTTCATGGCATCATAGGCAAACCATGAACTTGTTATAATAACTTCATCCCGTGCTTTGCCCGTGCCTTTTGACGAAAGAATTTTCTTTTTCTCCCGATTAAATTGTGAGCGGAGGTTATGCATCTTCGTCTCTACATCTTTTCGAGTAATGTTTAGGGCATTGGCTAACCCCTCCCACGCGTCATTTTTCTTTATTTTATTTTTATAGTCGTGGTTATTCGTGTCCCACAAACATCCGTAGCTTTCGTAAAGCTCGACAAGTTTTAACACTAACTGATTGCTCCACTCTACTGGCATGTTTATACAACAAGTTGCGCACGCGTCTACACTTGCCAAAATCTGTCGCGGGACTGATGTCTCGGAAAGTTCTGGCTCGCGAGCCAAAACACGGAACATGTCCCGCGACACGTAGATGTCGTTGAAAAGTCCCATGCGACGTCGCGGAACAGTGCGCGACGTCGCGGCGACACGTAGAAACAGTGTCGCGGGACATGTTCCGAGACAATTTGTCCCCTAGTGAATACGGGGCTTAAGACCATACCGTAACACTGAAGAAACATATCCATGATATGCACTGAGGGCAACTTGTTCATTTGCTATCGACCTTAGTACGTACAGGGCAAAAACGAACTTGTTAATTTTTTACAAACCTTGGCTACGTGGGCTTTCCAATTCATATTCCTCTCTAGAGTGATCCCTAAGAAATTAAGCGTTCTTCAAATTCTTCAAATTTATTGTTGTCATACTATATTTCTAATTTAATATGTATATTTTTATAATTTTGAAACTGTGCGAATGTCGGTTTTGATAAATTAACTTCTAAGTCATTGTTTTTAAGCCACCTTATAATAGACTCTATACTGTCATTTGTTTCTTTTTCAAGGCATTGCCTTTCAGATTCTATAATCAAAGATATGCCATCAGCAAACAAGATAGTTTTTATTTTTTGTGCAGTCCGGAATATCATTTATATACAATACTAGCTTTTGCCCGCGGCTTCGCCCGCGTTGATTAAGTTTTTGGATAGTCGTATCGAAACTGTAAATATTTTTAGTTTTAGTAGTTGACTTGACTTTGATTTGGAGTATTTAAAGTGTTTTTGGTTCTCATCATCTCTAATTTGATCCCAATGTAAAGTTTTTTTGGCGAGGCTGAAGACCAAGACACGTTTCCGTCTTTGCCGAGACCGAAGCCCGAGCCGTTTTGCAGATTAACACTATTTGTTGTTCTCTGAATTAATCCTTTGCTAATGTGTAACGGCTGTCTTTGATAACTGATTTAATCCCCTAGTATAGCATGTTTGGCGAGGCTGAAAGCCGAGCCGCATTTCCAGTCGACACTATCTTTTGTTTTCTAATTAATTTTAGTCATCTGCTTAAGTATCATTGGAGATCTTTGGCGAAGAAGAAGGCCGGGCTGCGTTTCCGAAAAGCACCATTTTTGTTCTCTGAATTAATCCTCTGCTAAAAGGTCTTTGGCGAGACCGAAAGCCATGCCGCGTTTCCAAACGAAAAATTTTTTTTGGTTACTGATTTTATATAAAGTAGCGTATGTCTTATTTAAGGTCTAGAACTACATTTAAAGCAGTTTCAGCCCTATCAGTTCAGGAGGTACGGTGTGAAGATGTGTATCACTTTTCTATAGGAACTTGACACCCAATTGCCTCTGAACTGATTAATGGGATAAAAAGTGGTCTACTATGTCCTATTCCAGGTCTAGAACTACATTTGTGCAAAGTTGAGCCTGATCGGTTTAGTAGGTATGGCGTGAAGGAGTAACAGTACATCACTTTTCTATAGGAATTTGACAACCCATTGCCATCCTATGGGAACTAATTTATCGGATATAAAATAGCTTTTGTCCTATTCCAGGTTTAGAACAACATTTGTGCAAAGTTTCAACTCAATCGGTTCATCAGTTACGGCGTGAAAGAGTAACAAACATACCAACTTTATACAACTTTAACAACTTTTTAACCATCCCAACTTTCACATTTATAATATTAGTTGGATGTACCTTACATGAGAAGAGTGCATCCGCAAGACGAAAGAACATGAACTCATCCCTTAAATTTTTATGGACATCAAAACACTAATTTTCTATTCCTTTTTTTGGATTTAGAAAGTACTTGCGAAACACACTCCTAATACTTGCAATATTTTTGAGATACATACATTATGTCACTTCTAATTATATAGCCAAAAATACATACTCAAGACTAGGTAAGTGGTCAGTGACCCTTTTTGAGAAAAAACACAATAAAAACAATAGGTTTCCTTTACTAATTGACTGGGGGTTATTCTTAAATTAGTATAGGGCACAAATTTTATTTTGTGTTTTTCGCTAAAAGGGTCATTGCACCTTGGTCTTGACCACTTACCGAGTCTCCCGTTTATACGGACGGACAGACGGACTCGAAATTGAAGTACTCTCCGAAGACAACTCCATCCCCCTTTTCACCCCTTCGGGGTTGGATTTATCACAAACGCTGAGACACGTATAAAGTAATTTTTAATTGTCAGTCTAAACACAAAATTTAAAGATCCTAACTTCGAAACAGACGAACTTTATTATAAAGAACTTTCATACTAACTTTCATTTTTTTTACCGTCATCTAGACCTCACCGAGCCCTGTTCTAAGAGTACCATGAACATGGGTCTAGCATCAGCCGTTTGGGAGATATAGGCCTGTAAAGTTTTGACACTTTCGGCAGACAGATCTTGTCGAGACCTTTTCCTAGACACCCATCAACATGGGTCTAACTCCAGCCGTTTGGGCGATACAGGCCGTCAAAGTTTTGACATTAAAAAAAAATTTTTTTGGCATCCCGTGGTCCAACCGCTAGAGATGCACTACCTTCCGTTTAAAAGATATTTTGCTTGGATATAGATAGATATAGATAGATAGATAGACAGATAGATAGATTGTGGATATATAGATCGATAGATATCTCAAAAGGAAATAAACTTTTAACAAAAAAATAGCAACCGACTTCAATAGTAACAGCAGTCATTCACTAAAAAGTTAATAATAAATCTATAAAGACCGATGGTACCGAAGCAACACTTTTGCTGACTTCTTTCTTCCTGAAACAATGTGTTATCTAGAAGTCGGCGTTCTTATATTGGTATTTATGTTGGTGTATCGTAGGAAATACGCCGACTTCTAGATAACATATTGTTTCAGGAAGAAAGAAGTCAGCAAAAGTGTTGCTTCGGTACCATCGGTCTTTATAGAATTATTATTAACTTTTTAGTGAATGACTGCTGTTACTATTGAAGTCGGTTGCTATTTTTTTGTTAAAAGTTTATTTTATTTCACATTTTTTAGTGTTGCTGGGTTAAATTGTGAAGTATGGGTAGTTCTTGCAAACGTGGTGTTAATATGAAACGAAGTTCAAGTCAGTATAAGTAGCTATGTTTGAGTAGCTTCCTGCTATCAGCACCCTAACACAACATGATTACCGCAATCTCGAGTTATGTACTGTCATTCGTTGAAGAGTTCTACGGTGATGAAGCCAAGATCGAAGATCAGGTGGGTATACTGGCAATTTTCAAGCAATGCCCTGCAATAAGCACCCTAACACAAATTGATTACCGCAATCCAAAGTTATGTGCTGTCATCCGTTGAGGAGTTCTATGGTGATGAAGCCAGGATCGAAGGTCAGGAGGGTATTCTGATAATCTCCAAGTAATACCCTTGAGTTAGCACCCTAACGCAGTGATTGTCGCAATCTCGAGTTATGTGCTCTGATCCGTTGAGGAGTTCTATGGTGAATATGGTGATGAAGCCAGGATCGAAGGTCAGGTGGAAGAATGTCAATTTTCAAGTAATACCTTCTAATCAGCACTCAGGTACAAAGCGATTACCTCAATTTCGAGAAGTATGCTGTCATTTTCTGAGGAGTTCCACTGCCTATCTCTGAAGACCTTCATCAGATCATGACCAAACCCAAAATGGGACCTACTTGGAAGTACACTCTTTCAAACAAAAAAAGAATTGTTCAAATCGGTTCAGAAATGACGGAGCTATGGAGTAACAACGCCAAAAAAAAAAAAAAAAAAAAAAACATACAGTCGAATTGAGAACCGCCTCCTTTTTGAAGTCGGTTAAAAATGGAACCCTAATAGAATCACTTGTGTGGCTGTCTGTCTGTCCGTCGGTTACAGTCGATTTGCTCTAGCACACATACTTTCAATAATTTTCATGTCCACTATATTAAATTGCAAAATCGATGCCATTTTCACAATAAACGTCTCAACAAACCATAAAAACGACACCCATATTGATATTTACAGATTTCAACATTTAAACCCCATCGCACCCCAACAGGGCATGATGGTATTTCACGTCTACTACGTTGTATTTTAAAATCGTAGTCGTTTTCGTGATCAGCGACCCGATAAACCATACAAACGATATCCATGTTGATTTCAAATTCAAATTCAAATTCAAATAGTTTATTTTGCAAAGCAGGTATAGATATATACACTTTTTACACGTCAAATTTAATCTAATAAAGAAAATATATGTAATAAAATAATAAATGTACATTAACTAAATTAAAGGTTTATTTAATTTATGTAGCAATATATTTACGATTAAAATGATAGGTAAAATATATATTATACAAGGTAAAATCCAATCAGCCGCCCGAACCCATACCGGAGACCCGGCCAGGGACCAGGAACAAAGTTCAATGATCACCAACCGAGCCCCCAGCACGAATCCAGGCGGCCGACCAAATCCCATCCTATATACTACATACTAATAGGTTACATATATAAATACATGCCTACCTCCGCCCATTCGATTAGTCTTGCTAAGAAGAAGGGCAAGAAACTTAGCAAGATTATGTCTTCATTTTCAGAATTTGTTACCCCATTTCCCCCAATTAGGGGTTGAATTCTGAAAAAACCTGAAACACGTATTTACTCATTTATTGATAAGAGTACTCCTGTGAAGTTTCGAATAAAATAGTCTAACTATTCTTGTTTCCCCATACAAATTTTGGAACCCCGTTTCACCCTCTTAGGGGGTGAATTTTGAAAAATTCTTTCTTAGTGCACCCCTAGGCCTCTAAAGGAACCTACTTTCCAAATTTGGAATCTCTAGACCCAATGGTTTGGGCTGTGCGTTGATATGTCAGTCAGTCAGTCAGTCAGTCAGTCAGTCAGTCAGGTTCTTCTTTTATATATTTAGATTAGATGAATAAGAGTGGGCCAAGTATACTGCCCTGAGGAACTCCAGTTTGCTTGGTTCTGAAGGTTGACCTGTGAGTAGTAGTATTGGAGTTCCTATCTAGGTTAGTTATTTCTACACTTTGTTGCCTGTTTCCAAGGTAGCTTTTGAGCCAGTCGTAAGCAGGACCTCGTACACCATATTTTTCATTTTATGAAGTAAGGTGTTATTAAAAATTAATTAAAATTCATTTATTTCAAGTTAACAAGACTCATATTGGAATAAAACATAAACAGATTAAATTAAATATAACATTCAATTGTACTAATAATAATAATAATAATATAAGCCTCTTAAAGTCCAACCCTACGTCCGAGCCGAACAGCAGGCCACGTGAGAGGCGGACAACGTGTACAAAACTTACACGGCTAACAGGGCAATGGCAAACTCTGAATGATGGTAAATAATGGAATAAGTATAGGGCCGCTGCGTGCGTACTTCAGAGCAACGGGGGGCAATACCGGTGCAACGGGATATCGAGCAGTAATGTTCCGCGAATTTCTGTTGCTGGAGCCCTCGATAACTGTCACGGAACAAAACCTAGCGGACAGAGTTCGGTATATACAGCGCTCTAACGTATTCAACGCTGCCGAACTCAAACAACTGAGACGTGAGACTGTTCCTGTAATGGATAATGCACCACATGTGGAAGATGTCTCTACCCAACCAAATGGCAATGAAGAGACAGAACTTAATCCACAAAATGTCGCAGAAGAAAACATTGCAGAAACGGTCTCCCAGAATTTAGAGCAAATGAGGAGCATATAAGAAGAGACGATTGTAGAGTATCGCCAAGTGCCTATGGAACTGAGGCCTCGGCTTCCCCGAGTGCCTCTGAGCATCAAGGTTCGGGATGTCGTTGGGGTCATTAATCAGGTGCTGCCTCCATTTCTGGAAAGCAGCATAGACCCCTGGGATACGGATACGGTTCTATTCAGCGCTGCTATGGCAGTTTGCCGGATATTTGGCGTTCGTATGCCAGGTACTGGATCAGTCACTCCCAGAAGTGGTCAGATACCAGCCTGGCAACGCAGAATTAACCGCCGTATCACCAGAGCAAGGATCCTTATTGGCAAACTAACCAGCTTCAGGTCAGGCAACACGAGGCCTAGAGTGATGCGCTTTGTTGCGGAGGCATTTGCTGGGCAAGACATTAATATATCGCACCCAGACTTTAACCAAAACCTAACAGAGCGCATCGACTACCTGAAGCAGAAGATTGCTGCTTGGTGTAAGCGATTAAGGCGATACTCCGAAACGGTAATGAGGCACCAACATAATCGTCTCTTCGAGAGAGACCAAAAGAAGTTTTACAGAACTCTGGAGCGTCCGGAAATGAGATCGATAGGCGCTCAACCGGAGCAGGCTGATGTAGTCGCCTTCTGGCGAAGCCTATAGTCACAGCCTCTCACTCATCAGGAGGGCCCGTGGTTTGAAGCTGTCGAGGGAGCATGTGCGTCTATCACGCCAATGAACTCAGTCAGAATCTCGAAGGAGGACGTAACTGCTGTGGTTCGTAAAGCCCCGAACTGGCAAAGTCCAGGACCAGACGGACTGCAGCATTACTGGCTGAAAGGATTCTGGCGTTCCCATGCTACCCTCGCAAGGCAGTTCCAACAGGCCCTTGACGATGGTACGCTCCCGAACTTCTTAACTACCGGAGTCACTCACTTAGCTCCAAAAAGCGAAGATACCGCGGATCCATCGAAATACCGCCCCATTACGTGTCTTTGTACTCTATACAAGACGCTTACTTCCGTTCTGAACTCCAAGATTTCTCAACACATTGTTGAAAATCACATCATCTCGGATGCTCAGAACGGATGTAGGGGTAGTGGCTGCGGTAGCAAGGAGCTGCTCCTCATTGACGCGGTCGCTGGCGAACTGGTCAGACGCAACCGTCGGAACTTCTCCGCCGCCTGGATAGACTACAAAAAGGCTTTCGACTCGGTCCCCCACTCATGGCTCCTAAGGGTCCTTGAGCTGTACAAAGTCGACAATACAGTTCGACATTTCCTTGAAGCATGTATGGGGCAATGGAGTTCTATCCTTAGTCTCGAGAAAATGACGGATGCCGATGACCAAATACGGATAAAAAGGGGTATTTTCTAGGGTGATTGTCTGAGCCCGCTTTGGTTTTGCTTGTCGCTGAACCCTTTGAGTCAACTTTTGGAGAAATCAGCGACGGGCTTTCAGTTTCGGAGGGGAGGAATGCGGATATCGCACCTTCTCTACATGGATGACCTGAAGCTTTTTGGCCCCACAGCTGAAAAACTGGAGGAGTTGTTGAAGATCACTGATGATTTCAGCAACTCCATCAGAATGGAGCTAGGGGTCAAAAAGTGTGCGGTCTTGCATGTGGAGAGGGGTCATGTTGTTCGCTCCGATGAAGTCGATGTCGGCTCCAATCGATTGAAATCCCTTTCTGAGACTGAAACATACCGGTATCTGGGCATGTCCCAAACAATCGGTGTGAATGAAGCAGACATGAAACAAGCCGTTTGTGGGGTATTTTATAATCGCCTGACAAAAGTGCTTAAGAGCTTTTTGTCGGGCAGAAATAAGGTACGAGCTTATAATGCTTGGGTCATGCCTGTTCTCATGTGTTCATCTCATTCGGAGTGCTCAGATGGACTCAGACCGAACCAGATGCTCTAGACAGAAAAGTCCGCACAATCCTGACCCTTCATAGGATGCATCATCCGAGATCGTCGGTGATGAGACTGTATCTCCCGCGGAAGTGTGGTGGTCGAGGCCTTTTAAACGCTAAGGCTATGCACAACCGTGAAATATGCAGTCTCAAGGATTATTGATGATGCTGTACAGAGCGATGGTAGATTCAATCATATCGTATACGGCAGAGCTTTTAAAACATATTTGAATAGAATTTACTCACTCCAGCTAAGATTCTTAAAGTTAATAGTAACACCTAATACCAAAGAACTATACAAAGATGATGAACTGGGTCTATTTAAGTTTTGTGGTGTGCTGCCAGTTCATGAAAAAGTTAAATACATGCTATTAAAGGATTTTTTTTTTAATGAACGGATTCTAAAACCCATTTCGCATAAAATTGTAACGCGACAAGTAAGTAATAAGAAATTAAGAATTGTCAAATCACGTAACTTCTACGGAGAACGAAGAACAGAGTGTATTGTGCCCAACCTTATCAACAAATTACCTGGCGAATTCAAAAATAAATTAAAAATACGACAATAAAGAAAGAACTACGTTTACACTTGCTATCCAATCTTTAATTTTATTTTTGTTTCTATTGAATCAACCTGTATATGCTCACTCACACCATAATTAGATAAGAAAAGTTGAACAAATGAAACCAGTTTGTTATGGCTAGCTAGACCAACCTTTGAGCACCTTAGAGTGAATCATGTTACCATGAATTAAGAACTAAATTAAATCAGATAAACATTGGTTACGGGCAGGTTGGTCATTCGGCTGTGAGCTTTATACACCTACCTTTATCATCCATCATACTCAAACCGTGTTGGTTTAAGTGATGTGAACTATGTTTAATTAAATTAATGTAATAATGTGCTAATTAAATAAAATAAAAAAATCCTGTCGAAAACGGATCATGCAATCCATAAAGAAGTCGTGGCATGTGATAAAGGACTCACCCCTTTGTCCTTAGCCAGCGAAGAATGGGGCGACCCGGTTGTACTTAGCACCGCTGAACGAGAGTCTGTGTGGCGAGGAAAGGAATTGCACGGGAGGTTTCACAAGGCCCTTCACGAGCCTCACGTTGATAAAAAAAACCTCCATGCATTGGCTGCGCTTTGGTGACCTCTTCGGGGAAACCGAGGGTTTTGTCTGTGCAATACAAGATTAGGTGATCAAGACGCGTAACTACCGGAAATACATTATCAAGGATGGGACCCAGGACATCTGCCGGGCATGTGCCCATCCTGGAGAATCTCTCCGACATGTTATTTCCGGGTGTTCCGCTCTTGCCAACACTGAGTATCTGCACAGACACAACCAAGTGGCCAAAATCCTTCATCAAGAACTCGCCCACAAGTACAACCTCGTAAATCAAAAGGTGCCATATTACAAGTACTCACCGGTGCCAGTACTAGAAAACGGCCGCGCCAAGCTCTACTGGGATCGGTCTGTCATCACGGATAGGACTACTCTCACGAATAAACCTGATATCGTGTTGATGGACCGGGCGCAGTCTCGGGTGTTTTTGGTGGATATCACAATCCCACACGATGAGAACCTCGTGAAAGCCGAAACCGAGAAGAGGAGGAAGTATCTTGACCTGGCTCACGAGGTTACCGACATGTGGGGCGTAGCATCCACCGAAATAATTCCAGTTGTTTTATCCGCGAACGGGTTAATACCAACCAGTCTCGAAACCAACCTGAGACGGTTGGGATTCCGCGGCAGTTCGCTTCCAGCGCGGATGCAGAAGACGGTTCTGCTCGATACTGCTCGCATCGTTCGCCGGTTTCTTTCCCTGGGGCTCTGAACCTCGGTCGACTGTGCTTCTGCCGAGGGATGTACCGTCTCTCTCTCTTTAAATTATTTTGTCCAAGAGGGAGAGACGAGATCAAAAATTCTCGAAATAATATTAATAAAACACACAATATATATTATAACTGCTCACCATGGCTACACACACATGCCTGTCGCATGCCTGTTGCAACAGTGGCGTATGTAGGGACAATCAAGCCTGTCCGCGATCATTGCTAGGATTGTGTTGGCGCTGGCCCGCACTCTGTGTAGCAGAGACGCGCATCGTCTGCGCATGGTTGCATGGAAGCAGTCAATGTGAGCCCAGGCGAACATGCCCGATGCGCTACAGTAGCGGGGCAGTCTCAACACCGCCCTGAGCGCGTTATTGTACTGGACTCGGACAGCCCCGTATGACCTCTGAGTGTAGCTAGCCCACAGGCTGCACGTGTAAAGCGATGTACAGAAAGCCCTAAACAGGGTAAGCTTTACCTCAGTAGAACAACTTGCAAACCTGCGAGCCAACATATTTGCTCTAATCGACAAGGCCCTCCGTTCTCGCTCAATATCAGCATTATCCCTGAGGTCGGTTGTAATAAGATGACCCAGGTTTTTGAACTGTTGTATGAGGGCTCCCTGTACCGGCCCCAAAGAAAAGGTACTGACTTTTCGCCACATTATACTTAAGCCCGTGGCTTAAGGCGTACTCTTCAATATCATCAACAGTGATCTGAGACCACAGACCGATGCGCTCAACAACACCATGTCGTCTGCATAACTCAGATTATTGACACAAACTCCATCTATATGACAACCGACATGCTGACTACTGAGCGCAACGATCAGTGCGTTTATATAAAGGTTAAATGTGCAGGGGAAGTCAACCCCCCCTGCCTCACCCCACACTCCATCTGATAAGGCTCCGACAATGCACCCGCCCATCTGACATTGTTGATCTGGTGCTTATACCAAAACTGAGATTTGGATAAGTTCACGTGGTAAGTTTATTGATTTAAGTTTTTCCCACAGGATGTCATAACTTACCAGATCAAATGCTTTCGACAGATCTAGGAAACAGGCATAAACCGGAGTCTTACAATCTATATAGTATCTAGCGGCATGGTTAAGACACAATATTGCTCTCTCAGTGAACAGATGAGGTCAAAATACAAACTGATTATCATGTAACACCAGATATTTGTCTAACTGTGTATTACGCACGGCGTCAAAAACCTTTGCCATAAACGTCGCCAGAGAGATAGGCCTATAGTTGTTTTTATCACCAACGTCACCTGTTTTATTTTTTACTACAAGTACCACAATCTTTTTCAAAAGATCAGAGGGTAGGTAAGAATGGCCCACGTACAGCGTATAGAACATTGCCAAGACTCTTGTTATATGTGGACCAGCGTGTTGAAGGTGTTCAATGCTGAGGCCATCAAGACCAGGGGATTTACCTTTAGAAATTGATTTTAGAGCTTTAGCTACGTCCTTTGCAATAAAACATGTTCCCATCTTGTCATTTGGCATCTCAACAGTGAGCCCGGTCCGCGCCGGGCCCAAGTGAGACTGGACAAGAAATTGATCTCTAAAGATGTCAGCAATGCCCTTTAGATCACTCACTCCATCGAGACTCACCGGGAGCCCAGGCTGAATGTTTACTTTACTTGTGCCCTGCCAGAAGCCGTGAAAGTTTCCACATGAATGTTTTGCAGCAAGAGCATCCATTTTTATCTGCTCCTGGTGGTCTTGGCGCCATTTTAATTTGGACTTAAACACCCTTCTGCTCAGACACATTTCATTATAAACACATCCGGAATTCGGTCTGCCGCATAGTACCCACTCATGAAACTTCAACCTGGCCGCCCAATGAGCCCCACTGACATGACTGTTCCATCCCATTATACGCGGCCCACTCCCACTCATCCTCGCTCTTCCTCGGCTGACCCTGGCCGCAGCACTAAGGGCAGTCACAATGTTCAAGTGTTATTTATCTAGAACACGCCTATGTTCATGATCACTACAAAAGCGATCAGCGCAATCTCTGAATTCCATGGGAATTCAATCAACCTCAATCTCCTATGACACTCTTCAGTGTAAAGAGCAACTTGTTCCTTGGTTCTCTCTCCCCACACGACCCCTCTGTCTACTGGCATTTTATTAGGCAACTTTGGTGTCAAAAGATTTAAATTACATTCAATTATAAGGGGAAAATGATCTGACCAAAGAGTATCATATGTCACATAAACATTTGATACCGAATGCACAACTGATTGCGTCCCGATGCAGTGATCCAGCCATCTACGCAACCCGTGAACTTCGCTCACAAACGTATAAGTGTTGGAGGACAGACCTAGCTTATCTACATCTATACATGACCAAGACTGTTCAGTACAAAAGTCCATCAGTTCGTTGAAAAATAGTGCATAAGGATGACTGTTAAAATCACCTAACAAGAAAACTGATTCTACACCATATTCATCTATAATAAAGCCGTTTTACCTATAAATAAAACGGTTATTAAACATACTTACCTTATTCGAAGCCCAATAAAAACATGAGAGAAGCATTGCTTGTTTCCGGAACAAAATAGCCGTGCATTTCCGGTTCCGTCATGATCTTGTCATTATACCTGTCTTTTTAGCATCGTTTCCGCCTCCCGCCCAACCACCGGCAGTTTAGTTTTGTAGTCTAAATTTTTCATCATTGCGTCTCTATGTTAATGCCACCAGGCAGGCTTTAAGTTATTGGGCTTCGAATAAGGTAAGTATGTTTAATAACCGTTTTATTTATAGGTAAAACGGCTCTATTAAACGCACTGTACCGTTATTCGAAGCCCAATAAAAACATGAGAGACGTGTTTGTTGTCGCCTGGTGGTTGGTGGTGAATAACGCCAATGTGACTGATAAAGATGATACTTATGAAATGACAAAAGCATTTGTAGCAAAAAATACTAGGATTAATTTGCAAAAAATGTAAATTACTGATCAATCATCAATCAATTCAAAGTATTTGTATCAAATATTAATCACAATATCAGTGTTATTGCAAAATAAATGCTTTAATTTAAACTTCATATAATTAAAAATCAAAACATAGCTTTTGTATTAAATCAACTTGTCGGAACAAAATGTTTTGTAATAATGTTCGCATTTGGGGTAGATGCTTTCGCAATCTCTCGACAGTAGTATTTACGGAACGTGTTCACTGGTCTCCAATTACCTCTCGCGAGAAAATCGTCTAATGAAAAGTTCTCGATCCAGTTTTTAGACGCTATAGCTGATGTAAAACTGCCTGGAGTCCCTTCTATACCCGCTTCTTGGAGTAATTTCTTTATCCAGCCTCCGATAATAGTACGTGTTTGATCAAGTCCCTTCTTGACCGAGACAACTTGATCAAGTTGTTTTATCCAGAATACTGGGTCTGTAGATTTGTTATCCTTATTCACCAAAAGTTTCCATCCGGATTGTTGACGAGTCACTGTATCAGTTTTGGAACCGAAAGCGGGGAAGAGTATAATACTGTCGTCTGAGATTGTGCAGTGATCTTGTGAAATTCTTAGCAATGTCAGGTCATGAACCCGTCTGCCCGAGCACAAGAGAAGTATAGCCGCTGTGTACTTAGAGGTCTCATACAAACTTGTTGTATTAGGTACTTTGCTACTCATATACCGTATGAGTCTATCAATGTCCCAAATAGGCGGCTTTGGTCGTTTTGGTTTTGCAAGGGATATTGATTTTAAAACCTGCTTTACCATCGAGTGACCGCTTAGTTTTTGAGATTCGTTGGGATCACAAAAAGTTGACACTACTGATTTATGGACTAAAATTGTACTTAGCGCAAGGCCTTCTTTTTGATGAAGGTCAGCCAAAAATCTAGCTAACTGGGAGCCACTTGGTTTATAGATATCTATACCATTATTGGTTGCCCATCTTGTCCATCTATTCCATGCTGGTTTATAGGTGTTTAATGTTGATACACGCCAACCCGAGGCCAATAACTTTTTCTGTTCATCCGTCCAACCAATTAGGTGCGGATTCCACCCCCACATTTCCATACCTCCAGCATCATTTCTGCTACTCTGGGTGGTGGATTGCCTGTCGATATATCTTCTAGAACCTGCGACAGGTTCTTGATCGTGAATGGTGCTGCAAGAGCCCTGCTCTTCAGGTCTGGCCTCCAGTATACCTTTTCCCATCGAGGGACTACAATCAGGTAAGTTCCCTGGGCTTTGTTCAGATATGATAATATTCTGGGTATGAGATAGGGGGGAGGAAATATCCATGCAAGGGAGAAGTTCCATGTCATTCTTAGTGCATCGTAGCCGCTCGCTAGCCGCTCGCCCCCTCGTCTGACCTGTCGAGTGTACAGTAACTCTCCACTACGTGGGCTTGACGAGAGGCAAACAGGTCCATCACAGGGACTCCCCATTTGTTGAATATAACTTGTGTCGCTTGTGGGAGCAAATGCCACTCCGGTGGAGTTTTTTGGCGGGACAAGTGATCGGCGTGACAATTGTAATTTCCAGGAATGTGATATATTGTCATGTGTATATTGAAGAGGTCCAGAATTTGAAAAACTTTCGCTGTTAACTCTGTCAAGGCTGCGGATTTCGTTCCGCCTTCGTTGCGCATGTAAGAGACAACAGTTTTGTTGTCGCACTGAACATAAAGAGCCTTCGAACTCCGGTGCTGACAATGACCTTTTAAAATTTTTAAAATGGCAATCATTTCCTTTTGATTGCAAGGGAGTTTTTGCTCTGATGCTGTCCATGTTCCAAGTATGCTTTTGCTGTCCATTTTGCCCCCCCATCCTAAATCGCTTGCATCTGTTGTAAGATAATGCGTCGACAAGGGACTGTGAATGATCGAGCCTCGTCTGCAATTCTCTAGCCACCATTTTAGCTCCTTGTAAGCGTTCTGGGGCAACGGACATGACCTCATTATACCGCTCGAAGTAATGTATTGGCTTGTACCTGCAAAGCGCGATAGTATAGACGTCCTCTTGGGACCGCAAAACTGACAAAATTCATGAGGCCTACAAGTTTCTGTAGCTCTGCAAGAGTTGCTTTCTCCTTCAATACTAAGTCTTGTATTTGTGATTCTAGCCTGAACGCCAATCTGTCTGGAATGTACTTCACATTCTGCCACGTGTCCCATACAATTCCAAGGAATTCCAGAGCTTTTTGTGGCTGGAGCACAGACTTCTCTTTGTTGATAGTCCATCCTAGGTGCTCCAGTAGGTCCACCGTCATGAAAATTTGTTCTTTCAGAGTATTCAGGTCTTGGTGGCTCAAGAAAAAATCATCCAGATAGACGAGTAGACGTACTCCCCGGTTTCTTAGTTGATGAGCAATCCAGTTGGTAAGGGATGCAAAAATCCTCGGGGTTGAACTCAGACCAAATGGTAGACACGTCATTTCTAGCAGAATGCCATCGAAAATCAGACGTAGGAAGCGCCGGTGGCTCATGGAAACAGGCAAATGAAAGTAAGCCTGGTAAATATCGATCTTTGCCATCCAGTCTTGGGGTTGTCGGTGTGAACAAACTGGTTCAAGTTCTTGAGATTGAAAATGGGTCTTGAAGTACCGTCGCTCTTGGACACAAAACTCGGTGAGTTTTTGGCTACCCTCAATACATTTTGAACTCGCATTTTGTTTATGACCTCCGACATTTCTTCGGAGACTAAGGTGTTGCTTTTGCTGTAGTTCAGTGGACAAAGCGGCGGCTTCCTTTTGAACGGTATGCGATAACCTTTTATTATATTGAGAATGTAAGGCGGAGCCCCAAGCGGTTCCCAGTGGCTGTAGTACAGACCGAGCTGTCCGGCACGAAACGTCTTGTTCGAGTCAATATTTGTGTGAACGACCTCTCTTATCCTGGTGGGATGTAGGCGAGCGGTGTCGAGCTCCTCTATGCGAATTATCGCGGCCTCTGGAGCTTGGATTCTTATTTCCTCGCCCTCGAAAATTACTACTCGGTTTTTTACACGAGTCGTACTTACCACGTGATGCTTGATTCGCAAACTTCGTCTGCCCTGGAGCTAGGAAAGACGTCTTGGGATCGGTCTGCGGAGCAGAGGTAATACGATCCCTATCTTTAGGCCAGAACACATTCTTCACTCCTCCAGCTTTTTCCAGCACAGCACTAAATTTCTCAGCATTGAAAAGGTTCGAGCATGTTGGGGGTATTTTGCGAAACACATTTTTGTAATAGGGATCTTTGACAGAGGCCAGTATAGCTTCCCTCCTGTGCTGAATAAGTTCGGCTCTGTGTCCACACACTAGTTGAATTGAATCGCTTGATGCCTTGAAATACTCACCTTGTGAAAAAACCTCTTGTCAACTTTGCATATACTTCGCTATAATTAAGATCATTAGCTTGACGAGCCCAGGTCAGAAAACGTTGCATTTCATTTTGTAGCGAATCTCGCTGTTTTAACAGGGCACAGGTAATGCCCGCAAAAGCTTTTTCCATGTTACAATTGGTTTTTGAAACATCGTAACGTCTAACCTCTTCGTTGGGATCCAAATCCGTAAAGCCATGTGTCAAAACACATGATTTCTGCACGTCCGCGTATCGAACGTTATTCCAGTCATCATAATCGAAACGCTGCAGCTCATTGAGCTGTTGCAACATCTCGGACGACGCAAGAGGTACAGCCGGTTCTTTTGTTTTAGTAGCGATCGACAGGCTAATAACGGGTTCGACATGGGCCTCGTTCTCAAATAATTCATCGCTAGCATTTAAATCAATGTGATCATCCTTATTGCCACTGTCCGCAATAGATTCGCGAACACTATGGCTTGACCCAGCATGTAACTGTCGTTTTAGGTTGTAAATTTCATTAAATAAATGAACAAACTTGCGTTTTTCCTGGCGCTTCTTACGCTTGTTCCTCCTGCGACGGCGCGCCCCTCCCGAGCTGGAAGAGCTCGAGGTGGAGCTGGTCGTGCTGCTGCTGCTGGACGACCTCGCTCGCTTGTGTGGTCTCTTCGGTGGTTCCTCTGGATGCCCGTCGTCGTTTGCTTCTCCACTTCCAGACGGAATTACATTACTCATGTTTATACTGTAACCGAACGGTAACACCGTTAACTCGTATAAATAACGTATTTTTTTATTAAAAAACCATGAGTAATGCCGGACAAGAACAGTGGACAAAATAAAAATATTTTTGCTGAATCCAAACTAGACGTGCAAAGATTCAGCAATTCCTTTTAGGTAATTGCCCAAAGCTTTAACGAATGTATAAACGGGGTCAAGACTTACCAATTTCGAAGATTTTACCTTGAAATTATTTTCCACTTAATAAATTTAACACGTGTAGGTAATAGCACGACAAAATTCCAAAAATGGCGGACCGTTCGCTAGTATTTAACAGACGACTGCCTCTGTCGGAAACACAACGCCAATGATGAAAAATTTAGACTACAAAACTAAACTGCCGGTGGTTGGGCGGGAGGCGGAAACGATGCTAAAAAGACAGGTATAATGACAAGATCATGACGGAACCGGAAATGCACGGCTATTTTGTTCCGGAAACAAGCAATGCTTTTCTCATGTTTTTATTGGGCTTCGAATAACGGTACAGTGGGTTTAATAGCACTTACAGTACTTAAGCATTCCGTGAATTTCGGCAAGTTGTCTGCCACGTCCGTGGGCATGTAAATGCTCATCACAATCACAGGTCGATCACATGTTATTATTTTAATTGCACACACGCACATTATCACACCGCAACACCGTCACGTTTTGGAAAACACTGGTTCTCCAGATCAAAGCGACCCCGCCGTATGGTCTCCCTCGTAACATGCCCGCTGATGCAACTGCAGATGTTCCAGTGTACCCAAAACCATTGTCGATCGTGCTTAGTTAAGGTATTTCTTCTGGAAGTAACCAAGTCTCTTGCAGAGCAATCAGATCACAATTTCGACATAGCTCCCTAATACCATCCAGCGAACGTTTTACGTTTTTACAATTAAAGCTCGCAAAACTATAAGGTCGACTACTCATAATTGTGCTTAGTAAGACAGGTTTACAGAAATAGCTCCGTTCGTGCTTTTGTGTTCAAAATTAACAAAACGCCTAAAAATAATACCTTTAGGCTATAATTTTTCATCTAGAAACATAGATAACTTTCGCTCCGATACAAAAAAAATTATAAGCGTTGTGATCTGTTTGCTTTTTAATGTTAATTTTCTGCAAGGACACCACCTCCATTGTCTTTGAAAGAATATAATCGACTACGTCCAACTCCGTAGTTTCCTTCTGCACATTCGTAATGAATATAGGAAGTTTCCTATCCACCACTTTGAAGTAACACTCCAAGTCTCTGGCTACTCCAGGTTTACCCAGAAAACGATATTTTTGCGGTTTTTACTCTTCGTCACCCTTTGCCATCCTTCATTACAGTCTTGCAACAAAGGTGAGCATTTATTTGCGTGTTCAACTCCACTGCATCTATAAGCGCTCCCCTGATGATCGTTCGAGCCGACCGCTTGCGAGTCCTGCGACGTCATATAGGTGGCGGTAGTGACGGTGGTGGCGGCGGCGGCGGCGGGTTTCTCCGAACCGGTCCCGAACATACTCGCTTTATTAAGTGGCTCAGAACTGGAGCAAGCAGAATGGCACATATCTTTAATATTTTTGTTGAGACCCCATCATAGCCGACTGAGTTGGTATTGTTTAATGAATATATAATTTTTGCTACTTCATCTGGAAAAATAGGCGTTAGAAATACCCTGGAATTATTAGTTTCAATTCGATGTGAATTATTATTGTAATTTTTGCTTGGTAAGTTATTAGTTTTACATACGTCAATGAAATAATTATTAAAAATATTCGCAATGTCATCAGGATTAGAGATAGTCTGGTTATCAAACTCAATTTTGTCAATAATATTGTGACTAATGTCCTTGCCTACAGGCTTTACAAACGTCACATTCGTTTAAGATTCGAGTGACGTCCCGATACATATTGGGCCAGTAATATTTTTTTTATAAGGAGATACGTTTTCATGACGCCAGGATGTATTTGTGGAAAAACATTGTGTGCTTCCCACACGGCATCGCGTATTTTTTCGCGAGGTAAAACCACACGCCACGATTCTCTAGTCAAGGGGTCTAGAAGTGGGGCGTGACGGAGTAAAACACCGTCACGGATACAATATGCCGGAAACATTTTGAGGGTGGTCGCGTGCGCCCATGAACATTTTTTTGAACCAATCATCAGAAGTGGAATCAAAACCACGATCATACGTAATGGGAGCGATGAAAGCTATCGAGAGAGCATCCGGCACGACCGGATGCCTTTCCGGTGAACTATTTCAAAGTTGAATTGGGAGATGGTCGTGGACCAACGAGCCAAACGACCTGACGGGTTATCTAACGTCATCAACCACTCAAGAGCGATGTGATCGGTGACGATAGTAAATTGCGTACCATTAAGATAACCGCGAAAATGTTTGATGAATTCTAAAACAGAAAGTAACTCCCTTTCAGTAGTGCTATAATTTCGTTCGGCTTTGCAAAAGAGTTTGGAAAAATACGCGATAGGGTGCTCCTTGTCATCAGTAACTTGGAAAAGAACAGAACCAAGACCAACGGTTGTAGCATCGCAATGAAGAATAAATGGTTTATTGTGTTTATTAGAGCATTTTTTAACTTGTGGAAAGCATGATCAGCTGCTTCGTTCCAATCGATAGAATCTCGACCCTTTTTTTTACCTAATAAAACAGTTATAGGAGCGATAATCGAAGAAAAATTATCGACAAATCTCCGATAACAAGAGCAGAGGCCAATAAAACCGCTTTTGCGGTGGCCGGGGTAGTGAATTCTTTAAAAGAACCTAACTTAGTGGGATCGGTGTTCAGACCATCTTTATTCAAAACATAATCGAGATATTTGCGTTCGGCTTTACAAAATTCGCATCTTTTGAGGTTAAGAGAAAGTCCGGCTTCCTTTAGGCGATCTTTAACCTTTTTTAATAACTGAAAATGACTGTTAAAACCACGGGAGACGAGGATAAGATCGTCAACGTACCCGAAAATGCAATCGTCGGTATCTTTTGTGAACTCATAATTGACAATCATATCTGTAAGGCGTTGCATTTCCGATGCGGCGTTTGTCAAACCAAACGGCATCCTGACAAATTCGAAGAGGCCACGTTGGGGGACTATAAATGCGGTTTTTTCACAACTTTCTTTATCGGCTAGGGGTATCTGCCAAAACACATTACGAAAATCAAGGGAAGTGATGTAGCGATCACCACGAAGATTATCCAAAATGTCCTGAATACGAGGTAGAGGATAAGAATCTCTAACAGTCACATTGTTGAGCTTATGACTATCGACACAGAAACGAACAGATCCGTCTTTTTTGTAACCATAACGACGGGACTCGCCCAAGGGGATCGAGCTGGTCGAATGACTCCAGCATGTAACATTTTGTCGATCTCTTCGTTGAGAATCTTAAGCTTAACCGGAGAGAGGGGATAGTAACGTTGTCGGATAGGTGGACCGACGGTATTGATTTTATGGGATAACCAACCGGTTCTTCCTAAGCCTATTTTGTCAGAAGAGATATCTTTGAATCCGTTAATGACTTCTTGTAGCCTTACTTCTTGTTCAGACGAAAGGAAAGAACGCGGTTGGACTTGTCGAACCTCGATAAGAACATTCCCCGAATGAGAAACCTTGGGTATTAAGAGATTCCCTTTAATACTTTGAAAATCCTGACTAAAAACTACGGTCAAGCCGAACCTGTTCCAAAAATCGATGCCGAGGATAACAGGAGAAAAAATACAGCCAGCGACGAGATAATCATGTAAAAACGTAACTCCGTTAAAAGTGGTTAAAAGAGAAACCGTACAAGAAATAACCATGGGTGATCCATCTGCGGAATAAACAGAGGTAGAAAACTGGGGCTATTTTATCAAGGAATTCGCGGGAAAAATTCAAAATTCAAAATTCAAAAAGTTTATTTTGCAAAGTAGGTATATATAATACACGTTTCACAAGTCAAATTTTAATCTTATAAAAATATATGTAATAAAATAATAAATGTACATGAACTACTTAGATTAAATGTTTATTTAATTTATGTAGCAATATATATACAATTAAAATTATAGGTAAAATATTATTATACAAGGTGAAATCCAATCAATCACCCGAACCCATACCGGAGACCCGGCCAGGGACCAGGAACAAGGTTCAATGATCACCAACCGAGCCCCCAGCACGAATCCAGGCGGCCGACCAAATCCCATCCTATATACTACATAGTAATAGGTTACGTATATAAATACATGCCTACCTCCGCCCATTCGATTAGTCTTGCTAAGAAGAACGGGCAAGAAACTTGGCAAGATCATGTCTTTTTTTTTAACATAAACTTAAACTATACATTGAATTACTTATATCTAATTTAACCAAGGGATAAGAAAATACAAGACAGCAGGAATTCAGGTTAATGAAAAAAGAAAAACATATATATCTTTGGCTACCTGTCTCATATAGTCTATTTCCTTTTACAGTCTGTAATTAATTAATGTTAACTCTTAAAAGGAATCAAAAGTTAGGAAATTATATTAATTAATTAAATTATTACCTACTATCATCAAAATCAGTATCACTATAACACCATGCTTCACCATCATCCAAATATTCATTTATTTTATAATATGCCTTTTTCAGTAGGCCCTGCTTAATATACTGTTTAAACTTATTCTCTGACAAAGTAAGGACCTCTTTTGGAAGTTTATTGTAAAATCTTATACCATGTCCTACGAAAGAGGTACTCACTTTGGCGAGTCTGATTTTTGGAAAAGCCAGTTTATACTTATATCTGGTTTCCTTACAATGTTGCTCACCAAGCCTCGGGAGAGACTCAACATTTTTTCTAACATATCTAAGGACCTGGTAAATATATTCACAAGGAACAGTTAGTATATTAATTTCTTTGAACTTTTCTCTTAATGAATCCCGGTGCTTCATATTATAAATAGCCCGAATTGCTCTCTTCTGCAAAACAAAGACTGCGTCTGTATCCGCGGCTCTACCCCATAACAGCATGCCGTATGACATAATGCTGTGAAAGTAACTAAAATAGACTAGTCTAGCAGTATCTACATCAGTAATTTGCCTTATGCGTCTAACAGCGTATGCGGCCGAACTAAGTCTACCACATAGGGCTTCTATGTGGGGACCCCACTGAAGACGAGAGTCTACCGTAATGCCCAAAAACTTAGTTTCGTTAACTAACTCCAGCTTGGACCCCTGCAAAAGCAAATTACAATCCACTTGAATAACATTTGGTAACGTGAATTTTATACATTTTGTCTTTTTTGCGTTTAAAACTAAATTATTTACAGTAAACCAATCAAGCACCAGTGATAAAGTTGTATTCGCGTCGTCAAGGGTATCTTTACGTCTATTAACTTTAAAAATAAGTGACGTGTCGTCTGCGAATAGTACTATCTTAGTTAAGTCTTTAATTAAATAGGGAAGGTCATTAATGTAAATTAAAAACAGCAAGGGCCCCAATATGGAACCCTGCGGGACACCCATTTTAACTAATGCTCCACATGATTTTACCCCATTAATGTCTACCTTTTGAATACGATCACTAAGATACGACTTCATTAACGCTAAAGATTTGCCCCTCACTCCGTAGTGATCTAATTTACATAAGAGTGTTTCATGATTAACGCAGTCGAAGGCTTTCGAGAGGTCACAAAACACACCAAATGCATCCTGCTTTTCTTCCCAAGCATCAAAAATGTGCTTAACTAAAGCAACTCCTGCATCTGTGGTTGACCTCCCTCTAGTGAATCCGTATTGTTCACAGTGAAGCAACTTATTTAAATTAAAATGAAATAACAATTGATTAAAAACTATTTTTTCAAAAACCTTACTCAAAACCGGTAAAACTGACACAGGTCTATAGTTTGATGGGTCACCGTTGTCGCCTGATTTAAAAAGGGGGATCAATTTACTAAACTTCATTAAGTCAGGAAAGATACCATCATCTACACATTTATTAAAAATTAATGCCAAATAAGGAGCTATTAAATCAATAACAGAACTTATAACTTTCACAGATAGGCCCCATAAGTCCTCGGTTTTTTTCAAGTTAAGCGATTTAAATGCTTTAATTACAGTTAATGAATTAATATGTTTAAAAGCAAATACAGAAAGACACTGAGGTACGTTATCTATTAAAAGATCCTGCGCAAGCCCAGGGCTTGAATTTAAATCTTTAGTTGTTAAGGACGGAATTTCAGTAAAGAATTGTTCAAAGGCATTCGCAACCTCTTTATCTCCCGTAACGACTTCATTGTTAATACTTAACTTAAGCTCGTTATCACGTTTCTTACTTTTCCCAGTTTCAGTATTTATGATGTTCCATACTGTTTTTACTTTGTTATCGGACCTTTTAAGTTTTTTATTTAAGTAGATACTTTTTGCTTTTAAACACACCAATTTAAAGATGCGTGAGTAATTTTTCATGAATTCAGTAAATTTAACATTATTATTGTAGGACTTTATGTCGTATAATTCGTATAAATGATTTCTGCTTTTGTAAATACCTGGAGTCGCCCAGTCACTGAAGGTGATTTTACTTTTGTTAGAAAGTTTTTGCATCTAAAACGTATTTTCGAACTCTTTGGAGACTATGTTGAAAAGGTCTGTAAAGAGAGCGTTTGGATCGTCTTGGAGAAGATTAAAATGTGCTAATTTAACTTCTAGGCTTGCTTTGAAACAATCTACTTTGTGAGTTGTAATAGGCCTGCAAAAAGCTTTTTTGGGCAATTGATTTACGCTTTGTTTAATGGTTATAGTTTGGCCACTGTGATCGGACTGCAAGCGGTTGATTACTTTATTGTCTGAATATTCGCAATCACAGAATATATTGTCGAGGCATGACGCAGTATCCCGAGTAATTCGAGTAGGTTCTAAGAACACATTAGACAAATTAAATGATTTGAATAAATGTATTAATTTTGAGCGCATAATCGATTTTTCTAGTAAATCTACGTTTAAATCTCCACATATAATAACTTTTTTCTTGGCATCAAATAATAATTTTAAAACCTCTTCCATTGCTTTTTCAAAAATGCTGTAATCTTGTCCCGAGGGTCGGTAAACACAGAGGATAATATATGTACTCATTTCTATGCAAGCTAATTCAATTTGATGTTCTACAGAAAGTTTTACAATGTCTTTTCTTTCCTTTGCTTTTATATTATTTTTTACAAGAATCATGGATCCACCTTTTTGTATTTTTAATCTATTGTAGCAGCTAAGAACACTAAAATTATTCACATTAAACTGCATATTATGTTCATGTAGATGGTGTTCGGTTACACACAAAATATCTGTTTTTGATTCCTCTAAGAACAATTCGATTGATAGTATTTTGCCGAGAAAGCCGCCTTGTATATTTTGATGTACCAACTTTAATACAGGCAGCCCTCCCGTTGTCTTCAATTCTAAAAAGAATTTTTTACAATTTTGTTAGTACTTGTACTAACCGTGTCAATAGGGACAAAATTATGTAAATAATTAACATTACAAATACCATCAATTATAACAGGTATTGGAAAATTTTCTGTTACACACTTTGTAACAGATTCACTACATTCTAAAATGCATGCTAACTTAGTAGCTAATTGTTTTTTATAATAATTTGCAAGGTACAAAGTACCTTCTGTCAAAGAAAAATTACAAATGTGGATATTCGTTTTAAAGTAGTGAACTTTGTCACTGTGACACGCCGAGAAGTTGTGCATGCACATATTCAAATTATATAAATTAGTTTTTTGTGACCCTGTAAGTAATTCTGAATAAGGGAATTCACAAATAATGATTTTTTTAACCCTAAGCTGTAACATTAGCTCGAGATATTTAATAAGGTCACTTTGTGTGATACCTGTACTATTTCCTATTAACAGAACAATTGTAGTATTTAAATTATATTCCATTTTAAGCAAACGTTCTACAATTTGTATGAAAGATGCACCTGGCATGCAAATATTGGTGACTTTCTGCACAAGTTTATTTCCTAATAAGGGCCCTAAGTTTTTTCCAATAGTGTCTGTAAACACAACAGTATTTTGTCCTTGCGCCGCTGAGGATCCAGTCGCTGACGCAGCAACCGACAAGGGCTCAGAGGGCTGAGGGGAAGAGCTCGGCGTGGGCAGCGCGTTAGACGTAGGTGCAGGATCTGACGCGGTTTCCACTGCAGGAGTGGATGATGGTTCAGCGCCATGACCGGAGCCTCGACGAAGACGAGCAGAACGGTGACGTTGCCTTCGACGGGTAGCCTTGCTCTTAGGTTGAGGTGTGGAGACCGGTGTTTTGGGACGCTGGTAACGCTGACAGTCCTCACCTCCGGACTCGGACGGAGGCACTGGCACTTCAGGAGAGCCTGGGGATACTTTCAGACCAGTGACAGAGGTGTGCTCCTGTGCGGGTGATGTCATGCCAAGGTGTCTCTGAGATGGTGAGAGGCCCATAGACGTATGCAGATCTTGAGGGGTCAGTATAGGCGGAGTGTCCGGAAAAGCCGGAGTTGCAGATGACCTACACAGCAGGCAGCTACTGTGTATGCAGCTACGTTCCTCTGAAGGCTGTGTCGCTTTTACAAGGAACTGTAGTTTTTCATCATTGCTGTCTATGATTTCACCCATGGATTCAGCAATCTTCAACATTTCTGCAAAGGTTACATCCTGCTGAATAAGCTCATCCCTTGCAGCATGATATTTTTGTCGCATGGCCTCTAGTTCCAATCTCAATTCGGTGATTTCGTTCGAAAGGAGCGACAATTGTGCGCCAGTGTCAAGGAGCGCCTCGCAAGGTTGATTAGACAGGGAATTTTCAACGAAAAGACGGTTATCGGGTGAATCTGTTAAACGCACCGGTGAAATTTCGATTTGAGAACTCCTCCGGTGATAAACTAGTTTTTTGGAGTTTGCTTGAAAGAAGGACAATCATGAGTCAAAAAGCCTGGCTTCTTACATCTAAAACATATCTTGCCAGGAATGTTAGGGCATATGCGATAGGAATGGCCAGGCCCATCGCACTTAGGACAAACCACAGCGGTTGTTGAAACTGACGCGATATTGGCACGAGGAGTAAACGAAGGATTGTCGCTTGAAAGGGCCTTCTGGGCAGAGTGGTCGTAAGTTTCGAAATTTGACACGATTTCGAGTAGGGTTTTTAAATCCGAAATATGATTCGTCGACAGACACAACGCGTAACGCGGATGTAGATTAAATTTGATGATCGGCAAGAGTGCATGACCTGAGATCGGGACCAACTGCTTGGAATTGAGAGCTTTAGCTTCGATAATGAATTTGCGAATGGGCTGATTCGCCTTTTGTTTTCTGTTGTGAATTTCACGTTCAGTGGTATCGTCAAAATAGACAGGTCCGAAAGTATCTATAAATAGCAATTTAATTTCCGGAAGTGTGAGTTTTTCATTCCTGACAGATCTATAAAACATCAACGCATGACCAGTTAAAAGCTCATGGAAGCGACGGACTACGTACTCATTTTGCACTTCGTACGCCGTCATTAACTAGAACAGTTAACAATTATTAATGATAGATATGGAAAGTAATAGGCTACTAAATATTAAAATGCGCTTACCTGCACGTCCTACCTAACTATATATAAGGAAATTAGGACAAGGATAGGATCATATACACACACAAATAAAACAGGTACCTAATACACAAAGCGTGTGTAAATACTTTATTCCTTTATTAAAATTTGTATAACATAGATTTCACAAATTAAGGGTATCCAGAAAGACAAAAATATTCTTCTTTGGAAATATTTGGTTCCTTTCGACAGCTTGGTTTTGGGGTTCCTTAGAAGAGAAAACGCTGCCTGAAAACAAACAAAAATTCAGTAAGTTGGAAAAATAGTCTACAAAAGCGTAGACATCACCGTATATGTCCCAACGTATTATGTTTATTATGTCCCAAGAAGCCTTACATTTATTTATTGCTAAGTCCATAAATGACTTATTACATATTTTGTGTGATCGTTCAATACATTTTTTCAACATTTTAGCACACTTTTTGTAAGATATTTTGTTACTTAAGGTTTTTTGTTGATAGTATTTTTGTCGTAAATGTCTTTTTGTCAAACATGATTTTCGGAGTTCTTTTGTGATCCATTTAGGTTTACCTTTTTTAGAAGACACCTTGATTTTGTTAATTGGAAAACACAAACTGTAAAAAAAAATGATAGTCTCATGGAACGTATCAAAGGCTTGATATGATATATTTCGGACCAAGTAAGGTTTTGAAGAGAGTCGTAGAATTTTCTTATGTCGTCATGACTATAATCTCGTTTGTAGGTACACATACCAATAGTCAATTGGTCACGTTTTGTTTGTTGCTTGGAAGCTCAATGTTTGTTCAGTTTCATGATCTGATATACCTAGAAGATGTACTCTTCCTATGGCTTCAGGGATGTTGCTTATGAAATGATCTAGGCAAGAATTTTGCCTCGTTGGTTCAGTTATGTGAAGTTCCAGTTTAAACCTTGACAATATATCTTTAAGCTTTACCGAATTGTTTTCAGACTTAAGTGTATATAATTATATTTAAATCACCTGTTATTATCACTTTCTTCTTTGAAGAAGCTACAAGTTTGTGTAATAAAGTTTGAAGTTTCTCAAAGAAAGTTTGTTCATTAACTTTAGATAATTTTCGTATTCTATAAAGGCCAATAATAATTGTTTTTATTTTTGGAATTTCAATTCCGCAACACTCAAAAACATTGTAACACGCTATTTCATCTAGATTAAGAGGTATAGATTCAATGTTCTTTTAGGTAAAAATACAAACACCACCTCGACGTTTGTTAATTCTTTTACAATTTTATTTTGGTTTTTTGTTAAGATTTTTCCTGCAGTAACTTGTAGCTAGTTTATAGTTATGTAGGTATAATAAAGATTCTTTTCCTGGTTTAACAAAGGTTTCCAATAAGCATATTACATCAAAAGGATTTGGTGCACGTTCAAACTCATCAATACAAATTTCTAATTGGTCCCTTTTACTAATAAAACCCTCTACGTTTTGGTGAAATATATTATTTTTTTTTGTATCTATATGATTTTTATTATTAGAGACGAAAAGATTGCGTTTGAGTTTTTAATTTTGGAGACGGTTTCTGCTTTTTATAATCCAATTTTTTAGAGAATTTAAAGTAGTACGGTAAAGTTCCCCTGCGATGAATAGCTGTTGAATTAGTAACAGATCCTTTGTCACCCTTAAATGATTTCATAAAATAGTAGGGGGTAGTTCCTATTTTTATAAATTTATACAAATATTTTTATAAATTAAGCAGCTTTGATTTTAACATCGTCTGATTTTTGCAGAGTTTTCTTACACTTATAAAATGTCGATTATTTTTCATTTTAATCCGCAGAATCATTTGAATTATTAATTTGATGACAAATGGCCTCTAGGAACTCATTTGAGTTGTTGACTTTGGTTATACATTTACAAATTTTAAATTTACTGCAAATTTATTTTATTTGGTTATTTAATTGTACTTCATTTAAGTGCTCATTATAATACATTGGTAAAATAGTAATGGTGATAGCATCGCGTAACAGTTTTATAGCAGAATAAAGTTCCGAGGTAATTATCGTAGGGTCACTGTCACTTTGTCCGACGCTCAGCACAATTTTGTTTCTTTTGTCTATTTGTGCATCTTGACACTGGCTTAGAATAACAGATGTCGGTGCACCTACGTTAGTAGATGATAAAACAGTATATTTATCATAGTTAATCTTGGATCTTGACGTCAATAGTTTAGATGCCAAACCAATGCTTTGTTTTCCTCCAAAGATCAAAATTTTTCTTTCTATATTTGTTTTTGTAGTAACCGTCCCACTGTTACGTTTATATTTCTGCGACTGTGAATATACGGTGACAACGGTGACCCATCAAACTATAGACCTGTGTCAGTTTTACCGGTTTTGAGTAAGGTTTTTGAAAAAATAGTTTTTAATCAATTGTTATTTCATTTTAATTTAAATAAGTTGCTTCACTGTGAACAATATGAATTCACTAGAGGGAGGTCAACCACAGATGCAGGAGTTGCTTTAGTTAAGCACATTTTTGATGCTTGGGAAGAAAAGCAGGATGCATTTGGTGTATTTTGTGACCTCTCGAAAGCCTTCGATTGCGTTAATCATGAAACACTCTTATGTAAATTAGATCACTACGGAGTGAGGGGCAAATCTTTGGCGTTAATGAAGTCGTATCTTAGTGATCGTATTCAAAAGGTAGACATTAATGGGGTAAAATCATGTGGAGCATTAGTTAAAATGGGTGTCCCGCAGGGTTCCATATTGGGGCCCTTGCTGTTTTTAATTTACATAAATGACCTTCCCTATTTAATTAAAGACTTAACTAAGATAGTACTATTCGCAGACGACACGTCACTTATTTTTAAAGTTAATAGACGTAAAGATATCCTTCACGACGCGAATACAACTTTATCACTGGTGCTTGATTGGTTTACTGTAAATAATTTAGTTTTAAACGCAAAAAAGACAAAATGTATAAAATTCACGTTACCAAATGTTATTCAAGTGGATTGTAATTTGCTTTTGCAGGGGTCCAAGCTGGAGTTAGTTAACGAAACTAAGTTTTTGGGCATTACGGTAGACTCTCGTCTTCAGTGGGGTCCCCACATAGAAGCCCTATGTGGTAGACTTAGTTCGGCCACATACGCTGTTAGACGCATAAGGCAAATTACTGATGTAGATACTGCTAGACTAGTCTATTTTAGTTACTTTCACAGCATTTTGTCATACGGCATGCTGTTATGGGGTGGAGCCGCGGATACAGACGCAGTCTTTGTTTTGCAGAAGAGAGCAATTCGGGCTATTTATAATATGAAGCACCGGGATTCATTAAGAGAAAATTTCAAAGAAATTAATATATTAACTGTTCCTTGTGAATACATTTACCAAGTCCTTAGATATGTCAGAAAAAATGTTGAGTCTCTCCCAAGGCTTGGTGAGCAACATTGTAAGGAAACCAGAAATAAGTATAAACTGGCTTTTCCAAAAATCAGACTCGCCAAAGTGAGTACCTCTTTCGTAAGACATGGTATAAGATTTTACAATAAACTTCCAAAGGAGGTCCTTACTTTGTCAGAGAATAAGTTTAAACAGTACATTAAGCAGGGCCTACTGAAAAAGGCATATTATAAAATAAATGAATATTTGGATGATGGTGAAGCATGGTGTTATAGTGATACTGATTTTAATGATAGTAGATAATAATTTAATTAATTAATATAATTTCCTAACTATTGATTCCTCTTAAGAGTTAACAATAATTAATTACAGACTGTAAAAGGAAATAGACTATATGAGACAGGTAGGCAAAGATATATATGTTTTTCTTTTTTCATTAACCTGAATTCCTGCTGTCTTGTATTTTCTTATCCCTTGGTTAAAGTAGATATAAGTAATTTGATGTATAGTATAAGTTTATGTTAAAAAAAAAGACATGATCTTGCCAAGTTTCTTGCCCGTTCTTTTTAGCAAGACTAATTGAATGGGCGGAGGTAGGCATGTATTTATATATGTAACCTATTACTATGTAGTATATAGGATGGGATTTGGTCAGCTGCCTGGATTCGTGCTGAGGGCTCGGTTGGTGATCATTGAACCTGTTCCTGGTCCCTGGCCGGGTCTCCGGTATGGGTTCGGGCGGTTGATTGGATTTCACCTTGTATAATAATATTTTACCTATAATTTTAATTGTATATATATTGCTACATAAATTAAAAAAACATTTAATCTAAGTAGTTCATGTACATTTATTATTTTATTACATATATTTTTATAAGATTAAAATTTGACTTGTGAAACGTGTATTATATATACCTACTTTGCAAAATAAACTTTTTGAATTTTGAATTTTATACATCAGTCTGTGACTCTTTTTCAGTTGTATCGTTGTAGTAGTTTTGTTTATATGTATGATTGTTACTTATGCTGGCTTTACGAGTTTCACTATCTTTTTTTAACTTACAACCTGTAACCGCGAGGTTACAGGAGTGCAGAGCTGATGGGATTTAAGGATTAACACTGGATTATTGTGGGTGCACTGACCTGTTCTGGATTGTTTTTGATGGGCCGGCAAATGCGCTGCGTGGCGTCTCTTCTTGATGGGCTGATGAAGCTGGCGCTTTGGTCAGGAATGTGCAGAATGTCTTGGTGTAACGTGAACACTACACTGGTATATACTGTGAACACAACACTTTCACAACCTAAAGGGTAGGTACGCGATATTGTTTGTGGCGGCGCGAATGTGCATACGTGTCGTTCGGACGACGGTCAGCGCGGAACAGAGCGAGTGAACCGCCGGCGCACAATTCGTGTTGGCGCCAGGGGCTGTGTTGCAAAATTAGTCATCCGAATGCGTCAACGTCACGCTGGTGGCGTGAACATCCTGGGGGGGCCGGGGCTGCGACTCCTCTTGAGCTGAATCCAACGGCAGCCTGGCTAGCTTGAACACAGGTCGTCGCAGATTTCCATGAGCTGTGTCCAGATCCACAACTCGGATCACTCCATCCTTGCCAGGTATCGTGCGGAGAATTCTCCCCAACTTCCATTGGAGCGGAGGCAGGTCATCCTCTTTGATGAGGACCAGTTCACCCACTTGAGGAGGGGAAGAAGGGGAGAGCCATTTGGAGCGGGTTTGCAGGGTATGGAGGTAGGATCTGGACCAGAGAGTCCAAAAGCGCTGAGAGAGCGCTTGAATGAGTTGAAACCGTTTAAGAGCAGATATGGGTCTGTCGTCAAAAGACTGCTCAGGTAGAGCGGTGAGCGGACGACCAATAATGAAATTTCCGGCCGTGAGAGGTTCAAAGTCCGTAGGGTCGGATGAAATTGGGCAGAGGGGTCTTGAGTTGAGTACAGCCTCAATTCGAGCCAAAAGGGTAGAGAATTCCTCAAAAGTGAGGTGCTGTTCACCTATCACGCGATAAAGTAGTTGCTTGGTGGATTTTACGTTTATTTCGTGCAGAGCGCCGAACCAAGGCCCTTTAGGCGGGTTCAGTAACCAAGTTATGTGCTGATTCGCGAGCTTGTGAGTGATTGCATCATTGTTTGACCTGAGGAAGTTCTGAACTTCAATGAGCTGATTCCTAGCACCTACATAGTTTGTGCCGCAGTCTGAGCGAATGAGAACTGGAGTACCGCGACGTGAGATGCGTCTATTGTGAGCAGATGAGTATGTGCACAGGTGCACTATTGTGAGCAGATGAGTATGTGCACAGGTGCACTATTGTGAGCAGATGAGTATGAGTGTGCTGAGTGTGCTGAGTGCTTCTATTGTGAGCAGATGAGTATGTGTGTGATGAGTGTGTGTGTGATGAGTGTGCTGAGTGTGTGTGTGATGAGTGTGCTGAGTGTGTGTGTGATGAGTGTGCTGAGTGTGCTGAGTGATGAGTGTGCTGAGTGTGCTGAGTGCTTCTATTGTGAGCAGATGAGTATGTGCACAGGTGCACTATTGTGAGCAGATGAGATGTCCCCTATTCTTGCAGTATGGGCATGGCATACCACCAGTAGGGGAGACGGAAGAGGTTTTAGCTGAGTAATCTAGCTGACGAGCGGATGATGAAGACGGTTGGGCCGAGTAGGTTAGGGCGTCACCGAATGCCAAGAACGGCCTATGAGAAGCAGGTTGAGGAGAGCGACACTCTTGCCGGCTCCTAAGCGGAGCTATGGGGCGGAATTCTCGAGTAGCCGTATAAGGCTGACGGGAACCCATAGTGGGCAGAGTTGGCTGAGATCCGTACTTCCGCTCGAAGAGAGTACGGAGCTCGTACCACTATAGATACGAAAAGATACGATCGCGAAATATGTTCGCTTGCTTTTTTGAAGGCATTTTAATGTTGAAAATGAGTTATTAAAACTTGAGCGTTACTAACTCTAACGTGCGGATAGCTTGTAACTTGCGCGGGCCGAAGTTACAAAAGTTATGTTCAAACGGAACACGGAACTCTTAAATAATCACGACAGAGAAGAAAAAAAAAATTTTTTTTTTTAAACAACCTGTATATGAGCTGATACACCAACGTGGAACACCCTATATGTGTACCATAAACAATAAGAGCAGAGACAAGAAGAGAGAAAAAAAAAAATTTTTTACTATATTTCAGCTATATGCACCCGGTTAAAAAAGCAGACAATAACACGAAAAAACGGTCCGGCAATATATTACTGTAACACAAGATTACCGTAACATAAATTATCGAAAAGGGCTGATTACTTGTTTACTTTTATGTTATTTGCCTTGAAATCATGTGCCGACAATACGCGTTAGTTCTTGCCTACACGATAGTATATTTACAACAAAAACATCAATCGTCGAAAATTCTATTTATAGAATAAAATACCTACCTACTTCTCTGAGTAAACAAACAAAGAATGTATTTACCTAGCCGAAATCAGATCTAAATGAGCGGACAATCCAATGATGCAATGTATACGTATGTACTCAAAATAAAACGAAATAAAACGAAATAAAACGAATTTATACTCGCACCAAAAAAATATCTCGCAAGATACCTACGAAAAGTATCTTTGACAGTGGGGGTTTAATAAAGATATATAGTGGACTGTAACAAACAATTGGGCTGAATGGATATAATTATATTATCTGAGATGAATAATAATAACAAACGGGATGAAAATGAGTTTATTCTGTGCCGGGGGCGGGGGGGGCCGATCCGGCTCGAAGGACCAAAATGTAACCGCGAGGTTACAGGAGTGCAGAGCTGATGGGATTTAAGGATTAACACTGGATAATTGTGGGTGCACTGACCTGTTCTGGATTGTTTTTGATGGGCCGGCAAATGCGCTGCGTGGCGTCTCTTCTTGATGGGCTGATGAAGCTGGCGCTTTGGCCAGAAATGTGCAGAATGTCTTGGTGTAACGTGAACACTACACTGGTATATACTGTGAACACAACACTTTCACAACCTAAAGGGTAGGTACGCGATATTGTTTGTGGCGGCGCGAATGTGCATACGTGTCGTTCGATCGATGTCCCGAGCGGAAGAGAGAGGACCAGCGCCCGCGCGCGCCTCGACCGGCGCGCGGCGGGGGGGGTGGTCATCCGCGCATGCGCGCGCGAATCACGCGTCACGCTGTAGCGTGAACATCCTGGGGGGGCCGGTTCTATACCGATAAATGGAATGTTCTAGGCGGCGGCGGTTCTATTTACCTACTCGCAATAGGTATTCGAGACCACAAAATATTTTTTGCCGGGAAAGGGGGCAAAATATGTAACCGGGTGAAAATGGACTGTAAATCGACGGGGGCTGGTTCAAAGAAAGTTACGGGCCGGCGGGGGGGAGGCGGGGGGTGATATAAACCAAAAATTTTCCGCTCGACGGACCAAAATTTTTCTTGGATTGAAAATGGACTGTAGTAAATAGAGGGGGGCTGGTTCTAACGGTTCGAAGGGCCAAAATGTAACCGCGAGGTTACAGGAGTGCAGAGCTGATGGGATTTAAGGATTAACACTGGATAATTGTGGGTGCACTGACCTGTTCTGGATTGTTTTTGATGGGCCGGCAAATGCGCTGCGTGGCGTCTCTTCTTGATGGGCTGATGAAGCTGGCGCTTTGGTCAGGAATGTGCAGAATGTCTTGGTGTAACGTGAACACTACACTGGTATATACTGTGAACACAACACTTTCACAACCTAAAGGGTAGGTACGCGATATTGTTTGTGGCGGCGCGAATGTGCATACGTGTCGTTCGGACGACGGTCAGCGCGGAACAGAGCGAGTGAACCGCCGGCGCACAATTCGTGTTGGCGCCAGGGGCTGTGTTGCAAAATTAGTCATCCGAATGCGTCAACGTCACGCTGGTGGCGTGAACACAACCTTTTTCTTCCTCATAATTTGTACTTTTTGTCTTTTTTTATTATGATTTTTTTTTCGTTAGTATTTAAGCTTCTAGTGTAACTGTGTTAAATAATTTCTTTTTTGTTCAGCTCATTGTTTCAATATACATGTTTTTGTAAATCTCCATCTTTTTTTACCATTTTCTGAATAATATTTTTTAAATTATTGTTTTCTATTACTAGTACATCGATTTCGTTATTGGCACTGTCTTAAAGGTCTTTTAGTTCTGATATTTTACTTTCATAACCTTCTAATTTCTGTTGTTCGGCTCTTATGGATAGGTCTGGGTAACTTCTGTGCATTAATTCAAGACTTGACAAACTGTTTTGGTAGTCAGAATTTTCCTGAATGAACTCCAGTGAGTTGTTTCTTTCCACAAACATTTCCCATGGATAAGTTATGGCTTGTATTAAAATGTTTTCATTTTGTAATTCTATCCGGTGACTTGATGGGTGAGATTTCAGTTAAATTATTATCCATTTTGTAATTAAAATAAAAATAAAAAATAAAAAACAACAAAATACTCGAATTTGGATATTTCTTCCGGGCCTCGAACTATAGTTATCGGTTTGGCAGCCGGCGTTAGAACCGCTTGGTCAGGTAAGCTTGTACTTGGAGGTGTGAATTATGTGGATATTATGTGTGCAGTCAAACTTATTCTCAACAAGGCGAGATATGAGTCATGCTAGGTTTGTGGTGTTCCTTTGTTATCGAACACTTCAATTGAACTGAGCCACTAAATTAACGGAATGCACTGATATTATTTTGTTAATTACTCGTCATATATAAATCTGTTTTTGTACGTGAAACACAGTTTTGTTCACGGTTAAGTATGTTTTTTGCAATGTTTTTCATTAAGATCACGGAGACGACTAGTAACATGTCTTTCTATAACCGAGCGCACATCGAAAGAAAATAAATTAATAATAGCTTCTGCCCGCGGCTTCGCCCGCGTGGCCTACAGGAAACAAATAACTTTTTTTCAGAAACAAACATTATAAGTGCTCTCACTCCCTCTCATGCTCGTTTTTTGGCCGCGTGGAACTTGGCTTGGCCTTTGGCCTCGCCAGAGTGCCAAATACGGGGACAAACCGATCAAAGTTTTTCCGAACAAGTGTCAAAATCCCTATCAGTTGTCAAAAAATGTAAAATTTGTATAGGGCAGCATAATTGGCGACCTCAAATGCCCCTTGATATCGAGTTTCATGCAAATCGGAATACTTTTTTGGACCTATCAAAAAACTGTCAAAACCTGTCAAATTCAATTTTTTTTTCGGTCATGTAGCCTCAGCTTGACCTTTCATCATAGTTGAAACCCGAACTCCATACAATTAGCTGTTCGGGAGATATGGCCGATCAAAATTTTGGCAATTTTATTTTCGATTTTTTTTTTTACCGTCGTCAAGATCTTGCCGAGCCCTTTTTTAGAGTACCATGAACATGGGTCTAGCATCAGCTGTTTGGGAGATACGGACCTGTAAAGTTATAACACTTTCGGCAAGTAGATCTTGTCGAGACCTTTTCCTAGATACCCATCAACATGGGTCTAACTCCAGCCGTTTGGGAGATACGGGCCGTCAAAGATTTGACATGAAAAAAAAACTTGTTTTGGCACCCCATGGTCCAACCCCTAGGGATGTACCACCTTCCGTTCCAAAGATATTTTGCTGGATATAGATAGATAGATAGATAGATAGATAGATATATAGTAGATATATAGAAAAAAACCTCTAAAAGAAAAAATGGAACCCTAAAAGGATCACTTGTGTGGCTGTCTGTCTGTCCGTCTGTTACAGCCGATTTGCTCTGGCACACATACTTTCAAGAATTTTGATGTCCACTATATTAAATTTTAAAATCGATACCATTTTCGTAATTAACGTGCCAAAAAACCATAAAAACGACACCCATATTGATATTTACACATTTCAATATTTCAACCCCATCGCACCCCAACATGGAATGATAGTATTTCACGTCCACTACATTGGATTTAGTAATCGTTGTTGTTTTCGTAATCAGCGACCCGATAAACCATACAAACGATACCCATGTTGATTTTCAGACTTTGTCACCCCATTTCCCCCTTTTAGGGTTGAATCCTGAAAAACCTGAAACAGACGTTTACTCATTTATGAATAGGAGTACTCCCTGTGAAGTGTCGAATAAAATAGTCTAACTAATCTTGTTTCCCCCTACAAACTTTGGACACCCGTTTCACCCCCTTAGAGGGTGAATTTTGAAAAATACTTTCTTAGTTTAAAAAAAAAAAGAATAAGAAAAATTTATTCGCAGAAAAAAAACAACATTACATTTTTGATTGTTTCTGCCAAACTTTAAAAAAGTTTATTGGCAGATGTTACTCTCTTAACTTAACTACTAGCCGACTAATACTACAAAAGAAAAATTACTTATAATTATATTTATAATATATATTAATTTATAATATATAGTGGATGCCTACACTATATAAGGTATATACTGTAGGCATATAGAGTATATACAAAATTCCAAGTCTATAGGACCAGCGGTTTAGGCTGTGCGTTGATATATGAGTCAGTCAGTCAGTCAGTCAGTCAGTTAGTCAGGATTTTATATTTAATACAAGGTGACTTTTTGATCATCGTCAAAATTCACACTAGAGGCTTGATAAGTGATCAGTATCTTGGATTAGTAACAATTTTTGAGAAATTCGAATAATGAAATTTTGGCTTCCCATATAAATTCAGTTCCAGTCCCGAGTGAATGACTATGGGGAGTCGAAATTTCATTTTACGAATTTCACCAAAATTGTTACTGATGCATGATACTGATCACTTACCAAGCCACCAGTATGAATTTGGACGATGATCAAAAAGTCACCTTGTATATACAGATACTCAGTGGCGTGCACAGAACTTTTTGCTGGAAAAGCAAGCAATTGGTCAAGAACAACAATAAAAAAAATATAAAAAAATTTAAATATCACTTTGAAAAAAGAAGTTTGTATTGGAAATTTTCACTCTAGGGTAGACGTTGTCTGCCCTGGCGTCATACAATTTTTTTTTTTATAAGTGATATTTAAATATTTTCATATTTTTTTTATTGTTGTTCTTGACCAATTGCTTGCTTTTCCAGCAAAAAGTTCTGTGCACGCCACTGCAGATACTACAATTTGATACGTTACATACTTCTAGCCAAAGCTTTTTTGTTTTTTTCTACACTCATTCGTGACGTCTATAGGCCTTTACCTTCTAACAGTAAAAATTCCTAGAATCGATAAATGACAATAACTTTTTTTCCGTCTTTCGATTTTAATGAAATAAAGCCTATATTCTAATCCAAATTAAGTTCCGTTCAACTGTGAAAATTACATCAAAATCAGTTCCGTAGTTTCGGAGATATGCGTGAACAAATAAACAGACAGACAGACAGATAGAAAAGAATTCTAAAAATCACTGATTTGTGTTCTGTTGCTCTTATTTAGTTACCCCCTTTCTATTTTTATTACTTTTGTTAAATGTTCAGACACAACGGGCTCTACTCTTTTATTATATGTATTCATGATGATTGATGATGATTGATTGATATTGATGATTGATTAGACAAAATTAACGTTAAATCATCGTTACAACAATATTTACATACTTATTATAAATCTGGTTAGATGAATGACTGCTTCATTAAGAAATAGGGTGAGGGTGTGTGCGTGAGTGAAGATGTATGTGATTGTGTGTGTGGAGGGTGTGTCATGTTTGTGAATTTATTTGAATATCACGCATCCTTATGCTATAGCATCTGTGAGTTGAATAAACCGACTAACTGGCTATGAATCAACTTTCAAATAACCTTCAATCTGATCATAATCTTTGTCTTTCAACCAGCTTCTAATTTTTTCCTTTTACTGCTTGATTTTCAAACAGTTTTTATCCATTATGAGCTTTTTCATTAAAAATGGTGCTAAGAAGGGACGAAATCTGTGCGCAAAGTTAGTTTTACAAACAGGTGTTTTATGTAGGTTTCCAAACCGAGTTCTAAAAGAATCATTGGTTCTGTTTGAGGTGTTCATATTGCTTAAAATATTCGTAATGAATAGTTTTCGCACACTAAGCACCTTTATGTCTTTGTACAACTCTGTCAATCTATATTGGATACCGATAATCCTCCCTAAATAGCATTTTTAATACCGCCCGTTGTGCTCGTTCGATCTCAAGTAGGTGTGTTTTACCTGGTAAAAGTGTTCCGTGGTTTTAGCAGCTCCACCTCAAGTGCCTATACAGTATCTAATGAGAGATTCAGCTAGTGCATAGTAAATATTACGCTTTAGGTTAATGTCATCAATGCATCGAAGTCTCTTACATATGTATAGAAGTCTTCGAATGCTACCTGCAACCAGTTGACAATGATTTGCCCAGTTGAATTTGCACAAGCACACCTAGGTACCTTAATTAATGGGGTTAACTCTTTCTAGTTCTGGGCAGTCACATATTCCATTTTGTGCGCATTTGTGCATTTTGACACCTTGATCCAGACACTTGGTGTGGTCAGTTATTCTAAAACACATATATTTCGTTTTACTGACGTTAAGCGTCAGCAGATTTTTTTCTAACTGATCCCTTACGTTACCTAGTCCTAGTTACATAGTAAATTTTATTAAGTATAAACATAAATTTACTTGTAATTTGATTTTATTTCGAAGACACAAACAAAGACGTGTTAACCTATTCCAAGTGCGGGTAGGATTTGAATTAGAATACCTCACCAACAATACGCTGGTTAAGTGCACCTTGAGCCAGAAGCCACCACTAAAATTTTACCAAAAATGTACCAAACAATTTTTCACAACCAAGTCCAACAATCTACCATAAAGTAGAAATCTGCCATATTTGGTCACGCTGGTAGTGCCTATTCATTGACGTTGTTATAAGAGATTCTCATATAATATGGTGCTCGTGTTTTCTAGTTTGGAAAATGTTCGCAGCATTTGTTCGTTCAGCCTAGTCCTTACTATCTACGTCAATGTGCCAGATCATCAATATGTCAACAATTAATCTCGGCCACATTAAACGGTTTCATGGGTTCAGTGTTTAGGAAAGACACACCGATCGCCATTACTACCCTAGAATTGTGCGTGAAATACGAAATACGAAATACGAAATGTTTATTTAGCAAAAAAATTACAATAATCACAAAATGACAATTACCAGCGGGTCCCACACTAGGTAATTCTGTTACGCGGGAACCCAGATGAAACTTAAAATAAATCACATTTAATAATTTTACAGGCTACTAGACTTAAAATAAACAAAAACTACAAAAATATGAACAGATTTAACTATAACAAAAATAACAAAAAAAAAAGAGAGACAAATTAAAATTAAAGTTGAGACAAAATTGCAATTAAACTAGTAGAAGATGATAAAGATAGGCATGCATGGACAGTGTCGGTATATATTCATACATATATTTATTTATATTTATACTATAGGTAAATACATATTATAATAATTATATAACATACAAATTATACACATGATTTTCATATTTGCATAAATATGTGTAGGAGTAAAATACTTCATTATAATTTATATTGGAGTCACCAGCAAAGATTCAGTTTGATCGTAATCTAGAGTATGGAGCCATTGATTGATTTTTATTTTAGCTTCCAAAATGGAACAATGCTGAATTCTGCAATGCCTTAAAATTATTTTATAAATATTTGGAAAAGCGTAAGATTTAAAACGCTTCGCAAATTCGGTTTTCACTTTTGGGCCTTTGACCAAGAATACTCGTCTAGACAGTAAGAGTTTATATTCAGGGCTACTAATAGTAAGTCTATGCTGGATAAGGCCTATTCTTTGGATGTAGAGTTGTCGAACAGTTAATACTTTAGAGTCAGCATACAGGTCTTTAGTAGGGTATCGAAACGGTTTTCGCAACATCACTTTGAGTACAGCTCTTTGGGCTCTTTCTATAATAATCATAGAAGATTTGCAGGCACTTCCCCACGCCGAGACACAGTATGCAAGGATTGATTGGCACAGTGATTGATAGACCAACATCAAAACATCCACATGGGCCCCGTTTCGGAGTAGCTTCATCACATGGACAATCCTTCGTACTCGACCGGAGAGAGAAACAATGTGGTCATTGAATGACAGCCTCTCATCAATCACAACCCCAAGATATTTTATGGAATAAGTCCTATCAATTTGTACACAAGGACAGTTATCACGCAAGGAGTTATGTCTGTTGCATGTGTGAACTTTTAGACGAAGTGATACAGGTGGTTCAGATGCCTTTGTTTTATGAAAGCAGATATATTTTGTTTTCTTAGTATTTAGAGTCAGGAGATTATTGTTAAGCCATTCCGCAGTCCTATTCATACCTCGTTCAGCTGCGAGAGTGGCTGTTTCCCAGTCAGGTCCATTGAAAACAAGAGCAGTGTCATCTGCGTAGCAAACAATGTTGGCTGTGTCGGAGAGCGAATCTACTATGTCATTAATGTATGTTGAGGAAAGTGTCGGTCTGAGAATACTGCCATGAGGCACCCCGAACAAAACTGGCGCAGCATCACTGATAACTTCATTGACTTTAGTGCATTGTTTACGCTCAGTCATGTAGCTTTTAAACCACTCCAACGCGAGGCCTCTTATGCCAAAAGTTTCAAGTTTTTTGAAGAGGATATGGGGAGACACTGTATCGAAGGCCTTTGCTAAATCAAGAAAGACTCCGATACAAGCCTGTCCTTCATCTAAAGCTGAGGAGACCTTTGTCATAAGTATCTGAATAGCGTCCTCTGTTGATTTTCCTTGACGAAATCCAAATTGACAAGGAGATAACAATTTGTTATCCTCCAAAAACTTTACTAAGCGTTTGTTCACTATCTTTTCAAGTATTTTAGAAAGGATACTCAATAAAGATATTGGCCTATAATTGCTTGGTTCCTTCTTACTTCCTTCCTTGTGAATGGGTATGACTACTGCAGTTTTCTAGGTCTCGGGAAATACACCAGAGTCTAGGCTTGCATTGCAGATGTAAGTGAGTGGCTCGACTATTTCGCTGCAGATAGATTTTAATAAATTAATGTTGATACCATCCAGCCCTGAAGCACTGCCATATTTAAAACCTTGAATAATGCTGTTCACTTCGCAAGCATCTGTAGGAGATAAAAAAATGAGTCAACTGGACCTGAACCTTGAACTTCCGAAGATAGTTTTTTTTCAGTTTTGTCGGTGGTTTCCAGGATAACGCTAGCCAGATTTTTGCCTATGTTGGAGAAGTAATCGTTGCAGCTTGATAGCGAGCATTTCGGGTTGTCCATGAGGTTCAAAAGTTCAGAAGATTTATTTTTGTTTTTATTCAGTTCGCATATGTTTTTGATGACTTCCCAAAGACGCTTTGGGCTATCTTTATTTGCTGTGAGCTCCCTATTCTCATATTCTGATTTCAGTTTATGCAGTAAGTCATTGCAAAAGTTTCTATATCTTCTGTAAGTCACTAACAAAACAGCAATATGTGGATTTTTTTTTTACCTGCAAGTGCAGCCTGTCCCTGTGACGTATACATCTTGTTATACCAGGGGTAATCCAATCTTTAAGAGTGAACTTGGAGCGGCTAATAGTAACTGTTTTTGTGTGACGATTGGTAATTTCTTCTAGTATTGACGTGAACTTTTCAGCTGCTTTAGAGACGTCCTTGACGACTTTAAGTATTGACCAGTCGAATACTTTAAGTTCATTTTTTATAGCTTCGAAATCCGTTATTTGCTTTAACCGTTTCCTAATAGGTCTTTTTACTTTAGTACTAACGCCTGCAATTGCCAGGAAATGATCAGTGACACTTGTTTGACTTATTATACCAATCGCTTGCAACTTGATGTCCATGAATATATGATCTAGACATGTCTTAAGTCTGGTTGGTTTAGTGATAGCTGGTTTAAGTCCAAGTTCGGCTGTCCAACAAAGATATTCATTAGATGCACTGGTAAGAGCATCAGCCATAATATTAATATTGATGTCTCCAACCAAAATTATAGGTGAGACCTTACTTATATTTTTTACAATTACGTCCAAAGAATCAATAAATTTACTATGACAGGTAAACGACGGAGATCGGTAAATTGCAAAAATCGTCAACATGGTAGGAAACGTTATGCAGAGACAGTTTGCATCCAACACTTCGGGTTCTGTAACAGTCACATCCCAACAAGACCTAACATAAACAATAACACCTCCGTTCTTGTTTATAAACTTATTTGTGCGAAAGTGTGTGTACCCCGGTAGGTGTTTGATCAATGAGTCATCTTGTAGATGACACTTGGTCAGGACAATTATATCAAAATCAGTGCCTACTCTATTCAAATCAATCAGGAACATATCAAAATTTTTATTGCTGCTTCTAACGTTAAAGTTTGCGATTCTGAAGTTATGCTTCTCTGTAAGATATGTTTTACAGTGTTCTGCAGTTTCGAAGGAATGACAAGGTATAGATAAAGTTTGGTCAATGGATCGATCTATCTCAGTAAGAATATTAACCGGGAGGCCGGCGAAAATATATTATTAAATCATCCATAACGACGATTATAGACGATTTTCCTGTGTTAAAATAATTGTAATCAACGATTGAAATTAAGAAACATCCAAATAATTTCAATAGGGAAGATGGTTTCAAATTGTCTCCCACTTGGTGTCCAATTATCGGGAAATTTAAATCGCGGGATTCTTCTCTTAGTGCATCTCCGTATACTGTGAGTGTTGTGTGCCGCGCGTTAATCAGATAACAATTAATTTTAAAGACTAAAGTGTTTTTGCGGGTACAAGGAAAATACTTGTGCCGTCACCTGCATCTCATCACTGCGCCTCGCCATACTTACCAGTTTCCCGTAGACCATGAGCTACGTAGTATCCCTCTATAATTTGTGACCACGAGACATGCAACTGTCTCGAAACGTCGGGTGTCCCCCTTTTCGTAAAAAGGTAAAAATTGATCGCGTTAGACCCGATTATATATATTTTAATGTGTACCAAATGCGAGAGTTTAAAGTTTAGGAAAGTTGTTTCAATTGAACCCATGAAGATATAAGCTAAACCGGGGGTCAAACGAGTTCCCATAGCAGCACCTTTTTTTTGAAGGTAGAATGAGTTTTCGAATGAAAAGAAGTTACTTTTGAGAATGATATCTGAAAGATTAATAATGAACTCTGGGCTGATAGGCGCGTGTTTAGAACGAAGTGAAACAGGCCGTCATCATGGGGAATATTGGATAGACTAAAATTACGTCTATTGTAATTGGGATAAATTTTGTATTGATCTGTAGATGTAAGGAATGTAAGGAATTTAAGAAGAAGATTTTAAGAAGTCTCCATTAAAAATTTTACTACCTAGCATGGACGGTATCGGCAAAATTTATTATTTTGTTAAAACTTTGACCCCTCTTTGGTGCGAATTTTCCAAAATCTTTTCTTAGTGTTTGTTGATACCTTTCTATTAATACAGCCTCTAAATATCAAGGCACTGTGCTGGGTTGTACGTTAACTGACAGTCAGTCAACTCGGGACAAGGCTTTTCATTTATATCGATATTGATGATTGATTGATTTATCAAATGATTTTTTGATAGCATATCAATACCCTCCACAACTTTCCTATTACCAAAGGTTAGCTGGTAGAAAATACTAAATAGAATTTAAGCTCACCTGTTTACAGAAATTTTATCTTGTACGTTCAAGAGTTTATTGTTATTATTATCGAAACCCTTTACGAGCTTTCATTGACAGTCCCTTTGTATGGAAAATACGAGTGTTTGAGTTACATACCAGTGATTATTAAATTACTTACCTCAATCTCTATAATTTATTATATCCAGTCAACAAAATATCATCTAGGTGGATTAGTTATAGTCCAAGATATAAATGATAGAACTTCGTTTGTATGGAGCGCGGTTGCGAAAAAGTCCACTTAAATAAGCAAAATTGCTTGTTCGATCTGATCAAGTCTGTAGGGACTCATTAACATCCAGATTTTTTATTCTTGAGAGTTAGATGCTTTAAATTATTTAAAATTGTTAAGTGTACAAATACCTAGTATCAGAGTATGTGAGAACGCATCTTTATCTCATTTCGTGAACGCTGTTTTTATCGCACCTATTTTGTTTACAAATTATACTTTTCTCTGTTTTTCTGGTACATATGTTTTGTTAGCTCTAATGTGGTTGAGAAATCAAACAAATTATATTTAAACTAGGAATTTAATCAAGGAAAATGGAACTAATTTGAGTGATGGGGTTGATCTGAACGGTGGAAATAATGCAAGCGATACAGTTTATCCGGACGCTGTGAATAACACGGGTGAAAATGACCCAAAAAATCCAATACCAGTGACATGTAACATCCTATAACACGACACTGTTAATGATATTGGCAATTTTTGTAATTAATAGTATCGCAACATTCCAACATTGCATGTTAACATTTTAGAATAGTTATGCTTTTTCTGCTCATGTTATTCACTTTCATTACTCACACTATTTTCACCGTTCAGAATGTTTGTAATATTTTTTATTTTATTTTTATTTATATAATATTCAGTACATCAGTCATAAATACATATTTTAGTAAATATGGGTAATCTGATCGTTTGTCTGATTCTTAACCCTTAATTAGTCGCATGGGGTCAAAGCAGTTTCGCATTAAAAAATTAAGCACTTGCCGCTGCCCGAATTTCCCCGCGCCCCCGCTAGCTTTATAACCCGCGTCGAAGTTTGTATTCCAGTAGCGTCCAAGTCACGGGAGTAGAAGGAAGCGTCTCTGCGCTCTTGAGCGGTGATCCCGTGCGAGTAATTACGTTACTTTTTTGAAAGAGGTGAGTTGTTTAGTTTATGTATTTTTCTTTTGTATTATTAATTCGATTTGTATTATTATATGTCTAGTGTATAATAGTAGTATATGCTACTAGGGCGAAAAGGAAAAAATTACGAGAACGATTTAAAACACGAGCGTAGCGAGTGTTTTAAACGTAACTGAGTAATTTATTGTTTTACACCCGTGTATCATACTACATTTTTTAATGCATAGTGTGAGGAAATGAAAACAAATATAATCTTGTGAACTTTCAATTATGATTGGCTCAAAAGGATTGTATCCAGAGCCGTTAAACAGTGGAAAAAAAAGTATAACATCTATGGTAGACAGGAAATGCTGCAGGTTAGCCAACCATTGCAAACAAATAAAAAAAAAAATAATAATGAAAGACCTAGGGCCAAATAATCGATTTTCTGTTCGGTTTTGATGCATAAAAAGTGGGCCCTTACGAGCACATGCATTGAAAATTTATTTTATAAATTTTTTTTTTACAGTTCGATAAAATGAAATTATTCAAAAATTGCGTTTTATTGTAAGTATTGTATCTTTTTTCCAGAATTAGTCATGGATAGAAATGAAATTGCGCAATAGCTTGTTTTTGTTTGATTGGGTATTTAGTTCATGTTATTTCCTTTTAAATATAATAGAATTAATAAAGCACTTTAATAATAATAAAGTTTTATTTACTTATATATTTCATAAATAATAAAAATTATTCCTAGGTGACCCCATGCGAGCAATTAAGTAATTTTCTTAGTGCGACTAATTAAGGCGTATTCTCGGTCAAGTTCTGCGTTAATTCCGTCTCATTCTTATCATTGTCAATGGTCTCGTTCAACTTTAATTCCGTCTCATTCTTATTATTCTCATCGGTCTCGTTCAGCTTTAATTCCGTCTCATTCTTAATATTCTCATCGGTCTCGTTCGGCTTTGATTCCGTGCCAATTATTGTGTCATTGTTAGTACTAGCGTTACATGAAGGTGGTGTTTCGGCGGTGGTTATTGTTACCTTTTTAGTGAACCTTGGCACAACCTCATAGAGCATCGGTAACCTCGTCTTGGGAAATTTGCTTGTTTCACCCTCAGTATGCCACTGGAAGTAAGGCAAGATTTTTGTGGTTTTCATGTCAAAGCAGTTACATTTGCAATCATTAGTCAAACGAAACACTCGGAAGCCCTTGCTTTTGCAATTTGTCATGCATTGGAATTGTTTTGTAAATTGTCCACATTTACCATAAAATTGTAACCCATAGTGCTTGCGTAAGTCAGTTACATTCTCTGATGAAGTGTCTGCTATAAATAAAATAATGCAATATTATTTTAGGTAATTTGAATAAATGAAAATATACTTACATATATATAATATATATATATATATATATATATATATATATATATCACTTATGTATCACTTATATATATATATTTATCCCGTAAGCAATTTGGCACCCTTTGACGTCCGCATAACGGACGCCACTTTTTTCAACACTTGTACTTGTGTCCTATTGGTCCTAGCCAGCTGTAGAATAAAAATCGATGGAAGCCAAAATGTTATAATTAAATTGTATTTTGAATTAATATGTATTGTATTGTATAATTAAAAGTTCCGGAAGAATCCGCAGTAGTCATACTTTATATTCTCTGCCGCAGTGGTGGTGTGGCGCTGTTGAAGCACGTATATCTACAGTCGTATACTTTGATTATTGTTTGACGACGGAATCGCGTATTTGGCTTCCGCAAATTGCAACGTTGCCAGCTAGCTCAATTTGTTTGCAGGATCGATTTCCAATGAGCGGTAAAGTTTTTGAATTTAAAATATCAGTGGGGCCAAAAGGGTGAGTAAGAAGTAGTCTGAAAAAAGTATCGAAAAACTTCAGCTGTACAAATTGATATGCGCAAAAAATATTTTTTTTATGTAAAACATTGAGCAAATGTTATTGATTGACATGGTACTTGAGCAATAATGATGCGATCTAGATTTTCAAATGTTTGCCTAGAAAATTCCAATATAATAACAAAAACTTTCCACTACTTTTACAAGTTACAAATAATATAATTATTTAAGTGTTTTTTAATTCTGTTTTTAAAAATATTTAATTAAAAGTTAATAATATAAAGGTAAAAATGAAAATTTTACTCAAGATATATCAGATTCGCAACTGATGCCGGGCCCAGTGGAGCCTGAAATATATCTTGAGTAAAATTTTCATTTTTACCTTTATATTATTAACTTTTAATTAACTAAAACTACATTAAAAATCTTATATAAAAAAGAGACAAATATATATTTATCAAAAAGTTTTTAAAAATAACAATAAATGAACGTACCATAGCCGTATTATACGGACTTCAACCGTTGTATGAATAGATTTTGCCTAGTATAAGGTTTTTATTTGTGGATTTAAGTATGTCCACTAACCGTGGTAAGTGGTGCCATTTATTGTGATTTTTGGCCAGTAAGTGTACTTTTTAGTCCAGCCATCCACCCATCCGCCTGTGTTCGTCCACTGCTGAACATAGACCTTCCAATATTTCGCTACTCTTGGCAATTTTGCGCAATCCTCACCCAGCCGCTACCCGCAACATCTTTCAGCTCGTCGGTTCAGCGGGCACGAGGTTGGCCTACGCTACACTATGCCGTACCTACGCTTACGCTACGCTTTTTAGTACCACTGATTAAAATGTTTATTAAAACCCACAAAAACTATGATGTTACTTTATTTTATTTTTCAAGCTTTCATGCATTTCCGTAGCTTTCAAAATCAATAATTAAATAGTTGAAATTCTTGCGATTTTAGAGACTATCATATGAAAATTGCGCTAAGGCTGTTGTAGCTCCCAACGACCTTGATTCGACCTGTGTCGGTACGTATATCGGCAGAAACTATATTGAATTAACGTTCATATCAGCGCGTACTGCAGTACGTCACGTCACTGGGGATCCGGCTTAAAAAAAATTGTAGCAAAATTCTTTAGAAATAATCCCTAGAACTCTTAAAATATCGTCGTTTTGATTAAGTTTCAATTTGTTTCTTTGCATGCTTAATTAATTAAATCGGACTTTGGTATTAAATTAGACCTGTGGGTCTACCGCGTAATTCTCATTTTCATCAACATCAACTTGAGATTGAAATCTGACGTGCGTGCGACGACGCCCGCCTAACATGCCATCTCTTTTGCACGCGTTGAATTTCGCATGCATTTGCTTGAAGTTGATACAAATAAGAATTACGCGGTAGAGCCCCTGGTCTTGGTATGTCTTTTCTCAAAAGTTTTGATAAAAAATTAAAATTTTAATTGCTGCACATCATTTCACATATTCTAAAGTATATCATACATTTTTTTATATCTACATCTGAGTAAAACTTGACCTTAATTGTGGCTTTCTCAGTCACCAGCTGTAAAAACCACCATAAGGCGATTACTGTCGTCAAATTAGTAACTCGATGTCGGTTGGTACAGATATCGACGGAAATGACATTGAAATAACATTTATATCAGCGCACCTTGCACAGTGGCTGTTATGACGCTCGCTGCGTCTTTGAAAGGGCGAAATAGGAGAAAATTGTACTTTTCACATGGACGTGATTGTTTGATTGAAAACTATCAAGTTTATCCGCTTAGAGCCGCTTAGGAGCAGTAGGGATTTCAAGCCAAAAAACACCATTCGGTTGAAAATTTTTTTATATAGAAGTTTTGACGGTATGAAAAAGAACAACGTTGCTTATGTTCTCTTAGAGTTGATAATTCAAATACATTTTTTTTTCAATATTTTTGGTGCAACCGTAAATGAGGCTTTAGAAAGTACCCATTTGGCGATACTAATCCCCTGTACGTTTAACCCTAAGTATACGACTTTACAAAACAGGAGTTATATTTTTAAAATCATCAAGGTATACACCTATACACGGAACCTATATACGGAACACCTATAAAACCCCTTCGGGGATTCATATCATGACGATAATAAATATCAAGCACTGAGTTGATCTTTTACAAGTCAAACAAAGTTCACGTAGAAAGTGAATTTCATAGAAATGAAAACTCGGTACTTGCTTTGCTTCACTCAACATAATCAAAAATCTTGACGCTTGCTGTACTTATCAAACAAATTAGAATGCTAAGTACAAAGCAATATGACACATGATTTCTTAAAGTAATATGCGTGGCGGCTTCGCTCAAACTATTTGACCAGATTGACCTATTTTGAATCTTATTTTCTACGGAGAAAGGTGAAAGTGTTAAACAGTACGTGCGAATTCTTTTCTTTTCTTTACCGCCTCGATTTGAATCTTTGTTTTTAGTTTTTAGTTCACTTATATTCTTTTGGATAGTTCCGCCACTCTTGGCGGTCCTTCTGGAAGAAATGCCCATACTCACACACGCTGGGCAGGCGGGTTGGTGAGCGCGGTGTCGAAACCTTCGCACCAGTGATGCCGCTGCCCGTCACCAGTCTCTTTTACGTAAGGGCCGGCAATTGGAGATGGATATTATACTGCCATCGATCGGTCCCAGGTATGGTGGGCCATCTGGTTTTGTGGCTGTTTGAGAGCTGTCCTCTTACTCTCCCCCGAATAACTTTGGAGGGTTTGCGAGTAAGATGGTGGTACATATCTCCACCGTCGAGCCCAGCATCAGCTCTACCATGGTTTTGTGTATACCTATATGTAAAAACATTATTTCATGAGTCTGAGTAATTTTTTTTTTGAAGTTGATTAAAATTGTTTAATTACTTTTTATGTAAAGTGGAGACCACATCAAGCTTAGATATTAGTCCCTACAGGGAAGAATCTAAGAAAGGTACAAAGTCCAATGTGTATAGCTCGATGCGTTCACTGTACCTATCAATATGAATCACCTAGTGTTCAGAGTGGACTAGAAGTTTTGCGCGATGTGTACAAGCACATGCACACCCTCTCACACTTAAGTACTGATAAATTTCATACATAATTCCATCATATACAGTTCCCAGCCGTTTATATATAATGCACATCGTATCGTGGCGTCACGTCATCATTGTCGCACGAAGCACTAACAGTCCGATGAAAGCAGACGACGATATAGCCGATGTGCATTATTATTATAACGTTCGCAACCTATGTGTGAATCTCAGCGAAAGAGATAGATTGACGAAACAAGACTTAAGCGAGCAAGACATGATATTGCTTGGTTAGCTCCATGGAGGTATAAAAGCATGGAGGGAGTCATAAATGTAGAATTCCGTACAGGGGTTGTTTATAGTTTTGGTCCTCTCCTTGGTGACCACCAGTACTTTTAGTCACCAATTGGTCACCAAGGAGGAGACCACAACCATAGACAACCCCTGTACGGTGTCCTACAGAACGAAGCAGATTATCATGGCATACAAAAATAAGCGCGGGGTGAAGCGCGGGGCCGGGGACGCTATGCCGCGTGACGGTGTCGTGGGCTGGTCGGCTCGCATTGTACTACTTTATAGCCGCGGTGAGCGGAGAGCGCAAACGCAAACTCATCCTGACGCAAACATCAAATTAATTGACACCCTATTACCTGCGCGTAAGCACCATTTTAATTCAAAATTCTACAGTAGTGCGAGCGACACCTGCGGCTCGGTTTGTGTCGGTCGTTCAACTCGCAGGTTTACATATTAGGTCAATGCCTTGATTATTCGTTGCAATTTGGTTTGTGATTATTGTGATAAGCAATAATTTTTTGTTTCTTGTGTAAGAAGGGACTTGTTTTTGTTATTATTTTTAATTTGCCGTTTTATTAATTAACACACGTAGTTTCGTCAAATTAGAGCATCGGGTGCTCGCGAACTGATAGGTAATTAGGTGGTGCTTATTGCAAAACTGATTGCATAGTTTTTCGTGTATTTAAGAATTGGGCACGAAATTAAGTAAGAGTATCTTGAACAAATAACTAGGTGTCTTTATTATGTTTATTCTGACTCTATATTATGACTCTTATTGCGCTGTAATAAGTTTCCATTTTCTTTGAGCGTAAGTTGCATGGGATCAGTAAGTATAACCCGACCGCGAACATATTGCCGATGAAATGTATGGCGCGCTACGCCATCGTCATCGGCAGTATTTTTGCGGTCGGGTTGTACTAGTAGCGCGTGTATCTGGAATCTGCTGGACCTGTCTGCGTGGGCACTTTTTCTACTATGGCGTGGGTAACCTTTTACGTGTTACCCTTTGGGTACGGAACCCTAAAAACGAGCCGTAGGCGAGTTTTTTTATTGTATACACGAGTGTTTTAATACCTAGTTATGTGTAGTTTCATACACTACTTTACCTACACTCATGCAACTCATGCAATAGGTTACCTAGGTACCTACCTATTTTTCAATCCATAAGATCTTGGTAACAAATTGTCGTAAGGTTTTCTTGATTTCGCTGATAAAATTTTAATGTTTATTTTTAATTCTTTTCAATAAATAAGGAGAGCTTAGGTTGGGGTTCTTATTTTTAACCAACTTCAAAAAAGGAGCAGGTTCTCAATTGGATTGTATGCTTTTTTTTTGTTTTTGTTATTCCATAACTCCGTCATTTTTGAACCGATTTGAATGATTCTTTTTTGTTTGGAAGAGTGTGCTTCCAGGTAGGTCTCATTTTAGATTTGGTCATGATCTGATGAAGGTCTTCAGATATAGGCAGTGGAACTCTTCAGAAAATAAGAGCATACCTCTCAAGATTGAGGAAATCGCTTTGTACCAGGATGCTGATTGCAAGGTATCACTTGTTAAATCGACTTTCTTCCACCTGACCTTTGATTCTGGCTTCATCATCGATATCATCGATGTTCGATATCTACTCCAAAGTAAATTGTGTTTTGTAAATAGTAATATCGGAATGATAAAGGGTTATAATGAGTCTACACCAAATTCCACAATGTCACTCACTCACCTTGCAGATCTCCAGTATGACTCCTCCAGCTGGGGTTGGGTATGAAGATTTTCCAGAATGTGATGAGATGATTGGCACTGATGCTTGGGTTTACGGTATTGATCACGAAAACAGATATCGATGCGCATGGCGCAGGCTTTCGTCGCAGACTAAAGTTTGTCCGCGGAGGGCGCTGATCGCACGCACTCAAAACTACCCGTCAAAAGGATCACTTCAATGTTTGTGAAAAACAAGGAAGAATTAGGCATATTTATCATACATAACCCCTCACCGAAATCATGTATGATTTCTAAAAAATAATAATAATATGAAGTCTCTACAGACTCTATACAAAATATTAGACTCTACATAATGAAGACTCTACTAGGAGTATGAAGTTAAGACTATGAACTTTAACAGGGAACTAAGAAATAAAAAAGAATAAAACAAATCTTAGACTCTACATAAATTAAACTATCTTAAATTAGAACTAGTTATGAACTAGTTTTATTGATTTGGAAGAGGACATAACTCATTAACTAGTCTACGGTAGAGACCTTTTGGTGTTCTCACTGTTACGACACGTACTATGTTATCTGCACCAGGATGAACACATTCTACACGTCCAACAGGCCATTGCAAAGATTTGGTAAAGTCAGATTTGATTAAACAAAGATCATTTACTTTTATGTAAGGCGTCACTGTAAACCATTTTTGTCTTTGTTGGAGAGTATGAATATAATCATTAGACCATTTTTTCCAAAATATTTGGGTCGATTTCTGAATATATTGCCAACGAGATAATCTGTTGATACTCAAGTCGTCCAAATTAAATTCTGGAACGGCCAGAAGATTTTGTCCAATCAGGAAGTGTCCTGCGGTTATAACTTCAAACTCATCAGCTGAGTCTGACAAACTGCATAATGGACGAGAGTTCATAACGGCCTCTATTTTACAAAATAAAGTCGTTATTTCTTCAAAAGTTAAAGATTTTTCACCTATAGCATGAATCAGGTGGTACTTGGCAGACTTTATACCGGCCTCCCACAGTCCTGCCAGATTTGAACCCGGCGGAACATTGAATGTCCAATTTATTTGGCGCAAAGTACAGCCAGTTAAGATTTCATCACGGACAGATTCCTTTGAAAGAAATTGGTAAACTTCTTTTAAGTGTTTACTAGAAGCTTTAAAGTTGGTAGCACAGTCAGAGTATAGACAAGTCATTAATCCTCTACGAGCTACAAACCTATCCAGCGTAGCGAGAAAACAGTCAGCTGTAAGATCAGTCAGTACTTCTAAGTGAACTGCTTTAGTTGAAAAGCGTACAAACAAACAAAGGTATGCCTTATGTACTTTAGAGTTCCTTCGGAGACTTTCCTTTATGTAGAAAGGCCCACCTAGGTCACAATCCACATGATTGAATACCTTTTCCGGTTGTAACCGCGTTGTTGGAAGGTCACCCATAGGTGGTTGTAAGGAAACAGGTCTGCATTTAAAGCAGATTAAACATTTTGAAAGTACGGATCGGATTATACTGTGAGCACAAAGAATCCAATAGGATTTGCATAATATACCTTGCAAAGTCCGAGGTCCAACATGTAAATATTTTTTATGAAAATATTCAATTATCAGTTTTGTAATATGACACTTTTTTGGGAGCAAAAGTGGGTATTTTGTTCTAAATGGTAGGGTCGATTGCGAGATTCTACCCCCCACCCTGAGAAAACCACGGGTGTCAAAAAAAGGAGAACATTTTCTAAGGGATGGAACAAACTTTCCATTCTTCAGCATCTCAATTTCAGATGAAAAGTGGTTCTCTTGAACACATTTTATAATGGAATCGTGAGCATTTTGAAGCTCTGAAGTTTTCAAAGGTCCTACACTACGATTCTCCAAATTAAGTTTCGAGTTTTTTATGAATCGAAGGCACCAAGCCAACACCCTCTGAATTTTGTCAAAAGAAGAAAACTTCAGACATAAAGGTTCTAAGTCATTTTTTGCTTCTAAGCATTTATTTGTATTAGGTATCCTTTGACATATCAGAATGTGATGTCAGACAAAAAGTGTCGACATTTGATTTTAATTCTGGGACATTATCAGAATTTTTAATGAAAAATGTGCTGACTGGCCATTTTTCGCGGTTATAATATAGCCACTCTGGTCCGTGTAACCAAGTTGTAGCAATCTCTACTAGTTGCTCAGGCATAACACCACGAGACGCAACATCTGCAGCATTGTTGTTGCTAGTTACATGATACCATTTGTTTGGCGGAACCACACTAATGATATCAGCCACGCGACTTGACACAAAAGTTTTAATTTATGGGGTGGTGTTTGTAGCCATGACAGAACAACACTTGTGTCGCTAAAGGCGATGATTTGTAAATTTAAATTGTTAAGGTTCTTTACGACACTTTTTACTAGTTTCGAAAGCAGCACGGCCGCCAACAGCTCTATTCTCGGAATAATCGGAAGCCACTTTAGATTTGCTCATTATTAGTCAAACCTTAACATTGCCAATCGAGTCTGTACTCTGGAGAAAAAGACAACTTGCATATCCACGAGAACTTCCATCACAGAATGCAATTAGCTGTATTTCTTTAAAACCGGTTATAAGAAGGTGACGCTCGATGCGTAGTTCAGATAATACGGGCAAACTAGTGATGAACCTCTGCCACTTGTCACGGACATCTGATGGTAATTGTTCATCCCAGTCAAGGCTAAGTTTCCACAGATCTTGCATGATGCATTTTGCTACAAAAGTACAGGGAGCAATAAATCCAATTGGATCGAAAATGCTGGCTAAAAGTTTCAGTACCGATCGTTTTGTGGAAATTGCATCAGCTAGATTGTAATTAAATGCAAAACAATCTTGATTTGGGATGTATTTAAGACCAAGCACCTTAATAGCTGACGATAAGGTATCATCTTGAAAGCTAATGTCAGATGTTTGTTGTGTTTGTACACGGGTAAGTAACTCATTATGGTTACTTGACCATTTTCTCAACTCAAAACCACCTCTATTCAATAGGAGGTTGAGTTCATCCTGTAACGTACAGGCTTCAGCCAGCGTTTGTGTTGACCACAATAAGTCATCGATGTAAAATCGTTCCATAACAACAGGCGCGGCCCGCGGGAAAGAATCATGCTCATCGTGAGCCAGCTGTTGTAACGTACGTACGGCAATGAAAGGTGCACTGCGCAAACCGTAAGTATTTGTTTTTAACTCATAAGTCTTCAATGGTTTAGAAGGTGAGTCACGCCATAAAATATGTTGATAACTACGTTCACAGGGGCGTATCTAGACTTGACGGTAGAATTTTGTTATGTCAGCAGTAAAACACACATCATACAAACGAAAATTAGAAATAATTTTATGTATATCTTGGTGTAGTTTTTTACCCATCAAAAGATGACAATTTAGACTAACGGAATTACCATCTGTTTTTGCCGATCCGTCAAAAACGGCACGGACAGGCGTCATAGCACTAGATAATCGCACAACAGCATGGTGTGGTATGACGTATTTAGATTTTTCAGAACCAGAATACACTTCCATGTGCCCTAATGACTCATACTCGTGCATGAAGTCGACATATGCCTTATGTATATCAGGCGTTTTTACAAGACGGCGTTCTAACTGCAGAAAACGTTTCAATGCAGTTTGGTAAGAATCCCCAAGCGACGCGCCTGAAGGTTGAAGTAACAACGGTGAAACGTATTTACCAAATGAATCACGATAATGATTTTCTACAAATATTTTTTCCGCGATTTCATCCAGTGGATCTTGTGGAATTTCGCACGGCGCAGATTCCACCTGCCAAAAGGATTTCAAACGGTCTTCGAGACACGTTTCAACAGCGTACGACGCTGAGCAATGATGTGTAGACGCTACCCTCATTACATTACTGGATTGTTCGACCTCCAACTTGCCAGTTATAACGTAACCAAAAATGCTACTCAATGCTGGAGGAATACAATCAGCAAAGATAATCTTTTTTCCATCATAAATGTGAGGAAATACATCACCAGCTAAAATTATGTCAATTGGTGATGGTTTGTAAAAGTATGGGTCAGCTAAATTAAGACCTTTATAATTTTGTAAAATATTTTCCGGAATTTGAACTGTCGGAAGGTCCGAAGTGATTTTTGGCAAAACTACTGCATCAATTTTGAAATTACACTCGCTACTATTGCGAGGTTTTATTTCACAAGTAACCATGCCGTTATTTTTTAATTGAACGCCACCTAATCCAAAAATATTCAAAGGACATTTTGTTTGAGGCAATCCTAAGCGTTTTAAACAATCAAGTGCCAAGAAATTCGATTGGGCCGCAGAGTCAATTAATATTCGACATGGTTGTTCATTTCCGAACGCATCTTTAACATTTACAATCGCTGTCCCTAAGATAACGGTATAATTCTGCGTCGACGCGTGACAATTCAGGTTCACGGTGACGTCATCATCAGCTGAGCGCGCGGAATCACTTTCGTGCACCTGCAACAATGGCTGCGACTGCAAGACGCTCGCAGTCACGGGAAACGCGGATGCAGTTTCATTTCCGATTGACTGATTAGAATTTTGTTCCATTATGTAACAATGCGTGATGAGGTTTTTGGCAAATGAAACACCTAAATTCACTTTTGCAGTCATTGGTAGAATGATTCGTTTTTAAACAGTTATGACATAAATTTAGCGCATTTGCGCGATCAATGCGCTGTAAAGTGCTCATTTTTCGGAAAGATTCACAACGGAAAATCATGTGATTTTCTGTGCAATGTGCACATGAAAACTTTTGACGCGCTGAAGAAGAAGACGCGTGTGAAAAATTGCTTTTACGAGTATTAGCATTTTTATTATAAGTTCTATTATTGTAATTTCTATTATTAATTTTAGGTGGATCCTGTTGCACAATTTCAGGCGAAGAATGATTTAAAACATTAATATGTTTTTCCACAAAAGCAATGATTTTGGAGAATGTAGGTTCACCATTTTTCTCAAGGGTTTGTTCAAATAACCTTCTACTTTGAGGATCTAAAGCCCTTAAGGCAATGTGACAAAACACATAGTCCGCCAAATCATTGATTTTTATCGACTGTATAGCTTTATAAGAATTTTCAAACGTTTCAAGAAATATATTTAAATTTCCAGCTGACTCGGTAGTTAATGGTACAAAGTTCAACATTTTCTTTAGATAAAGACCACCTAACGCTCTGTTGTCATGATACCTTTTTAGCAGAGAATTTCACACTAAGTCATAATTGTCTGATGTCAAAGGAAGACTTGTAACAAGACTTCGAGCAGGCCCGGAAGTGCAAGAAATCAAATAGTGAAACTTGTCTATTTTTACGATGTCAGTCTGGTTATGTACCAGGGAGCAAAACGTTTCATAAAAAGTTGGAAATTCTTCAATTTTTCCGTCAAATTTTACTAAATCAATTTTCGGAAGGCGAAGACGCGGTTTTAAGCTAGTTTGTTCCATTTTAAAGGAACTGTCACCACTAACATGTAATTTTGATTTTAAAAGTTTTATTTGAAAGTATATTTCATCAAAGTTACTCATGTCAATCGTATTTAATGACGCATTTTCGTCCAAAATGCATTCGTTTTCATAAATGTCCAAAATAATGTCATTATAAGATTTTCGGATCTCGTCTATTTCTCCAGCTTGGAGCAAAAACATGTCTGTTCAGGATATGAAGTAATCTTTTTACCGAGATCATGAATTGAAGTTATTTGTTGAAAATATCTTTGCTTCAATGCTATTAATCTTTGCAATGCTCTTGTTGCACCTACGTTTGGATCTTTAGGCGCCATTTTGTTGTTTACTTCTTAAAGTTAACGTAACGATGAGAACTTTCCAACGTGGCGTCAAACAAAGGGACAATAAACACGTTTTCGATAAACTAATTTATGTAGAAACTTGATGATGATAAGGGTTTTTGGGATTTTTAATAGGAATTATGATTCCTACACTCAAATTGCAAAAGCTAGGTAGTACTTTTAAGCACTTAAAAGGGTTTAAATAGACTAAATTCCATAGGACCATCGGCTCGGAGGCCAAAAATATGTTCGATATCTACTCCAAAGTAAATTGTGTTTTGTAAATAGTAATATCGGAATGATCAAGGGTTATAATGAGTCTACACCAAATTCCACAATGTCACTCACTCACCTTGCAGATCTCCAGTATGACTCCTCCAGCTGGGGATTGCGTGCGAGCAAACTCCATCCTTAGGTCACGTCACTTCGCCCCCTGCGGCTCTTTGTACGACGACGCCGACACGCTAAAATCAAAGCGAGGCAGCGTCTCGATGATTGGCACGTGGCCTGGCGTCCACCCCGGCCCCGCGCTTCACCCTGCGCGTTTGTTTGTATGCCATGATCATAGAAATTATGTTTTCTTAAAATTACGGGTACGAATTTTTCTAATCTTTTGAATGTTGATCGGGTATGTTATTATGATAAGGTAGCAGCTGCCAACTTTTGAATTCTAATTTTGTATTTCTCATCATATGAAAAGAAACTTAATTAAACCGAAAAGCATACTAAATAAATTTCTAAGCTTTTTATTTTAGGTCAAGATAAATAATACCATATGATGTAAACATTCTTAAGTCCCTATCATATTATATTGAAAGAGTATTTCACAATTTTCAGTTTTCTTAATTTTCATGTATGCAATCTTTCTAATATATGAATAACAACAAAATACGTTTATTTTATGTCACATAAAATCTAAACTTTTAATTCTCAGTTTGTAATGACCCTTTTAAATTAAATTATTGCAAATACCTAAATAATACCTACAGCAACATCCTAAATTTTCTAAGTTTTTAATATAATCTTTAAATATTTATACTTAAGATAAACAATTTGAATAATATCATAAGTACGAATCGTACTGCTACGCGCCTATTTGCTAGATGTCAGTCACAAAATTCACAGTTAAAACTCCGAATAATACCGCACCCACGGATGTAGCGCACTCCGCGCCGCTAACAGAATATTGAGGTACCCCATGATAAGCCTACTCGCTTGTACGGACGAACCGCACGCAAAAATACAAAAAACATAAGCCAATCAACCGCCATTCTGCAGCGAACCTTGCCCGGAGAAACGCGATGACGTCGTACTTAAAACATTTCGAATATGCCGTCCTGCGTGGTCAAATCTTGCAGAAATAATAACGGATATATGAAAAAATGCCAGGTAATTACCTTTCATAGGTAAGTTATTCGATTTTAAACGTATTTCCATTTCTTTAACATGTTTTTACATGAAATGAATCTGCTCAATTCGGAACACAAAACCTAAAGTCCGCGCCACCACTGAAGTCCTACGTCAAAGACTTTATTGTCTCTGTGATATGATCCAAAATGCCTTAATCCGTGAGACTTCAGTCATACTCGTGACAATTGGCCAGTGTTGCCATTAAATACAAATGCAAATCACTCACCACAAAATGTCGGTGATAGATTTTCGAGTGGAATTGATATTTTTTTTATCTTCGTTTAAACCGACTCCAAAAAATAGAAAGTTCGCAACTCACCTGTTTTTTTTTTTCTACACATATTTTTCGAGTAAGTTGGTCCATAACTCCGTCATTTCTTAACCGATTTGAATGAATCTTTTTTTTGATTAAAAGAGTGTGTCGATCAATAGATGTTGTTTCAGTTTGGTCATCTCTATAGATATGAAATTAAACGTCTGTCTGTTTGTAAAGATTTTCCGCTCAGATAAAAAATACGGACATATAATATGCGGACTTCTTCTCCAAGTACATTTTATAAGTTTGTCGGCTAACATAGATCGCGCCAAAACTTCTAGTACGCTTGGAAGTTGCTCTTCCCAAGAACGGGAATTCCTGCTTTATTCCTGCTGATGCGAATCACTCCGTGTTTAGAGGGGACTATAAGTTTGGCGCGATCTGTACTCGTTAACTTGTAAAGCCTGTTTAGCTGTGATAATTATTCTTTTAATTTCGTTATGTATACTACTGCCGTGATTTTTTTCACCAAAAAAAAAAACTTTTTCAATATTTTGCTGTACCACTTTATCGGCGTGATAAATTTGTAAACCCATGGAGACAGACAGACAGACAGACAGACAGACAGACATGGCGAAACATGGACATGGTTAAATATAATTAGAGAGAGCAGAGGTGAAAACGACTGGGTTCCCTCCAAATCCAGCGTCGTTTGTACGACTTGGTTTGGATTCGTATTACAGCGCCGTATTATTTATAGAGCTAACCTATTTTTTGGGGAAATTGGTTTCAGTTGGCAACCCAGCACGCACACATAAACATTGAGCCGCCGCCATTGCTGTGAATCAATTACCAGTTAGCGGCACGGTGTCCGTAAAATTAAATACGTCCATGACCGCACCTTCGTCATTTGTTTTAGGACATCCGTAAACCGAAATAATAAAAGCATTTTAAATTTTTCTAGATAAACATGTTATAATTTAGATTGCATCGTAACGCTCAAGTATAGCGGTCAAATGATAATTTATTAAAAATAACTATCTTTCGCTTAAATTATTTATTTGTATTGAATATAGTACGATTGATACCTAAACAACGATAGAAAGAGACGGATATAAATCAAGTAATGCTGGCAACGTCGCATTTACGCACACCAAACCACAGGACGTCAAGAAGTCGATGCCTCAGGTAAATCATGAACGATATACGCAGGAAACCAAAACCACATCACCATGGTTTGGAGTTCATAAATACTTGGGCACAACTGCAAGATGAATATTGTGAAAAATAAAGTTACAGGAAAGTGAAATACCCCACTGAGTCAGAAAACAAAAAATTAAGCAATATTCACAGAGAGATCATAAAAAATATAAGCAGGACAGGGAGACGTCGTAACGATGCACAACATGCAGGATGCCAAAAGATATATATATATATATATATAAGTTCGTGTACTTCTAGTACGTACGTATACACGCTAGTTAGTTTAAGCTGCCTTTTTAAAACTTTTAAACATTACGCTGTTTATAAGAAGAGGTTATTAAAACTCGAGTAATATGAACTCTGCTTTCTCTTTGTAATAAATAGTTACGCACCCACCACCTTTTCTTTTAACAACGTCTCGGTAAACTACTCGATAGAGTATAATTATAATAACGCCCTAACTGCCGCCATTTCCTCGGGTAACACCTCCGCAACGACTTACTGGTGTGGACAAGTAAAATTTCCCGCGGCATATTAACAACATGTTCCGAGAACACGCACCGTATATGCTCTGAAACATGTCCCACAACTTGTCCTCTAGTGAATTTGAGGCTTTTTTTAGTTCAGTTTCGAGTAAAACCTCCAATCGTTTAATTTTATTTGTAATCGAAAGTAATTACTATTTTGCGAGGCATACACGGATGGTAGGGTCGGGGTGTTGCTCGAGACCACCACCACAGCAGTTGAAGCATAGATAAGTGTCGAAGCGTAGTCGTCGCCCGGAGTACTAGTGTTACTAGGCTCGCGTGGTGAGTTGGAGGTTGTCCCGCATCTGATCACCGCGGGGTCGGGCAAGAAACCAACTTGTGATTTTTACACCCAGTGGCCACATGGAAGGCGAGTTCAACTTCGGAAACAGATTCTCAGGACTCTTTAGTTGTGTATCCTCACAACCGGTGCTGACGATTATCTCTTTGGGTTTTTGTTTCCGCTTAGGAGGGATACTGCCAATTGCCGTTGTCTGTCTTTGGGTTATTTGGAGACGCAAGTTTGAGTGTTGTGATTTATGAGTCATCATTAGGTAATTTTTAGAAGGGGCTGATGCTGTTCTTGGTGCTGTAGGTGCCATCTATTGGGTAGAAAGCGTATTTACTTGTACCTTGGCAGGTAAGTCCGCTCTTGTATTCTTATTGTCGATCGTAGCTGAGGCTAGTACGGCAGCCTTCGCTCATCGAGTTCGTGGTAGAACGATATTTTATGGGCTGGGGCGCTGCGATTTGTCTTTAGATGGCCCCACTAGCGGTGTATTTTTGTGTTTGTGAATTAAGTAGCTAGTTTTGCAACAGTTTTGGATTGTAGACCGGTAGATGGTGATTGTGGTGCTGACTGTAATATGTTATCTACCTCACGGCAGAGTGATTTTTTTGCACAATTAGCGTAATCTCGTATCTGCATTAAAGTATTCGGTTCGAAAAACTGGTCGATTTTTGTCGATTGTGCTATAGCTGCTATCTTCATCTCCAATGCTGCCACACAATTTAACACACCAGGTTACCCCCCACTCGCTATACACTAGCATCTAACTTTTTTCCAGTCCCATCAACAGACCCTGGTCCCCATGTTTTACTAAAGAACTAATCAAGGCCAATCAAATAAATCCAAGCTACAAGGGTCTGCTGTTGTAAGTTGCGGAGATCCCGTATCCACCTTCCAGGCCCATCATCAGATCCTGGTCACCATTTAGCCTTTTACCACGTTTATTCAACTCTGTCCCGTTTTCGGCTCGGGCTTTATGTTCTCAACATACCTTATACATTCCTAATATCTTCACTTTTTAAGTTTGTGCCAATTTTGACACATTTTTCTATGTTAGATAGTTAGCTCTGGAACTAGTATTGTGCAACTTTTCTTATACCGATAACTTCTAACTTTTTCAGCATGAGGGGAGTCGACACCGTGTCAAATGCCTTAGCCAAGTCCAAGAAGACACATAAGCAACTTTTACCAGTGACATGGAGTCCAGTGATGTGACTGGCATCTTCGGTTGACTTACCATGCCTGAAGCCAAACTGTCCGTCAGAGGGGACCATCTTCGAGGTATTTAACTAGCTGTTTTCTGATTACCTTCTCAAGGACCTTAGAGTAGATACGTAGGAGGGATATAGGCCTGTAGTTGTTGGAACAGTTTTCAGCACCGTTCTTATGTAAGGTGTTATCTTTATCATAGCCAGTTTTCAAAGCTTTGGAAATATGCCTGTTGAGAGACTTAAGTTGCAAATATAGACAAGTGGTTTGAGAATTATTTTCTAATTCCGTCGTGACCAGGAGCACTCTCGTTTTCTAATTTACTGATTATGGAGTCGATTTCAAATAAGTCTCTAGGTCTAAGAAGAAACTCACTGGGGTATTTGAGTTTTCAATTTTTCTGACAGAGCTGTTTCTGTGGATGATAGCTTTGCAAGTATTTTGTTGGCCAAATTCTTGCCAATAGAAGAGATAAAAGCCAAAAAAGCTAGAGCAGCGTAAGTATTTAGCAGTGACTTGTCATATTATGTATTATCGTACTTATGTCAATCTAAATAAGAGCTTTTTTATAGTAAAATAAGGTTTACTAACTTATAAGAGGAATGTACTTTGATTTCATGGTATATACTTGTTATCATTACTGGTCCATAAATAAATATCCCATCAAAACATGAAATGTACAAAAATGTGAAGTCTAGCAACGCAATCCTTCCACCGTAAAAATTTGAGAGATATTATGTAAATTTTTCTTCGTTGTCTTACTGAGTCTTGCAATTTTGTCATTATTGTATTTAAAATTAAAAATTATTCAGTTCCTAGTTATTAGCAATAAATTGTTAGGTAAGCATAGTTAAATCCATAATTGGCAGTATCTGCATACAATATTTTTTATGTCAAACTTTTTTGTAATGCTGTGGATTTTTGTTTATAAATAAATTTAATTTAATTTAATTTAATTAAAGCCAAGTCTGTTATTTAAGTTTGTATGGAAGCACCTTTTCATTTTAGTTAGTATAGGAACACCTTTTCAAAATGAAATGAAATGAAATTTCATTTATATTATTTATGTAATGTAAGTATAACATACACTTATTACAGGTCGGTTTTAATGTAATATAAGTAAGTAAATAATAAACGTGTATAGGTAATAGTTTAGAAAATAAAAAAGGTTGGGTACTTACTTAAATTTAATAAAAAAAAAATACACTTGAATAAAATAAAAATTAAGGAATAAGGAATAAATAATAATATTATAAATATATGCAATACACATAATAAATATATGCCTAACTCCACCCATTCGATTAGTCTTGCTAAGAAGAAGGGCAAGAAACTTAGCAAGATCATGTCTTTTTTATTATATTAGATACAAATAAATGTAAAAAGTAAGCTTATAGTTTAAGGGGCTGCACAATGCTAAAATTCAGTCCAGGTCTTACGCTTTGTTCTTCACTGTCTATCCTGCTCTAATCAGATGCCGCGCACGCAAAACTTCACTTATTTTGAAACCACTGCTACATTAGAACATTAACTATAATTTCTTTATGTAATAAATGTGTTTTTTGATGGTAAGTATCAGCGTGTGTTGGTTTCACTTCAATCGGTTTTGAAATACGGAAACTGAATCGCTTTTTTCGTGAAATTCATGCTTTTTTAAAAGAATTATAATTAAAATAACATTGAAAGTGTGTTTATTTTTGAAGTAAAATTAATGAAATTTGTACTGTGCACTGTATTGTGCAGGGGTACGGAACCTTTTATGCGCGAGTCCGATTCGCACTTTACCGGTTTTATTGTTTTACTTGCACTATTTTTGGAGATAAAGTTGGACATACATTTTTTACAGTTTTTACCATCTAGTGTCACTAGGTAATGCAAAGTTTAATGCAAAGCAACATACCACTAACGCCATCTAGTTTCATACAAATCTATAGGTGCAGCTGGAAACATACACTTTGGAAACATACCAACCCCAAATAACATTTTTGTATTTTTTTGTTTTTATGTACAATTAACACTAACCGCATGCACAAGTTAAAGTTCGTAGGCTTGCTAGAACACTTTTAGAGTTTTAATGATAGGTCAGTCAGTCAGTCAGCGACGAAATAAGGGAAATTTGACTTGAGATATTTCGTAATCAAATATTACAAACTTGTAATTTGGGGGTAGAAGTAGGTTCAGTAAGTATTATGGGTAACCGAAATTTCGGACTATTAACTTTACCCACAACGAAGATACGTTTTTCAGAATTTATGTGCATAGTATTTGTTCTTACTTACCACTTGCTGAACCGTGGATCTGGCTAATGTATTAATTGAAAAGTAAGTGGATGGATCTAATGAGAGGTTTTTTTCTCACTATATCCAGTTTCACTGTGAATGTATCTACTGCGAAAAAAAGTTCTCACTAGATCCATGATGGATCTAGCCAATGGATCTACTGAAAACATGGTAAGGAAACCTGCATGCCCTAAAACTGGGGCACTCTGGCTGTATGATGCAATATGCAGGCCCACGGATTTGCACGCTGTACTGATAACGTTAAAATTACCCTATTTAAGGCGTACTGCCAGTTCATGTACACGTGCAGTCTGTTGACCAGATATACGCAGAAATCTAAATCTGTTGTTAAAAACTGCTGTTAGGCAATTTGGAACAGGGGCCTATAGGCTGTCCCTAATCTACGTCCGCGTAAATAAACCTATCAGCAGTAATTTACTTAAACTCGTATACTAAAAGTAAGAACAGAATTTTCCTACCAGAAAGTAGTTGCAGTTGGCCGCAGTCAAGTCCCTCTCGAACACGGGGTTGAAACGGCAGCCAAATTGCGTGCCGGCGTTGTGCCACGTCGCTCACCTCCACGGTGAACCCTAAACGTAACCCATCTATCCCCTGGATGCATCCAAAACCCAGAAAATATTGTAGGTAGCCGGCCAATGTCTTTACACTTGTTCAAAACCGCGTGCTTACAGGTTATTTCACCCAAAATGAACAGTACCAAAAGGTGCCTTCCTGGCAAACAAAGTGTCTGCCCTGACCCACAAATGTTTATACGGTATCCACGTCCGTTTTATCCCGGTTTTAATCAATTTCAAATTACAAAATAGTATAGCAAAACTTCCAAGGATGACAGCCGGATCAAGTCAGTCTGTCCACAGACATAAAAACCATAGACCACTGTCAGATACGTTCCAAAACACACATTTTATCCGAAACAAATTTACCCCCGCTCCAGGCTGAGTAGCAGACCGCTAGCTCATACAACCGGGAGACGGGAGAGAGTTGTCATGGCTCGTCACAGAATCGAACCTTCGACCAACACCTCTGCGACGCGTGGAGTTCCATCTCCGCCAAAAAACAACTTAAATATACGGCCCTGGCGCCAAAACAAGGATAGCAAGTTATCATCCTTCAAAAGAATTAAATTTCCTTCCCTAGGAGGCTCAGTCCAGTCTGACCACAGAGAGGACGAGAGTTGAGGACCGCTTCCACTTTACAACATACAGTGGCAAGCTCCTCAAAAATTAGGACAGTTTCCCCAATAACGCAGCGGAGGTGGGTCTTCGCCGACTTGACGGCAGCTTCAAAAAATTCCCTCCCCCCAGTGAGGGCAATTTGGGGGACTGTACCGCCAAGTTACCCCTTTCCGGGCGAAGATTTAACTTAAACTAGCATAGTTATTTACAAAATAAAAATAACAACATCATTAGCAGTAACTCTGTAGATTGTGCCATTGTCGGAACGAACAAGTGTAGGTAAACCCCTACGCGACACGAAACGATCCAACGCGGCGACGAAGGCCTCCGTAGTCAAAGCTGATACCACTGCCAAGTGGACGGCCTTGGTGGCCAAGCACACAAATACACAAGGTATGCTTTCACAACCCGAGCGTTCTATGAGTAAACATATTCCTATATGAAACCCATTCTTGAATTTTTCCATAAAATTTATTCAGTTGTAAATTAGCCAAACTACTAAACACGCCATCTACCGGTTGAGGCGTGACAACTACAGGACCTCCTGAATTTTGTTTCTTTAGCTCAGCAACATTATTCGACGTTATAACCAGCCATCTGTTGGTCTAGGTGTGCTAATAACCGAACCACCCGATTGCCGCTTCTTGATCATGGAGGCCGCCTCCGTTCCATCATCATAAATTCCCATTATCTGGGACAAATCCGTAACATACCCGTCTAAAGTTTCATCTTTTTCCTCCAGTGCTGCCACAGCCGCCTCTGCATCAGCCAGCTGCTGATGCATCCGCTCGGCTCTTTCCAGGATTGTATTGTCACGATCCGATCGAGATAGTAATCCTTGGACAGTTGTAAACCAGCGGAGCTCCTTCGCCAACGCAGCCTTGTAAGACTTGGACATCTCGCCGCAATGAACAGGGAAATTTATAAATAAAAACTATTTAGCAAACACCCTGACAAGGCACCAAACACAGAAGCACTGAGCAATAGATACCCTACCTATAACTAGAATTGAATTGGCAAATTTAATTCCCAATTACAAATGTATTTACTGTCCCGACAATACAAAACAAACAAATAGGTTTCCTACCTAATTCTAGAATTTAATTATCAAATGTAATTCCCAATTACAACGCTATGTAAGTACTGTACCAACAATACAAATTACAAATAGGTTTCCTACTTATTACTACATTACCAAATTTAAATTATATTTGGTGTATACAATACTCACAAACCTGAATGCACATTCCACTATGCAGCTTTATATAACTTGTAAGTACATAAATTCAGGCCAAGATAACAGTTTGTTAGCTAACAAGTTGATTTCCAAACCTATAATATAAACCGTTATATGATTATGTTATTAAAGTACAAGAACACTATGTACCAAATTATATTGATATTACCAAACCACATCAACGGGGTACCCTCGGCTAGTCAATTACCTACCCAATGCACTATAAATCCAATGCTATTGCTACACCAATAACATGTTAATAGCCTAGCTATGCTAACAATTCAATTCCACTGAGGCCGCCTAGTCCTACTGTTTAAATGTATATAAACCAAAGGTGGCCGGACAAACCACGCTTCTGCTACAAAAAAATGTTGTTAAAACTGCTGTTAGGCAATTTGGAACAGAAGCCCCTAAGCTGTCCCTAATATACGTCCACGTAAATAAACCTATCAGCAGTAATTTACTTATATACTAAAAGTAGGTACAGAATTTTCCTACCAGAAAGTAGTTGCAGTTGGCCGCAGTCGAGTCCCTCTCGAACACGGGGTTGAAACGGCAGCCAAATTGCGTGCCAGCGTTGTGCAACGTCGCTCACCTCCACAGCGAACCCTAAACGTAACCCACGTATCCCTTGGATGCATCCAAAACCCAGAAGATATTGTAGGTAGCCGGCCAATGTCTTTACACTTGTTCAAAACCGCGTGCTTACAGGTTATTTCACCCAAAATGAACAGTACCAAAAGGTGCCTTCCTGGCAAACAAAGTGTCTGCCTTGACCCACAAACGTTTATACGGTATCCACGTCCGTTTTATCTCCGTTTTAATCAATTTTAAATTAAAAAATATTGTAGCAAAACTTCCAAGGATGACAGCCGGATCAAGTCAGTCTGTCCACAGACATAAAAACCATAGACCACTGTCGGATACTTTCCAAAACACACATTTTAACCGAAATAATTCAGTACCCTCCGCGTCCAATACAACAATGCGTTCAGGGTACTGTTGGGGCTGCCACGATACTGCAGCGCATCGGGAATGTTCACGGAGGCAAAGACTGATAGCTTCACAGCAATAGTCCGAAAACGTGTGGCTTCCCTTATGAGTGGTTTAAGGGGCAGCTCCAACAGCATCTTGGAGGGCATTGTTAATCGTTGGGACAGTCCCGTTCTGCGATTCTGGAACAGGGTTCACGTGGAGTCACAGTGCTTCACCAGGAGGATGTGGTTGTAGGCATCACCCAATTTAGTTGTGTAATGTCTGTAACAGCGACATCTGCCTTACTATGTTTTGTTTTTGTGTTTTTCATATTCATATTTTAAGCATATATTGTTACTAACTAAGATATAGATTTCGATCTGAAATAAATATTTTCTTTCTTTCTTAAATCCACTCATCACATTGGGACGTTATAATCGTCAGTGAAACGCAGTTGTACCGAGTTTGGACTGTTACATGCATTTTACAGTTCACACTTATATCATCTGTATAGTATTCTCAGTGCATTTCAAATTTCAATTTGCCACCCGGTCTCTGTCTATGTGAATCACGAACACATAAATACGGCGTCTGGACATGAATGTAGCGATTTGTGCGGTTTCTGTTATTTTTCGGACAAATTTAATACTTAGTGCTTGAAGTGATTATTTAAGGGCATTGTTACTCAGACTTAAGTGCCCCTGGTATCTCAAGGATAAATAAACCGGGAGCTCATCCACCCACGCATTCAGGTAGGTGAATATTGTTTGATTTGTACCGAGCATACTGTACTTTGGGGTTGTTTTATTTAGGCACTTCGTAAATAATTTAATAATATTTTGATAATTTCGAGCCAGATGTTTGATCAGCTTCCTAATCATTAATTTTGTGTCGTCGGTTTTGTGTGACCTATAGTAGGTAGGTACAAAATGTCTAACGCAAAGCCGTTAGAAAAAAAGTTTTAATTAGAAAGTAATTTGCTTCATTCCTCCATGGAATTAGATAATGCACCGGAAAGTAATTCAGCTAAGTTTCATAGACTAGACTCGCATTCCAATAATTAAACTGCAGCCTACGCAGGGTTACTAGAAGCTATAACTGATGCAAAGCAAATTGAGGGATTCGATAGTCTGTATAAAACTATCACGTTACAGTACAATCAGCTGGAAGCAATTTCAGTAAAGTTGCCGGGTTCAGGGGTTCAGGTACCCACCAAAAGTGCGCCGTCATCGTCACGGATTTCGGAGATTCATTTCCATAACTTCAATAGGAATATATTTAATTGGAGTAGTTTTATAAACCTATTCAACTCTGTAATCATGTCTCGGACAGACATTACAAAAACTGAAAAATACAATCACTTATTCTCTTACTTACAGGGTGAGCCAAAAAGTATGTTACAACACCTGCCAATGATAGACGATTCCTTAGATTCAGGCTTAAAAAGATTGAAAGGTATGATAACAAAAGGATTTTAGCTGATGCGCAACGACTTATAAATTAAGAACCAATAAGAAGAGTCGCTTAACTGCGAACTGTATTTGTAACTCCATTACTCGATTAAACTCGATCTTTGAAAGGTCTAAGTTTGCCTGTTAATGAGTGGAGCTATATACTTTTGCATACTAGTTTGAGCCAACTGCTGGTAGACTTAAAAACTCGGTTTGAGCAGCGTTATTGTGGCGAAATTGAGTTTCCCAAATTTAATGAGTTAATTAATTACTTGCAAACCGAGTGCAGACACATTGATACCGCTAATTAATCAACTACAATTGCAATTATGTTATGTTTGGAAAATCGGTATTCGGAAAATTGCAGGCTGCCGGTTTCCAGATACAAAAACGTGCATGTGGGTATGGAAACTACAAACGCTAATTTACGGTGCGGTTTTTTGTTCCATTGCCGGTCATGTAATCAAAGATTGTTATAGATTCAAAAATGAATCGCCTAATAAGCGCAGGGGATGGATACGCAATAATCGGCTATGTTTCAAAAATGTTTTGATGCTCATGCAGCTAAGTCTTTTGGTCGAAATGTTTGCTGTAAAAGGTGTGGGAATATTGGACACCATTATTTAAAATACACGACGGACACAAGAAATTCTGCGTTACAGATAGAACATGTGCATTATGATCGCAATTCAACCAATTTTGTAAATGTAAATGATATAATAAGTGCATGGCCTATACAGTTCACTTGGAGCCGCACACGGTAATTGGTGCGGGATGTGAGTCTCAGAGCGAACAGGAGATGTTCCCCGGTCACGGAAGTGGTTTGAACAATGGTAGATTTTCGTAAGTAAGACAATATAAGTCTTATGTGTTGCCAGAAAGTGTTTGCCTTGCATGTGCCGTCTAGTGGGCTGTGTCGTCAATGTCAGCAGACCTCTCGATTTTGGGATTATATTTTGTTTGATCTAGATGGGTAGTTTTGGAAAATATGTTGACCAAGATCTGATAATGTGACAAACACATATTAATAGTCGTAAGGCTCGATATCTAATATATGACATAAAGTCGTAAGGCTCGAAAAACCACGTTTCTTTGTCTACCTTTTTTCAATTTAAATCTCTTTACACGGGCGGCAAATAAAGTTAATAGTATAAATGTGTAAAAATATGAGACGCTTCATTTAATTTTATTATTATAACTTATAGTGCTCTGATTTGTTGAGATTATTTTGTAAGTAGTGATATTGGTTTTGCATTTTTTGTCACGAAGGTTGTCACTGTGGTGAAGACACAGGTATAAATACAGATCCGTCTTACAGTGACGGTAGTCTTGTCACGATCTTCACTGTTGAAACTCTGTCCAAATATAATTTGAATACGGGACCTCACTTTTCTTACATCTTATCTCCCAATTACTATTAATAATAACAAATAAGTACCCAGGTCTTGCTCGCTATCTTGGTGAGGCAGTCCCGCGTGGGCATGGGATCACACATGGGGTCAAAAGCGCGGCGTGATGGACGGGTGTGTTCATGCACGAGACGGCGCAGGGTGAGCGAAACGGAAGGGCTGCGCCGGATCATGTCTACAAGCCGCAGCACTGACTCCTCGTCCCACTCCGCATCCTGGTATCCAGCTGGCATAGGCACCAGGGACGCTTCCATCCCAAGACAGAATACACATCATTACACACCAACTGTTCTTCAGTCATGTTGACACTGTAATTAGTAATAATTAATAGTATTCCAAATAAAGAAGGATATTTATATCTACACAGACCACGATAAACTAGGTTAGATACAAAAATAATGGATGACGTGCTGCTACGCAGACTCTTATAAAGGTAATAGAATGTGGCATACGGGCTGCTACACGAACCCTTGAAGAAGTATTGGAATGTGGCAGACGTGCTACTACACGTACTCTTAGAGAGGTAATGGAATGTTGCAAATGTACTGCTACACGTAGATTTAGAAAGATACATATAGAATGTGGCAGATGTGCTGCTACAAGGTCCCTCAGAGAGGTAAAGGAATGTGACAGTCTTGCTACCACATGGACCCTTAGAAAGGTAATGGAATGTGGCAGAAGTGCTGCTACACGTACTTTTAGAAAGGTAATGGAATGTTGCAAATGTACTGCTACACGTAGATTTAGAAAGATACATATAGAATGTGGCAGATGTGCTGCTACAAGGTCCCTCAGAGAGGTAAAGGAATGTGACAGTCTTGCTACCACATGGACCCTTAGAAAGGTAATGGAATGTGGCAGAAGTGCTGCTACATGGACCTATAGAAAAGTAATGGAATGTGACAGACTTTCTGCTACACGGACTTATTAGACAGGTAATGAAATATGGCAGATCTAGTTTTATGCGGACCCTTAGATAGGTAATGGAATTAATTTAAAATTTTAGAGTTAGGAGGTAGAGAATGATCAAAACTGAGATACCCGGTGTTAGAATGGTTAACAATCTTACGATAATATAAATAAGTGTGACAAACAGGCAAAGCCCAACCCCCTTATTTTTAATTTCAACTGGTTTCTGGTGGTAAAGCAATACGGTGGTGTGGATTTCCACAGCACCGTATCGCTTTACTACTAAGAACCTTTTGAAATTAAAGGTAAGGGGGTTGGGCTTTGCCTGTTTGTCACACTTATTTATATTATTGTAAGATTGTAAACCATTCTAACACTGAGTATCTCAGTTTTGATCATTCTCTACCTCCTAACTCTAAAATTTTAAATTAATTCCATTACCTATCTAAGGGTCCGCATAAAACTAGATCTGCCATATTTCATTACCTGTCTTATAAGTCCGTGTAGCAGAAAGTCTGTCACATTCCATTACTTTTCTATAGGTCCATGTAGCAGCACTTCTGCCACATTCCATTACCTTTCTAAGGGTCCATGTGGTAGCAAGACTGTCACATTCCTTTACCTCTCTGAGGGATCTTGTAGCAGCACATCTGCCACATTCTATATGTATCTTTCTAAATATACGTGTAGCAGTACATTTGCAACATTCCATTACCTCTCTAAGAGTCCGTGTAGTAGCACGTCTGCCACATTCCATTACTTCTTCAAGGGTTCGTGTAGCAGTCCGTATGCCACATTCTACTACCTTTCTAAGAGTCTGCGTAGCAGCACATCATCCATTATTTTTGTATCTAACCTAGTTTATCGTGGTCTGTGTAGATATAAATATCCTTCTTTATTTGGAATACTATTAATTATTACTAATTACAGTGTCAACATGACTGAAGAACAGTTGGTGTGTAATGATGTGTATTCTGTCTTGGGATGGAAGCGTCCCTGGTGCCTATGCCAGCTGGATACCAGGATGCAGAGTGGGATGAGGAGTCAGTGCTGCGGCTTATAGACATGATCCGGCGCAGCCCTTCCGTTTTGCCCACCCTGCGCCGCCTCGTGCATGAACTCACCCGTCCATCACGCCGCGCCTTTGACCCCATGTGTGCCCCCATGCCCACGTGGGACTGCCTCACCAAGATAGCAAGCAAGACCTGGGTACTTATTTGTTATTATTAATAGTAATTGGGAGATAAGATGTAAAAAAAGTGAGGTCCCGTATTCAAATTATATTTGGACAGAGTTTCAACATTGAAGATCGTGACAAGACTACCGTCACTGTAAGATGGATCTGTATTTATACCTGTGTCTTCACCACAGCGACAACCTTCGTGACAAAAGATGCAAAACCAATATCACTACTTACAAAATAATCTCAACAAATCAGAACACTATAAGTTATAATAATAAAATTAAATGAAGCGTCTAATATTTTTACACATTTTTACTATTAATTTTATTTGCCGCCCGTGTAAAGAGATTTTAATTGAAATAAGGTAGACAAAGAGACATGGTTTTTCGAGCCTTACGACTTTATGTCATATATTAGATATCGAGCCTTACGACTATTAATATGTGTTTGTCACATTATCAAATCTTGGTCAACGTATTTTCCAAAACGACCCATCTAGATCGAACAAAATATAATCCCAAAATCGAGAGGTCTGCTGACATTGACGACACAGCCTACTAGACGGCACATGCAAGGCAAACACTTTCTGGCAACACATAAGACTTATATTATCTTACTTACGAAAATCTACCATTGTTCAAACCACTTCCGTGACCGGGGAACATCTCCTGTTCGCTCTGAGACTCACATCCCGCACCATTTGACGTGCGCGGCTCGAAGTGAACTGTATAGGTCATGCAATCATTATATCATTTACATTTACAAAATTGTTTGAGTTGCTATCATAATGCACATGTTGTGTCTGTAACGCAGAATTTCTCGTGTCCGTCGTGTATTTTAAATAATAGTGTCCAATATTCCCAGACCTTTCACAGCAAACATTTCGACCAAAAGACTTAGCTGCATGAGCATCAAAACATTTTTGAAACATAGCCAATTATTGCGTATCCATCCTCTGCGCTCATTAGGCGATTCACTTCTGAATCTATATTAATCTTTGATTACATGACCGGCAATGGAACAAAAAAACGCACCGTAAATTAGCGTATGTAGTTTCCGTACCCACTTGCACGTTTTTGTATCTGGAAACCGGCAACCTACAATTTTCCGAATACCAATTTTCCAAACACAACATACTTGCAATTGTAGTTGATTAATTAGCGGTATCAATGTGCCTGCACTCGGTTTGCAAGAAATTAATTAACTCATTAAATTTGGGAAACTCAATTTCGCCACCATAACACTGCTCAAACCGAGTTTTTAAGTCTACCAGCAGTTGGCTCAAAGTAGTATGTAAAAGTATACAGCTTCACTCATTAACAGGCAAACTTAGACCTTTGAAAGATCGAGTTGAATCGAGTAATGGAGTAACAAATACAGTTCGCAGTTAAGCGACTCTTTTTATTGGTTCTAAATTTATAAGTCGTGCAATGTACGCATCAGCTAAAATCCTTTCGTTATCATACCTTTCAATCTTTTTAAGCCTGAATCTAAGGAATCATCTATCATTGGCAGGTGTTGTAACATACTTTTTGGCTCACCCTGTAAGTGAGAGAATAAGTGATTGTATTTTTCAGTTTTTGTAATGTCTGTCCGAGACATGATTACAGAGTTGAATAGGTTTATAAAACTACTCCAATTAAATATATTCCTATTGAAGTTATGGAAATGAATCTCCGAAATCCGTGACGATGACGGCGCACTTTTGGTGGGTACCTGAACCCCTGAACCCGGCAACTTTACTGAAATTGCTTCCAGCTGATTGTACTGTAACGTGATAGTTTTATACAGACTATCGAATCCTTCAATTTGCTTCTCATCAGTTATAGCTTCTAGTAACCCTGCGTAGGCTGCAGTTTAGTTATCAGAATGCGAGTCTAGTCTTTGAAACTTAGCTGAATTACTTTCCGGTGCATTATCTAATTCCATGGAGGAATGAAGCAAATTACTTTCTAATTAAAATTTTTTATAGCACACCGTGCGTAAAATGACCACTTTACGCACGCGTGCGTTAAGTCGGCATTTTCCACACTTGTGCTATAAAAAATTATACGAAACTCGTGCGAGAAACTTTTTCTCGACTCGTGTGATTGCAGCACTCGCCTTCGGCTCGTGCCGCAAACTCACACTCGTCAGAAAACGTTTCATCGCTCTCGTATCGTAATGTACTATTTTCTAACGGCTTTGCGTTAGACATTTTGTACCTACCTACCTATAGGTCACACAAAACCGACGACACAAAATTAATGATTAGGAAGCTGATCAAATATCCGGCTCGAAATGATCTAAATATTTTTAAATGATTCATGAAGTACCTGAACAAAACAAACCCGAAGTACAAATCAAACAGGATTCACCTACCTGAATGCGAGGGTGGATGGAATCCTTGAGATCCTGGCTTGGTTCTTCCGTATCTCCTGCACTTGCTGGCACCAGGGGCACCTAATCTGAATAACAATGCCCTTAAGGGCCTTACTCTCGCGAAATGGGTACTTTCTTAAGCCTACTCCTCGTTTACGGAGAAACCAAAAATTATGAAAAAATGTATTATGAATAATCAGCTCTTAGACAACATATGCAACATTTTTTCCATTTCATACCACCAAAACTTCTACATAAAAAAATGTATTAACTAAATGGTGTTTTTTGGCTTGAATTTCCTACTGCTCCCTAGTGGCTTGGTCGATTAAATTCATTTATGCTTTGATAAATAGATAAACTTGATAGCTATAAACATAACATACAATTATTCAATCGAAAATTCACATCCAAGTGAAAAGTATAATTTTCTTTATTTCACCCTTTAAGGACGCAGCGGGCGTCGTAACAGCCACTTTGCATTGCGCGCTGATATGAACGTTATTTCAATGTCGTTTCCGTTGATATTCGTACTGACAAATATCGAGCTGCTAATGTGGCGATGGTAATCGCCTTAAATAACCACTTCAAGCACTATGTATTAAATTTGTCCGAAAAATAACAGAAACCGCACAAATCGCTACATTCATGTCCAGACGCCGTATTTATGTGTTCGTGATTCACATAGACAGAGACCGGGTGGCAAATTCAAATTTGAAATGCACTGAGAATACTATACAGATGATATAAATGTGAACTGTAAAATGCATGTCACAGTCCAAACTTGGTACAACTGCGTTTCACTGACGATTATAACGTCCCAATGTGATGAGTGGTTTTAAGGCATGTAGATTTCTTCACTGTGGCGGCACGTCTGTACGTCTGCTGCGTTCTTGTTAGATTTCGATAACCACACAACTTTAAGTATAAATAATGAATTGAGGTGAGTACCTCTTTCGTAGGACATGGTATAAGATTTTATAATAAACGTCCAAAGGAGGTCCTTACTTTGTCAGAGAATAAGTTTAAACTGTATATTAAGCAGGGCCTATTGAAAAAGCATGTTATAAAATAAATGAATATTTGGATGATGGCGAAGAATGGTGTTACAATGATAATGATATTTGTCATGATATCTAGTAGGTTGTAACTTAATTAAGTAGTATAATTTTCTAACTTAAGATTCTTCTAAGGAGTAAACATTAATTAATTACAGACTGTAAAAGGAAATAGACCATATAAGACAGGTGGACAAAGATATATATGTTTTTCTTTTTTTTCATTAATCTGTATTCCTGCTGTCTTGTATTTTCTTATCCCGTAGTTAAAGTAGATAGAATTAATTTGTATAGTATAAGTTTTATTTAAAAAAAAAGACATGATCTTGCTAAGTTTCTTGCCCTTCTTCTTAGCAAGACTAATCGAATGGGCGGAGGTAGGCATGTATTTATATATGTAACCTATTAGTATGTAGTATATAGGATGGGATTTGGTCAGCCGCCTGGATTCGTGCTGGGGGCTCGGTTGGTGATCATTGAACCTTGTTCTTGGTCCCTGGCCGGGTCTCCGGTATGCGTTCGGGCGGTTGATTGGATTTTACCTTGTATAATATATATTTTAGCTATCATTTTAATCGTATATATATATTGCTATATAAATTAAATAAACCTTTTATTTAGTTCATGTACATTTATTATTTTATTATACAGGGTGTCCCATAATAAGCGAATCAAATTGTTATGCGAGGTAGCTTAGTCCAATTCCTATCAAATAAAATAAACATAGGTGAATCAAAAGTTCGATGGTTTTTGAGTTAATTAACTTTTTCAAAAAAAATTTAAAACATCTTCCCGTCCCTGTTTTTTTTGCTGTCATTACTTTATTTTTCAGTTAAGAATTTTTTTATTTTCAGAATATTATTTAAAAATAACTATTTCATGAATTGGCTACCAAACATTTTAGAAAAGTTACACCAAATTTAAATGGCAAGACTTTGTTTTCACTTCTTGTGTAAATTCGAAAAAAATATTTAAACTTTGGATCTCTGTGATGAAAAAAAAAAGTATGGAGTGGGAATGATAAACTATTTTGAAAACTTGCTCATTTAATGTTATTTCTAAAAATGTATAACATTTGACCACTTTCATAAGGGCGAGACTAGTTATTGGCCTTGACCACCGGCTGGAATGGATTTTTAAAAATATTTACTTTCCATAATTTGAACTAAAATGCTATAAAAGTAAAAATTGTTGAGTTTTAATTAAAACAATGTGAAGAAGTGATTATTTTTTTTATTTTAAAAAAGTGTATACCGACAAGAAAAAGTGATACAATTTTTTTTTAAAATATCTCCTTATAACAAATGTTCGAACTGACGCCCGCCTGTGCGAATGCATAAACGACACCTTTTCAAAAAATTTCGTTTTAGTCGGCGCAGGCTGAGTGCCGATATGCTTCTGGCGGCTTGTGTCACTCGTTCGCGTAGTTCTCCCTCATTGTGAATGGGCTTTGCGTACACTCGATCCTTTAAACAGCCCCAGTAGAAGAAGTCGAGTGGATTAAGGTCTGGCGACCTTGGTGGCCACAGAATGGGGCCTAGTCTGCCAATCCAACGGCTGGGGTATGCTTCGTTGAGATGAAATCTTACTTGAACAGCATAATGAGCCGGACACCCGTCATTTTGCAGCCACATTTGTGCTCGGGCTTGAAGTGACTCGTCTTCTAACAAAACTGGCAAAGTATTTTGCAGAAATTCCAAGTAATTTTGTCCATTCAGAACTGAGGGCAGTTCTACTGGGCCCACGATTCGACCGTTGTAAATTCCGGCCCACATGTTTATTTTAAATTGGTACTGTGAATGGTCTTCCTTCTTTTCATGCGGATTGACCATCCGCCAACTGTGGAGATTATGCAAATTGATGTAGCCATCTTTCCTGCAGGCGGACTCATCACTCCACAATACGTGATTAAAAAAATCCGGGTCTTCTTGGTGTTTGCGAAGCATTCGTTGGCAAAATACCACGCGCTTCGCATAATCGCGTGTCAGAAGTGCTTGTACACGCGTAACATGGTAAGGATGATATTGATATCGTTTGAGTACTCTATGCACAGTGGATTTCGGTATTCCCATAGTTTGTTCGATGCGCCGACAAGAAGTTGATGGATCGTCTTCAATTTGTAAGAGAACTTCCTCATCGTCAACCTCTACAGGTCTACCCTCACCACCGTGTCTGCCTGGATTTCTTCCTTCTCTGAAGGCTTTGTCAACCCTTAAAAAAACTCCATATTGTGGGTGTTGTCGGTTTGGATAACGATCAGCATAAATCCTTGCAGCTTGTCTAGCAGAGTATGTGACACTTCCACGTATTTCGTCGAAATGTCTGGTTTCTCCATAAATCGAATGCATATCTGCATACTCATGATGGGTAAATGGATGGTCTTGATGATTTGCCGTGATGCAACAAATCACAAACACAATGATCCAATTCACAAGCAAAACAAGTCCCGAGAAGCGCCAAGTCGTACACTTCACAAGATACCAAATCAAGAGCACAGCAAAGTCCAAATTAAAGCCAGGTTCGTTGGAATATCGCAATACGGAAGCAGTGATAGTACACGAGTGTAGCACAGTAGGTAAAGTGTTGCACTGAGCGACAAGTGAGTGCGCAAACAAACAACAATGGCAAATTAGTGGTGGCATGGCAGCTAGCTTCATGTTAAAACGAGACAGCTTTACATCACGCTGTTGATGTCCTTGTTTATTTTTTAACTGTTCTTAGATAAATAGTCAAAAGAACGGTTAGAACGTCGATGCGATAGTGTAAATAAGATTTTTAGTTGAAATTATGGATAATATTTTTTAAATATCAATTCCTGCCGTTGATCAAGGTTAATAAATAGGCTTATTCTTATGAAAATGGTCACATATCTTACATTTCTAAAAAGAACATTAAATAAGCAAGTTTTTAAAGTAGTTTATCATTCCCACTCCATACTTTTTTTTTTCATCACAGAGATCCTAAGTTTAAAGATTTTTTTCGAATTTACACAAGAAGTGAAAACAAAGTCTTGCCATTTAAATTTGGTGTAACTTTTCTAAAATGTTTGGTAGCCAATTTATGAAATAGTTATTTTTAAATAATATTCTGAAAATAAAAAAATTCTTAACTGAAAAAATAGGTAATGACAGCAAAAAAAACAGGGACGGGAAGATGTTTTCAAAATTTTTTGAAAAAGTTAATTCACTCAAAAACCATCGAACTTTTGTTTCACCTATGTTTATTTTATTTGATAGGAATTGGACTAAGCTACCTCCCATAACAATTTGATTCGCTTATTATGGGACACCCTGTATATATATTTTTTATTAGATTAAATTTGACGTGTAAAAAGTGTATATATGTATACCTGCTTTGCAAAATAAACTAAATTGAATAATATAAACACCATTTTCCTACATTGTCGCTTTATAACGCTATAACGTCCGCGAGGCATAACAGCAACAATAAACTTTAACAAACTAAATCAACAAAACTTTAACAAACTAAATCAACAAGTTTGTTTGTTAGGTTTGATTTATTAGTCGGAAAATCCCCAACCATAACCAAACAAAACAACAAAACAGGTAATGTTTACTCGGCAAAGTGTATATTTTACTTAACCCGTATCCAAAACACAACATTCGATAAATATCACTAAAAATCATCATATAATTTTTCAGTAATTTTTTTTTTCGGTGTATCGCTGTCTAACTCCTAAAATTCACTAAATCTAGTGACAAAATCAATATAGTGGCAACGCTGATTCGAACCGAAAAAAATAATAATGGACGATGCGTGAGATGAACAAAGTGAGCCTAATTTTAATTTTTGTTAGGACAAGTTGGAGAAAAAATATATATAATTATCGTTTTTTATTTCATAAATTTATTGTACTCTTGCAATAATATGACGTGAAAAAATTTGGTTAGGGGTCCAAAAATAACCCTGTATTATTATTTTGTATTCATTTTAGTTCATACTCATACTCATACTCATTTATTCGTAAAATACAAAAACAATTACAAGTCATTTCAAACAATACAATTATGCGGTATATAATTACAATTGATATAATAATAATACAGTGTGATTTATTAGAAAATTAAATGTCAGATAAGGTCAAATAGGAAATATTACAATATTACGATTCAGGTATTTATTATATAAAACATATATTATACTTTATTAATAAAGTGTTTAGTTTGTAATGGTATCTTTTATTGTGTAGATTGTATTCTTTTTTAATATTTTAGAAAAAAGCATCTTCACATGTTTTTTTATTATAATTATTTATTTATTTATCACATCTCGGGACTATGTAGTTAAGTTTGAACGATTCCCGCGGGCTACCCAGCTTTTTTAAAAAAACTCTTATGTGGATGATTTAAATGGAGGAGCCGAGACCCTTGAGGAAGCATGGAAGCTCAGGGATGAATTAATACAGCTCATGAAGTCTGCGGGGTATGAGCTTCGGAAATGGTCATTCAATGAACCAAAATTTCTTGCTGACTTTACAGAAGAATTTTGAGAAAATGCTCGTTGCTTCGATGACCGTGATGAAATAGGATATGTAAAGGTATTAGGTATTCAATGGAACCCACTGACGGATACATTTAATTATCAAATTAACTTATTTTTACGAAAAACAGTTGCAGTTACTCGTCGATGCTTTCTTTCGTCTTTGGCAAAACTTGCCTTGAACTTAATCTCGGTTGGATTTGTGCGGTCGTTTTCGTGCCAAGTTCTATTTCAGGATTAGTTTCGTGACGGAACAAAAGTTATTGAGTGAGATGCCCCGGCACTAGCACCAGATCATCTGGTAAAGAAATGTAATGAGTTCACTTCTGACTCTCCTAAGTTAAAAAATGTAGCAGAGTGGATCCGTCAGCCTCGGCAATCATGGCCTGAAGAATTTTGTGATCTTCCTTCAGAATTACCTGGTTTACGGACCAGGGTATTAAACGTAATCGTTTCAGATACAAAAAGCCTCCTTTGAAAAGCTAGTTAATGTTATAGCATATATAATTCGACTCATTAATAACTATCGGAATCAGGGTTCAAAACTATTTCGTAAAAATAATCCGGTTGCAGAGCGCTGTAATGCGGTGTTAGCGCAGCTTGAAGCAACAAGCGAGAAATAGCTCTATAGCCAAGAGTAAAACGCGAAAAGATGCATCTCACCCAACTATATCTGCTCACAAAAGCCAAGTACCTAGGTACACCTACACCTCGTGTTTTTGTAGCTCGTGTAGCTACACCTCGTGTTTTTACGGTTGGAATCAGGAAGAAAGTTCAGGTACACAATTTATACGACACAGTAGTCGAAGGTTCCCAAAGGGATTAAAACCGAAACTGTGTATCTATCTGCTTTGTCAGAAGTAAGCAGAAGATTAAAGCAGGTGAGTGTATGTCTAACAATCTGGATAAGATCAAAGCAGGTGGGTGTATGGCTAACAATCTGGATAAGATTAAGGCAGGTGGGTGTATGTCTAACAATCTAGATAAGATTAAATAATAATAATAATAATAAATAAATTGCTTTATTTCAGGCAACAAGGCCCATAAAAATAATTAGATTAATACAACTTTATACTTAAAAACTAAAGTGTCACTTTGGCACAACGTCACCGTGCCGGTCCAGTAGTGTAGATGGTACTCTACCGCGAAAACGCCGGTATACCACGCCCTTCGGCCAGAAGTCCTCCTTCATGAAGGTTGGCAGCCTGCTTGTCGGTATTTGCGCCACGAACGCCGAACAAGCGTTGTGACGCGTCTCCAGCGGCTCCGCTCTTGACAAGAAGTTGGTTTTATTCTGGATGTAATCGACAATGTCCTGCACCTTGGTGGTGTAGTGCAGGCGGGACAGGTACATCGCTGTGGTCGGCGTCGCAGCTCGCAACAAGAAGCTAGGCCCCGTTGGACCCGTGCCGCAACAGTTCTGACTTACTCGTTTGTGGCGCCTTCTCTTCTCGACCTTAACGAAACCATCTTCATCTCGGTAATCGGCGGAGGTACTCAGCATCGCGTCGGTCAGCGGTCTCTCAGACGTGGGCTGCAAAGTCAGAGCAAAAGGTCTGCTCTTAACGACGGAGGCGAAATTAGAATTCGCCTGTTTGTCTGGTCCCGTCGGCACGTACAGCACAGCTGGTGGTCACGGGGTGTGGGGGGTGGCTACAGGGGCAGCAGGGTCGGTGTCACGAGGCACGTGCAATTCACGTTTCGCTGACACGGTGGACGGCGGCAGCGGTGGTGTCAACACTGCTGACTCAAAACTTGACACCGATATGTCGAGGTAAGCTCCGCGCCGCGTGTTGACGTGCACGTCATCGGATGACCCCGATGAGCTACGCAGACTGATAACTTCCTAACGAAGTTCAAAGACGGTAGTTTCCGATGCCTCGTGTCTCACCAGCACATCCGCTAGACTGGCCTTCAGACTGACGATGTCCTTCAGAAGGCTGGTGACATCGACGTGGTCAAAAGTGACCGGTGGAAGCTTCTGCAGATCCTTGGGCACAAATTTTGGCACGTCATCTGGGTCAGTCCCCTTCAGGAGCGAGATGATATCCTGTAAACTTTTCTTGGTCCCGTCGCGTCGGCGGGAAATCATCTGGTCACTCTTGTTGAGCGACTGATAGAGCAGTTTCTTCGCTACAAATAGCTGGATTTACTGAATACTGACTTCGCTGACTTCGTCCATTACGTCTAGCTTCTGCTGCAGGAACGCAAGGAGTTCGTTAGCTATGAGCGAATCCTCCATAGCACTAACAAATCGAGCGTCGGCTTGCGCCGTGCTAGCGTTTAATTATAAATGCAGGTGGGTGTATGGCTAACAATCTGGATAAGATTAAAGCAGGTCTGTGTATGTCTAACAATCTGGATAAGATTAAAGCAGGTGGGTGTATGGCTAACAATCTGGATAAGATTAAAGCAGGTCTGTGTATGGCTAAAAATCTGTATAAGATTAAAGCAGGTCTGTGTATAGCTAACAATCTGGATAATATTAAAGCAGGTGGGTGTATGGCTAACAATCTGGATAATATTAAAGCAGGTGGGTGTATGGCTAAAAATCTGGATAAGATTAAAGCAGGTGGGTGTATGACTAACAATCTGGATAAGATAAAAGCAGGTGGGTGTATGGATAACAATCTGGATAAATTAAAGCAGGTGGGTGTATGGCTAACCATCTGGATAACATTTAAGCAGGTGGGTGTATGGCTAACAATCTGGATAAGATTTAAGCAGGTGGGTGTATGGCTAACAATCTGGATAAGATTTAAGCACGTGGGTGTATGGCTAACAATCTAGATAAGATTAAAGCAGGTGGGTGTATGGCTTACAATCTGGATAAGATTTTTGACAATGTTTGTATAAATCTTACTCTTGGACCTCCGATGAACAAATTTTCATCTAGTGTAGAGACCACCGATACTTCTGTAAGTAATTCTTTACCACCTTAGTACACTTTATATCATGATAGTGTTTTTTGTGGTTGAATAAATACATTTATTTTTAAATATCTGGTGACAATTTTAGTTCTCTTCTCTGGTGGCCATTGAAGTCACGCAAAAAACTAACTGGGCAGAAAGATAGTCGCTGGACAGTATCTGCCTTACTTTGTTTCTCAAACAGTCATGTTGTTTCCAACTCTCCGCTGTTCGACCAGTAAATACTAGATAATATCGTTTTCTCTACGTCTCCACCCCATATCATAGAAAAACCAGAAAAATTCTACGTTTTGTGTTCTTGCAATAGGTTAGTGGGTTATCAATTATGTAAAACCGTATTAAAGATATGCTAACACTTCGAGCGATCGGTTTTAAAATTTGCATAGAAAATACGGTATTTTCGGGAATCATTTCATCCCAAAATATGCGCATTGAAATCTGAATCAGTGTGCTTGTTCTTAAAAACAAGCCGAATTTTAAGAGAAATTGTAAGAGAAAACTTATAAGAGAGAAAAAAGGATCTAAATCCATTTTAGAACATTTGCTAAATTTGGAACGGGAAGCAATTAAAGGTGTCGTTCTGGTGGGTTATTCCCAGAGCTCGAAAAATTTCTTCCCATGGCTCCAAAAATTCAATTTAATATTTATTATTATCATAATTTTATTCTCGTCGGCTCCAAAAGATTAACTGTACATATATGCAGAACTGGACGAACACATAGTTTTACTAAAAGCTGGACTCATAAACACCCGTGGCAATGCGCTTTAGTGTGTTAGAGCGAGATCAAATCACTTGATTTTTGATTATTTATCCATCTACGCTTTTACATTTTTTAAGACGGTGCATCAGTTTACTATGTCGTAATTGGCACCCTCATTGCGTTTTATATATTTTAAGACGGTGCATCAGTTTACTACAATATGTCGTAATTGGCGCCCTCATTGCGTTTTTCTTCATTAAGTTCAAGAAAAGAAACGCTTTGTAGTGCACTGTAGTATATTTATATGCTTCTACTTGAATTTGTTATTTATGTACAATGTGACTGACTGTACATGATAGTTTTTGGAGCCGGTGAGAAATGAATATTTTCTAAAAATTAATTTTTGAATTCATGGGAATCTCTATATGAAATTTTATTTTTTTGAGAACAATAGATTTTAGAGTCCTGTAAATAATCCGTTCTGGTTTTCTATAGGCAACCGGACATGCGTTTATCGGTCATGGTTTGTGCAAAAAGCGGAAATACAAATACGGTAGGGTATATATGGATTTTGCCAAAGAGTGACTAAGATCCATACACGCTTTATTTAGATGGAAGTACAATAGTTTTGAAGTTGCGTTCATATAGTAATATAGCGAATGCAGATATACAATCTTTTTAAAATTTTAAATAAGACTAACATTAATTAATTGAACAAATAAGACATTCATACCGTTATTATTAACGAATGAACAAATAAGACTACATACATACCGTAATTATTAACGATTGAACAAATAAAACTACATTCATACCGTTATTATTAACGATTGAACAAATAAGACTACATGCATACCGTAATTATTAACGATTGAACAAATAAAACTACATTCATACCGTTATTATTAACGATTGAACAAATAAGACTACATACATACCGTAATTATTAACGATTGAACAAATAAAACTACATTCATACCGTTATTATTAACGAATGAACAAATAAGACTACATACATACCGTAATTATTAACGATTGAACAAATAAAACTACATTCATACCGTTATTATTAACGATTGAACAAATAAGACTACATACATCTCGTAATTATTAACGATTGAACAAATAAAACTACATTCATACCGTTATTATTAACGATTGAACAAATAAGACTACATACATACCGTTACTACTAACGATTGAACAAATAATTGTAGTAACCGTGAACATGAATATTAAAACGGTCATTTTATTAAAACGGTACTCTGCCTATTCCTTCAACAATTAAAAACAGCAAGTAATGATAGAAATTGTGATGTATTTTTATAATAATTATGCACTAAAAATTCCGTTTGTAAAAATTTTAATTAACGAATTATCGTTGTTGGTACTGCCTGATACCATAATTATTTTAATAACTAGCTTTTGCTCGCGGATTTCTTTATTAGTAAAACTTACTGGTCTTACACTTCCCATAATCTTCAGCTCTCTACCCCAAGGCGACAGTCAATTTGGTCGTTTTAGGGTACCGTGCCCGAAGGGTGTTAAACGGGACCCTATTAAACTGAATATACGGAGAATGTATCAGTTCGTAAACCATTCCTCGACTAATAAAAGACCTTCCTCACGACCTCATGAACTAATAAAAGACCTTCGACCTCATGAACTAATAAAAGACCTTCGACCTCATGAACTCACTGACTACAGAATAACATTAAATACAAACTCAAAAATATGACTGAGCCTTATATAACATGAGTGAAAAAACAACTATATATATAGGTACATAACAAAAGATAAATAAAAGCTCATTATAACAAAGATAACTAATTAATACGAAAAAAGAACTTCTCAATACCTCATACCTAAACTTATTAATCAATTACTAAAATATCTTAAAACTTCAATGAATCATCAAAACGTAAACTTCAAACTAAGATCTTACTATTTAGAAAACGAAAGTACAAACAAAATAAAATGATAAATTATGATATATATTATAATAGGTATTGAACATACAATAAATTATGATATATATTATAATAGGTATTGTACATACAATAAATTATGATATATATTATAATAGGTATTGAACATACAATAAATTATGATATATATTATAATAGGTATTGTACATACAATAAATTATGATATATATTATAATAGGTATTGAACATACAATAAATTATGATATATATTATAATAGGTATTGTACATACAATAAATTATGATATATATTATAATAGGTATTGTACATACAATAAATTATGATATATCGACGGTTAAGTACCAAATACTGCCAAATACCAAATACCAAATCTTCCATTATATCAGTTTTGAGGTTTTAGTGGAGACCGATTTAGCAGTAATCGTTTCATAAGTTGGCATCTAAAATGCTTATTACCATTAAAATTGTTATATATTTTTGAATAATATTACTATTATAGCTCATTTGATTTTATCCACATAATAAGAATAATAGTTTTTTTCCTCTCCTGCAGAATTTACTTTTTGTAGACAGCAGTATTTTGTACTTAACACTCGATATATTATAATAGGTATTGAACATACAATAAATTATGATATATATTATAATAGGTATTGTACATACAATAAATTATGATATATATTATAATAGGTATTGAACATACAATAAATTATGATATATATTATAATAGGTATTGAACATACAATAAATTATGATATATATTATAATAGGTATTGAACATACAATAAATTATGATATATATTATAATAGGTATTGTACATACAATAAATTATGATATATATTGTAATAGGTATTGTACATACAATAAATTATGATATATATTGTAATAGGTATTGTACATACAATAAATTATGATATATATAATAATAGGTATTGTACATACAATAAATTATGATATATATTGTAATAGGTATTGTACATACAATAAATTATGATATATATTGTAATAGGTATTGAACATACAATAAATTATGATATATATTATAATAGGTATTGTACATACAATAAATTATGATATATATTGTAATAGGTATTGTACATACAATAAATTATGATATATATTGTAATAGGTATTGTACATACAATAAATTATGATATATATTATAATAGGTATTGAACATACAATAAATTATGATATATATTATAATAGGTATTGTACATACAATAAATTATGATATATATTGTAATAGGTATTGTACATACAATAAATTATGATATATATTGTAATAGGTATTGTACATACAATAAACTATGATATATATTATAATAGGTATTGAACATACAATAAATTATGATATATATTATAATAGGTATTGTACATACAATAAATTATGATATATATTATAATAGGTATTGTACATACAATAAATTATGATATATATTATAATAGGTATTTGTACGAAACATTGTACGAAAAAACAGCAGCTCCTGTTTTTATTTATAATTTTAGTTTAAATCCCCCTAATTTCATCAATTATTAGTGTTTTATTGTTAATTAGTGTATAAAATACCTAGGGGGTAAATTTATTTATTAGTGAAAACGCCAAAAACTGATAAATTTTTGGCTAAAATTTGTTAGTAACGGTCACCGATAACAAAGGATTCTAAAGGCGAGTATATCGTGTTTTTATGTAATTTATTGTAAGACCTAGTAGTTAGGTAAAATATTGTACCTTGCCTGTACTAGACAAATCTCTTATCATATTTAGCACTGAGTAATCTATTTTTAGATTGTTTCTTGTTTTCTTGCTAATTTTTCTCTATAACTTTCAGCCTTTCTTTCTCTCACTTACCTATTAATTTATTTTCCACAGTCTTATTTTGTATTCTTACATTTATTTCACCTTTTATTTTACATACTTTACTCAACTCTCAGTGCATTATTACTATTGTTTACTATTATTTATATGATTGTAGCTAGGAGATTATTTGCAATTCCATTGATTATTTAGAGTCATTATATACATTTAACATACACAATTCCTTAAAATACATATCTCACACTGTGAGAAACGTCCAGTTTCACACACAAGTGTTAGTTTGGCTCGCTGTGCTTGACGAATAGTGGAAGCACAGTCGAACGCTTGACTAAATTACTTGTTTAATTCACATCACCCACAAAACTCAAGCACCAAACCTACACATTACAAGCATAACACAATCCTGCATAAAGGGCTCTCATACTTCCTGGCTAAGTTTGTGGAAATACTACCGTTCTCCCCCATATCATTTCAGGTCAATCCGTCAAAATGATGACCCGGAGCCAACTGAGCAGGGCTCTAAATCAAGAATTGCAGCTGAAGTTGGCGACCACCCTTGAGGACCTCAAGACTGCCAGAGAGCTCAATGCTCAGCTTCTCCAAGAGCGGAAAGAGAGTGAACAAGAGATAGAAAATGTGAACACTCAAAACAGTCTCTTAAAACGTGAAATGATTGTTATTGACAGGGAGCGTGCAACATTCCATACTCAACGAGATTCATTACACAAGGAAATCACTTCTTACAATGAGTGCATCCGAACACATGAAGCATCACTACAAAAAATATGTGACCTTGAACAGCAGCTTGCAAAGACCCATAATGAACTGCAACAAGTAATCATGGAACGAGAAAACCATGAAGCAGAGCGAACCCTACAAACATCTATGGTACTATATGATGAATTAGTTAGCTGCGATGAATCTCATTCAACATTACACACTATCGACTCAACTAATGTGACTGTAACACACCAATCGAGCGAAATCACCGAATTGAGATTGGAACTAGAGGCCATGCGACAAAAATATCATGCTGCAAGGGATGAGCTTATTCAGCAGGATGTAACCTTTGCAGAAATGTTGAAGATTGCTGAATCCATGGGTGAAATCATAGACAGCAATGACGAAAAACTACAGTTCCTTGTAAAAGCGACACAGCCTTCAGAGGAACGTAGCTGCATACACAGTAGTTGCCTGCTGTGTAGGTCATCTGCAACTCCGGCTTTTCCGGACACTCCGCCTATACTGACCCCTCAAGATCTGCATACGTCTATGGGCCTCTCACCATCTCAGAGACACCTTGGCATGACTATGACATCACCCGCACAGGAGCACACCTCTGTCACTGGTCTGAAAGTGCCCCCAGGCTCTCCTGAAGTGCCAGTGCCCCCGTCCGAGTCCGGAGGTGAGGACTGTCAGCGTTACCAGCGTCCCAAAACACCGGTCTCCACACCTCAACCTAAGAGCAAGGCTACCCGTCGAAGGCAACGTCACCGTTCTGCTCGTCTTCGTCGAGGCTCCGGTCATGGCGCAGAACCATCATCCACTCCTGCAGTGGAAACCGTGTCAGATCCTGCACCTACGTCTAACGCGCTGCCCACGCCGAGCTCTTCCCCTCAGCCCTCTGAGCCCTTGTCGGTTGCTGCGTCAGCGACTGGATCCTCGGCGTCGCAAGGACAAAATACTGTTGTGTTTACAGACACTATTGGAAAAAACTTAGGGCCCTTATTAGGAAATAAACTTGTGCAGAAAGTCACCAATATTTGCATGCCAGGTGCATCTTTCATACAAATTGTAGAACGTTTGCTTAAAATGGAATATAATTTAAATACTACAATTGTTCTGTTAATAGGAAATAGTACAGGTATCACACAAAGTGACCTTATTAAATATCTCGAGCTAATTTTACAGCTTAGGGTTAAAAAAATCATTATTTGTGAATTCCCTTATTCAGAATTACTTACAGGGTCACAAAAAACTAATTTATATAATTTGAATATGTGCATGCACAACTTTTCGGCGTGTCACAGTGACAAAGTGCACTACTTTAAAACGAATATCCACATTCGTAATTTTTCTTTGACAGAAGGTACTTTGTACCTTGCAAATTATTATAAAAAACAATTAGCTACTAAGTTAGCATGCATTTTAGAATGTAGTGAATCTGTTACAAAGTGTGTAACAAAAAATTTTCCAATACCTGTTATAATTGATGGTATTTGTAATGTTAATTATTTACATAATTTTGTCCCTATTGACACGGTTAGTACAAGTACTAACAAAATTGTAAAAAATTCTTTTTAGAATTGAAGACAACGGGAGGGCCGCCTGTATTAAAGTTGGTACATCAAAATATACAAGGCGGCTTTCTCGGCAAAATACTTTCAATCGAGTTGTTCTTAGAGGAATCAAAAACAGATATTTTGTGTGTAACCGAACACCATCTACATGAACATAATATGCAGTTTAATGTGAATAATTTTAGTGTTCTTAGCTGCTACAATAGATTAAAAATACAAAAAGGTGGATCCATGATTCTTGTAAAAAATAATATAAAAGCAAAGGAAAGAAAAGACATTGTAAAACTTTCTGTAGAACATCAAATTGAATTAGCTTGCATAGAAATGAGTACATATATTATCCTCTGTGTTTACCGACCCTCGGGACAAGATTACAGCATTTTTGAAAAAGCAATGGAAGAGGTTTTAAAATTATTATTTGATGCCAAGAAAAAAGTTATTATATGTGGAGATTTTAACGTAGATTTACTAGAAAAATCGATTATGCGCTCAAAATTAATACATTTATTCAAATCATTTAATTTGTCTAATGTGTTCTTAGAACCTACTCGAATTACTCGGGATACTGCGTCATGCCTCGACAATATATTCTGTGATTGCGAATATTCAGACAATAAAGTAATCAACCGCTTGCAGTCCGATCACAGTGGCCAAACTATAACCATTAAACAAAGCGTAAATCAATTGCCCAAAAAAGCTTTTTGCAGGCCTATTACAACTCACAAAGTAGATTGTTTCAAAGCAAGCCTAGAAGTTAAATTAGCACATTTTAATCTTCTCCAAGACGATCCAAACGCTCTCTTTACAGACCTTTTCAACATAGTCTCCAAAGAGTTCGAAAATACGTTTAAGATGCAAAAACTTTCTAACAAAAGTAAAATCACCTTCAGTGACTGGGCGACTCCAGGTATTTACAAAAGCAGAAATCATTTATACGAATTATACGACATAAAGTCCTACAATAATAATGTTAAATTTACTGAATTCATGAAAAATTACTCACGCATCTTTAAATTGGTGTGTTTAAAAGCAAAAAGTATCTACTTAAATAAAAAACTTAAAAGGTCCGATAACAAAGTAAAAACAGTATGGAACATCATAAATACTGAAACTGGCAAAAGTAAGAAACGTGATAACGAGCTTAAGTTAAGTATTAACAATGAAGTCGTTACGGGAGATAAAGAGGTTGCGAATGCCTTTGAACAATTCTTTACTGAAATTCCGTCCTTAACAACTAAAGATTTAAATTCAAGCCCTGGGCTTGCGCAGGATCTTTTAATAGATAACGTACCTCAGTGTCTTTCTGTATTTGCTTTTAAACATATTAATTCATTAACTGTAATTAAAGCATTTAAATCGCTTAACTTGAAAAAAACCGAGGACTTATGGGGCCTATCTGTGAAAGTTATAAGTTCTGTTATTGATTTAATAGCTCCTTATTTGGCATTAATTTTTAATAAATGTGTAGATGATGGTATCTTTCCTGACTTAATGAAGTTTAGTAAATTGATCCCCCTTTTTAAATCAGGCGACAACGGTGACCCATCAAATTATAGACCTGTGTCAGTTTTACCGGTTTTGAGTAAGGTTTTTGAAAAAATAGTTTTTAATCAATTGTTATTTCATTTTAATTTAAATAAGTTGCTTCACTGTGAACAATACGGATTCACTAGAGGGAGGTCAACCACAGATGCAGGAGTTGCTTTAGTTAAGCACATTTTTGATGCTTGGGAAGAAAAGCAGGATGCATTTGGTGTATTTTGTGACCTCTCGAAAGCCTTCGACTGCGTTGATCATGAAACACTCTTATGTAAATTAGATCACTACGGAGTGAGGGGCAAATCTTTGGCGTTAATGAAGTCGTATCTTAGTGATCGTATTCAAAAGGTAGACATTAATGGGGTAAAATCATGTGGAGCATTAGTTAAAATGGGTGTCCCGCAGGGTTCCATATTGGGGCCCTTGCTGTTTTTAATTTACATAAATGACCTTCCCTATTTAATTAAAGACTTAACTAAGATAGTACTATTCGCAGACGACACGTCACTTATTTTTAAAGTTAATAGACGTAAAGATATCCTTGACGACGCGAATACAACTTTATCGCTGGTGCTTGATTGGTTTACTGTAAATAATTTAGTTTTAAACGCAAAAAAGACAAAATGTATAAAATTCACGTTACCAAATGTTATTCAAGTGGATTGTAATTTGCTTTTGCAGGGGTCCAAGCTGGAGTTAGTTAACGAAACTAAGTTTTTGGGCATTACGGTAGACTCTCGTCTTCAGTGGGGTCCCCACATAGAAAACCTATGTGGTAGACTTAGTTCGGCCGCATACGCTGTTAGACGCATAAGGCAAATTACTGATGTAGATACTGCTAGACTAGTCTATTTTAGTTACTTTCACAGCATTATGTCATACGGCATGCTGTTATGGGGTAGAGCCGCGGATACAGACGCAGTCTTTGTTTTGCAGAAGAGAGCAATTCGGGCTATTTATAATATGAAGCACCGGGATTCATTAAGAGAAAAGTTCAAAGAAATCAATATACTAACTGTTCCTTGTGAATATATTTACCAGGTCCTTAGATATGTTAGAAAAAATGTTGAGTCTCTCCCGAGGCTTGGTGAGCAACATTGTAAGGAAACCAGAAATAAGTATAAACTGGCTTTTCCAAAAATCAGACTCGCCAAAGTGAGTACCTCTTTCGTAGGACATGGTATAAGATTTTACAATAAACTTCCAAAAGAGGTCCTTACTTTGTCAGAGAATAAGTTTAAACAGTATATTAAGCAGGGCCTACTGAAAAAGGCATATTATAAAATAAATGAATATTTGGATGATGGTGAAGCATGGTGTTATAGTGATACTGATTTTGATGATAGTAGATAATAATTTAATTAATTAATATAATTTCCTAACTTTTGATTCCTCTTAAGAGTTAACATTAATTAATTACAGACTGTAAAAGGAAATAGACTATATGAGACAGGTAGGCAAAGATATATATGTTTTTCTTTTTTCATTAACCTGAATTCCTGCTGTCTTGTATTTTCTTATCCCTTGGTTAAAGTAGATATAAGTAATTCAATGTATAGTTTAAGTTTATGTTAAAAAAAAGACATGATCTTGCCAAGTTTCTTGCCCGTTCTTCTTAGCAAGACTAATCGAATGGGCGGAGGTAGGCATGTATTTATATACGTAACCTATTACTATGTAGTATATAGGATGGGATTTGGTCGACCGCCTGGATTCGTGCTGGGGGCTCGGTTGGTGATCATTGAACCTTGTTCCTGGTCCCTGGCCGGGTCTCCGGTATGGGTTCGGGCGGTTGATTGGATTTCACCTTGTATAATAATATTTTACCTATAATTTTAATTGTATATATATTGCTACATAAATTAAATAAACATTTAATCTAAGTAGTTCATGTACATTTATTATTTTATTACATATATTTTTATAAGATTAAAATTTGACTTGTGAAACGTGTATTATATATACCTACTTTGCAAAATAAACTTTTTGAATTTTGAATTTTGAATAGGTATTGAACATACAATAAATTATGATATATATTATAATAGGTATTGTACATACAATAAATTATGATATATATTATAATAGGTATTGTACATAAAATAAATTATGATGTATATTATAATAGGTATTGTACATACAATAAATTATGATATATATTATAATAGGTATTGTACATACAATAAATTATGATATATATTATAATAGGTATTGTACATACAATATTTTTTGGATGTTCCCATTTTGGTTTTGTTAGAGCATCAACGTCATTTGATATATGGGATTTGTTGGACATTTTACTGAATGGTTTAGGTTATTATTTCTTTTGTGTTAACGTAATGCGCCCAAGTCCGACCACTAACGCCTTTTGTGTTAACGTAATGCGCCCAAGTCCGACCACTAACGCCTTTTTTTCAAATAAACCGTCCAAAGATAAACGTAAACTATATTTATCTCCTATTTATATAGCTGCTTACTTTAAACGTTATTGCTGAGACTTTCATTATAAGGTATAATTTATCAATATTCATGTTGTCAGAGTATTAAAAAAAAGATCAAAATACGTTTGCGTGTCCTTCTTAAAAAGCTCCAGTTACCGACCGCTTAGTTGAAGTTTTCCTGATACCATCCAGCAAGTAACCTGTTTCCGACCACCATTCTAAGAATTGCCAGAAATGCCATTGTCTCGTAAAAATAGGGTCAAAACTTACTTGAGAAACCAAAATATCAAAATATATAGATTGATTTTTTCAATTGAATAATTTTTTGTTAATTTAGGCTCTAATTATCTTTTGTGGATAGTATATTTTGCATTCGCTATCAAGATAAACTTCATATGTTTAGCGAAATGTATTTTATCTTATTTTGCTTATTTTTTCTATTTTATTCTTAACTAGCTTTTGCCCGCGGCTTCGGCCGCGCAGATTTAGTTTTTGTGTAGTAATTTTTATAGAACGTATTTAAATCTGGTTTGCAGTGTTTTTGGTGCAATTATTTGATCTCCAGGTAAAGTATTTTGGCGGGGCCTATTACCTATTAGTTTTTTTTTTATTCATACTTAAAGTACCTCTTTATATACTACATTAGAAGTTCTGCCCTCAGCTGTTAACACGACCAGGCTGCTAGGTGAGCTCACTCTCGAGCAGGCTACGTAAAACTGGCCGTGCGAAAAGCAGTCCACCCTAAGATCAATTCCTGCTGTTTTCAGTGACTGACCCTGAGACTTATTAATCGTCATTGCGAAAAGGAAAAAATGGAACCCTAATAGAATCACTTGTGTGGCTATCTGTCTGTCCGTCTGTTACAGCCGATTTGCTCTGGCACACATACTTTCAAGAATTTTCATGTCCACTATATTAAATGTCAAAATCGATGCCATTTTCGTAATTAACATCCAAGAAAACCATAAAAACGACACACATATTGATATTTACACATTGCAAAATTTCAACCATATCGCACCCCAACAGGAAATGATGTTATTTCACGTTCATTACGTTGGATTTAGAAATTGTTGTTGTTTTCGTAATCAGCGACCCGATAAACCATACAAATGATACCCATGTTGGTTTTCAGACTTGGTCACCCCATTTCTCCCTTTTAGGGCTTGAATTCTGGAAAAGCCCTTTTTCACGTCCACCACGTTGGATTTTAAAATCGTTGTTGTTTTCGTAATCAGCGACCCGATAAACCATACTAACGATACCCATGTTGATTTTCAGACTTTGTCACAACATTTCCCCCTTTTAGGGGTTGAATTCTGAAAAAAACTGAAACACGTGTTTACTCATTTATACATAGGAGTACTCCTGTGAAGCCTCGAATAAAATAGTCTAACTGATCTTGTTTCCCCATACAAACTTTGGATCCCCGTTTCACCCTCTTAGGGGTAGAGTTTCGAAAAATCCTTTCTTATTCCTTGTTTACATTACAAAGGGAAGCTCTGTGCAAAATTTCAGCTTTCTAGGTCGAAGGGTTTGGGCTGTGCGTTGATGAGTCAGTGAATGAGTGAGTGAGTCAGGACTTCTCTTTTTAACCGACTTCAAAAAGGAGGCGGTTCTCAATTCGACTGTATGTTTTTTTTTTTTTTTTTTTTTTTTTTTTGGCGTTGTTACTCCATAACTCCGTCATTTCCCAACCGATTTGAACAATTTTTTTTTTGTTTGAAAGAGTATACTTCCAGGTAGGTCCCATTTTGGGTTTGGTCATGATCTGATGAAGGTCTTCAGAGATAGGTAGTGGAACTCCTCAGAAAATGACAGCATATCGCTCGAAATTGAGGCAATCGCTATGTACTTGGGTGCTGATTACAAGGTATTACTTGAAAAACGACATTCTTCCACCTGACCTTCGATCCTGGCTTCATCAACATATTCACCATAGAACTCTTCAACGGATCAGAGCACATAACTCGAGATTGCGGCAATCACTGCGTTAGGGTGCTGATTCAAGGGTATTACTTGGAGATTATCAGAATACCCACCTGACCTTCGATCCTGGCTTCATCACCATAGAACTCCTCAACGGATGACAGCACATAACTTTAGATTGCGGTAACCAGTTTGTGTTAGGGTGCTCATTGCAGGGCATTGCTGAAAATTGCCAGCGTACCCACCTGACCTTCGATCTTGGCTTCATCACCGTAGAACTCTTCAACGGATGACAGCACATAACTCGAGATTGCGGTAATCATGTTGTGTTAGGGTGCTGATAGCAGGAAGCTACTCAAACATGGCTACTTATACTCACTTGAACTTCGTTTCAAATAAATACCACGTTTGCAAGAACTACCTATACCTCACAATTTAACCCAGCAACACTAAAAAATGTGAAATAAAATAAACTTTTAACAAAAAAATAGCAACCGACTTCAATAGTAACAGCAGTCATTCACTAAAAAGTTAATAATAATTCTATAAAGACCGATGGTACCCAAGCAACACTTTTGCCGACTTCTTTCTTCCTGAAACATTATGTTATCTAGAAGTCGGCGTATTTCCTACGATATAGCAACATAGAAACCAATATAAGAACGCCGACTTCTAGATAACATAACGTTTCAGGAAGAAAGAAGTCGGCAAAAGTGTTGCTTCGGTACCATCGGTCTTTATAGAATTATTATTAACTTTTTAGTGAATGACTGCTGTTACTATTGAAGTCGGTTGCTATTTTTTTGTTAAAAGTTTATTATATATATTATGATGATGATTTTAAACTGTGATTAGATAATAATGGTAATTTTTATATCTTTTTGAATAACTTATTAATGAAATTCGAGACTACAATGAATTCAAAGAAACAAAAGTGTAGGAACTTGTACTTTATTTATAAAATTAAGGGTCGGAGTTCCACGATTGTGCAAAACAGGGTTCGCGGTTATGGCATATTTAAGAGAGTAAATATTTAAATTTCTAAACAAAATAAATACCACTTACTACCTTACAAGATGAAGTACTGGTTCTTTGAAAAATTCTAATGTATAGTTACTTCAGAAAAAAACAGGAATCTCCAGAAAATCTCTCAAATAGCATTGCGGCGTTATAGATATTGGGATTAAATTAAAGACAAAACAACGACAATACTTATTTCAGATTCATAACAACACGTTAACAAACATTATTACATAAAAAGTTTTCCGATACTATTCAACTATTTTAGGCACTAATTCGCCATACAATTTCCTATGGGCGCGCGCGCTCAAATTACTTCACTATAAAATTGCTTGCGCAAGGCTCCGACAGTCAAGGTGGGAGGTTACGTCTTTTAGATAAGAAAATTCCGCGATGTCGGCTCGTGTACACACACAAAAACATACTGCAGTGGTACCAATTTGACAAAAGTAAGTCATCATCGCTTTGATTTTATTGAATGATGCAAGATGGTGCCAACCAAAACGCTGCAAGTGTTTTCGTATGCGAATATGGATAGCATTTTGTAAGATTTATTAGAGTTTGATGTTTATTCTGGATTCGAAGTGAAGACGTATTATTTTTTTTATTTTATATATTAAATATATTATATATATTATATTTATGTATTTATTATTTATTCTATCCTATATACAAGATGACTTTTTGAGCACCGTCCAAATTCATACTGGAGGCTTGGTAAGTGATCAGTATAATGAAATTTCGACTTCCCATAGTAATTAACTCCCAGTCCTGAGTGAATCACTATGGGGAGTCGAAATTTCATGATGCTAATCACTTACCAAGGCTCGAGTATGAATTTGGATGATGTTCACAAATTTACTTTTTATATAAAATTACATAACAGTCACTCATTGACTGACTCATTGCATTGTAGTTTAGTTGGAAGGACTGTTCTAACATGATAGTGATGTATGCGTATTTTTGTTGACTTTGACCCTAGGGATGGGAAAAATTGATGGAAAAAAAGAAGATGAAAAAGGCGCTAAACCAAAAATTATCTGCTACCTCTCACATTCAGCAAGCTACGCCGTAATTAGAAATACCTATATTTACCGGCCAATACACTCATTGATTTATTCTCAAAATCGATACACAGCAATAACTTTCTATCATGCAGCATCTTAAGAGTATGACATAGCCAAAACAAAAACCAGTTTCGGGCGTGGCTTATTCTTGTTACGTTTGCGCGCGGGGGGAAATTCGTCCCGATCTCAAGGCTCGCGCCTTCCATAGCAAAATTATGTGTATAGAGTGGACGAGGCAGGGTCAAAAGTAATACATATTTTATTTTATCTAATTTATTAGTGTATTTCGATCATCGTCATACGGCATTGATCCTACTTGCTATCACGTTGGGACGTAAATTTATTATGGTCGGCTAAAAGTGGTTTTATGAGTGTTTGATTTATCAGTTGACACTCGAAACATTTCAGACACTCCTTTAGAGATACATAATAATATCGCGACGGTTAATTGTCACCATTACCCATGCTTTAAATATTTTTCGCCCGTTGAGCTGGTTTTACACTTGCGGGAAAATAAATTGGACCAAAAAAAATTGTTACAAAAGTTGTTATTACAAAAATTGGAAACTAACAAATACTCTCAGAAGTAGCCTATCTCAATTATGTCGCTATCTATCTCATTTAACTGCACCACGTCACTATCTATCTCACTGCAGCCTATCTCAATTTGCCTCTCTCATTTAACTACGTTTAACTGCGTAACTATCTCACTCCAACTCATTTTAAATAGCGTCACTATTTATTAACCGACTTCAAAAAGGAGGCGGTTCTCAATTCGACTGTATGTTTTTTTTTTTTTTTTTTTTTTTTTTTTGGCGTTGTTACTCCATAACTCCGTCATTTCCCAACCGATTTGAACAATTTTTTTTTTGTTTGAAAGAGTATACTTCCAGGTAGGTCCCATTTTGGGTTTGGTCATGATCTGATGAAGGTCTTCAGAGATAGGTAGTGGAACTCCTCAGAAAATGACAGCATATCGCTCGAAATTGAGGCAATCGCTATGTACTTGGGTGCTGATTACAAGGTATTACTTGAAAAACGACATTCTTCCACCTGACCTTCGATCCTGGCTTCATCAACATATTCACCATAGAACTCTTCAACGGATCAGAGCACATAACTCGAGATTGCGGCAATCACTGCGTTAGGGTGCTGATTCAAGGGTATTACTTGGAGATTATCAGAATACCCACCTGACCTTCGATCCTGGCTTCATCACCATAGAACTCCTCAACGGATGACAGCACATAACTTTAGATTGCGGTAACCAGTTTGTGTTAGGGTGCTCATTGCAGGGCATTGCTGAAAATTGCCAGCGTACCCACCTGACCTTCGATCTTGGCTTCATCACCGTAGAACTCTTCAACGGATGACAGCACATAACTCGAGATTGCGGTAATCATGTTGTGTTAGGGTGCTGATAGCAGGAAGCTACTCAAACATGGCTACTTATACTCACTTGAACTTCGTTTCAAATAAATACCACGTTTGCAAGAACTACCTATACCTCACAATTTAACCCAGCAACACTAAAAAATGTGAAATAAAATAAACTTTTAACAAAAAAATAGCAACCGACTTCAATAGTAACAGCAGTCATTCACTAAAAAGTTAATAATAATTCTATAAAGACCGATGGTACCCAAGCAACACTTTTGCCGACTTCTTTCTTCCTGAAACATTATGTTATCTAGAAGTCGGCGTATTTCCTACGATATAGCAACATAGAAACCAATATAAGAACGCCGACTTCTAGATAACATAACGTTTCAGGAAGAAAGAAGTCGGCAAAAGTGTTGCTTCGGTACCATCGGTCTTTATAGAATTATTATTAACTTTTTAGTGAATGACTGCTGTTACTATTGAAGTCGGTTGCTATTTTTTTGTTAAAAGTTTATCTTACTCTAACGCGTGTTAAATGGCATTTCTAATGCACGTCAAATAGTTTTACTGCCCGCCACTCTTTCATTCTAAATTCTAATTATTAAAAAAAATACACAGCTCCTTTGGTAGTAACATAGCAATAACTTTTTTTTAAAAGTAATACACAAAATTGCTAGATCATTTGAAAAACAATATTTGATGAGCCGTTATTTAAGACAATTTGCAAAACTAACATAAAATATTTTTTTTCAGGGTGTGGTGTCGAACTGACCTAATTACAAAAAATTGCTCATTAATTGAGTTTTTATTTTTTCTTCCTGATGTTACAGCATTTCAAGGTTTATTTTTGACTTTATCAATAGCAGGACTATTCAGATTTGCGCAACAAAAATGTTATCCTTAGAATTTAGAACTGGTTAGCTTTGACTCTCAAAAATCTATTCGAATTTATAAAGTACCATCAACTCGAAGGCTATCTACTTTTTGCTGAGGTCATAATTTGATATTCTGGTCAGGCATGAGCTGGCCTACCAGCCTTCCAAGGGAAAGCGTTGACTTTTGGGACACCTGTTTACCCTTGGGATAAATCGCCAAGTGTTTAAAATATAGAAATTTATTTGTATCATAGTTTGAATTGTTCAGGTCCCTTTACGCAAAATGAAAAAACAAAACTCTTTTAGGATTAATTTGTTGTCCCTATGTTTGTCTGTTTGTCCGTTTGTCTAGGCAATTTTTCTGCGTAAAATCAATAAATGCCAATATTTACGCCCTGTAAAACATACATATTATAACGTTTTTATGGCCTTTTATTTAACTTTTTCATACAAATTTTCTCCTTGTAAAAATATAGAGATCAACACTTGACACAATATTTTGCATTTGAAAGAAAGCACAGAAAAGAACTGTAGAACAAATAATGTAAAAAATATAAAAACCATATCGTTCTATTCTAAAGGGATTAATAATCTTCTCTTTGTTCAATGTGGCGATAGCTTTGTTTATTATTATTTTTTTTGTTTTTTACTAAGATAACAAATATTTTCATACAAGGTTTTCCTTAAGGGTTATTTCTCCTAATTTGTAACAAAATATTAAGAAATAATTATAACGGTAAAGTACAACTTTTAGCTAAGACAATTTATTGTTAAAAGTTTTCTATATGCATAAACATATTTTAATGATATTATGGTATCTTCAAAATAATTGGGTTTTCCATAAGCGCGATATCGGATTATTTAAGGAATTTACGGCTGATATCACGACGACGGACAAGCCAATTATTTTATTACAATTGTAATATCATTAAAAATATGTTTAGGCATACAGTAGACTTTTAACTATAAGTTTTCTTAACTAAAAGTTGTATTTTTACTAATTGAAATTGTATTTCTCATCAAGAAGTGCAAGATGGCAAGATATTCAAAATAAGTTAATTGAATTTGTGAAATGGTTTCAGGTAAAAACAGTTTTCCATGAAACGGTAACTGTTTATACATAGCAAAGTGTGTAAACTTAGTCATCTTACCATGAACGACGCCTGTATTTCCAGTATAGATAAAAATATACAAACTTGTTGAACTTTGCATAAAAACGAGGCAATATTGGCGATATCCTGACAGCTATTATGATAATGTTTTATAAAATTTTGCTTTTTGGGCTGTATAGAGACGTAGTTAGATGTCACTAGAATATACTAATGAAAAAAAAAATGAAGAAAATAAGCTGTAGACTTCACATTCGGTTTATACCTATTGTATGAATTTTAAGAAAAATCCAGGGGTAAAGGGACCTCTTAAGGAAAACCTTGTATAAAACTATTTGTAATCTTAGTAAAAACTAATTCAAGGAAAAAAATAAACAAAGGTATCGCCACATTGAACAGTATATAATTAATCCCTTTAGAATAGAATAACATGGTTTTCATATTTTTTACATTATTTGTTTAACAATTCCTTTCTGTGTTGACTTTTAAATGCAAAATATTATGTCAAGTGTTCATCCCAATATTTTCATAGTGAGAAAATTTGTATGAAAAACGTGAAATAAAAGGCCATAAAAACGTCAAAAGTATGTTTTTACAGCTCTATAGAGGGCCGTTAATATTGGTATTTATTAATTTTACCCAGAAAAAATTGTCTAGACAAACGGACAGACAGACAAACATAGGGATAACAAATTAATCCTAAAAGAGTTTCATTTTTTTCATTTTGCGTAACGGGACCTGAACATGTACCGACAGGATTATCTACGATCTAATAATTTTGCCATGCACTGTAAATATTTCAAAATAAATTTCTATATTTTAAATACTTGGCGATTTATCCTAAGTAAGGTACCTATATAATTTGCAAAAAACTTCACTTATTGGAGCTGAAATGGTGAGCTAATACTAGAGGGTAATTTCACGAAAAGATCATTGACCTTTGATACAGATCTCAGTTAGTATAAGTTAATTCATTTGGGTATTAATAACGATCAAAAAATTATTCTTTTAGAGTAACATAATATGTTATAATATGTAATAACATATTATGTTATTTTCCCGCATAAAAGTATGAATTCATTCCAAATTCATTCAGTTTTGTTGTTATGACTATGGCACGATGTAGCTAAATCACTCATACGCATATTTTGTTGAGTTTTTAACGGCAGGAATATGATGCTCCTCGAAATATTACTTTATAAAATTAATTTCAATGTCTTTTGAAATAGTTTTGGGAGATATTTATAGCTTGCAAAAAAAGGCACAGGTTCCACGTCTTACGGGCGCCAACGCTAGGCGTAGAATGACAATATCTTACTGCTGCCGACTGCATCAGTGGATTTACGTATTTTTGGAAAAAGGGGGTGCTTTTCTTGACCCGAATAACGCGGTATTTAGAAAATGAATAGATATCATTCACACTAATTTTATTAAAAAAAAACAACAAAATCGATAAGAAGTATAAAATAGAGGGTTACAAAAAAATTCATTGACAGTACAAATATGAATCGATTAACGTGGTTTGTGGAAAATGAATACCTTAAAGTTCAACCAAAAACATATTTTTTTTTATGGCTATACGTAACCTAATTATTGCAACAAAATCATCCGAAAGCTGACATTTTATTTCTGTTTGTATTTGTGTTCCCCTTAAATTAAAATGAAACATTAATAAGTAGCCTGAACGGCTACTTATTAATGTTTCATTTTAATTTAAGGGGAACACAAATACATAAACTTTTCTTTTTCAACTTGTTAACAAGAAATTTTGTACCGAGCGACTGACGTGACGTTTCTGACGAAAATCTGCCTGAAATGACTGTTCATTAGATACCTACTTTAAACATGGACCAAGGTAGCTGTGGTGTGATACTTGAAAGCGCAGGTACAAGTCATATTTTGAAAATATTTGTTAAATGGAACCACGCGCCATCTATACGGCATAGCAAAGATTACGTCAAATAGTTTTAAAAGTCTAAAAATACCCCATTCCTGCTACTAGATGGCGCGAAAAAAATTGCTTCTATTGACTTTTTAGGCTAGCCTTAAAAATACACGTTTGATGAAAACCTCCAGCATGACACCCAATTAGATGCATGCCAAAACATTTAACGCTTAACGTGGAAGTATTATGTGGACGTCTGAAAGAAAAACAGCTTTTTATTCGGTTTTTTGCAAGCGGTATTAGTTCTGCTACTCGACGTCGCGTAGTTATGGCAGCACTAGCGCTTTTGAAAAAGCTGCCACTATTAAATTGATTTTATGACTTTCACATGATTTGCTACAGCTTAAGACCTATACAGGTGTATGGAGAGGATTTTTGCGGGTCACCTGGATATGATTTTGGTGCAATTTAAAGAAAACATAAACTTTTATTGACCTTTTAGGACTAGTTACAAGAATGTGCGTTTTACAATTTCCAGATGATTTGCTACAGTATGAGACTTGTACAGGTGTATGCCACGGGCTGCTGCCTATCACCTGGATATATATCTGGTCTCTTTTAAGGTTCAGCTTTCTTTTAAAATCGTTGGTTAGCTGAAAATGTTGTTTAAACCAAAGCAGCTTCCAGATGAAATCCTTTTACACGGAACAAACAAAAGTGTGTGCCCACGACTGCTGCACATCACCTACAAGTGTCTTTGTGGTAATAAGAAGGCATAAATGTCATTTATTACGTTTTAAAAAACGACTTTTTAATTTGGTCGTGCTATATTAAAACCGGTTCGTTAAAAGTCGTTCGTTAAGACATATGACATATGACATAGCCAAAACAAAAACCAGTTCCGGGCGTGGCTTATTCTATTTTACGATAGCGCGCGGGGGGAAATTCGTCCCGGTCTCTAAGCTCGCGTCACCATAGCAAAAATATGAATAGAGTGGACGAGGCAGGGTCAAAAGTAATACGTATTTTATTTTATCTAATTTATTAGTGTATTTCGATCATCGTCACACGGCATTGATCCTACTTGCTATCACGTCGGGACGTATGGTCGGCTAAAAGTGGTTTTTTGAGTGTTTGATTTATCAGTTGACCCTCGGAACATTTCAGACACTCCTTTAGAGATACATAATAATATCGTGACGGTTAATTGTCACCATTACCCATTCTTTAAATATTTTTCGCCCGTTCAGCTGGTTTTACACTTGCGGGAAAATAAATTGGACCAAAAATTTCTTTACAAAATTTTTTTACTAAAGTTGTTATTAAAAAAAGTGGAAACTAACAAATATTCTCAGAAGGAATGCACCACGTCGCTATCTATCTCACTGTAGCTTATATCAATTATGCCTCTCTCATTCAACCACGTTTAACTGCGTTACTATCTCATTCCAACTCATTTTAAATAGCGTCACTATTTATCTCACTCTAACGCGTGTTAAATGGCATTTCTAATGAACGTCAAATATTTTTACTGCCCGCCACTCTTTCATTCTAAATTCTAATTATTAAAAAAAATACGCAGCTTCTTTGGTAGTAAAATAGCAATAACTTTTTTTTCAAAAGTAATACACAGAAATTGCCAGATTATTTAAGACAATTTGCAAAACTAACATAGGACATTTTTTTTCAGGGTGTGGTATCGAACTAACCTATGTTATTACAAAAAATTGCTCATAAATTGGGTTTTTATTTTTCTTCCTGATGTAACAGCATTTCAAGGTTTATTTTTGACTTTATCAATAGCATGACTATTCAGAGTTGCGCAACAAAAATTTTATTCTTAGAATTTAGAACTGGTTAGCTTTGACCCTCAAAAATCTATTCGAATTTATAAAAGTACCATCAACTCGAAGACTATCTACTTTTTGCTGAGGTCATAATTTGATATTCTCGTCAGTCATGAGCTGGCCTACCAGCCTTCCAAGGGAAAGCGTTGACTTTTGGGTCACCTGTTTACCCTTGGGATTAATCGCCAAGTGTTTAAAATATATAAATTTATTTGTATCATAGTTTGAAATGTTCAGGTCCCTTTACGCAAAATGAAAAAACAAAACTCTTTTAGGATTAATTTGTTGTCCCTATGTTTGTCTGTTTGTCCGTTTGTCTAGGCAATTTTTCTGGGTAAAATCAATAAATGCTTATATTTACAGCCCTGTAAAATATACATATTATAACGTTTTTATGGCCTTTTGTTTAACTTTTTCATACAAATTTTCTCCTTATGAAAATATAGAGATCAACTCTTCACATAATATTTTGCATTTGAAAGAAAGCACAGAAAGGAACTGTAGAACAAATAATGTAAAAAATATAAAACCATATCTTTCTATTCTAAAGGGATTAATAATTTACTGTTTGTTCAATGTGGCGATAGCTTTGTTTATTATTTTTTTTTTCTTTGTTACAAAGATAACAAATATTTTCATACAAGGTTTACCTTAAGGGCTATTTCTCCGAATTTGTAAGAAAATATTAAGAAATAATTACAACGGTAAAGTACAACTTTTAGCTAAGACAATTTATTGTTAAAAGTTTGCTATATGCATAAACATATTTTAATGATATTATGGTATCTTCAAAATAATTGGGTTTTCCATAAGCGTGATATCAGATTATTTAAGAAATTTACGGCTGGTATCACGACGACGGATAAGCCAATTATTTTATTACAATTGTAATATAATTAAAAATATGTTAATGCATACAGCAGACTTTTAACTATAAGTTTTCTTAACTAAAAGTTGTATTTTTACTTATTGAAATTGTATTTCTCATCAAGAAGTGCAAGATGACAAGATATTCAAAATAAGTTAATTGAATTTGTGAAATGGTTTCAGGTGAAAACAGTTTTCCATGAAACGGTAATTGTTTATACTTAGAAAAGTGTGTAAACTTAGTCATCTTAACATCAACGACGCCTGTATTTCTCTCTTTTTTATTTCCAGTATAGATAAAAATATACAAACTTGTTAAACTTTGCGTAAAAACGAGGCAATATTGACGATATCCTGACAGCTATTATGATGGTGTTTTATCAAATTTTGCTTTTTGGGCTGTATAGAGACGTAGTTAGATGTCACAAGAATATACTTATGAAAAAAAGATATGAAGAAAATAAGCTGTAGACTTCACATTCGGTTTATACCTATTGTATGAATTTTAAGAAAAATACAGGGGTAAAGGGACCTCTTAAGGAAAACCTTGTATTAAACTATTTGTTACCTTAGTAAAAAATAATTCAAGGAAAAAAATAAACAAAGCTATCGCCACATTGAACAGTAGATAATTAATCCCTTTAGAATAGAACAACATGGTTTTCATATTTTTTACATTATTTGTCCAACAATTCCTTTCTGTGTTGACTTTTAAATGCAAAATATTATCTCAAGTGTTCATCCCTACATTATCATAGTGAGAAAATTTGTATGAAAAACCTAAAAACCTAAAACGTAATATAAATAAAAACGTCAAAAGTATGTTTTTACAGCTCTATAGAGGGCCGTTTATATTGGTATTTATTAATTTTACCCAGAAAAAATTGTCTAGACAAACGGACAGACAGACAAATATAGGGATAACAAATTAATCCTAAAAGAGTTTAATTTTTTTCATTTTGCGTAACAGAACCTGAACATGTACCGACAGGATTATCTACGATCTAATAATTTTGCCATGCACTGTAAATATTTCAAAATAAATTTCTATATTTTAAATGCTTGGCGATTTATCCCAAGTAACTGTACCTACATAATTTGCAAAAAACTTCACTTATTGCACCTGAAATGGTGAGCCAATACTAGAGGGTAATTTCACGAAAAGGTCATTGACCTTTGTTACAGATCTCAGTAAGTATAAGTAAATTAATTTGGGTTTCAATAACGATCACAAAATTATTCTTTTAGAGTAACATATATTATTTTCCCGCATAAAAGTATGAATTCATTCCAAATACATTCAGTTTTGTTGTTATGACTATGGCACGATGTAGCTAAATCACTCATACGCATATTTTGTGGAGTTTTTAACGGCAGGAATATGATGCTCCTCGAAATATTACTTTATAAAATTAATTTCAATGTGTTTTGAAGTAGTTTTGGGAGATATTTATAGCTTGCAAAAAAGGGCACAGGTTCCACGTCTTACGGGCGCCAACGCTAGGCGTAGACTGACAATATCTTGCTGCCCCTGACTGCATCAGTGGATTTACGTATTTTTGGAAAAAGGGGGTGCTTTTTTTGACCCGAATAACGTGGTATATGGAAAATGAATAGATATCATTCACACTAATTTTATTAAAAAAAAACCAACAAAATCGCGAAAGCGATACCTGAAACAAAATCGATAAGAAGTGTGCAATAGAGGGTTACAAAAAAATTCATTGACAGTACAAATATGAATCGATTAACGTGGTTTGTGGAAAATGAATACCTTAAAGTTCAACCAAAAACATGTATTTTTTTATGGCTATACGTAACCTAATTATTGCAACAAAATCATCCGAAAGCTGACATTTTATTTCTGTTTGTATTTTCGTTCCCCTTAAGGGTAAAGTGAGAGGAGAGGCAGAACGTTTAATCCAGCATTTAAATATCTCGGACGTTAACTACGACATGGCATGGGATATTCTGACACATCGTTATAATAACCCGCAAGTATTATTCACTACTCACATCGAAACTTTCTTAAATCAACCCAGCATCAGTAAGCAGACGTCGCGAAAGATAACCTAAAACCCTAAAAAAATTATGATAAATTATTCCAGTTGCAGTTATAAGGTACCAACTTGACACTTACGTACAAAAAAAGTAAAATTTAGTAATCAGAAAGATCACTCAACACTCTGGTTTATAGGATTTAGATTTTTACCATACGTTGGTTGTAAGCAGCGGTACCTCAGGGGTTGAACGCTGGCCTAGCAATTTTGAGGTTCCAGGTTCGATCCCCGGTCGGATTTGTGCCCGAAGTACGGCGATAGAGCTCACCACCCATCACGTTGGGACGTAATATATTCGTCGGTGAAACGCGGGTGTACTGAGTGTGGATTGTGACTTGACAAGTTCACACTCGGAACACCTCTGACACCCCTTCTGACAAGTTAACACTCGGAACACCTCTGACACCCCTTCTGACAAGTTCACACTCGGAACACCTCTGACACCCCTTCTGACAAGTTCACACTCGGAACACCTCTGACACCCGTTCTGACAAGTTCACACTCGGAACACCTCTGACACCCCTTCTGACAAGTTCACATTCGGAACACCTCTGACACCCCTTCTGACAAGTTCACATTCGGAACGCCTCTGACACCCCTTCAGGTTTTGATGTCGTGACGATACATATACAATGTGTAACAGAAAGGTGTTACCATATTTGAAGAGCTTATTCAGTCAAGTAATCGTCACTGACAGTTATGTCAGTTATCGAGCGAGCAACTAAAGTAAAATGCAAAATTATTGTACCCTAACCCAAAGGAGGCCCCAGGCCCAGACGCGCGAATCCACGCGACATCTCTCTATGTCTCTACTGTGTGAATGTGTGCGTGCGTCAAACAAGATGCGACACAGCTACTAGCCGTTCAGAATTTGTACTGAATACGGGCGTATTTCGTAATACCAAAAATGATGAATGAAAACTTAATGTGTTTTAAATTTTGTTTTAATAATCTGTAACATGATAACATAGGCTATGTTTCTGCTTGAACAATATCATACGTTTTGTTGTTTTTAATACAAAACAAATAAGAAGAAAACGGGTAATTTATGGTGTAAAAATGTGCGAATTGCAAATCGCTGTCATTTCGTTTCAGGTTAGTACTTTGGAAGGAAACATATTCATGAACCTATAAAAATACCGCCTTAATCAGAATAACAGCATAATTTGGTTGAAATATGCTCGAATTGCAAATGATTTTGGTATTACGTTTGTATGGATAATTAATTTTGGACCGGCCTCTTAAGAGTTGATTGTAAAAATATACAATTTGAAAACTATTTAATCACTTCATGACTTTCACCGCATGGAGCTGGATAAGTATTCGCACGTATGTAAGTCACGCTCACATGTAAGTCATGCAAACGAAACGTCAAATGTTACTTACATTTCAAAATCGTTTTTTTTGTTAATATTGTAATTGAAAAAGTACGACGTGTAAACAAGACATCAAAAGAAAGTAATAAAATAATGTGTAATACCTACATACATACAGCCTGTATTTAGAGAAACACTAATAGAGAAAATGTATGGACGTCCCGTCGCAGCACCAACCAACTTCTAACTGGTAGAACTAGGAACTACCTAGATTCTAGGAACGTTTTTCACATTTTGAGTGCGTGTAATTCTTCAGTTTCGTAACAGAGACGGCTCAGAGCACGCTATTTTAAACAATAACGAAACTTCATAGAGTTCAGTTCTACTTGATGTAAAAGGAGTTGCTCAATATCAGGTACTCTTAACCCGACGAGCGTACAGTTGGATCAATATGACCCTCCACATTTTAAATTGCATGTATTTTCTAGACATTTAGGGCAACATTGGTAAAACTCAGCAGCTGGGACTAAAAGTATCCCCTCTGCTTTCCTTTGATAGACGCGGCCAAATGACAAGAAGGTAAATGATGAGCTGTAAGACTTATATTTGAACTAAACTTAAAATGATGAGCTGTAAGACTTATATTTGAACTAAACTTAATATGATGAGCTGTAAGACTTATATTTGAACTAAACTTAAAATAATGAGCTGTAAGACTTATATTTGAACTAAACTTAAAATGATGAGCTGTAAGAATTTTATTTGAACTAAACTTAATATGATGAGCTGTAAGACTTATATTTGAACTAAACTTAAAATAATGAGCTGTAAGACTTATATTTGAACTAAACTTAAAATAATGAGCTGTAAGACTTATATTTGAACTAAACTAAATATGATGAGCTGTAAGACTTATATTTGAACTAAACTTAATATGATGAGCTGTAAGACTTATATTTGAACTAAACTTAAAATATTGAGCTGTATGACTTATATTTGAACTAAACTTAATATGATGAGCTGTAAGACTTATATTTGAACTAAACTTAAAATGATGAGCTGTAAGACTTATATTTGAACTAAACTTAATATGATGAGCTGTAAGACTTACATTTGAACTAAACTTAAAATAATGAGCTGTAAGACTTATATTTGAACTAAACTAAATATGATGAGCTGTAAGACTTATATTTGAACTAAACTTAATATGATGAGCTGTAAGACTTACATTTGAACTAAACTTAAAATAATGAGCTGTAAGACTTATATTTGAACTAAACTTAATATGATGAGCTGTAAGACTTATATTTGAACTAAACTTAATATGATGAGCTGTAAGACTTATATTTGAACTAAACTTAAAATAATGAGCTGTAAGACTTATATTTGAACTAAACTTAATATGATGAGCTGTAAGACTTATATTTGAACTAAACTTAATATGATGAGCTGTAAGACTTATATTTGAACTAAACTTAAAATAATGAGCTGTAAGACTTATATTTGAACTAAACTTAAAATGATGAGCTGTAAGACTTATATTTGAACTAAACTTAAAATGATGAGCTGTAAGACTTATATTTGAACTAAACTTAAAATGATGAGCTGTAAGACTTATATTTGAACTAAACTTAATATGATGAGCTGTAAGACTTATATTTGAACTAAACTTAAAATGATGAGCTGTAAGACTTATATTTGAACTAAACTTAATATGATGAGCTGTAAGACTTATATTTGAACTAAACTTAATATGATGAGCTGTAAGACTTATATTTGAACTAAACTTAAAATTATGAGCTGTAAGACTTATATTTGAACTAAACTTAAAATTAATTAAAACTAATATTGTAAGTGATAATAATGATATTGTTTAGAACTGTTGTTGTATACTATTCAGATTTTACAAGAAAATGTATGTTTTGGTATAATTTTATGATAAAAGTCTTGTGAAATCATTAAAAATTACAATACTTGAACTTGTTTATCTTGATTAACTAATCTTGAAAGTTTTGAAACCATTGGTATACTAGGCATTTTTTTTTTGTAAAAACTTTCTGCCTTACTGACGCTGGGTTAAGAAATTCCTAGATTATTTCAAAATTGCAAATTTAACGACAGTTGTTAAATTTCGAAACTATTTTAACTTTAAAATATGAAGTTTCGTAAGAAATTGCTAGATTATTTCAAAATTGCAAATTTTACGACAGTTGGTAAATTTCGAAACCATTTTATCTCTAAAATATAAAGTTTCGTAAGACATTTCTAGATTATTTCAAAATTCCAATTTCACATCAGTTGTTAAAACTACTTTAACTGTAAAACATATAGTTTCTCATATTTATCTTACAGTGAAAATACAATATGTTAGTTGTGGTAAGTGTTAAATCATTTATTTATTCCGATAGAAATAACAATAAATTCAATAAAAAATGTTTAATTTCAGCGTAAAGTTTTCTTTTTATGTGTTCTATTGTATGTGCACCTAGTTACTTTGTGTACACTTTTTATGTGTTCTATTGTATGTGCACCTAGTTACTTTGTGTACACTTTTTATGTGTTCTATTGTATGTGCACCTAGTTACTTTGTGTACACTTTTTATGTGTTCTATTGTATGTGCACCTAGTTACTTTGTGTACACTTTTTATGTGTTCTATTGTATGTGCACCTAGTTACTTTGTGTACACTTTTCTAACTGATCTTCGTCAATAAGTAGATATTTGTACAATAAGTATATATTTGTACAATTATTAGATATTTGTACAATATGATAAATAACAAAGCATTTGTACTTGTTTAATAGTATATGCAGTCTTATCGGCGAAGCAAGCGCATAAAATTCGTCTCTAAACCGAATCTCTAATGTCACTCCAGCCCCCCTATTATGCATCTTAAGTTGCCAACTGCACAGGGTGCCTATCGTCAAAAACATAGATAAAAACTAAACTTTAAAATTGCTTTTAGTGGGTATTGAACTATTTACGAACTGTGTCGTCACTTCAAGTGCTAACATATCCTTAGACAATCGGAATTCGATAGTATATCTATGTTTTTGATGATAGACACCCAGTCCAGAAGGCAACTAGAGATACATAATAGGCCCGCTGTACAGGTATATATATGTACCTACAACAGGTATGGATATATATATATATATATGTACCTACAACAGGTATGGATGTATTTGGAGAATTCTCCAGATCTTGAAACTGCTACCACAGTGGTGGAGGGGGTAGCTCTGACGTCATAAAGATGGCCGCTGACGGTTTTCAGGGTTCCGCACCCAAAAGGTAACCAACGGGACCCTATTACTAAGACTCCGCTGGCCGTCTGTTTGTCCGTCTTTCTGTCCGTCTGTCCGTCTGTCACCAGGCTGGATCTCATGAACCGTAACAGTTAGACAGTTGAAATTTTCACAGATGGTGTATTTCTGTTGCCGCTATAACAACAAATACTGAAAAATAGAATAAGATAAATATTTAAGAGGGCTCCCATACAACAAACGTGATGTTTTTGCCATTTTTATAGATATTGGCGAATTTGCGACCCTCAAGTGATGGGAGTCGCAAATCCGCCATTTTCGAGAAAATCGACATTCTTTGTTTTATTTAAATATAATAATAATTATGTAAATATTTGGTTATCACAATAAATAATTTTTGATTCTCGTTTTTTTTTTATTTATAAAATTGCGAAATTTGGCAAATATAAAACGCCAAAAAAAATTCTTATTGTTTGTTGGCCTGAAATTTGGCGTGAACTGGTAGCTTAATGATTGGTTGATCACTTTAAAGCTAAAAATCATTCAAATAATTGCAAAACCTTATGTTACATGTCTAAAATCACGACAATAAAGAATTAAAAATTAAAAATTTATTTAAAGAAGGGCTGTTATTATAAAAAAAATGTACGGAACACGTCGTAAAAAGACATTTAAATTACATCTCAGCATCGTCAGCTATCTAAAAGAATACAAAAATGAACAAACAGTACGACCGTTTTTTTTTTCATTTGTTGTAGAAATGGAGTAAGTAAATGATAAAAAAAATTTATGAAAATGAGTTTATTTAAAACATAAATTTATTTTAAAAATTATTTGAAACGGAAGTGCGTAAAAGGCTTCGTGCGTGCATTCGGAATGAAGGAAAACATTTTGATATAATATAATATAATAATAGTAACAGCACTTTTTAAATTTTTAATTCTTTTTTGTCGTGGTTTTAGACATGCAACATAAGATTTTGCAATTATTTGAGAGATTTTTAGCTTTAAGGAGATCGACCAATCATTAAGCTACCAGTTCACGCCAGATTTTAGCCCAAACAACAACAAGACGTTTTTGGCGTTTTTTAATTGCCAAATTTCGCAATTTTATAAATAAAACAAAGAATGTCGATTTTCTTGAAAATGGCGGATTTGCGACCCCTAAGTCATGGGGGTCAAATCACTCCAAATTAATCATAGTTCCTTCCCCCGAGAGGAATAAGAGCAATTTCCAATCACCCTGTATAATAAAACAGTAGAACCCGGTATGTCTGTACATTGAAGAAAAGTAATGAAAATAGAAAGTAATGAAAATAGAACGGGGGTGACCAAAGAAGAGTAATAGAACACAAATCAGCGATTTTTTATATTATTTTCTGTCTGTCTGTCTGTTTGTTCACGCACATCTCCAAAACCACTGAACGGATTTAGATGCTGTTTTTAGGGTTCTGTACCCAAAGGGTAACCAACGGGACCCTATTACTAAGACTCCGCTGTCCGTCTGTCTGTCCGTCTGTCACCAGGCTGTATCTCATGAACCGTGATAGTTACACAGTTGAAATTTTTGCAGATGATGTATTTAAGAAAGAAAGAAAGAAAATAAATTTATTGGCGCGTTTACGAAACAATAAAAAGAACTTATAGCTAACACAGTAGATAAGGTTTATTTAAGTAGGGAGTAATCTATAGATAAAAATAACACGACAAAAGGATGTAGCTCAGCTATGTGCCATCCAAAACATGCTTTGGTTGGCGCTGGTTTTCAGCTACCTCCGTTATAATTGCCTGATAAGGTATTAACGAGTTGTTAACAATTTTATTTACTAAATTGAAAAATCAATAAAAATTGGTATAACTAAATTAAAGAAAATAAACACAAAAACCAAAAATGCGTAACAAGACAAAAAAAAAAAGGTAATTAGTATATACAGATATAGACTTATTAGTAGGGTGTATAGTCTTAAGCATTGTAGGCTTTCCAAGGATGTTTCAAATGTCCAGTGTCCATTTGCTTTTTCATAAGATACTGTTTATACCTAAACTTAAATGTATGGGCTGAGCACTTTTGTCTCAAGGGCCGTGGTAAATTATTCCATATTTTTGCACTTCGGTATGAAAAACATCCTCGGAATCCTGCAAGTTTATGTTTAGGACTATACAGTAGGTTTTGATCCTTTGATCGTGTTCTAAAACAATTAGCATTTTTCAAAAATTTTAATTTTTCAAATAGGTAATTAGGACACTGTTTCCAAATAACTTTTTGGATTACGCAAGCCAAATGCAACTCCCTTCTAGCTTCCATGTTTAAAATTTTATGTGCGTTTAGATAAGGAGTGACGTGGGCGCGCCTCGGTATCTTATAACAGAACCGCGCACACGCATTTTGAACTCTCTGTATAGCATTTGCTGTTTTCCTACATATTCGATAACCATAAACCGCACTGCAATAGTTAAATGGAGACAATACCAGGAGCTCGACCAGGGTTTCTCTTATGTCTTTGGTTAGGTAATCTCTAATCTAAATCTTCTGTTGCCACTATAAAAAAAATACTAAAAAGCAGAATAAAATAAATATTTAAGGGGGCTTGACATGTTTTCTTGCCATTTTTATAGATAATGGTACGGAACCCTTCGTGCGCAAGTCCGACTCGCACTTGACCGTTTTATTTTTATTTTTATCGTAGTGACCCTGTTCAACATATAGGCTATCCATCCATCCCTCAGCCTGTCTTTGTCCACTGATGGACATAGGCTTTCCCAAGATTTCACCACCGTTGGCGATCCTCCTGAAAAAAATGCCCATACTCACACACGCTGGGCAGGCGGGTTGGTAAGCGCAGTGCCGGAACCCTCGCACCAGTGACGCCACTGTCCGTCACTAGTCTGTTTTATAAAAAGGCCGACAATTGAGGATGGATACACCGCCATCAATCAGACCCAGGCATGGTGGGCTACCTGGTTGTGCCTGAGAGCTACCTGGTTGTGCCTGAGAGCTACCTGGTTGTGCCTGAGAGCTACCTGGTTGTGCCTGAGAGCTACCTGGTTGTGCCTGAGAGCTACCTGGTTGTGCCTGAGAGCTACCTGGTTGTGCCTGAGAGCTACCTGGTTGTGCCTGAGAGCTACCTGGTTTTGCCTGAGAGCTACCTGGTTGTGCCTGAGAGCTACATGGTTGTGCCTGAGAGCTACCTGGTTGTGCCTGAGAGCTACCTGGTTGTGCCTGAGAGCTACCTGGTTTTGCCTGAGAGCTACCTGGTTGTGCCTGAGAGCTACCTGGTTGTGCCTGAGAGCTACCTGGCTGTGCCTGAGAGCTACCTGGTTGTGCCTGAGAGCTACCTGGTTGTGCCTGAGAGCTACCTGGTTGTACCTGAGAGCTACCTGGTTGTGCCTGAGAGCTACCTGGTTGTGCCTGAGAGCTACCTGGTTGTACCTGAGAGCTACCTGGTTGTGCCTGAGAGCTACCTGGTTGTGCCTGAGAGCTACCTGGTTGTACCTGAGAGCTACCTGGTTGTGCCTGAGAGCTACCTGGTTGTGCCTGAGAGCTACCTGGTTGTGCCTGAGAGCTACCTGGTTGTGCCTGAGAGCTGTCCTCTTTTTCTCCCCCGAATAACTTCAGGGAGGTTGCTAGTAACATGTTAGTACCTCCACAGTCGAGCTCGGCATCAACTCTACCATCTAGTGCTATATAGGCTATAAGGGAAGTTAGTAAAATAAGACCCAAGCCGAAAACAGGGCAGAGTTGAATAAACGCGGGTGGGTTCACGGGCAAGACCTACTATAATACTTTACGCAATAACATCTGAATTTTAAACAAGTTTTTCGGCCTTGCTTTGTTTGGGATATAATCAGTTTGTGTATTCAATTGAGAGCGCTTTTAATGTTTGTGAAGGAGACTCTGGCGTCTCTCTGAATTCGTTTGTGATAACGAAACCTGAATATGCGTTTTCCTGGATTGAACTCTGGATTGGTCGTTGTTTTACCAACAATAAATAACACGTACAAGCAATAACTGGCTCACAATGAATATATTGCTAATTTACGATAGGTGATTGACATGCGTGTATAAAAATGTTTGAGTGTATCGCTTCACGGGTGAGCGAGCTCTGCCGATTCAAGACAAGCCGTTTTTTCGGGGTACCTCCTTTTCTTCATACATTTCGTCGCAACTCCGCTGCTCTGGTTTGCGGTTGCACCGATTCTTAACATGCCCCCCGGCGTTGAAAGCCCTGCTTTCAACAAGATAGCTGATTATCTTTATCGTCTGTCTGGTTAATCGGAAGGGGACAGATTTTGGTGAATGCTCGCCTTATGACACCTTTCTTGGTGAGGATATCTGCTACTCGACAGACTCCATCCTTGCCAGGAAATACTTCCAAAATGCGTCCGAGACACCACTTCAGTGGTGGCAGGAAATCCTCTTTCACTATTACTAAGGTTCCCTTGTCTAGCTTGCCGTTGCAGGAACGCCATTTAGTCCTTTGTTGTAACTCAGATACGTATTCTTTCATCCATCTGACCCAAAAGTGCTGGCGCATCTGTTCCACGCGATCCCATCGTTGTAGCCTATTCGTATTGACGTTGTCCAACATCGGACTCGGCAATGCAATTAGAGGTCGTCCAACCAAGAAATGACCAGGGGTAAGTGGAGTGAGGACATTGGATACAATGGACGTGAATTTAAAATTGCTTCGATCTGTACTAACGCCGTGTAAAGTTCCTCAAAGGTGAGGTTAGCTTCGCCTAAGACTCGCATTAAATGGAGCTTGAAAGATTTGACTCCAGCCTCCCAAATCCCCCCGATATGTGGGGCATAAGCTGGAATAAATTTAAAGTCTATGTTCTCATTTGCCATGACTTCGGATAATGACTCTGAATTATTTTTAATGAATCTTTGAATTTCGTTTTTGCCACCATGGAACTGGGTTCCATAATCTGTGAAAATTTCGAGCGGTTTTGAACGACGAGCAATAAATCTGCGTAGTGCAGCGATATAAGTTTCTTTGGTCAAATCGGTGACCAATTCTAGGTGTATGGCCTTTGTAGTAAAACAAACAAAGACCGCTACGTATACCTTTATTAGCTTACACCCGCGGCCTTTACGGTCAGCAGCACTTAGAGGTCCTGCGTAATCGATGCCGGTAGTTTGAAGGGATAGCCTGGATCTAAACGCTGCTGAGGTAGGTTGCCCATAATAGGGCTGACAGTCTTAGTTTTCAAATGAAAACACCTAAGGCATTTTTGTGCAACAAATCTAGCTGTATTTCGTCCACCTAACGGCCAAAACTGTTCTCTTACTGACGCAAGCAAAAGCTGTGGTGAAGCATGAAATAGAATTATGTGTTGATGCTCGAATATGAGTTTTGCTATTGGATGCTTGCATGAAATCAAAATTGGATATTTTTTGCCATATTCAAATTGAGAGTTGCTTAATCTGCCTCCGACTCTAATCAAACCGAACTCATCTAAAAAAGGTGACAGAGACAGTATACTGTTTTTGTGTGGTAAGCTTTGTTTTCTTGTTAAGAGGTCATACTCTTCCTCGAATGATTGCTTTTGTGACAATTTGAGCAACAGTTTAAAACTATTTTCGATTTCATCGACGGATAGAGGACCCTTGATTTTTGTATTGTTCCTTTGACAATTGTGTATAAAGCGTAGTGCGTTTGCAAATGCCCTTTTTAGTTTCAATAATTTAGAAAATCTTGTGAATTCAATTACTTCTGCATTATCTGTATTTGCCTCGGATGCTAAAACTACTTTTGGAATGTCTTTTTTCTGATAATCATCCTGATGACTTTGCAAAAATTTGGGTCCTGACCACCACAAATTTAGATTATGAATTTCTGACATGTTTACGCCGCGAGTTAACAAATCTGCAGGATTATTATCAGTGGAAATGTGTCGCCATTCATGATTTTTGGTAAGCTGTTGAATTTCAGCCACACGATTCTGAACGAATTTTTGTTTAAGTTGATTTGGTGGCGTTTTTAGCCAAGCCAAAACTATTGTTGAATCAGACCATAGTACACATCTATATACTGATAGCCTAAATGCTTTAAGCAACTTTTCAGTTAACCTTGCAGCTGTGAGTGCACCGCAAAGCTCCAAACGCGGTATTGTTTCGGGCCTGAGAGGAGCGACCCTGCTCTTTGCGCATAATAAGTGCACGTGTACCTGGTTATCGCTAGTAATACTTCTGACGTAAACGCAAGCTCCAAACGCATCTTGAGAAGAATCACTGAACGTGTGCAACTCGATTTGACTTGGATTTATACCTGTCACTAGACGAGGAATCCGAATATTATTGATCTGAGCAAGGTCTGAAATATATTTTTGCCAAACTTGTGCTAAATTGGATGGAAGTGGCTCGTCCCATGATATTTTCAACAACCAAAGTTTCTGTAGCATGATTTTTGCCTGGATTACAATGACTGTGAGTAATCCCAAGGGATCGAATATCTGCCCTATCTGTGACAAAACTGATCTTTTTGTATGAATTTCGTGAGATTTTGGCTTAATATCGAAATACAAATTGTCTTCTGTTGGCGACCAACCAAGACCTAATGTGTGTGAGGAACCTGGGTCACCTAGATTTAGTTTCTGATCTGAATTTGAATTATTATCAAAATGTTTGATATTGGATCTGATTTTGCGCAAGTTAAAACAGGCGGATGATAGTTCTTGAATGACTTTGTCTCTGATTTCGACTAATTGGTTGGGGGATTGACTCCCAGTGACTAAGTCATCAACATAAAAGTCTTCGCTTATAATCTGAGATAAAACACTATTTTTGCACTCTATGGCCAGTTGTTTCAAACATCTTATCGCCAAAAATGGAGCTGATGCTGTGCCATAGGTCACTGTATTAAGATTGTATATCTTAAGAGAATCACTTGGATTGTCCCTCCAAATAATTCTCTGGAGATGCCACTGCCCTTCATGTATAGCCACTTGCTGATACATTTTCTCTACGTCACCCGTCATGACATAGGAAAAATGCCTAAACCGAATTAGGATTGAAAATAAATCGCTCTGGATTGTGGGACCTACAGCCTGGATATCATTACAAGATACGCCCGTGGTTGTAGGCGCGCTTGCATTAAAAACTATACGGAGCTTTGTTGTTTCACTGTTTTCGCGTAATACGCCGTGATGCGGCAAGTAATATGGGTTTTTCACGTTTTTGTCCACATTTGTGTTTGTATGTATTAGAGACATATGACCTAACTGCCTATATTCCATCATGAACTCCGTATACATCCGCTTAATTTCTGGTGAGCGTTGCAATCTGCGTTCAAGTGCAAGAAAACATTGTCTTGCTCTTGCGTATGAATCTCCGAGGCTGGACTCTGATTTTTTCAAAGGAATAGCAACTGAAAACCTACCATCTGACAGCCTCGTGACATTGTTTACAAAACTGTCTTCGCATAGTTGCTCCTCTGATGAATAAATTGAGAATTTATTATCTGGTGTTTCTACGAGAGTCCAGAACTTAGCTAATTGTTCTTGTATTTGTGTATCGTTGTTTTGTATGAAATTACATGTAATTGAATGGCTCTTTGTTGGCGTGTGTGTTTGACTTAATCCACTAGTGGGACCTGAAATTATGTATCCTAACTTTGTCTGTTGCAAAATGGGACTATACTTACCTAAACGTATTTGGCCTGGTTCTAGTAGATCCCAAAAAATATCTGCACCGAGTAGTATATCTATGCTCGCTGGATTAAAGTATTCGGGATCTGCCAGTGTTATGTCCTTATATATGTTTAATTTTTGCATTTGTGTTGTACTGTTGCAAAGATTAGCGATATTTGGAAGCACCAGCATGGATAATTCCACTGTGAAGTCTGATGTTCTCGATTCAATTAATGCATTGCAACGTCTTGCGATTTTTGAAACTGAATTATTAATGCCTACCACCGACGTAGACGTATTTGTGCATTTTAATTTGAGTTTTTGGTGTAAGGCCTCCATCATGAAGGATGCCTGGCTCCCAGAATCTAAAATCGCCCTTGCTTCATGACGTTGCCCGTCTTTATCTGTAATCATGACTACTGCGGTCGACAGCAACACCCGCTCTGTCACGCTGACTGAAAGTGTTGTGGCGCTGCTGCCTGGCGCATCGTTTGTGTCTACATGTAATACTGTATTGTGTTTTTGCGAGCACTTCTTGCACGGGCCTAATCTACATTCAGCAGCTTGATGACCAGGTCTTAGACAATTTTTGCACAATCTCAGCGACCAGACTGTTCGTGCTCTCTCTTCAGTTGATTTCCCAAGAAAAGACTCACAGTAATAAAGTCTATGTGCTTGATTGCAAACAGGACAACTGGGTGTCCTATACCTACCTGAATAGGCATTTTGATTATTGTGTTGATTGTTGTTTGAATTGTTGTTTGGATTGTTGTTTGGATTTTTGTTTGGATTGTTGTTTGGATTGTTGTTTGAATTGTTATTTGAATTAATGTTTGAATTATTGTTTGAATTGTTGTTTCTATTGTTATTTGGATTTTTACTTGTATTGTTATTCGTATTTTGGTTGTAATTTTTGTTAGTGGTTTGATTATTGCTTATGTTTGTGTACAAGCTTTCACTTGTAAATTCATTATCACTTGTGTTGTCTGTACAAGCAGCTAGCCCCTTAATTTGAATGTTTGTATATTTATTGCTTCCCATACTTATAGTGTGAAGTACATCAGCCCTATCCTTCAAAAAAGATATAAACGTAGCAAGCGTTAAGACTGTGATCGTACTCTTTTTCTCTTCCCATATTCTTGAAGTCCTAGGATCGAATTTCGAACTCATTATAAAAACTATCAATGAATCCCAAGATGTTGTTGGCTCACCAAGTTTTTTCAAAGATCTGAGATTTTTAGAAAATGTGTCAACAAGTTTTCGAATATTTTCTGCGGATTCACGTTTGATTGGTTCCACGAAAAACAAAGCCTGAATGTGATTTTGTATTAATAAACGAGGGTTATCATATCTATCGCATAACTCATCAAATGCAATCTCGTAATTCGAGGCTGTAAAATCTAATGTCCCTATCACCTCCGCAGCGTCACCTTCCAATGCAGCCCGCAGATAATGAAACTTTTGAATTTCACTAATCGATTCATTTATATGTATAAGAGAGCTGAAAGTGTCTCTGAATTCAAGCCATTTGGCGCACTCGCCACAGAATTTTGGCACGTGTATGGTCGGAAGTTTTATACCGCGAAAACCCCTGGTCTCTGTTTCCCTGACCACACTGCCATCCTGAGATTTTCCTGAAACTGACCCATTGTCGTCCAAAACCGGCTTTGGTTTATTGTTTTCATACAGTTCTTGCGCCCGAGCTAAAATTAAAAAATATTTGTTCTCAAAGTCTTCCCTTAAGGCATACTGGGCAGCGGTATCTGTGGCCTCAACACTAGTTTCTATAGAAGTTTGAATATCTTCGAAAGTTTCATACACCTTTTTTAAACATTGGATTCGAAGGTGTAAATCAATGTTTTGAACGTTGGTTAAATTCGGTTTTAAGTTGTTGACAAAATTAATAAATGTTGTAAGGCGACCCTTGGCAGAACCACGTCTGGCTATTAATTCTTTGAGTTCCATTGTGACTTTGCTGACAAAGTGAAACGGAAGCGAAATCTTTAAAAAGGTACGTAACTATAAATTATTATTATTGTAGTATTTATTTATTTTTATTTATTATTATGTCATTCATTTAAAATTCATCACTCAATAAAAATCTACTTAATATTTTAATTTGAACTGACCAAAATAAATTTTACATAAAAAAATTATATTAGCCCAATAAAATGCAAATGACCCATTTGAGAAAATATTATCAAAGGCCAACCCAACTATACCTACAAATTATTGTTCATTGAAAAATTGTTAAATACGACAGTAAATCATTTCACACCATGACCAAAATACCTATTTATTATATGTGGATCACTCATTAAATAGAAATAACTCAATACGATCATTCGCTAAAATATATTTGTCATGTGTAATTAAATGTAAGAAACTATGTTATGATAACTCCGTTATTGGAAAGAGTGGAATGTTTAACTCGACCGCCTAACTATTTAACGTAACTCAAAAATTCATCTTAAATTAATAAAATTGAACCTTAAGCCACTTCAATAGAGTTGACTTGTTTACTACTTGAACTGCATTTACAAAGTTGTATTCATATGGGCGTCGCAACGCCTTGGCGATGAGAACAAAGACAGAATCGTAGGTAATAAGTTACTATGCACTGATTTTAACTCGTAAACAGATCGAAGCGTTTTATAAATTTTGTAATCTTATACGCAAATTGACAATTTGGGACGGAAATTATGGAGAAAAATATGGAAGTTGATAGAAAATTATATTTATGACGTATTAAGGCTGCTATTATGAAAAATAGCAGATAATATCATAAATTATTGAAAATAAACACGGAAATTCACGACATAGAACGGAAATGATTGAGAAAAATATGTAAATTGAATGAAGATTATATTTATGATATATTAAGGCTGCTATTATGAAAAATAGCAGATAATATTATAAATAATAAAAAATAAACACGAAAATTGCTGACATGGAATGAAAATTATTGAGCAGAATATGTAAATTGGATGAAAATTATATTTATGGTATTATATTATGGCTGCTATTAAGAAAATAGCAGATAATATTACAAATTATTAAAAATAAACAAACTTCGTAGGACAATCGAATAAAGCTATATGAATTAAGATTTATGGTAATAAATCAGTACTTATTTGAAATTAATTATAACATTAAATACTGAAATTGATGATATTTGGTTAGGACTCGCTCAATAACTTGCTTTGTCTTTAGTTTTTAGACATCTACGTAGATAATTAAGGCTGACTTATCTTGCACTGATTCCGTGATGGGTACTCCTGGATACGTTCCTGTTTACATTCCGTGATGGGTACTCCTGGATACGTTCCTGTTTACATTCCGTGATGGGTACTCCTGGATACGTTCCTGTTTACATTCCGTGATGGGTACTCCTGGATACGTTCCTGTTTACATTCCGTGATGGGTACTCCTGGATACGTTCCTGTTTACATTCCGTGATGGGTACTCCTGGATACGTTCCTGTTTACATTCCGTGATGGGTACTCCTGGATACGTTCCTGTTTACATTCCGTGATGGGTACTCCTGGATACGTTCCTGTTTACATTCCGTGATGGGTACTCCTGGATACGTTCCTGTTCACATTCCGTGATGGGTACTCCTGGATACGTTCCTGTTTACATTCCGTGATGGGTACTCCTGGATACGTTCCTGTTTACATTCCGTGATGGGTACTCCTGGATACGTTCCTGTTTACATTCCGTGATGGGTACTCCTGGATACGTTCCTGTTTACGACTTCTGGTTTTATGTATTTCTTCCTGTAACTGGCACTGTATACCGTAACTGGCACTGTATACCGTAACTGGCACTGTATACCGTAACTGGCACTGTATACCGTAACTGGCACTGTATACCGTAACTGGCACTGTATACCGTAACTGGCACTGTATACCGTAACTGGCACTGTATACCGTAACTGGCACTGTATACCGTAACTGGCTGGTAGTTTTTATATCCGTATGCCGAAGGACCATGAAGGAGACTCTGGCGTCTCTCTGAATTCGTCTGTGACAACGAAACCTGAATATGCGTTTTCCTGGATTGAACTCTGGATTGGTCGTTGTTTTACCAACAATAAATAACACGTACAAGCAATAACTGGCTCACAATGAATATATTGCTAATTTACAATAGGTGATTGACATGCGTGTATAAAAATGTTTGAGTGTATCGCTTCACGGGTGAGCGAGCTCTGCCGATTCAAGACAAGCCGTTTTTTCGGGGTACCTCCTTTTCTTCATACATTTCGGGGTACCTCCTTTTCTTCATACATTTCGTCGCAACTCCGATGCTCTGGTTTGCGGTTGCACCGATTCTTAACAGTTTGTTTCTGAAAAAAATATGTAATTTGTTTCTTGTAGGGCACGCGGGCGAAGCCGCGGGCAGAAGCTAGTAATATAAATAAGTTTAGAACACATAAAAATTTTTATTGAAATAATTATCTACAGATTTAATATTTTTATTTTGTCATGCTCTATTTCCAATATCTACTAACGTAAAAATTAAATGATTTATATTATATTATATTAGGTCTTTACATATGAAATTGCTGTTTTCTATAGAGAATTTGAAGGAAACTTAATTTTCAGTAATAACATTATTGCATTTTTTTTAGGAATGACAAATTCAAATTATGTAATTAATTATGTATATAAATGTAACAACAATAAGCTAACAGCACTATTAATTGAATTTTTGAAAAGTGTCAACTGTAAAAAACTATTACGAATCTTATCATGGAAATGGATGGCATTTAGTACGAACTGTTTTTGAAGATTTATTTGTTATAATCAAACTGAAAATAAAAACATAATTTAATACGTAGATGTTAAACTTTGAAATCAACTTTCAAACAAAATACAAATAATTAAAATAGCTATTGAATTACAGGAATTATGAACTCATGAATATGTACGAAAATTTTAACAATTTCATAGGTAAAGACCTAGTATTATATATATATTACATATATTACCTTTCTTTAGTTTCAGTGTCACGTTAACAAACAGAATTATAACCCCCACTCCTCACCCGTTAAATTAGGATAACCCCCACTCCTCACCCGTTAAATTAGCATAACCCCCACTCATCACCCGTTAAATTAGGATAACCCCCACTCCTCACCCGTTAAATTAGCATAACCCCCACTCATCACCCGTTAAATTAGGATAACCCCCACTCCTCACCCGTTAAATTAGCATAACCCCCACTCCTCACCCGTTAAATTAGGATAACCCCCACTCCTCACCCGTTAAATTAGCATAACTCCCACTCATCACCCGTTAAATAAGGATAACCCCCACTCCTCACCCGTTAAATTAGGATAACCCCCACTCCTCACCCGTTAAATTAGCATAACTCCCACTCATCACCCGTTAAATAAGGATAACCCCCACTCATCACCCGTTAAATTAGGATAACCCCCACTCCTCACCCGTTAAATTAGCATAACCCCCACTCATCACCCGTTAAATTAGGATAACCCCCACTCCTCACCCGTTAAATTAGCATAACCCCCACTCATCACCCGTTAAATTAGGATAACCCCCACTCCTCACCCGTTAAATTAGCATAACCCCCACTCCTCACCCGTTAAATTAGGATAACCCCCACTCCTCACCCGTTAAATTAGCATAACCCCCACTCATCACTCATTAAATTGAGATAACCCCCACTCCTCACTCATTAAATTAGGATAACCCCCACTCCTCACCCGTTAAATTAGGACAACCCCCACTCCTCACCCGTTAAATTAGGATAACCCCCACTCCTCACCCGTTTAATTAGGATAACCCCCACTCCTCACCCGTTAAATTAGGGTAGCCTGCACTCCTCACCCGTAAAATGAGGGTAACCCGCACTCCTCACCCGTTAAATTAGGATAACCCCCACTCCTCACCCGTTAAATTAGGGTAGCCTGCACTCCTCACCCGTTAAATGAGGGTAACCCGCACTCCTCACCCGTTAAATTAGGATAACCCCCACTCCTCACCCGTTAAATTAGGGTAACCTGTACTCCTCACCCGTTAAATGTGGGTAACCCGCACTCCTCACCCGTTAAATTAGGATAACCCCCACTCCTCACCCGTTAAATTAGGATAACCCCCACTCCTCACCCGTTAAATTGGCGAAGCCGCGGGTAAAAGCTAGTACTTAATAACTTAGAAATACTACGCTAGTTCGTCACCATCTGAGACGTATTGAAACAACATTTGCGCAAGTTTATCGCCTGGAAACAACTGGAAATGCTAACTCAGTTCGTTTCCACCTGAGAGGACGTATTAAACTAGCATTTCTATTTACGCACCCCGTAATGTCCGATTTCGACAATTAATCGAGGTTTTTGCATAAAGTTGAGTATATGCATCTCACTCCCACTTAGCGAGGATTCAATCAATCAATCAATAAACACTCTTTTGCACACAAAATTAAAATAAAAACTTAGAGTAAGTACATGATAATACAGAAGGCAAGGGCGGACTTATTCCTAAAGAAATGTCTTCCAGTCAACCGATGGTATATAGAATTTTACAAAAATTAGCGTATTTGTGTATAAAAAGGATAGTAATCTTCAAGCTTTATATTTAAATATAATACACTAATATTACATACATAATACATAAATACATATATCACATCACGAAAGGTTAACTGGAAGATAATGCTAACTAGCATTAAGTTCGCCTTATGTACAATTTTTATGTGCAATAAAGAATGTTATTACAATTTGAATTATTATTAGAAGTAGGTAGCAGTTATTAAAATCAATACGCTTATATTGAGCGGGGGTCTGACCACAGATTTGCACAGTTGTGGCTGCAACTTATATTGAGCGGGGGTTTGACCACAGATTTGCACGGTTGTGGCTGCAACTTATATTGAGCGGGGGTTTGACCACAGATTTGCACGGTTGTGGCTGCAACTTATATTGAGCGGGGGTTTTACAACAGATTTGCACGGTTGTGGCTGCAACTTATATTGAGCGGGGGTTTTACCACAGATTTGCACGGTTGTGGCTGCAACTTATATTGAGCGGGGGTTTTACCACAGATTTGCACGGTTGTGGCTGCAACTTATATTGAGCGGGGGTTTGACCACAGATTTGCACGGTTGTGGCTGCAACTTATATTGAGCGGGGGTTTGACCACAGATTTGCACGGTTGTGGCTGCAACTTATATTGAGCGGGGGTCTGACCACAGATTTGCACGGTTGTGGCTGCAACTTATATTGAGCGGGGGTTTGACCACAGATTTGCACGGTTGTGGCTGCAATTTATATTGAGCGGGGGTCTGACCACAGATTTGCACGGTTGTGGCTGCAACTTATATTGAGCGGGGGTTTGACCACAGATTTGCACGGTTGTGGCTGCAACTTATATTGAGCGGGGGTTTGACCACAGATTTGCACGGTTGTGGCTGCAACTTGGATGCTGGTGGGAGTCGAAGGCAGCACGGGGTGGCTTGACAAGGAGATCGCCTCTAAGAAGAAGGCGTTCTTGGACAATCTGATCAACACCGTGCCGTTTCACTCCTATGAATCAAACGAGACTATAGGTAAGGTAAGGGGGTGGGGTTATGTTTGTCTGTCACACTTAAATATTTTATAACCGTAAAATGTATACCGTTCTTACACCGGGTATCTCAGTTTTAATCATTCTTTACATCCTTACTATAAAGTTCTAAATAAATTTCATTACCTCTCTAAAGGTCTGAGTAGCAGCATGTCTGCCACATTCCATTACCTCTCTAGGAGTCCGTGTAGCAGCATGTCTGCCACATTCCATTACCTCTCTAGGAGTCCGTGTAGCAGCATGTCTGCCACATTCCATTACCTCTCTAGGAGTCCGTGTAGCAGCATGTCTGCCACATTCCATTACCTCTCTAGTAGTCCGTGTAGCAGCATGTCTGCCACATTCCATTATCTCTCTAGGAGTCCGTGTAGCAGCATGTCTGCCACATTCCATTACCTCTCTAGGAGTCCGTGTAGCAGCATGTCTGCCAAATTCCATTACCTCTCTAGGAGTCCGTGTAGCAGCACGTCTGCCACATTCCATTACCTCTCTAGGAGTCCGTGTAGCAGCACGTCTGCCACATTCCATTACCTCTCTAGTAGTCCGTGTAGCAGCATGTCTGCCACATTCCATTACCTCTCTAGGAGTCCATGTAGCAGCATGTCTGCCACATTCCATTACCTCTCTAGGAGTCCGTGTAGCAGCATGTCTGCCACATTCCATTACCTCTCTAGGAGTCCGTGTAGCAGCATGTCTGCCACATTCCATTACCTCTCTAGTAGTCCGTGTAGCAGCATGTCTGCCACATTCCATTACCTCTTTAGGAGTCCGTGTAACAGCATGTCTGCCACATTCCATTACCTCTCTAGTAGTCCGTGTAGCAGCATGTCTGCCACATTCCATTACCTCTCTAGGAGTCCGTGTAGCAGCATGTCTGCCACATTCCATTACCTCTCTAGTAGTCCGTCTAGCAGCATGTCTACCACATTCCATTACCTCTCTAGGAGTCCGTGTAGCAGCATGTCTGCCACATTCCATTACCTCTCTAGGAGTCCGTGTAGCAGCATTTCTGCCACATTCCATTACCTCTCTAGTAGTCCGTGTAGCAGCATGTCTGCCACATTCCATTACCTCTCTAGTAGTCCGTGTAGCAGCATGTCTGCCACATTCCATTACCTCTCTAGTAGTCCGTGTAGCAGTTAGTCTGCCACATTCCATTACCTCTCTAGTAGTCCGTGTAGCAGCATGTCTGCCACATTCCTTTACCTCTCCAGGAGTCCGTGTAGCAGCATGTCTGCCACATTCCATGAACTCGTTTAGGGTCCACGTAGTAGAACGTTATCCATTACCTTTGTATCTAAAGTTTAGTTTGACTGTGGTGTGCGTAGGTAAAATACATATATATATATATTATAAAATACCGTTTGAGGGCTTTTTTATTTTTTGTAACTTGTATTTTACATAAATATTAATAATTAAATAGTTTTAGGCGCTATATTTCGATCCCTCAATGGGATCGTCATCAGGCGAATAGAAAAACAGAAGAAGAAAAACGTTTGTCTAATAATATTTTTCTATTCGCCTGATGACTCGAAATACAAGATATAAAAATGAATACTGTAGATTATATTATATTAGTCCAGTGGCGTGCACAGAGTTTTTAGACAGGGTAGACATAAAAATTTAAAAGCCTGAAAAGCTTGGTAAAAACTTACCAAATAATCAAGTTAATGTTTGCGTTTTGCCACCTAAAATATCGTTTCGCAATTATTTGTTTTTATCATCAAAGTTTACCAGTTTCAAAAATACACCATTTCTTAACTTTTGTACACACACATTATACAACATGTTGTCACATTGAATAACTTTCACAGTAAACACTGGCACTAGCCATTTTTTTTTACTTCTTGTCATCAATTTGCGTAAACAACGAACGAAAAACAATAACGGATGACGCCCGCCAAGCCACGAAGGCGAACGTGGCATTTTCAGTGTATTTCGTAAAAAGCCGTCGGCTTTTTACACAGTCATTGATTACATTTCGCACACAAACAAGCACAAACTTTTGGATTGTGTGCCATGTATTTACAGTAACGCACACAAACATATACTGTTAGAATATGACCCACACATAGACACCGATAGACACTATTTCGCGATGTTTTTTGGCAACGAGTGAGCAAGCGACTCGGAACTGAGACTCGCAGTTCCCGCTAATGACAATAGATGGCGGTCGGTGTCGCCACATTTTAGCAGAAAATTTATTACGATATGCGTAAAAATGCGTAAATGATGCGTATTTGTCAGAGTAGACAGTCTTTTGTCTTTTTGTTTGTATGGACCGCTCGCCACTGACTGTATCAATACGTCGGAAGAACAGTCTGTGTATAATAATGTGTATTGTGTCTTGGCACGGCAGCATCATTAGATTACGAAGGAAGATTGGACAGGGTCATTGACATGATTAACGGCAGCATCGCCGCCGGGATCGCCGCGAAAAAGCGCGAAGAGGCCGCCGGGCTATGGCTGGAAAAGGTGGTCGCCGACAAAAAGAAGGATTACACGGATGATATCCAGACCACCGCATCACTTGACGACCAGACAAAAACATTTGAAATTAAAGGTAATGGGGATGGGGCTATGTCTGTTTGTCACACTTATTTATATTATCATAAGATTATAAACCGTTCTAACACCGGGTATCTCAGTTTTGATCATTCTCTACCTCCTAACTCTAAAATTCTAAATAAATTTAATTACCTATATTTACCCTAAGACCCTGTTTATCGGACCCCCGCATAACAGTAGACCTGCCACATTTCATTACCTCTCTAATAGGTCCGTGTAGCAAAACGTCTGCCACATTCCGTTACTTCTCTATAAGTCCTGTTTGTGTGTCTTGTATATTGTTATCCGTTATGTTTGTGACTGTGTGTTTCTTGAATAAAAATAAATAAATAAATAAAATTCTATTACTTCTCTAAGGGTTCATGTAGTATCACGACCGTCACATTCTATTACCTCTCTGAGGGTCCGTGTAGCAGCACATCTGCCACATTTTTTATGTACCTTTCTAAATATACGTGTAGCAGTACATCTGCCACATTCCATTACCTCTCCAAGGGTTCATGTAGCAGCACGCATGCCACATTTTTTTACCTTTCTAATGGTTTATGTAGCAGCAGGTCACCCATTATCTTTGTATGTAACTTAGTTTGATCGTGGTCTGTGTAGATATAAAATATCCTACTTTATTTGGAATACTATTAATAATTACTAATCACAGTGTCAACCTGACAGAAGAAAAGTTGGTGTGTAATGATGTATATTCTGTCTTGGGCTGGCAGCGTCCTTGGCGCCTATGCCGGCCGGGTACCAGGATGAAGACTGGGATGAGGAATCGGTGCTACGCCTTATAGACATGATTCGACGCAGCTCGTCCGTTTCGCCCGCCCTGCGGCGTCTGGTGCATGAGCTTACTCATCCTTCGCGCCGATCTTTTGACCCCATGCTTGCCCCGATGCCCATGCGAGACAGCCTAGCCAAGATACCAAGCAAGACCTGGGTACTTATTTGTTTCTATTAATAGCAATTAGAGATAAGATGTAAGAAAAGTGAGGTTCCGTATTCAAATTATAAATATTTGGGCAGAGTTTCAACAGTGAAGATCGTGACAAGACTGCTGTCACTGGCGGATTTGTATTTATACCTGTGACTTCTTCACAGTGACAACCTTCGTGACAAAAAGTACAAAATTAATATCACTACTTACAAAATAATCATAACAACTCAGAACAATAAAAATTATGATATCAAAATTAAAATAATCATCTAAAATTTTTTACCTTTAATCTATTAACTTTATTTGTCGCTCGCGTAAAGAAATTGTTATGGAAATAAGGTACTTAAACAAAGAACATGGTTTTTCGAGCCTTACGAATATATGTCATAATATATTAGATATCGAGCTTTACGACTATGTATATGTGTATGTTACATTATCAGATGTCGGTCAACATATTTTACGAAATTACCCCTTCAAGATAATATATGAAATGACTGTAAAAGCAGATGGACCATATGGGACAGCTAGACAAAGCTATTATATTTTTTTTACCATTGCCACTCGAAAAATAGCGTTTGATTCATCGATCACAGTGAATAAAACCCTCTTTATTCACTGAGTAAAAAAATAGTTATGTACCTATTTGTGCAACAATAATAATATATAAATTGGAATAAATAAATAGACAGTGTACATACGTTAACAATCAAATTCCTTTGCATATGCACTTTTTTGTTTTCTGCGGTAATGCAACTAATAAATTTCGTGTCTTTATGGCCCAAAAAAAGTGTGTGAGAGGAATGCTTTGCTCGACATCAAGAGAAAGCTGAAGGCCACACTTCAAAAAATATAAGTTATTGACATTGCCATGCATTTATATTTAAAATTGCAGCATTTGTTAAGTCTAATTATTTTGAGACATCCAGTAGTCGAAAAATAAAATGATTTTCTCACAGTACTACTCACTTCGGGAACAGCATGTTCGGAATGACTTCAAAGGTTTTAAATATTAGCGGGGTAAGATCATGTGGAGCGTTATTTAAAATGCGTGTCCCACAGGGTTCCATATTGGGGCCCTTGTTGTTTTTAATTTACATAAATGACCTTCCATAAAGAATTTTTATTTAAGATAATACTATTCGCAGACGACACGTCACTTATTTTAAAAGTGAATAGACGTAAAGATATCCTTAACGACGCGAATACAATTTTATCTCTGGTTCTTGATTGGTTTGCTGCAAATAATTAAGTTTTAAATGCAAAAAAGACAAAATGCATAAAATTTACGTTACCACATGTAATTCAAGTGGAGGTTAACTTGATTTTGCAGAGTTCCAAGCTGGAGTTGGTTAACGAAACTACGTTTTTAGGCATAACGATAGACTCTCGTATTCAGTGGGGTCTCCGCATACCTAGAAGCCCTATGTTGTAGACTTAGATCGGCTGCATACGCTGTTATACGCATAAGGCAAATTTTAATTACTTTCACAGCATTATGTCATACGGAATGCTATTATAGGGTAGAGCCACGGATACAGACGCAGTCTTTGTTTTGCAGAAGAGAGCTATTGTGGCTATTTATAATATGAAGCACCGGGATTCATTAAGAAAAATTTCAAATAAATTAATATATAAACAGTTCCTTGTGAATTTATTTACCAAGTTCTTAGATAATAATATATCAGAAAAAAAATTGTTTTCCCTAGGCCTGGTGAGCAACACCGTAAAGAAACCAGAAATAAGCATACACTGATTTTTCCAAATATCTGAAAATGGTATAAGATTTTACAATTTACTTACAAAGGAGGTTCTCACTTTGTCAGAGAATAAGTTTAAACCGTTTATTATGGAGGGAATATTTAAGAAGGCATATCATAAAATAAATGATTACTTAGACGATATTAAAGTTATGATAGTGATCTTTGTCATAACAGTAGTTAGTATAGTTTCCTAACTTATTATATGTTTTTATTGCGAAATCCATCGCTATGAATACTTTAATTGTTATTAGAGTGCATTACAAACTAGAATTCAATCAGAAACAAATTTAAAAGCATAAATATTTTTGAAATAATTCTTCAGGCCAGGATTTGAACTTGCAACCTCCTGCTTACATGACAGGCGCGCTACCGACTGCGCTACCGAGATTCGTATCACAAAACGCCCTCGTGAGCGTTCAAGTAGTTACAAATATTCGGTGTACAGGTATGGTGGAAAAATTTGTCGTTCCAGATACGAATGGTAGCGCAACCGGTAGCGCGCCTGTCATGTAAGCAGGAGGTTGCAAATTCAAATCCTGGCCTGAAGATACTTTATATTCTCTGCCTGAAGATTCCTAAATAATGTTATGATTCCTCTAGAACAAACGTGAATTAGTTAATAGATGAAATGACTGTAAAAGCAGATAGACTAATGGGACAGTTAGACAAAGGTATTCAAGTTTTTTTGCATCCATGACATAATTTATTTAATTAAATTTTATTATAGGTTCACTTTTTAAATTAAGTTGTTGTACCTAATATAATGAAAAAAAAAAGACATGTTCTTGCTAATTCTCTTGCCCTTCTTCTTAGCAAGACTAATTGAATGGGCGGAGTTAGGCATATATTGTTTTTTTTGTTGCATTATATTTATAATATTATTTATTCCTTATTCCTATATTTTTATTTTATTCAAGTGTATTTTTTTAATAAATTTAAGTAACCTCAACATTTATTACTTCCCCATAATATTTTTATTTATTACATTAACCAATAGACATGGATTATTTAATTATATTACATTAAAACCGATCTGTAATAAGTATATCTGATAAACCGACAATACATAAATAAATATATTTCATTTCATTTCACATATTACAAGAAGTTCACCTTGTCTATGACATCCAAAAAGCTGCAGGGCTGTGTATAGCCTTCCAATGTGTATGGAATCCTTATAGGATGAAAGAAATACCTACCATGCTGATGTTTGCTATCCCTTTTTCCCTTGAGCAGTTAATGATGGAGTTGTTGAACGTTTCGTGAACCAAGGAAATACGAAATGTCAATTCACAGATTCTTAATTCAAAACACTGTGGCAACCTCAGAATAAGGAATACAAATAGAAGCCTGGCTAAAATAAGAACTGGGCATTAGCCATTGTACTCATCTAACGTAAATTACTCCTGTGTATGAGTGAATGAAACGACGGACCGCACTTACTTTATATTTTTTCCTGGTGTGTCACTAGATTGAACCAAACAAATGTCAGACGGATGTAATTTGGATGTATTTTAAAAATTATAATACCATCAAATTAAATATGTCTCATCATTGTATCGTTGTGTTGTAATATCGTTCGTTGCGTGCATCACATCTTAATTTGGTGGCATCGAAATGTCTAATGAATTTTGCGAAAGTTTACAGCTTCACCGAGAGAAATTAAATATTTTTGTGCTCTTCCTCTCAAAATTCGTGAAAGTGTGATTTATTATTGTTTGTGTTGATTGTTTTTTTAACATTGTAATAAAATGTCTTGTGCGATTGAAGGCTGTAAATCGCATACAGGAAGAAAAGAAAACAACAATGAAGCAATATCATTTCATCGGTGAGTTCTGATAGTTTTTATGTTAATAAGTTGCAGGATCATACCTAAAACTCAGTAACAATAATAGTAGTTCTTGTAAATCATACTCGTGTTCAATTCTACACCGATATTTGCCTGTTTTATATAGATTTTCTGCCGACTATTAGAGGTTATGTTTTTTGGCATAGTGATGTACTAAAGTCTGTGTGGCAAACTATCGAGCATTGGTTCCCGAGGCAGCCGTGCATAAAGGATAATACCGCAGATTAGTTGCAGCGCGAGTTAAAAGAAAAATAATGCCGAATAAATATTGCTATATTTTTTTGTTACAGATTTCCAAAAAGGGAAGAATTAAAAAGTGAATGGCTTTGACGAATAATTAGACCAAATTGGGCAATTAAAAAAAGCAGTCATATTTGTTCGAAACACTTTACGTCGGATTCTTTTGGACCAAACGAAAATGTAAAATGGAGACGGTTAAAAGGAGATGCTTTACCGACGTTATATTTACCAGATACAGACACATTGGTAACCTTTAAATAATTTTGTATATTTGCATTATCAATCTTGTTTGTAGGTACGTGCTTGTACTATACTATAGTATATTAACTCGATAATTTTTTTAGGCAACAGAACCAGTACCTATGGATGTCTGTGGTGTAGAAAAGTGCATACTTCTATGTTCGCATATCGTTCTGAAAGGCCTGTTCAGAACTTGTACGTTACTTCCGTGATCGACTTCACGAAGAAATTCCGCAGATCAAGACATTTTCGTACTTAGTGGTTGACAATAAAAGTACTTTGACAGGGTAGTTCTATCGTGAAATGAATTTTGGGAATGCTTATTGACTTGAACTGCGCATAATTTGATTTCTTATTACAGGTTATTAGGTATTTTAATCGTTCATTATTTGTTATTAGTTATTATTCAAGATAAGTTGATATTTATTTGATAGAAATAATAAAAAAAATTAAATTACCTCTGTAGTGATTGCGCTGTCATCGCTCATCATTGACATAATATTATTATTACGAATCCTATAAGTCTATGATTATTATGATTTCTATTGTTGCGATTAATTCCTACCTTCTGGATTGAACAAAGACGCGACATCAACGAACATCTATTTGATTGAGTTAAGAGGCGACTTAAAAAGTATCCACTTAAATAGTTTACGGTTGTATCTCTGATACAAGCTACAGCATTTTTTGTACTAGGAACAAGCACAATTTTGGACTTAACTTATGTACCTACCTGCCTACGATATAGTAATTTGTACTTAATAAAAAATATTATGCTAAACGAAAGATATCCTTTAATTAATTCCTTATTTACACAATATAACATGTGTCCCACTAGGGTAGACAGAGACCACTTTGTTATTAATTCTCTTGGCCTCCTTCCAAAGCAAGAGGATGTCACCAGAAAGGTCGGTGCCTCATTCTCTTTTTTTTCACACTTTGATACGATATAATGCGTGGTAAGCAGATTGGTCGTGGTTCATTTCGATTTGGTCTATTTATCGTAGTCAAAAATCGACATTGTTACATCACTAGCAAAGCAAAGAACTAGTGACAACCTACCTAATTAAGAAAAAACTAATACATATCCATCTCTCTCTAACGCACTAGAATGTCGTAAGAAAATCAAGGATAGGTGTCTTTCTCCGCGTATTATTTTAGCCAGGCTTCTATTTGTATTCCTTATTCTGAGGTGGCAACAAACAAATGGGCGGAGGTTGGGATTTAGTCAGCCACGTGGATTTGTGCTGAGGGCTCGGTTGGTGATCATTGAACCTTGTTCCTGGTTACTGGCCGGCTCTCCGGTATGGGTTCGGGCGGTTGATTAGATTTCACCTTATATAATTATAGATTTTATCTATCATTTGAATCGTATATATATTATATTACTTAAATTAGGGTGAGTGTCCATCATAACGAAATAAATAACAAGAGCTAAGACTTACTATGATTTATGCGAGAAATGATACTTGATGAGCCTGATGAAGGTCAGTCTTAATTTGACCGAAACGTCGAGTTTTTAAAGTTTTTAGAGTCGAGAAACGCGAGTCTTTGCTGTTGTTATATATTACGTATATATATTGATACATAAGTTAAATAAACCTTTGATTTAGTTATTGACTTTGCTCACTGGTATTAAGCAGAAAAGGCACGCTTTTCAAACTAGTGAGGTGAAATCGTTATTTGTGTAACAAGAGAGCAAAGATCTTTTTTGTTGCGAGTGCCGAGTTTTAATCCCGAGCAAGTGAAGGATTCTATAATTTGACTCATGACCGTAGCGAGTGATTCTAAATTAGAATCCTGAGCGTGGTAATGGATTCAAAGGCACAAGAAACATAATAAATTTGCTCTCGTGTGACACATACAACTTTTCACCTCACTAGCGAAAAAACACAAGATGTAAAGAATTAGTTAATAGATGAATTAGTTTGTGTGTGAGGCGTAACGTCGTCGCGTAAACGTCTTTACTCGCCCAGATGAAGGCAGTCTAAATCTGCTGAAACTGGTCGGCTTTCCCGATCATAACACGTATTGAGGTGAGCCGTTTTTATATAAATCATGAATTATCCTCAAGTCTCATTTAATTCTATAATGTAAAGAATTCTTATGACTTCGTTCGAAAAGACACTGTCTTTTCGAACAAAGTCATAAGAATTCAATGGTTTTTTTCTTCAAATAATACACCATGTAAAAATATTGCACATATAATAAAGTGTAAGGAATGTTAATTGAATCCCAAAAGCCGTGAAAAATATGAAAATATTCGATAATCCGATCGAAGATGAAAATAATAATCATCACGCGGGCGTTTTACTCGTTTGCGTTTGGGGCGTTTGCGGTAGAAGTTCATTGGTTTATACCACTGACTTCTAGCAAAACAATACATGGACATGTTTTGCCATACAAAATGACAGTTCTGTTTTGTGCCGATTCAAAGCGAACTTATCAGGAACTAAAATTGACACTTGCATATAACGTCATTTTCTCATCTTTATCATTAGTTCCGAGTACGCTGACGTGACTCATTGCGACGATCAGCGCCAAATTCAAATTCAAATTCAAATTCAAATAGTTTATTTTGCAAAGCAGGTATAGATATATACACTTTTTACACGTCAAATTTAATCTAATAAAGAAAATATATGTAATAAAATAATAAATGTACATGAACTAAATTAAAGGTTTATTTAATTTATGTAGCAATATATTTACGATTAAAATGATAGGTAAAATATATATTATACAAGGTAAAATCCAATCAGCCGCCCGAACCCACACCGGAGACCCGGCCAGGGACCAGGAGCCGTATTTTTGAATCGCTCGTTCCCAACCCACGCGCGAAAGCACACACCCATCCCACGTTGCACATCAGAACTTGTCATTTGCAAGATGAGACAGGCATACACCCCCGCACGCGAACCGAATTCGAACGATTCAAAAACACGGCCCCAGGAACAAGGTTCAATGATCACCAACCGAGCCCCCAGCACGAATCCAGGCGGCCGACCAAATCCCATCCTATATACTACATACTAATAGGTTACATATATAAATACATGCCTACCTCCGCCCGTTCGATTAGTCTTGCTAAGAAGAAGGGCAAGAAACTTAGCAAGATCATGTCTTTTTTTTCAACATAAAACTTATGCTACACAATATATGACTTATATCTACTTTAACCAAGGGATAAGAAAATACAAGACAGCAGGAATTCAGGTTAATGAAAAAAAGAAAAACATATATATCTTTGTCTACCTGTCTCATATAGTCCTTTTCCTTTTACAGTCTGTAATCAATTAATGTTTACACCTTAGAGGAATCATAAGTTAAGAAATTATACTATTTAATTAAATTATAACTTACTATCATTATCACTGTAACACCATGCTTCACCATCATCCAAATATTCATTTATTTTATAATATGCCTTTTTCAATAGGCCCTGCTTAATATACAGTTTAAACTTATTCTCTGACAAAGTAAGGACCTCCTTTGGAAGTTTATTGTAAAATCTTATACCATGTCCTACAAAAGAGGTACTCACCTTAGCGAGTCTGATTTTTGGAAAAGCCAGTTTATGCTTATTTCTGGTTTCCTTACAATGTTGCTTACCAAGCCTTGGGAAAGACTCAACATTTTTTCTGACATATCTAAGGACTTGGTAAATATATTCACAAGGAACCGTTAATATATTAATTTTTTTTGAACTTTTCTCTTAATGAATCCCGGTGCTTCATATTATAAATAGCCCGAATTGCTCTCTTCTGCAAAACAAAGACTGCGTCTGTATCCGCGGCTCTACCCCATAACAGCATGCCGTATGACATAATGCTGTGAAAGTAACTAAAATAGACTAGTCTAGCAGTATCTACATCAGTAATTTGTCTTATGCGTCTAACAGCGTATGCGGCCGAACTAAGTCTACCACATAGGGCTTCTATGTGGGGACCCCACTGAAGACGAGAGTCTACCGTAATGCCTAAAAACTTAGTTTCGTTAACTAACTCCAGCTTGGACCCCTGCAAAAGCAAATTACCATCCACTTGAATTACATTTGGCAACGTAAATTTTATACACTTTGTCTTTTTTGCGTTTAAAACTAAATTATTTACAGTAAACCAATCAAGCACCAGTAATAAAGTTGTATTCGCGCCGTTAAGGATATCTTTACGTCTATTAACTTTAAAAATAAGTGACGTGTCGTCTGCGAATAATACTATCTTCGTTAAGTCTTTAACTAAATATGGAAGGTCATTTATGTAAATTAAAAACAGCAAGGGCCCTAATATGGAACCCTGCGGGACACCCATTTTAACTAATGCTCCACTTGATTTTACCCCGTTAATGTCTACCTTTTAAATACGATCACTAAGATATGACTTCAATAACGCCAAAGATTTGCCCCTCACTCCGTAGTGATCCAATTTACATAAGAGTGTTTCATGATTAACGCAATCAAAGGCTTTCGAGAGGTCACAAAATACACCAAATGCATCTTGCTTTTCTTCCCAAGCATCAAAAATGTGCTTAACTAAAGCAACTCCTGCATCTGTGGTTGACATCCCTCTAGTGAATCCATATTGTTCACAGTGAAGCAACTTATTTAAATTAAAATGAAATAAAAATTGATTAAAAACTATTTTTTCAAAAACCTTACTCAATACCGGTAAAACTGACACAGGTCTATAGTTTGAAGGGTCCCCGTTGTCGCCTGATTTAAAAAGGGGGATCAATTTACTAAACTTCATTAAGTCAGGAAAGATACCATCATCTACACATTTATTAAAAATTAATGCCAAATAACGAGCTATTAAATCAATAACAGAACTTATAACTTTCACAGATAGGCCCCATAAGTCCTCGGTTTTTTTCAAGCTAAGCGATTTAAATGCTTTAATTACAGCTAATGATACAAAAATGACAATAATCAATTTGCATCATTATTTGGTCGTCAATAGCCAGCCTGGCTACTTTTATTACTATAGAGGTCAGTTGTTTATCCAGAGTCCATAGTCCATGGCACGGATTCCATACACACTGGGAGGCTATACACAGGATTTCGAGAAGTTTATCTTGTCTACGGTATCGGACAAGCTGTGGGGCTGTGTATAGCCTCCCAATGTGTATGGAATCCATGTAGAGTGAACTAGGTAGCCGCCAAGCTGATGTTTGCTATCTCTTTTTCTTTTGAGGAAAGGATAATGGAGGTTCTGAACTTCTGAACAATTCGCAGCGTTCTTAATTTAAAACACTTTTCTTCACTAAGTAATTATCATCGACTTTTGCTTACTGGTTTTAAGCAACAAAGGCGCGCTTTTCGAGCTAATGAGGTGAAAACTAATTATTTAATTTGTTCATATACTTTCTGGGAAAGGCAAAGGTATCTTTGACCATACAGCCAAGTCTTTATTTTTTTGTTCTAGGTTCAAATAAATGCGCAAATGGCCAAGCCTGTTTTTTTTTTTTTTTTCATTTATTCCAGTGGAGTATTTGTCATTTCTTGTTTCTTACTTCCTAGAATAACTCAAAAGCCCACATCCACTTTTGGTACTTTGATCCAATAGTCAAACAAAAACACAACCACTAGTTTTATATTTCTGCCTGATGAAAGCAATGTCCTGTTGATACTGTACACAATAACAATGAATATTTTGTTGTCTTATTTACCGATCACTTGTAAGCATAATGAAATGTTATTCAATGGTAAAAATCAATATTAATAAAACTAAATTCATGCAATTCTGTAGTTTTAAGGGGACAAAAGAAAATCTTCGAGTACAATGGCGAAAAAATTGAAGTAGATGAAATTATGTTTTTGGACTTAATGACAGACCATCATTGTAATTGGAAACCACATATAAATAATATCTGCACTAAAATTAATAAATTTGTATATGCCCTTAAGAAAATAAGTCTGCATAACCTAGAAGCAGCAAAAGTTGCCTATAATGGCTACATAAATTGAACGTTTCTTTATGGCAACAGAGATGGATAGAGTATTTAAAGTACAAAAACACTGCATTCGAGCAATATTTGGATTAAGACAAACCGACTCATGCCGTGTCACGTTGTGATATTTAATTATCATACCGTTCTTCTTAATCCCCACTAACCCCCTCTCTACCCTGCTCCCGCGCATGTCCCCGCGCGGCCCTCGAGTCATTTTTCTTTCGGCAGCACGCCAGTCGCTTCTACCACCTCAGCGCGACTCCACGCTGCCCGTCGGCGTGCCAGCCGCTATCGCGATAGCGATAGATTACGCCCTAAAATCGCAATTCTTGTGTCCCCATACTTTGGGGAGCAAGTCTGGGACTCACCATCTGGCCAGATTCTCAGCCGGTCCACCTAATCTACGAGGCGTCATCTCTTCCCTTGACGGAGCTGACGCCTACATCTGAACAGGACTACTGGCTGAGCATCCTTGACCTCTGACCTAGAACTACGGCGGCTGCGGTCTCACTGTCGGGACCTCCAAGTACTTCCACTCGACTAGGGGAGTACTTGACCGTAACGAGCTACAACAAAGAACTGATCAGTGTGTAGGGACTTCGACCTACCGCGACCCTCTTTATCTCTTTACTTCTTATTTTAAAATATATGTATTGAACTTTCTTATTGTTTTATTTATTCTTAATTAACTTAGTTTCTTAGGCCTCTTCTAGGCAATCTTTTATGTTACTTAAAACGTAACAGCCGTTCATACTTTAGAGATAATTATATCTTACCTTTATCTTGTTTGTACGTATTAGAAATGTGTTTATTTGTATATAATAATAAACATTTATTTAAACAATAACAAGATATATCTAAGCGTATGGTACGCTCACGACATGAAAATAAATTACACCAGCCTTACGTAAAGCTAACTCTTACATCAAGAAACAGTTACAAATAAATAAAATATATATAATAAGCTACCTGATGTATTTAAAGAAAAACCATGCAATAGTTTTAAAAAACATACATGTAAATATCTTGTAGACAACAGTTTCTATTCCATCAAAGAACATTTAGATTTTAAGGCATAATATCCATAATAAGGTGAATATAAACTTAAGAATAGTTATAGGCTTAGTGAGTTTTAAATTTTTTATAGTTTTATTATTTTTATGTATTTCTGCAGAAGTTTTTTGATGCATCATTATCTTTTAGCACGCCTTTAAATCAGTATAGAAACACAGTAAGAAAAGTAAATATGGGTGTGAAGAGCTTTGAACTATTTAAATGTGAAATCTTTTCCTTTGCAGCATTACGATAATTACTTCTACTACGACGGTCTGGAGTACGATGAAGATGCCGCAATACCACCAGCACAAGATTCTCCAGCCGATAAGGACTTAGTCATAGTTTCAAACCCGGTTGAATCACAACTTCCACATACTATGATAAGTGTGAACAAATTAAAAGACATTTTGTGGGCTCGTGCTCTAGCGAACAGAGAAATGCCTGCAACGGAGAAGTAACTTACATACTTAATATTTATGTACTAAAAATATTTCGAAAGATTCGACTGATGTCTCTTGGTGGATTTTCATCTTTAACAGATGATACATAGATTAAATCTAGAGTGAGTTGACGTCATAAATATGTTCATCACGGATTAACTCTCTTTTTTTATCCTGCAAAGCGGGGCAGGTCGAATTTTCAATCAGCGTATGAATCATCATCATTAAGATTACAAACGCAAGCGGTGTTCACTCATGTACTGGCATGTTCACGCGGTGTTAACTCATGTACTGGCATGTTCACGCGGTGTTAACTCATGTACTGGCATGTTCACGCGGTGTTAACGCATGTACTGGCATGTTCACGCGGTGTTAACTCATGTACTGGCATGTTCACGCGGTGTTAACTCATGTCCTGGCATGTTCACGTGGTGTTAACTCATGTACTGGCATGTTCACGCGGTGTCAACTCATGTACTGGCATGTTCACGCGGTGTTAACTCATGTACTGGCATGTTCACGCGGTGTCAACTCATGTACTGGCATGTTCACGCGGTGTTCACTCATATACTGGCATGTTCACGCGGTGTTCACTCATATACTGGCATGTTCACGCGGTGTTCACTCATGTACTGGCATGTTCACGCGGTGTTCACTCATGTACTGGCATGTTCACGCGGTGTTAACTCATGTACTGGCATGTTCACGCGGTGTCAACTCATGTACTGGCATGTTCACGCGGTGTTCACTCATATACTGGCATGTTCACGCGGTGTTCACTCATATACTGGCATGTTCACGCGGTGTTCACTCATGTACTGGCATGTTCACGCGGTGTTCACTCATGTACTGGCATGTTCACGCGGTGTTAACTCATGTACTGGCATGTTCACGCGGTGTCAACTCATGTACTGGCATGTTCACGCGGTGTTAACTCATGTACTGGCATGTTCACGCGGTGTTCACTCATGTACTGGCATGTTCACGCGGTGTTAAGTCATGTACTGGCATGTTCACGCGGTGTCAACTCATGTACTGGCATGTTCACGCGGTGTTAACTCATGTACTGGCATGTTCACGCGGTGTCAACTCATGTACTGGCATGTTCACGCGGTGTTAACTCATGTACTGGCATGTTCACGCGGTGTTCACTCATGTACTAGCATGTTCACGCGGTGTTCACTCATGTACTGGCATGTTCACGCGGTGTTCACTCATGTACTGGCATGTTCACGCGGTGTTCACTCATGTCCCTCCCTTTTTTTGCTGCCGCTGGCCTTTCCGCTCTTCGGCTACGTTCAGAGATTTCCGGTATTGGAACCAGACTCGACCGGACGTTTGATGCAGTTGTTCCTACTACTGCTGGGTCACGTGTATCACCATGTCTGTCATGGTGACGATAAGTCATGAATCTCATTGAAAGCTTGACCTGTGCCTCCTTACACAGTTAACTAGAAGAGTAAAGTTATCCTATCATTACACCAATAGTTACATAATGAGCCAACTCACCTTTGATTAATTTTTTTAAGCTTTGATTAATTAACTAATCAAAGATTTTAAGCGTCCTACTTAGTATAAGAATTTGTAAAAGTATAATTTGTGTATCATTTGTTGAAGTAACCGTCACTTTGTGCATTAAGTCGTAACAAAAAAGAATATGAACATTATCTTTTTAGTTTGTGGAGGGTCAGTTCATGGTGTGTGGTCGGTACCTAGTTATTACAATTATGTTTGTGGATGGTCGGTTCATATTGTGTGGTCGGTACCTAGTTATTACAATTATGTTTGTGGATGGTCGGTTCATATTGTGTGGTCGGTACCTAGTTATTGCAATTATGTTTGTGGATGGTCGGTTGATATTGTGTGGTCGGTACCTAGTTATTACAATTATGTTTGTGGATGGTCGGTTCATATTGTGTGGTCGGTACCTAGTTATTGCAATTATGTTTGTGGATGGTCGGTTCATATTGTGTGGTCGGTACCTAGTTATTACAATTATGTTTGTGGATGGTCGGTTCATATTGTGTGGTCGGTACCTAGTTATTGCAATTATGTTTGTGGATGGTCGGTTCATATTGTGTGGTCGGTACCTAGTTATTACAATTATGTTTGTGGATGGTCGGTTCATATTGTGTGGTCGGTACCTAGTTATTACAATTATGTTTGTGGATGGTCGGTTCATATTGTGTGGTCGGTACCTAGTTATTACAATTATGTTTGTGGATGGTCGGTTCATATTGTGTGGTCGGTACCTAGTTATTGCAATTATGTTTGTGGATGGTCGGTTCATATTGTGTGGTCGATACCTAGTTATTACAATTATGTTTGTGGATGGTCGGTTCATATTGTGTGGTCGGTACCTAGTTATTACGATTATGTTTGTGGATGGTCGGTACCTAGTTATTACAATTATGTTTGTGGATGGTCGGTTCATATTGTGTGGTCGGTACCTAGTTATTACGATTATGTTTGTGGATGGTCGGTACCTAGTTATTACAATTATGTTTGTGGATGGTCGGTTCATATTGTGTGGTCGGTACCTAGTTATTACGATTATGTTTGTGGATGGTCGGTTCATGTTGTGTGGTCCGTACCAATAGATAGGTATTACGATTATTAATAAGTATCTGATCGAAATATTTGTTACAGAGAAAAGAAAGGAGGTAAGGAATCGTATTTTCTGTTCTCTTTACCCTTTTTTGTAAAATCTGCTCCTGCTTTGGCTACTTACAGAAAAATAATTAATATGAATATATTTTATAAATATATATATATATATATATATATATATATATATATATATATATATATATATATATATATATATATATATATATATACTATTGTAAATTATTTATTAGTATTATATTCACATGTAGATAATTTAATATTTAGGTAACATAAGAAATTAGGTTAATATTAAGTATATATTTTCTTTTTACGACCTACGCCTTATCTTCTATTTTACCGTATCTTCCACCCAAGGTTGTCTGGAAGAAATTGCCGCCAATTGTACCCTCTACATTAAAAACATTTTACATTTTCTTTTATTTCGGTGCACAACAAAGAGTATATATGTTATGTTGTATTGTTCTCTTGTATGTTATTATAAATATTATTATATAACAATATATGTTTTGGACCAAGAAATCAATGATGATGTATCGAAAAATGCAAAATCTGAGAGAAAATTTATGAAAATATTACATTGGTCCCTTAACTGTTGAGCAGAATATGGGTTTTATAAGACGATAACCTTTTGCTTTGCTTAATTTAATAGCCTTGTCCACTCTAAATTAATTTAGTAGACTTATCCACTCTAACTTAATTTAATCGAATTATCCACTCTTACTTAATTTAATAGACTTATCTACTCTAACTTAATTTAATAGACTTATCCACTTAAGGGTACGTAGATAGCGTTAGTAGTATTTTTATATGAATAATAATATATTGTTATACAAGGGAGGTAAGTAATCAATTACACCCGAGTGAGCGAAGCAAGTGCAATCCTCTACTTTTCATCACTGATGCAAAGAAATAAAAAACAATAATTTATACTGTAAGGTGTGACTCCTTGATGGAACTTCATTCTAAAACTAATGAAAGTCTTCTTGTACGAGTTCCACTATTTTATTTCTATGTATTTTATTATGAAATAAAATAGTGGAACTCGTACAAGAAGACTTTGATTAGTGTTAAATAAAAAACAACTTACAAAATGTTATACTTTCTTTTCAGTCCGCCACTTGATAATATCGTCATAGGTATCGATTCGGCATAACACGTCTTAACTTATTTGACAGGACTAACCTTATTTTAAGCGTCCTGTCTTTTTCTTTCTTAATCGAAAAGACAAGGACAGAATGCTTAAATTAAGTTTAGTCCTGACAAATAAGTTAAGATGTGCTTCACCGAATCGGTACCATTGGTTCACAAATATCTCTCTTTTGAAATCGAAGGTAACAGGTTTTCTACGACTGCCTTTACCTGCAGTTTTATCGATTCAGGCGTCAAATGAAAATCATTATTACCACTTGTATTCATATATTTTTTTCGTTATAAAATATATTTCCAACAACGTTTTGCGTTATAAAATATATATTACCAACATTATTTTCTTTTTTTTTTCATGCAATTTTCTTGCTAGGAGAATTTCTCGTACCTATGGGATCAATTAATTATTTGTGTTCTTGTTAAATAAGTGTTATAAAAATTAATAACACTGGGTTTCAAGTACGTGTAAAATGGGAACAAAATTAAAATGGTGGTCAGCAGATGTAACGCAATTTTTTTTATTCTTTTTATATCAAACAAACAAACAATATTTTTTTGTTTAATGTTGAGATACTCAAATATCTGACTTCTTTGAGACTTTCGGGCTTTAGGAACCAAATTTTCATGTTTCGATATAGTCAATTGGACACTATACTTTTCATGTTTCGATATGGTCAATTGGACACTATACTTTTCATGTTTCGATATGGTCAATTGGACCCCATACTTTCAAGGTTTACTAATCTATCTAAGTAATATCACAAGCTCAATCTAAAAAAATATAAATAGGTACCTAAACTAAAGAAAAAAAAGACATTAAAATATTCTTGACAAAATATCACCTGACGACAAACATTTTCAGCATATCACCTTACACGAGTATGTAATAAATTTCTTATCTTTCACATTACATACAAGAATTTCTTGGCTGTAATTTGGTAAACATTTATGTAAATATGTACTTACATCAAAATGGTCCTCACAACAAAACGCTGTTGTTTTGGGAGACAATTCATCCCTTCTGATGACTGTAAACCATTGCTTTAGCAGATTAACGTCTTGCGGTACCATTTTAAATAATTTTTAGGTGTAGATATTGATGTTGATTGACATTTTGGAGCAAAACGGCGGTTAAGGCGAATGGATACGCCAACTGCGATTTGGACCTGTCTTTAAAGGCCTACTCCTCCCACACGGGTGGTCCAAAAACTTTCATAAAAATATATGATAGGCATTATAGAGTCAAAAATAAATTTTAAGATTCATAAACTGTTTTTCTTTTGTAAGTTTTGACAAAAAAATCGAAAGTCATCGAAAGTTTCACATGATTAACACAAGAACTCTCTTACTCCTTCCAAATGCCTTATGCGATTTTAATTATTATTTCACCAAATTATAGGAAATTTTTAGTTCAAAAATTTTTTTCCGTTCATGGCGTCCATGTGAAAAGTATTATTTTCTCCTATTTTGCGCTAGCCGGAGACGCAGTGGTTGCCGTAACAGCCACTTTTCAAGGCACGCTGAAATGAACATTATTTCAATGTCGTTTCCGTTGATATTTGTACCGACACATATCGAGTTGCTTATTTAGCGTGGTCATACGTCTTAAAAGACTGCTGTTTAGATAGATAGAGACATTTAGATAGAGACATTTTACGTACTGCTCTCTCCGGGTGCTGTAATAGTTTGCCTGTGTACAAGCGCAGACACAAGCTTGGTATAAGTGGTCTGTGTACAAGCGCAGACACAAGCTTGGTATAAGTGGTCTGTGTACAAGCGCAGACACAAGCTTGGTATAAGTGGTCTGTGTACAAGCGCAGACACAAGCTTGGTATAAGTGGTCTGTGTACAAGCGCAGACACAAGCTTGGTATAAGTGGTCTGTGTACAAGCGCAGACACAAGCTTGGTATAAGTGGTCTGACGTCATATCTACACTTACATTATACTTAACACACACCTTTTTTATTCTTTCTTTGTGCATGTTTCAGTTTTACTTGTAATTAAATGTAACTGTACTTTTATTATTAGTTAAAATATGTTTTTCTTTGGTCTAGTAGCTTAAAACAATTGTAAATAAACGTGTTTCTGTGTAAATTTTCATCTGGTATCCCGCGTGACAGACTCACCAGTGCGGGACCCGTTGTGTTATTGTAATTTATCTGGTATCCCACGTGAGAGACTCACCAGTGCGGGACCCGTTGTGTTATTGTAATTTATCTGGTATCCCACGTGACAGACTCACCAGTGCGGGACCCGTTGTGTTATTGTAATTTATTTGGTATCCCACGTGAGAGACTCATCAGTGCGGGACCCGTTGTGTTATTGTAATTTATTTGGTATCCCACGTGAGAGACTCATCAGTGCGGGACCCGTTGTGTTATTGTAATTTATCTGGTAGCCCACGTGACAGACTCACCAGTGCGGGACCCGTTGTGTTATTGTAATTTATCTGGTATCCCACGTGACAGACTCACCAGTGCGGGACCCGTTGTGTTATTGTAATTTATCTGGTATCCCACGTGACAGACTCACCAGTGCGGGACCCGTTGTGTTATTGTAATTTATCTGGTAGCCCACGTGACAGACTCACCAGTGCGGGACCCGTTGGGTTATTGTAATTTATCTGGTGGCCCACGTGACAGACTCACCAGTGCGGGACCCGTTGTGTTATTGTAATTTATCTGGTATCCCACGTGAGAGACTCACCAGTGCGGGACCCGTTGTGTTATTGTAATTTATCTGGTATCCCACGTGACAGACTCACCAGTGCGGGACCCGTTGTGTTATTGTAATTTATCTGGTATCCCACGTGACAGACTCACCAGTGCGGGACCCGTTGTGTTATTGTAATTTATCTGGTATCTTACGTGACAGACTCACCAGTGCGGGACCCGTTGTGTTATTGTAATTTTTATTTTCTTATATAAAATTTATTTTCGTAAATAAATTTTTATGATTTGATATTAATAGTCCATTACATACTACTACTCGCACATAACACATATTCATAGTCCATTACATACTACTACTCGCACATAACACATATTAATAGTCCATTACATACTACTACTCGCACATAACACATATTAATAGTCCATTACATACTACTACTCGCACATAACACATATTAATAGTCCATTACATACTACTACTCGCACATAACACATATTAATAGTCCATTACATACTACTACTCGCACATAACACATATTCATAGTCCATTACATACTACTACTCGCATATAACACATATTCATAGTCCATTACATACTACTACTCGCACATAACACATATTCATAGTCCATTACATACTACTACTCGCATATAACACATATTCATAGTCCATTACATACTACTACTCGCACATAACACATATTAATAGTCCATTACATACTACTACTCGCACATAACACATATTAATAGTCCATTACATACTACTACTCGCACATAACACATATTAATAGTCCATTACATACTACTACTCGCACATAACACATATTCATAGTCCATTACATACTACTACTCGCATATAACACATATTCATAGTCCATTACATACTACTACTCGCACATAACACATATTCATAGTCCATTACATACTACTACTCGCACATAACACATATTAATAGTCCATTACATACTACTACTCGCACATAACACATATTAATAGTCCATTACATACTACTACTCGCACATAACACATATTCATAGTCCATTACATACTACTACTCGCACATAACACATATTAATAGTCCATTACATACTACTACTCGCACATAACACATATTCATAGTCCATTACATACTACTACTCGCACATAACACATATTAATAGTCCATTACATACTACTACTCGCACATAACACATATTCATAGTCCATTACATACTACTACTCGCACATAACACATATTAATAGTCCATTACATACTACTACTCGCACATAACACATGTTCATAGTCCATTACATACTACTACTCGCACATAACACAAATTAATAGTCCATTACATACTACTACTCGCACATAACACATATTCATAGTCCATTACATACTACTACTCGCACATAACACATATTAATAGTCCATCACATACTACTACTCGCACATAACACATATTAATAGTCCATTACATACTACTACTCGCACATAACACATATTCATAGTCCATTACATACTACTACTCGCACATAACACATATTCATAGTCCATTACATACTACTACTCGGACATAACACATATTAATAGTCCATTACATACTACTACTCGCACATAACACATATTCATAGTCCATTACATACTACTACTCGCACATAACACATATTCATAGTCCATTACATACTACTACTCGCACATAACACATATTCATAGTCCATTACATACTACTACTCGCACATAACACATATTAATAGTCCATTACATACTACTACTCGCACATAACACATGTTCATAGTCCATTACATACTACTACTCGCACATAACACATATTCATAGTCCATTACATACTACTACTCGCACATAACACATATTCATAGTCCATTACATACTACTACTCGCACATAACACATATTAATAGTCCATTACATACTACTACTCGCACATAACACATATTCATAGTCCATTACATACTACTACTCGCACATAACACATATTCATAGTCCATTACATACTACTACTCGCACATAACACATATTCATAGTCCATTACATACTACTACTCGCACATAACACATATTCATAGTCCATTACATACTACTACTCGCACATAACACACGTAGATCTAAACCTCTTCTGATATAAGCTTATAAAAGCAGCGTCGTCGTCGTAGAAATACCTACGAGTGTATTTGTATTTATTTCAGTATTTTTCTCTCGTATGACTAGATTGATGGATGTAGAAGACGTGTGACAAGATCGTTGCAGATGCAAATCTGTAGTCTTTGTCTACCCCTCTGGGAGACAGGCGTGAGTGTATGTTATGTGTGTATGTATGTTTCCCCAAACATTTAAATTACTTAAATATTAAAAAAAAATACTGTAAACACTAGAAAAATATCGTATGAAAAATATATAATTTGTTGCTAGCGACAGAGAACTTACACCACGTTGAGTTACACGCATTCTTCACCCAAAACTAACACCACGTTGAGTTACACGCATTATACACGCAAAACTTACACCACGTTGAGTTACACGCATTCTACACCCTAAACTTACACCACGTTGAGTTACACGCATTCTACACCCAAAACTTACACCATGTTGAGTTACACGCATTCTACACCCAAAACTTACACCACGTTGAGTTACACGCATTCTACACCCAAAACTAACACCACATTGTGTTACACGCATTCTACACCCAAAACTTACACCACGTTGAGTTACACGCATTCTACACCCAAAACTTACACCACGTTGAGTTACACGCATTCTACACCCAAAACTTACACCACGTTGAGTTACACGCATTCTACACCCAAAACTTACACCACGTTGAGTTACACGCATTCTACACCCAAAACTTACACCACGTCGAGTTACACGCATTCTACACCCAAAACTTACACCACGTCGAGTTACATGCATTCTACACCCGAAACTCTTCCCAAACGACTTTCACCAAAAAAATACCCTTAATTATTTTGTACCATACAAAATTCGTAACATAAGAAACCCCCTACATTTAGGAGAAAATTCATTAAAAGGAACACTGTCAAAATGGAATAGTCCACAGCGCATGCGCGCGCTGCCGTAGAGTAAAAATATAAGCTGAAAAAAATATATATTTCCCTCCTTTGCCCGGCCGCAATATTGTTTTGTACTGTATTTGATAATATTTTATAAAAAACTCATTGCTATAAGACAGGATTTCTCAAAATGGGATACGCGAACCCCCAGGGGTTCTCCAGTTGATCGTGATTCGTGACAAGATTTACGTTATGGCGGCTGACTGGCTAGCTCGCGCGGGCAACATGAAAATTAAGCAAAATTGCTATCATATTAACTATTTAACAACATAACTTTGTGATTGTATTATCTTTAAAATTTAAATAAAAATCCTTTTATGGCAAGATTGTTTTAAAGAGATTCGCAGTTGACTGGGAAGCTTTATGGGGTACGTGGGGCTGCAAGTTTGAGAAACCCTGAATATAAGGTTTATAAATATATTATATTTAACTTTTACGAGCTTTTGATTAGTACTATTATTAAAACAATTAAAAAAATTATAACTCGATATATTTCGGCCCTCGGTATGTTTATTATTATTATTATTATATATATATATGATATATATATATTTATATATTTCGACTGATTATAAGGTTTTTTTACAATGCATGTGCTCGTAAAGGCCCACTTTTTATGCATCAAAACCGAACAGAAAATCGACTATTTTGCCCTAGGGCTTTATTACATTTTTTTTAATTTATTTACGAGAAATTGGCTAACCCGCAGCCTTTCCTGTGTACCGTAAATGTTATACTTTTTTTTCCACTGTTTAACGGCTCTGGATGTATCCAATCATAATTGAGCAATTAAGCCAATCATAATTTAAAGTTCACAAGATTATATTTGTTATATTTCCTCACACTATGCATTGAGAAACGTAGTATGGTACGCGGCCGTAAGAGCAATAAATTACTCGGTTACGTTTAAAATACTCGCTAAGCTCGTGTTTTAAATCGTCCTCGTAATTTATTCCTTTTCGCCCTTGTAGCATAAACTACTGTAAACCACATACATAGACTAAAAGGTAAGTTCCCTTTGCCTTAGAATATTGTATCTACTCCTGTTAGGATCAGGTGATTAATAAGATCATTGCAACATCAAAATCAGTTTTACAAGTACATAGGTATTGTTTATCCGATGTTTTAATATTACATTATAACGCCTTGATTCCGCGCTGTGATTGGCCCAATTCGTTATTACACCGCTAGAGAGCCAATCAACAACAGCGACGAGAAATAAGTCACGCCACCTTTATCCTTATAGCTTCTAATTGACAATCAGGCATCATTACCGTACGACGCACCTGAGATTCATGAATGAGTGTTCGTATTTTCATTTTAGTGAAATTGTTAGTTGTTATTATTATATATGTTTTCTTGCACTTTTTATATTTTCAACACCAATTATTACCAGCTAATCGTAGGCAGTCTAAAATTAAAAATATGGTTATTTTGTTTTCAATGCAAGTGCTCGTAAAGGCCCACTTTTTATGCATCAAAACCGAACAGAAAGTCGATTATTTCTTTATTATTATTATCATCTTTTAATTTATTTAAAATGGTTGGCTAACCTGCAACCTTTCCTGTGTACCATAAATGTTATACTTTTTTTTCTCTGTTTAACGGCTCTAAATACAGTCCTTTTGAGGCAATCATAATTTAAAGTTCACAAGATTATATTTGTTTTATTTCCTCACACTATGCATTGAAAAACGTAGTATGATACACGGGCGTAAGAGCAATAAATTACTCGGTTACGTTTAAAACACGAGCGTAGCCTTGTAATTTATTCCTTTTTGCCCTTGTAGCATAAACTGCTATTAATATAACATCTTATATGCTTAATATAAATATTGAAAAGAAAGAAACATGTAGACACTTCTTTAAACCTGATCTTGAAGCAGGGCTGTAGTAATTCGACTCTGAATTTGAGGTAGGGCAGCATTGGTTACAGGTAGGGCGGAAGTCAAATATTTATCATAATTGATCCCTCGAAGCACGGACTCCTAAATCAATCACCATGTATATCACTGACCTCTAGGAGAGAGCATGAGCATGTATCTAATAACTATTAAATCCTCAATGATGAAGAACAAGAACAAGATGGTTGAACTTCCAGATTTGTATGTAGAGATCAACGCCTGAGTGAGAGTGAGGTAATAATTAATTGTTGGGTGATACGAGCAAATAGATACGACCAAAAATAACATTTAGATTATATTGCTTCTGCAAACTTATTACGATAATTAACATAATAATAAAAAATATTTAAAACAGCTGAATTCTACGATTCGCCATGATATTAAAAATGCGAAGTACTTCGTTCAGATCAACTGATTTTGTTCTTTTTTTTTCAAAGACCAGGAATACCATACCAGCCATTCTTTCGTGACCCATTGACAGCCTTTGAGGTCTATTTATTGCAGTTAAAGTTGAAAACGTAGATTCGCACACTGCAGTGCTACATCCTATGGTCGCCACAGATGCAAACAGTTCATATGTATCTTTGAACGCCTCTCGTTGCCTGTTACAAAACTTGCAATGTATTTTTCATTTTACCCTCGTCTGCCCTCGTTATGACTCAAGTAAGCTTTAACCACACTAGCCTCTTCTCTTGATGGAATTTTCAGACCTGAAAAATTTGTTAAAAATGTAAATTGAACATGACAAATATTTTAATTATTAATTTATTTCAAACTTATCCAAATTTTTCAGCGAAACCATTTTATCTACATCTAACTCATCGAGACTCACAATCGAATTGATAAGATCATCGTTGTCCGAAAACCTTCTTTGTAATTCAGCAATTAGTACAATTAGAAATATACACAGGAAGGAAAGTCATTGCAGCACAAAAGTAACCTCTAAAAATTTAAGATTGTTTTTTTTGTTATGAAAATTTATCATTTTTAAATCATTTATTTCACAAAATATGTATTTTTAAGGTAGGGCATTGTGATTTCAAGCTAGGGCATTGCCCTACAATGCCCCCCCCCCCCCCCTAGCTACGGCCGTGTTTGAAGCCGAAGGTTGCAGTGTCACTGTCTCAGGTCTTTAATAAATTAGTTTAAACCTGATCTTGAAGCCGAAGGTTGCAGTGTCACTGTCTCAGGTCTTTAATAAATTAGTTTAAACCTGATCTTGAAGCCGAAGGTTGCAGTGTCACTGTCTCAGGTCTTTATAAATTACTTTAAACCTGATCTTGAAGCCGAAGGTTGCAGTGTCACTGTCTCAGGTCTTTATAAATTACTTTAAACCTGATCTTGAAGCCGAAGGTTGCAGTGTCACTGTCTCAGGTCTTTATAAATTACTTTAAACCTGATCTTGAAGCCGAAGGTTACAGTGTCACTGTCTCAGGTCTTTATAAATTACTTTAAACCTGATCTTGAAGCCGAAGGTTGCAGTGTCATTGTCTCAGGTCTTTATAAATTACTTTAAACCTGATCTTGAAGCCGAAGGTTGCAGTGTCACTGTCTCAGGTCTTTAATAAATTAGTTTAAACCTGATCTTGAAGCCGAAGGTTGCAGTGTCACTGTCTCAGGTCTTTATAAATTACTTTAAACCTGATCTTGAAGCCGAAGGTTGCAGTGTCACTGTCTCAGGTCTTTAATAAATTAGTTTAAACCTGATCTTGAAGCCGAAGGTTGCAGTGTCACTGTCTCAGGTCTTTAATAAATTAGTTTAAACCTGATCTTGAAGCCGAAAGTTGCAGTGTCACTGTCTCAGGTCTTTAATAAATTACATTAAACCTGATCTTGAAGCCGAAGGTTGCAGTGTCACTGTCTCAGGTCTTTAATAAATTAGTTTAAACCTGATCTTGAAGCCGAAGGTTGCAGTGTCACTGTCTCAGGTCTTTATAAATTACTTTAAACCTGATCTTGAAGCCGAAGGTTGCAGTGTCACTGTCTCAGGTCTTTAATAAATTAGTTTAAACCTGATCTTGAAGCCGAAGGTTGCAGTGTCACTGTCTCAGGTCTTTAATAAATTAGTTTAAACCTGATCTTGAAGCCGAAAGTTGCAGTGTCACTGTCTCAGGTCTTTAATAAATTACATTAAACCTGATCTTGAAGCCGAAGGTTGCAGTGTCACTGTCTCAGGTCTTTAATAAATTAGTTTAAACCTGATCTTGAAGCCGAAGGTTGCAGTGTCACTGTCTCAGGTCTTTAATAAATTACTCTGTGCTTCATAGACCGTACGGTCTGTGGTAACTCTATCATATCGAGTACCAGCATGATACACTATGTGAGGGGGAGGACAAAATGTAACTCTTGAAAAAGCCGGCCCACTTTGGCGAAACTTGGCAGGTTATGTACATGAAAAAAAAGTGGGGTTAATTTCATATCAAATATCGCATGAGGTACCAGCATCAAACTTTGTTCATACAATAACACTCGATCAATAGCTAGAAAAACATGTTGCTGCCAAAGAGTCGGCCTGGCCGCTTAGTCTGTTCGAGTGATTTTAGAAGCCCCATTCGGGCTTTGATTAAGACTGTACCTGAGCATGACCAACTCCTGGCTATCTAGGATTCGTTTGAAGAAATTCGGGCTCTCCTAGTATTGAAAAAAAAAAATTTGGTTTATTAATCTTTTCTCTAGGGATCTTACGTATAAACAATGTACTAAGATTTATACTTTTGTAAAAAAATATATTTTGCTCCCTCTTTTTTTTGATTTTCAAACGTTTGCTTCAAAAACGCGGTTAAGAGATCAACTTGATTTTTTTTTTCATAAAATATGAGTGCATGCATACTACGCCACAACGCTGGTATTCTGTTACAGCTATTAGCTAAAAACACACCAATTTGTTGTTTCGCTGCGTGATCAATAGCATTAAGCGTCCAAGAAAAAGAGGCCAAAGAGCCAACATACAATCGCCTCTATGAAAAGCAAATAAAGTCTTTGCCATTAGACTTTATTGTGCTGGACGGGTAATAAAAAAGTTGCTAGGGTATGCCATCCTCTTAACAAAGCATTCCGGGGTAGTTTTTATCTCATCGGGTACCAGCATGCAACCAATGTATTATAATTTTCATTGTTTAACGATTCTATACGTGTACGTTTGCTAAGCATTACCTTAGAAGTGGTAGGGAGAAGATAAAATTGTTTTAAGAACATGTTAATAGAATTATAATAACGTTCGTATGTATATAAATTATAATAACGTTCGTATGTATATAAATTATAATAACGTTCGTATGTATATAAATTATAATAACGTTCGTATGTATATAAATTATAATAACGTTCGTATGTATATAAATTATAATAACGTTCGTATGTATATAAATTATAATAACGTTCGTATGTATATAAATTATAATAACGTTCGTATGTATATAAATTATAATAACGTTCGTATGTATATAAATTATAATAACGTTCGTATGTATATAAATTATAATAACGTTCGTATGTATATAAATTATAATAACGTTCGTATGTATATAAATTATAATAACGTTCGTATGTATATAAATTATAATAACGTTCGTATGTATATAAATTATAATAACGTTCGTATGTATATAAATTATATAATAACGTTCGTACGTATATAAATTATAATAACGTTCGTATGTATATAAATTATAATAACGTTCGTATGTATATAAATTATAATAACGTTCGTATGTATATAAATTTTAGTGTAAAATTCAAACCCAAAAGGTTCATATTTTGTTACGGAGCTTCAAATCACGTAATGTTTAAGTAGTATCCGATAACAGTAAATTAATAAAAAATAAAAAATACTTACAAATTGTAGGCAAACCTCGTTAAAAATTAATAAGTTTTAATTAGTAATTTTCATTAAAAAATATCGATTAATTTCCTACCTCCGTCAATTTAATTTTTTACATAGTTCCGTTCACTTGTATTCTACAAATAAAACTCTTCAGACTTAAAATGCAAATTATGAGTCTTAATTATTGTTTTATTTTTGTGTCCTTCTTTTGCTATGTTTGTTGTAGAGATTTCTATATGGGTTTGTTCAGGAAGGACGACCACCTTGTATCACATGACACACTGTTTAAACCAAGATTGCCCTTCAAGTTTGCAACCGCCAAGTACGGCAGGGTGTTTCAGTGTCCGGTGAGCATTTCTATCTCGAATATTGTATTTGTTTTTATTTATTTCTTGTATTTTGTGTTTTGTATCTGTATCATTTAGGTGATTGGTGAGCCTTTTTTTTATCCTTGAAATAATATGTTTTATTTGAAAAACACATATTTATTTAAACAAAATAAAACTTAAATAACATTATAAACTAGACCAAGTATAAATAAAACTTAAATAACATTAAAACTAGACTACGTATAAATAAAACTACCTACGAATATAAAAGTGAACATAAATAAAAAATTTGAAAAAAAAAAAAAATGTCTACTTCAGACTAAATAAAAATGGAAGCCAAATCACTACCATCACCCAGTACAAAACAGGCTGGGGGCATTACCTCGCTGAATTGCGGGGCGTAATCTTTGCCCAAAACAGGATCCAGCTCTTGGATCCCCTGAAGCATCTACCAGGCGCGACGATTCTGACCCCCAAGGCCCGAAGGTTTCTACAGTGAAGGGAACAAAATGGTAACTTTGTCCCAACGCTGTGTATCTCCACCTCTTCGCACCTTCCGATTTTTTTTTTTGTAAAATTTCTATTATTTTTATTTAACACCCGAATTGTTTTAACCCTACAGTAGTCGCGCAGTATATAGAAGCGTTTGTGGTCACGTGGATTACATATGTAGGCCAATTTATAAGTAACAAAAAACAAGTTGTATCCTTTTATTATTTATTATTCAGTCTTAAGTGTTTAAATTGAAGCTTTTTTTTTAAAAAATCGTAACAGACAAAACATACCTCCTCTGGTTTACAAAAAAAAATAAAAACAAAATTGACTCTTATTTGGTTATAACAATCACACTGTCTGACTTACTTATAGTTATTAGGAATTGTGTACCTTATTATTATAGCTACACAGCTCCTGTGCCTCAACCGCACGCGACCGATGTCCGCGCAACACCGAGCGCATGCGCAATGTATCTGTCTTCAACTACACTGAGCGTCGAAATGATCACTTAAACAGATTTAATTTGTTTTAAGGTCTTGTATGCGTGGATTACATATGTAATCCACGCGACCGCTCTAGGGTTAATAAGAGTTTACTATAAATAAAATAAATAATAAATATTGCTTTATTGTGCGCAAAAGTCGTTCCCAAATTGTAAAATTGTTCATCATTTTGAGGCCGAAATAGAAAGTCAAATATAGGTGCGAAGACGAGCGGAGAAAATGTTTACATGTAAATACACATTGTTAGCCGAGCGAAGCGGAGCAGAGCGAGGCGACCCTCAATAGCTCTAACAGAATAACTATACTGCCCTCCAAAACATAACAACCGTTTATCGAAAATGAGTTATTAGTATATTCAGAATCAGCGTCATGAGATCTATAATGTTCTCTTAGATTACCTAACTCTTATAGAAATGAGTTATTAGTATATTCAGAATCAGCGTCATGAGATCTATAATGTTCTCTTAGATTACCTAACTCTTATAGAAATGAGTTATTAGTATATTCAGAATCAGCGTCATGAGATCTATAATGTTCTCTTAGATTACCTTACTCTTATAGAAATGAGTTATTAGTATATTCAGAATCAGCGTCATGAGATCTATAATGTTCTCTTAGATTACCTAACTCTTATAGAAATGAGTTATTAGTATATTCAGAATCAGCGTCATGAGATCTATAATGTTCTCTTAGATTACCTTACTCTTATAGAAATGAGTTATTAGTATATTCAGAATCAGCGTCATGAGATCTATAATGTTCTCTTAGATTACCTTACTCTTATAGAAATGAGTTATTAGTATATTCAGAATCAGTGTCATGAGATCTATAATGTTCTCTTAGATTACCGAACTCTTATATAAATGAGTTATTAGTATATTCAGAATCAGTGTCATGAGATCTATAATGTTCTCTTAGATTACCTTATTCTTATAGAAATGAGTTATTAGTATATTCAGAATCAGCGTCATGAGATCTATAATGTTCTCTTAGATTACCTTACTCTTATAGAAATGAGTTATTAGTATATTCAGAATCAGCGTCATGAGATCTATAATGTTCTCTTAGATTACCGAACTCTTATAGAAATGAGTTATTAGTATATTCAGAATCAGCGTCATGAGATCTATAATGTTCTCTTAGATTACCTAACTCTTATAGAAATGAGTTATTAGTATATTCAGAATCAGCGTCATGAGATCTATAATGTTCTCTTAGATTACCGAACTCTTATAGAAATGAGTTATTAGTATATTCAGAATCAGCGTCATGAGATCTATAATGTTCTCTTAGATTACCTAACTCTTATAGAAATGAGTTATTAGTATATTCAGAATCAGTGTCATGAGATCTATAATGTTCTCTTAGATTACCTAACTCTTATAGAAATGAGTTATTAGTATATTCAGAATCAGCGTCATGAGATCTATAATGTTCTCTTAGATTACCTAACTCTTATAGAAATGAGTTATTAGTATATTCAGAATCAGCGTCATGAGATCTATAATGTTCTCTTAGATTACCTAACTCTTATAGAAACAAAGATACCATTTTCATAAGGAAGGCGAGTGCCATTTTTTCAAGTTCGACCCCATGCATTACCACCATAAGTATCATTATTGTTTTGAAACAAACATTTTCTTTCTAAAATATAATATTTTACCAGACATTCTACCGTAAGTAACTAAAGCGCCGGTAATTTAGTACATTTTATTCATTTCTAATAAAAAAGACTACACATTATAAAGGTTACTGCACTTATATTGTTTATTATTATATATTAGGTGACTTTGATTTATTTAGCCAAATTCATACTGGAGACTCGGTAAGTGGACAGGACAAATGTTCAATTACCATTTTTTGCAAAATACGAAACATTTTATTTGTGGCGCTCTACTTGTTTTAAGATCAACCACGATTCAAATAGTCTTAAAGTAATATGTAGCTTAAACGTAATCTTATTTTAACATCAACAAGAGGAGATCCCTAAAGTATTTAAATGTTAGTAGTTAATTTAGATAGTTTTTGTCACTTAGAGGCGTCTTTGTAATTGAGAAAGTGACCACAAGTTCTATACTCAAGAGCCTTTATGAATTTCCTTTGTACTCATTCGGTCGAGGTTACATTTCCATTGTAATGTGGACTCCCACAGTACTGGCGAATTCTAAAACGCTACCGACATACGCAAAATATAAAGTCTTATAAGTAGAGGCATTTTTAAAGGTTCTTAGTATCTTGCCTATAATTTTGAAAGCTTTAGTCACAATATGATTGAGGTGAGCTTTGAAACTTTTTGTAGCATTAAGGATTACATCCAAATCGTTAATTAGTTCAACACGTTTAAGTGAAGTACCAGCAAGTTTGTAATCAAACATGATTGGGTTATGTTTCCTTGAAAAAGTGATTGAGTAACACTTATCAATGTTTAAAACAAGGTGATTTACTCGACAAAAGTGATTAAGATAATCAAGTTCATGTTGAAGTACGTGACAATCACGGAGAGATTTAAAAACTCCAAATATCTTCGTATCGTCTGCATACAGGAGAAAACGAGAGGGATTTACAAATTTATCTAGATCATTGATATAAAGCGTAAAGAGAAAGGGACCCAAGTAAGATCCGTCAGTAAGTAAGATAAGGTGATGACATTGGTTTCAATGCTATGGCCATGTACAAAACCATGTAGTTGTGGCAATATAAGACTTGAAAAAGTAAAAATAAGTTGCTGTGTGATAATCTTTTCGAAGATTTTATCAAAATGCACAGTTTCGAGATGGGACGGTACTTTGCGACATCATGTTTTTCGCCACTTTTAAAAATTGGAGTAATAAAGGCTTTCTTCCATACGAGAGGGAAATGTCCTGCAGATAAAGATTTTTGAAAAATAGTACATAACGGTACAGACAACTCCTTTACACATATTTTGATAAAATATGGATGAATGTCATCGGGCCTAGCTGCTTTGTTTGTATTAATAGCTTCAAGATATCTCAGAACAACATCAAACGATAAATCAGCTGAAGAAACATCAACCGGTGAATTGGAAAAAGATTCTGAAGCAGTTGATTGTGTGTTATTATCACCAGGCTCGAAAACAGAATGGAAATTTGCTTATATCGTCACCACTAGTTGAAGATACTCATTCATAAAACATTGTTTCGGGGACCTCGTTACAAGACTTTTTAGCTTTTATGTAAGTTCAAAAATGTTTTGGGTTACGATTGATATTGTCTTCGGCTGAAGGTATGATATTTTTGAAACACCCCTCTTGAAGCTTTTTCTCTCTTGCCCTTAGCAGCTGGAAGATTCGGTAGTCGCTGGGATTACCATGCCCTTTCCACAACTTGTGATATTTTATTTTTTCTTTAATAAGTATACCATAAATGGTAGCCGGTGCTCGAGGAGACTCGACGACGTGGTACGTGTAATCTAATTATATCCTGTAGTTTCACGTCCTCAGTACTCATTCCCAAGAGGATATTCCAATTAATTGACGAGAGACACATCTTAACTAATGAAAAATCTGCAGAGTGAAACAACAGCTTCTCCCGCACCTTTTCTTTCAATATTGGGTTGTAAGAAAATTGTAAAGAAATATCGAGAGATATGTGATGGCAATCAACATTTGTCTGAAGGACAGAACATTCGGCCACGGAGCAGTCAAGGTTGGAAAAAATTAGATTTAAAATACGGTCATTATAATTTTTACAGAAGTTAAATTGATTTGAGCTTGACAAGGCCATGAAATCGAAAATTGTGCTAATATATTTGTCACCAGATGGATTAGTTACATAGAGATGATTTGATTCAGGATCAATATCCCATGAAGCATATGTAACATTGAAATCACCGGTAATAAAGAAGAGATCGTTAGGGTTTTTGCTAATAAATTCAACCTTATCCAAAAAGGTCTTCATTAAATCATGATGATTCTCACCATGTGGAAAGTAAGCGCAGGCAACATGCAGTCGTTTAGTTGAGGTAGGTGCTTTGGTAGTGACGTCACTGGGCGGCAGCGCTGTGGGGAGGATAACGGTCATCCACAGTTCCGGGGCCGGCGCAGGTACACTCTATTCGCGCCGCACTTGCACATGCAGCCTGCGACGCACCGTATAGTATAGTATAGTATAGTTAGTATAGTATAGTATAGTATAATATAGTATAGTATAGTATAGTATAGTTAGCCTACATTTTCTTTTGCGTTTTTAACTGAAACCATTGAATCTTGTTACTGACCACTTACAGTCTCCAGTGTAAATTTGGCTACATCATTACGTTTTTTAAATCCATTAATCACCTCATATAATATTATATAAACTCTTACATATTTTATAACTTCTTTTATTTAGATGCTGAAGATATCTTTTGTTGTTGAATCGAAATCATAACATTCAGGAATCTAATCAGATGATGACACGCATGCACTTCCATAATACGGACGCATGCGGAATGTTATTTTTCTTTTATTATATACGTATTTATTTTGTGTACTTATTATTACTTTAATAAATTTTTGTAAATTTTATGTAAATTTTTGAAACTATTTTCTAAAATATTATTAAATATCATGTAAATATTTGGTTATCATAATACACATTTTTGATTTTTGATTTTATTTGATGATGATGATGTTGAGGTGGGACGCCTGCTGCGCTCAGGCGGATGGTTGGCTCTCTATTTGGAGCTATTTCATCCAATTCCCATTGCTTGAGCTTTGGTATCCTAATGATCCAGGGGCGTTCCTTCCTCAAATCTTCCGCTTCTTTTAATAAATCTAAGTATATTTAAGTACTCAAGATACTTGAGATCTTCCTCCTTGATGTGGTCATCACCAAGCATCTGCCATCTTTTGCCAGAATATATGAAACATTCTCCTAAGTAATGTTTAGTCGTTTTGCTCCTCAAAGCAGTGCGGACATGAGGGATTCTCATGCACCTTCATTATTGACAGATGTCTGTTCAGCCTGCAGTGGCCAGTTAGAATACCTACCAACATGCTTAAGTTGTCTTTGCTTAGGTTAAGAATATACCTACTTATACATAAATTACTTTTTTGTAGACTATAGTTGAAAGAAAGATCTTCAACTGTCGGCAGCCCTCGATGTTCCTCCATACGTCTGCTGATTTTTCTGAAACCGGGCGCCTTACTACCTTGTTAGTGACATTTGCAGGAATAGAAAGCCTAGGTTTGGGTCCTATGAACCTGTTCTCTGCACCTTCTCTAGCTAATTCGTCTGCTTTTTCGTAACCTTCAATGCCTGCATGCCCTGAGACCTAGACTACTATTATTTCAGTTTTTTCACCTAGATTATTGAGCGTATTTTCACACTATATTATCAAAGCTGATTTAATCACTGGATTTTTAAGCACCAAAAGTGCTGCTTGGCTGTCCGAGTAAATAAATACTGTTTTCTCGTTTAAATCCTACCTTGAGAGTACCATACTGGCGCATTCCATTATGGCAAAGGTTTCTGCCTGAAATACGGTAGCTAAGGTACCTAGTGATAAGGATGCGCTTCTTTCTTCTTCGTCAGGTATACAAAAACCAGCTCCTGATAGTCCTGTATTACCTTTTCTTGAGCCATCTGTATAGCAGCTAATGCTCTGTCGGTCTATCAGTTTCAGTTATTCAGTTCAGTATTAGTTAGTTTCAGTTATCAGTATCTTCCAGTTTTCTCTCGTTCTTATATGTATGCGATATCTTTTATTGAATGATATTTCTTTCTTAGTTAGGTCATTATTGGCCAGTAGCATTTCAAAGTGACAGCCTGATTTATCTGCTATGGAGGCATACCCCTTGTCCATAAAGTTGCCCTTCCATTCTTTGTTTATTTTCATTCTGTACCATTGCTCGGTAGCTCTCTTCTTAACCTCAATATGCAAAGGGTTTAGGCCTGTTATCACTTCCAGAGCCCTAGTTGGAGTTGTTTTTAGGGCTTCAGTGATCGTGAGCCATGCTAATCTTTACATTTTGTCTAGTTTTCTTCTTGTGGAATGTGTGCCTGTTCTTGGGCACTATACAATTGCTCCATATAGCAGTCGTGGTAGAATTATGGCCTTGTATAGCCAATGCATTATGCTAAGCGTCAGACCCCATTTGTTACCCACTGCCCTTCTACATTGGAAAAGTGTTCTCATGACTTTACTACATTGAGTTTTAACATAAGCATCAAATCTCATTTTGTTGTCAAAAGTCACTTCAAGGTACTTTATTTCTTTAACTTCTTCCAGAACTATACCCTTTAATTTGATAGTTAGTAGTTCCTTAGGCTTTCTCTCGTTTGTAAAGAGAACTAGTTTTGTTTTACTGGAATTAAGATCAAGTCTTTTGTCTTCACACCAGTCCAACACTTTCCTTATTGCAGTGATCATCCGAGATCTTATCGTGCTTAAGTCTTTCCCTACTATCAATATACTTTCATCATCCCAGTAAACTTGTAGATAGATGTACATTCTATTAATGATGGTAATTATTGAATCTGTTAGTAGGCACCTCATGAGAGGGGATCGACACCCTCCTTGAGGAAACCCTCTTCCTGCTTTTATAGTATAGGTTTCCCCTGCTAAATTTGCAGATATAACTCTGTTATCTAGCATTTTAATTACCCATCTTACTATTGCTTCATCAATCCCTTCTCTTTTGAGCGATACCTCTATTGCTCCAAATGTTGCTCTATCAAATGCTCCCTCTACATCGAAGAAACACGCGAGAGCATATTCTTGGTTAGCATTGGCACGCTCAATTTTAATTGTGAGACTGTGAAGTGCAGTCTCTGTGGATTTTCCTTCCATATATGCATGTTGATTAGCATGTAGCGGAGAGCCACTCTCTTTTATTCTGTTTCTAATGTATTTATCTATTATTTTCTCTTGTGTTTTTGAGACAAATGAGGATAAACTTATGCTCCTGTATGCCCTAGCTTCTTGATATGTCTTTTTACCAGGTTTTACAATGAAGACTGCTCTTACTTTCCTCCAGTTTTGAGGTATATATCGTGGTCTAATGCTACTTTGGTACAGTTTAATCGAACTTTTGCCTATGAATCTGCATGCATGTGTTATAATAATTATAATAATCATCAATTTAATTCCAGACCAGGTCCATAATATTACAATTAACACATACATAAGACATAAAAACAATAAACATAATAAATTTACTTAAAAAATAGTCTATCAGTCTGATTCACTCCCTCACTTCACTTTTAATCAGTCTGTGGTCGGCGCCACATTAACGGGAAGAAAGGCATTCTATAGCACGGACCTCTTTGACACAAGTTTCCACACGAATAAATTTTTTACCTTTCAAAACTCGACAACCGTTCATGCCAGATTTTTTACAGACAACCCTATATCATCGTACTCGCAATTAAATAGCGCTCATTGTGATATAAGATTTATTTATTAAACAGTTAATAAAATAACTATATCGACTTACCTGTTTATACCTGGCAACCAGTTATGCCAGGAAAAAATAGACAACCCAACGTTTGTGTATTCTATAGGCTTTATACTTTCGGTTGGTGTTAAATTTATTCGTTAAACTCATGAGTGCAATATTTAATAAAAAGTCATTTTTCAATTTTTAATTAATCATAGTCTTGCCAGGAATTTTTTAGACAACTCACTCGAGATATATTTACTAATATATTAAATTTGATATAAAATACTTTTCATCCATTAAACAGATGGGTGAAGGTCGTTTTTACTACTACTAATAGTAGAGCTGGAAAAATTCCATCCAGCCCTGCAGACTTATAGGGAGCAAAGGATTTGATTGCCCATTCTAATTGCATATTCTTCAAGTTTAATAACGTTCGAGCATCTCATCCATGCCAGATTCGTTATCTGTTCATTTTCTTCCTTAATGGTCTCTTTACACCCCGGAAAGTGAGCCTTGAGCATTGTCTCCAGGACTTTCCGAGCTTCGGTTACCACTTGCTCTCCTATTTTTATACTTCCAAGTTGGCATATCTTGTCACTAGCAAGCAGTTTCACAAGGCGTGCGGCTTCAGAATACTTGTTGATTTCTTAACACTAGAGTAGACGCGTGGGCTACAGGTGTAGACCAGGGTATATTATTGGTGCTTCTTTCTCAAGTGCGTCACACTACTGCGCTATTCTTCCGTGTATTCCTCTACTATGGACCCCCGCGTCGCTCAGTAGCGTGTGGCTACCCTCAGCACACGGACTTCAGAACAGAACGACTAATAAAGTGAATGGGCTGCGTATGTAGCCCGCGCGACCGTTCAAGGAATGTGATAATCCCTATTATTTATGCAAAAATTGTACTAATATTTTATGAGTACTTCATTTTCGTGTAATTTTTGCATGTTACATACCGTTTCATAACAAATATACTTAGTATTAATATCTTTTTAGGAAATCATGGCGGCGTCTGCGTCTCATGTTGATTATTCCAAGTATTCTATTGTTTCGTTAAAAAGTACCTAAAAAGTTCATGTTTTTTATTTTTTCATTATTAAACGATACAAATAAAGATGATTATTCATTAAATTAAAAATTTTTTCATTCTACCTAAAGATGCCCCACAATATTTGCATTCAAAATAGGCTACACATGTACCCCGCGCGACCGTTTCAGGAGTCAATTTGGGCGCGCCTACTCTAGTGTTAACAGTAAAGTTTCCAGCTTTTCCTGCTTTCGTTTGAACGAGTCTTACTATATTGGTTCCTTAGCTTTCTGTACTCATCCCAACTACGATCGTCAAATCGTCATCCTTATTTAAGGCTGTCCTCATAGTTCTGTGAGTCATTTTTCTCATTTTTCTTAATTCTTCATTCCAGCAGATTTGTCCTTTGCCTTCTGGTAGGACAGGATTTTTTGAAGGCTTGTATTAGTACCTTCTCTAGCTCCATGGCTCCTTGTTCTAATTCTTCTACAGATGTAAAGGAAGACTCACTAGGATTCCATTTGCTTAACTCTCTTTCGAATTTGGTCCAGTCCGTCTTTTTAGAATTTGTTGAAAAGGGATCCGTCTGTGATCCAACATAGTGTCTTCTGAGGCCACCTTCCAACCACTGACTATCTTACTTATTTGACCTGACATCTGTGTTATGTCAAGTAATTTTCTGCGAGATCTCGTGATAAATATTGGTTCATTACCGACATTTAATATTGATAGATATTTTTCCACAATCAAATCTAGTAGTACTTCTCCCTTTTCATTGGTGTCTGTGCTGCCCCACACCTCGTTGTGTGAGTTGGCATCCGCTCCAATAACAAAGGAGACCTTCTTACCTTGATAGTGATCAACTATTTTTTCCACTTCTCTCGAAGGTGGCAGGAAGTCTCTTTCGCTCTGCATGTAGCTCGAGATAAATGCTACCCTAGTCTTTTGTGTCTCTGAAGAGATGATGACCGTATCTATTATCACTAGGTCTCTGTAACAGCGGAACACTGTACATCCGAACGCTCTTATTCTATTGCTAACATAAATACAACTTCTAGCAGCTTGCTCACCTGTTGTGAATGTGGTACATTTATATCAATATTTTGTAATCAACTTCCTTTGTTGATAATTGTAACTGTTACCTTAAACAGTATCCAAATGCTGCTTAATAATTTATTTCGGTAGTTTATTATTTCCTAATCGAGTGAAGTTTGTTTAGGTCCTGGCTTACCTTTAAAACATTCTTATGTAATTCTTTAATAATCACATTCATGAGTTGGTTTCACTTTCACTTTCAATTCTTGTATGTTTTTAAGTATGCCCACTCATAAAGACCGTAACTTCGTAACTTACGGTGCTTATACGTTGGAAATTTACTTTTAAAGCTTCATTTGTGTCCTACTCATAAACATTATTATTTAAATTTAGACATACCTTTTAATATTATAGGGGGCATTATTATGCTGGTATATGTGGGATTTTGCACACTTACATGAAATAATTAAACAAATACTGTTTCTTAGGAGTGACAACAAAAATAAGAAATTTTTCTCGAAACTCTTTTTGTTCACTTACGGTTGCTATGATTTGGACGGCAGTATATGTGGAGGCCATTTATAAAATGTTGAATTCTACTATATGACGAAGATTTGTGAAATTGCAAAACAGCGAACGTTTAGAAACTGACGATACCGTTTGTAAAATGCCGAATTTTACTATTTGCATAAACTCTTCGCTTGATTTGTCACATAAGATAAATATTAATTAATTTAGGTAACCAGGTTTTGGGGTTCAAATCCACGCCAGAAGCTTTTCATTTTCTGCTTTTTTAAAGTTGGTTTTAGATTTATATAAAATTTCAAATAAAAAATGGATACGACGGCGAGCAAATCGAAGCGTAGCGAGAAGGAGCGTGTTAGGTTAACATGTAAATAAATTAGGGAACCGATAGAATGGGGTCGGGGCATATATAGTATTTTTTTAAATTTTAACACATGATAATAACGCAAAAATCATTCTTGCTTTTTAATAAAAAATTAAAAAATACAATTATATCAGCGGCAGATCTGGAGCGGTAACGTCCGCCGTACGCATTTATCACCATTTTAGAACCAGCAAAATGGGCGGTTTGTCAGCGAACTCTTGTTATTTACATTTTAGAACCGGCAAAATAGGCGGTTTGTCGGCAAACTCTTGTTATTTACATTTTAGAACCAGCAAAATAGGCGGTTTGTCGGCAAACTCTTGTTATTTACATTTTAGAACCAGCAAAATAGGCGGTTTGTCGGCGAAGTCTTGTTATTTACATTTTAGAACCAGCAAAATAGGCGGTTTGTCGGCGAACTCTTGTTATTTACATTTTAGAACCGGCAAAATAGGCGGTTTGTCGGCGAACTCTTGTTATTTACATTTTAGAACCGGCAAAATAGGCGGTTTGTCGGCGAACTCTTGTTATTTACATTTTAGAACCAGCAAAATAGGCGGTTTGTCGGCGAACTCTTGTTATTTACATTTTAGAACCAGCAAAATAGGCGGTTTGTCGGCGAACTCTTGTTATTTACATTTTAGAACCGGCAAAATAGGCGGTTTGTCGGCGAACTCTTGTTATTTACATTTTAGAACCAGCAAAATAGGCGGTTTGTCGGCGAACTCTTGTTATTTACATTTTAGAACCGGCAAAATAGGCGGTTTGTCGGCGAACTCTTGTTATTTACATTTTAGAACCAGCAAAATAGGCGGTTTGTCGGCGAACTCTTGTTATTTACATTTTAGAACCAGCAAAATAGGCGGTTTGTCGGCGAACTCTTGTTATTTACATTAAATGCCAGCGGACGTTTAGACCTAACGTAAAATTAATCAAATTGGTCTATGAACTACTTAATTATTTCAGATCTCCTACTTCCGAGTGACAGACCGTCTAAGTGTAGGTCTTGGCCCGAAAATCAAAGTGATTCGTGGCGGTTTGCAAAAGGACCACATTGTTCTTTCTATTGTATCCTCGCACAACCAGCCTCTCTCAGTCAACATACTCGTCGGGTGTGAAAACAAAAATAAAGGTAACGGACTATCTCACTGTTATTTATTACACAGTGCGATTAATTAATTTGGTAATGAAACCCTAACAAGTAATAATATTTAATTTGTTATTACACAGTGCATATATTAATTTTGTAATTAAACCAGCTAACGAGTAAAATAGGTATATTGATTTGATTAATTTTGAAACCAGTGTAAATAGAACTATATGGTATATTGGACTTATTATTACAATGCAATTGCAAGCCTTGAGTGCAGTCAAAATCTTGAAGAATCCATTGAAAATAATATAATGTACTTTGTCAGATTTTAATTATTTACCCATAAAATATTTATGTCGTAGCTAGTCACTTTTAACACAATAGTATTTTATGCAACTGTAATAATGTAAGATATTGTGGACACGAGTGGTTGTTTACGAAACGAACGAAGTAAGTTTCGTTATAGTTATTCACGAGTGTGCTAATGTCTAATTATGTTCAGTTGCACACAATACCTTATCTACCATCATTAAAAACCAATTTTACGCAATATGAGAAAAGTAACACTCGACATGATACCTGAGCCTATGGAATTAGTATGTAGATGCCTAGACCAATCAGAAGCGAGAAGGTTAACAGGGTATGGCTTAAAAAATGAAGACAGCTCGTAACCTCTTGTCATTGGTTCTCTAGCGGTCTCATAATAAATTTGGCCAATCACAGCCCAAAATTGTGGTGTTATAATGTAATACGGTCAAATAATTTAGGTACTCTTAAAACCACTTTTGATGTTGTTATCAGCTTATTGCACTATGGGAGTATGCAAAGTATTTTGGTTAATATCTACTTTGATGATACTTTTTTATTGCGAAATCCATGGCTTTGAATACTTTAATTATTATTAGAGTGCATTACAAACTTGCAATCAATCAGAAACAAAATTAAAAGAACAAATATAAAAAAAAATCCTCGGTCTTTTAAATTTGTTTCTGATTGATTGCTAATTTCTAATGAACTCTAATAATTATTATAATACATACTTTATATTACTTTATTTTGGTTTAAAATAACACAATCATAAAGCGTAAAAAAACTCCAATATTATATATTTATTTAAATTAAATGCACAAAAAGCCGTTAAAAATTAAAGTAATAGGAAAATGGAAGTGAGTATTACGTTATAGTTTTTACAGTAACAACTAGTTCTGTAGCAGTAACAATAGTTCTGTGGCAGTAACAATATTTCTGTGGCAGTAACAATAGTTCTGTGGCAGTTACAATATTTCTGTGGCAGTAACAATAGTTCTGTGGCAGTAACAATAGTTCTGTGGCAGTAACAATAGTTCTGTGGCAGTAACAATAGTTCTGTGGCAGTAACAATAGTTCTGTGGCAGTAACAATAGTTCTGTGGCAGTAACAATAGTTCTGTGGTAGTAACAATAGTTCTGTGGCAGTAACAATAGTTCTGTGGCAGTAACAATAGTTCTGTGGTAGTAACAATAGTTCTCTGGCAGTAACAATAGTTCTGTGGTAGTAACAATAGTTCTGTGGCAGTAACCGACGCGACGATCCAACCAGAGAGTGATGGGTTACATTTATGTTACATTCTTTTACTGCAACAGCTTGATCATGAACTTATTTACGTACAATTCGATTCTTTCCGCATAATAAACAGAGTGTCTCAGAACGATCCAATTATTTTATTTGAGAGTATAAAGTCTAACCTAGCGAGCAATGCACACTTACTACTTTTATATAAAGTCTAACCTAGCGAGCAATGCACACTTACTACTTTTATATAAAGTCTAACCTAGCGAGCGATGCATGCTTACTACTTTTAAAAACTATATGGATTCAGGAAAAACAGTTCTACTTCACTTGCTTGCTTTAACCTTGTAAGGACTGTAACCGAAAATCTAAATAAAGGTAACCCTACAGTTACAGTCTTCTTAGACATGAGTAAGGCCTTTGATTACGTTGACCATTCAATACTACTATTAAAGTTGCATAAGTATGGGATTCGAGGTTTGGCTCACGAGTGGTTAGGTAGTTATCTATGCAACAGATATCAATGCACAGAAATTTCAAGCGTTTGTAATAATGGTAACACCTGTGTAAAGAAAAACTACCGATCAGAGTACAGGATTAACAGAAGTGGTGTACCACAGGGTAGCATCTTGGGCCCTCTTTTGTTTCTACTGTACATAAACGATCTTCCTAAGACAACCCCACATGAATGCCTACTATTTGCGGATGACACAACCTTAATAATTAAATGTGAACAAAAAGATATATTCGAAAACGATGTCAACAAGGCACTGGATCAAGTAATAAATTGGCTCAAAAATAATAATTTGAAAATAAATGTTAACAAAACCACGTTCATTCAATTTAGGACATATCAAGCACAACATTTTAAATTAAATATAGAATACAAAAATCAATAAGTAGAAGAGATTGACCATACAGTTTTTCTAGGTATTAGTATCGACAAAAACCTAAATTGGAAACAGCACATTGAAAAGGTTTGCAGTAAATTAGACCGATTTGTGTATGCCCTGAGACGCCTTAGGAATACTATATCCCAAAAAGCAGCAGTTACTGCATATCATGGGTATGTGTCCTCAGTCCTTAATTATGGCTTGATACTGTGGGGAAACTCTGTTGCAGTGGAAAAAGCATTTAAAGTGCAGAAAAAATGCAAACGAGCTATCTGTGGCGCTGGATATTTAGACACCTGCAAACCACTGTTTCAGAAATTAAAAATTCTGCCCCTACCTTGTATGTACATAAGAGAAATTTGTTTGTTTGTTGCCCAACATAAATATTATTTTGACAAAAACGCAGATGTGTTCAAAAAACAAACAAGACATAAAGATCGTTTATATTTTCCCAACTGTAAGTTAAATATTTTCAAAGAAAACGTATTCATTATGTGTATTAAAATTTATAATAAGCTGCCAGAAGAATTCAAGAACATGCCTTTGAAAATGATGAAAAGGAAACTAAATGTCTGGCTACTAAACAAATGTTTTTATGACATTAGAGAGTATTTAAATCCTACGACCTGATGACATGAAATATTAATAATAAGATGACATACCTAATTGAATCAATATAATAAATAACAATTTAGAATATTTTAGTTTCATAATATAATATTGTACATAGATATCGTAAATTAACTTTTTTGCATGTATAATTTAATATTTGTATACTGTATAGTACAGTAAAATATGAAGAGGCCAAACTTTAGATATATTTTAAAGATCTGTATCGGTACCCATATTTATACAAATAAACTTTTCATTTCATTTTCATTTCATTTACTGAACCTGTACGTCTAGTAGAGGCATAGGCGTAGACCACAGACACATTGCAGTATACTGTGCCACAGATTTACATCTGACACGATCTTGACAAATATCTTTCGTGTCTTCCACATCCTTCAATCTAGTCAAACCTGCTCTTCTATTCCAAGCACTTTTGACTTTGTCCTTCTTTAATATGTCACCAATTTGGTCAGCATGCGTCCGGCGGCCTGGTCGAGCTGTACCTTCTACTTATGTCTCACAATTTTCACTCATACTCTCTTTAAAGTATTAGTAAGAGCCGACAATCGCTTCCTACATTGTGCATTGTATTCAGTTTCGAGCAGTGATAGTAATTATTTGAGACCTAGCTACAACATTGTTTTACGAGTAGGTTACTTGCCTTTTATCATGAAACATTGACTAGTTGTTTTGAAATTTGATTAGAGATTGTTGAAACTTTTTTGATGTTTGAAATTATTTTTCAAAAAAGAGGTAGGCGTATGCAGGGACACATTGTTGTATGTAGGGACATATTGTTGTATTGGCGAATGGATACGCCAACTGCAACTTGAACCTTTCTTTAAAGGCCTACTCCTCCCACACGGGTGGTACAAAAACTTCAATAAAAATATATTATATGATAGGCATTATAGAGTCAAAAATAAATTTTAAGTTACATAAACTGTTTTTCTATTCTAAGTTTTGACAAAATAAATCGAATGTCATCTAAAGTATCACATGATTAACAAAAGAATTCTCTTACTCCTTCCAAACGCCTAAAGCGATTTTAATAATTATTTCACCAAATTATATAAAAGTTTGAGATCTAAAAAATTTAAGTTCAAAAATTTTTTTCTGTTCATGGCGTCAATGTGAAAAGTATTATTTTCTCCTATTTTGCGCTAGCCGGAGACGCAGTGGTTGTCGTAACAGCCACTTTTCAAGGCACGCTGAAATGAACATTATTTCAATGTCGTTTCCGTTGATATTTGTACCGACACACATCGAGTTGATTATTTAGCGTGGTCATACGCCTTAACAGGTCAGAGACAGTCGTTCCCTCGCCACGGTTTGTAGCTCTAGGTTTAGTGTCACGCTATGTACTTACAACAATTTACAACATAACTTCTCAGTGAATACTGGTTTTATTGATTACTGCCTACAACCTTTATTCTTTATTCTTTAATGTACACAGAAAAGCATTTAAGACATATATTACATTAAAAGATATGTTACACAGGGAAGCTTATCTCTAAAAAGAGATTTCTTCCAGCAAACCTAAGCGGAAAAGGGAAATGTTATTAAAACAAGTAATCACACATTCGTGTACTACAAAAGATATATCCTTAAAAATACATTTATATATTACGCTACCTTAACAAAAAATACATACATAATTATAAGTTACTTTCTTACACTTACTTACCTATAATACATATAAAGTATACATAAACTTACCTATTTACTATGACAGTGAGAGGTAGTGCTCTTTTAGATTTTTCTTGAAAAGGCTCTTGGTGGGACAGTTACGAATACTGTGCGGTAATAAGTTCTACAGTCCAATTGCTGTAACATTATATGAATTGCTGTAGGCCCCAGTGTTGTGTACAGGGGTTTTTAACAAGAACATGTTAGAAGGACGTTGGGGCTTATCTTGAGAATACAGGTATTGAAAGCGATCACGTAAATAAGAAGGGGACAGTGGGCTCTTAATAATATTATAAAGGCGAGAGAGGATATTATAATTGCGACGAAAGCGAATAGGGAGCCAATTTAACTCAGAGCGAAAGTGGGACACGTGATCGAATTAGCGCAAACCATAGATGAAGCGGATACCCAAGTTTTGAAGCCGTTCGAGTTTGTTTAGGAGTTCCTCGGTGATATCAACGAAACAGACATCAGCATAGTCAATAAGAGGAAGAATAAGGGATTGAGCGAAAGTGATTTTAGTTTTAAAGGGTAGAAAATTCTGAAATTGTTTTAGGAAGTGGAATGCACCGTGTCCTCTACGGCTAATTTCATTGATATGAACAGCCCAAGAAAAGTTGCTATCAAATAAACCCCTAAATTTTTGCTTTTTTAGTGAATATTAAAGGGATCCCATAATAGCACATGAGAGGTACCAACATATTATTAAACATGTTAAGCATATATCTTCTGCCAATAAACACGATTTGTGACTTATTTAGGTTGACACGCAGACCATATGATTTTGCCTAAATAAATATGTTGGAGAGGTCATGGTTTAACTCTAGTAAGGCTGTTTCCACCTGATTTACTGGAAAATGACTACATATTTGCAAATAGTCTGCAAAGAGATGGAAGGACGAAGATAACGTTTCAACGATGGAGTTAATAAAAATTTAAAACAGGAGAGGTGAAAGGAAGCCATCTTGTGGTACACCAACAGTATGCCTGCACCATTCTGATGTAACATCATCGTAACAAATACACTGCTGACTACTGCGCAAATATGAATGAAATCATTCCGTTACTAGAGGAGATATGTTAAGAGAGCGCAGGACCCCCAGGAGTATATCAAATTCGACACAGTTAAAAGTGCTTCTGAAGTCCAACAAGACGGTTACTTCTTTATTATCAGTAGCAAACCTGATGTCGTCAGTAACTTTGAGAAGTGCAGTGACAGTACTATGCCCAGGACGGAAACAGGATTAAAAATGATTAAGTAGGTTATTTTGGGACAAAAACAAGGACAGTTGTTTTAAAATAATGGCTTTTAAGACTTTGGACAGGATAGGTAGGATGGAGATGGGTCTAAATTCAGAGAAGAAACAGGGGTTAGAAGTTTTGGGTAAAGGAATGACATGGGCCATTTTCCACGCTGCTGTGGGAAAGAAACTGGTTGCAAGGCAGTAATTAAGATTATGAGAAACGGTAGGAACAAGTTCGTCGAGGATAGAAAGACGCATCTGTGAACAAATCTGGTCATCACCTACTGTTTGAAGATATGGACAGAATATCTTTCTTAACGTCACTTATAGTAACAGTTTTAAATGATAACTTTATTTATTTATTTATTTATGTACAGAAATCAACAGCGATATATAATAAGGATAAAACAAAATAACATATAACTTAATATTAAGGCCAATTACAAATTTCAATTTTGGTTAATTTTTACATAAAATAATAGTTATTAAACAACAAATTACTTAAATTATAAAACAAATACGAAAAAGAAATAAAAACTTAAGATAACCTAACAGTTTACAAGGAAAGGGACTAAATTCGCTCAGTTGTCAATCTGGGGGTATTTCGGGAAAAGAGAGAGAAATTTTGTTTGATTACCCTCACACATAATAAAAACAAATAAGTTCCAAATAACAGAACGCAATTTAGGGCATAGGTTTGTTGGCTAAGTTGTGGAGGGTTGTGTTTTAATGTGGTTCCCTATGGAGACAGGAAGTGCGTATTAAGTGCATTAAAATCAATATGAAGATATATAGAAGAATTAGGAGATTTGCCAATCCCAAGCGTTTTCAGAAATTTTGAAACTTGAGCTTGGCTAAAGTCATCAATTGAATCATGAATTTGGCATCTCTTTGCATCCCCACACATCTAAGCAAAGCGATTGTGCAACTTTTTAAAGAAGACAAAGTTTTCCACCGTTGGATCCTTCTTGTACTTACGTTAGGCTTTATCACGTTTGGCCATGAGATTACGAGTTTGTTTGCTTAGCCAAGGTGCAGGTAGGTGTCTAAATTTAATTTTTTTGACATGTGCACGTTTATCAAACAGGTTTTGTAAGATTTTGTTGAAACTAGCAACTTTCTCGTCAAATGTGAGACTGTCTGTGACAGGCGTCCAGTCTACTGCTGAAGCAACTGCCCTCAGCTCCTCCAGATTCGTACCTTTAAAACTACGAAGAAGAAAATACTTGAGTTTTTGTTTGGGAGGGCTTACTGTAAATGAAAGAAAAATCAAATCATACATACAGCAAGAAGAAGTTTGGATAAAATACATCAAAAAGAAGTTGGGAGTGGTGGAGAAAGATTTCAAGAAAGAGATGTTTAGCAAATCCAGAAAATTGACCAGGGGATTGACTTACGATTTTACAAGGGATATCAGAGCGTAGATATATCGCAACCTTTCACAGGGAATACTTATCTTATTGATTACTGCCTATGTGGAGACAACTTTAAGCCGGTGCGTGACGGGTACCGGCCGCCGCACCGTTTTTAGTGCAATTCAAAAGTGCGTGCGTTACACTTAAATCCATTCATTCAATCATTCTTCATTGATTAATGTATTCATTCTTTCAACTAATTTTTATGTCGAATCATTCTCTTCTCTCTCACTCTCTCTCTCTTTGTAACTTTAGACAAGACACGCATGCGACCAATGTTAGCCTCTGGGTACAGCACCCGGAATATCATCTCTCCGTTTCATTTACTGAAGCTATCCCATCAGAACTCCCTTCCAGAACACCAGGAACAACAGGCACTGACTCCCCAACATCCTACAACCTTCTAAAGAGAATACTTGTCTTATTGATTATAGAGACTTATAGTGAAATTGAAATATCTCTAAACATTACTTTGAGTGTTTGTAACAAAATAAAGAAAACTTGTTGATTGTAAAATAAAGAATAAATAATTTAGGCTTATAAGTAATAAAGAATAAATAATTTAGGCTTATAAGTAATAAAATAATAAGGAGCTCTAAACTAGGATTCGAACGTCTGAATCCCGTTTCAGAGCTCTTCACAACCTAATGATTTAATATAAATTTCTATCTCCTAGCAAGAAAATAAATTAACAAAGAACCATTTTGCATTCTAATTTTTTCTTTATTTATTAATAAGGAACTAGTATGTACTGGGTCTATTCTGCAAAATTAATTTTATCGGTAATCCGTACTAGTGCAGAACAGAACCAATCCACTTTAATTCATATTTTTCAAAAGACAGTACTTTGAAATGGATCTTGTTATATATTCTTGAGCATAAATAATGCACTCACTGTGACAATATGAAACAAACTAAAAGTAAATAAACAAAACAATAGCTATCTTTTAACTTTGGTGCTCAAATGCTCAGTTTGGTTTAATGTTCATTTCTGCTAAGCGCTTCTCAAATAATATTTACCGTATGTTAATTAAAAGGTATCTGTAAATGTAACAACATTATCTTTTGAAACTTTCTACGAAGCAGCTTTTCAAAGAAACAACCGTTCAAATAAAAAAGTGGACTTGCAGTAATTTTTCAAAATTAGCAATGAAACTTGAAAATATTTTTCTTTCCGAAGAAGTGTTTGTCTAGGAAATTTGTTCAGTACCTATTGTCAGTAGATCATTTGTGGTTTCATATATAGATAAAATGTACAGTATCCATCGATATTCAGTATAATTCCTCTAGATTAAAATTAAAACTAAAATTTTTTTTTAAATTTCAGCTCCAACTAAAGCTCGTAAGTAAACAAATTTAACTTTTACCCTTGTCACTTGTCTGAAGCAGGAGTAGCAAAGTCAGTAGGTCACTGGACTCTCAATATTTTTATTTATTTATTTATTTATTTATTTATTATTTACATTTATACTTCACAATTTTTACAGGCTAACCTAACTTTGGTGCTCTAATGCTCAGTTTGGTTTAATGTTCATTTCTGCTAAGCGCTTGTCAAATAATATTTACCGTATGTTAATTAAAATGTATCTGTAAATGTAACAACATAATCTTCTGAAACTTTCTACGAAGCAACTTTTCAAAGAAACAACCGTTCAAATAAAAAAGTGGACTTGCAGTAATTTTTCAAAATTAGCAATGAAACTTGAAAATATTTTTCTTTCCGAAGAAGTGTTTGTCTAGGAAATTTGTTCAGTACCTATGGTCAGTAGATCATTTGTGGTTTCATATATAGATAAAATGTACAGTATCCATCGATATTCAGTATAATTCCTCTAGATTAAAATTAAAACTAAATTTTTTTTTTAAATTTCAGCTCCAACTAAAGCTCGTAAGTAAACAAATTTAACTTTTACCCTTGCCACTTGTCTGAAGCAGCAGTAGCAAAGTCAGTAGGTCACTGGACTCTCAATATTTTTATTTATTTATTATTTACATTTATACTTCACAATCTTTACAGGCTAACCTAACTTTGGTGCTCAAATGCTCAGTTTGGTTTAATGTTCATTTCTGCTAAGCGCTTGTCAAATAATATTTACCGTATGTTAATTAAAATGTATCTGTAAATGTAACAACATAATCTTCTGAAACTTTCTACGAAGCAACTTTTCAAAGAAACAACCGTTCAAATAAAAAAGTGGACTTGCAGTAATTTTTCAAAATTAGCAATGAAACTTGAAAATATTTTTCTTTCCGAAGAAGTGTTTGTCTAGGAAATTTGTTCAGTACCTATGGTCAGTAGATCATTTGTGGTTTCATATATAGATAAAATGTACAGTATCCATCGATATTCAGTATAATTCCTCTAGATTAAAATTAAAACTAAAATTTTTTTTTAAATTTCAGCTCCAACTAAAGCTCGTAAGTAAACAAATTTAACTTTTACCCTTGCCACTTGTCTGAAGCAGCAGTAGCAAAGTCAGTAGGTCACTGGACTCTCAATATTTTTATTTATTTATTTATTTATTATTTACATTTATACTTCACAATCTTTACAGGCTAACCTAACTTTGGTGCTCAAAAGCTCAGTTTGGTTTAATGTTCATTTCTGCTAAGCGCTTCTCAAATAATATTTACCGTATGTTAATTAAAAGGTATCTGTAAATGTAACAACATTATCTTTTGAAACTTTCTACGAAGCAACTTTTCAAAGAAACAACCGTTCAAATAAAAAAGTGGACTTGCAGTAATTTTTCAAAATTAGCAATGAAACTTGAAAATATTTTTCTTTCCGAAGAAGTGTTTGTCTAGGAAATTTGTTCAGTACCTATGGTCAGTAGATCATTTGTGGTTTCATATATAGATTAAATGTACAGTATCCATTGATATCCAGTATAATTCCTCTAGATTAAAATTAAAACTAAAATTGTTAAAAAAATTTCAGCTCCAACTAAATCTCGTAAGTAAACAAATTTAACTTTTACCCTTGCCACTTGTCTGAAGCAGCAGTAGCAAAGTCAGGTCACTGGACTCTCAATATTTGAATTTATTTATTATTTATGCTACACAATCTTTACAGGCTAACCTAATGCGATTGGTAACAAATTACATTTAAAGCAGTTTTTACGAACTCAGTCAGAGAACAACTAAACAAATCGGTATCATTAAGGTTGTCATCCATCCGCTCAACTTCACCAGCTCCAACAGCTCAACCAAAATATGTAACCGCTAGTTACATGAAATGCAGGGCTGATGGGAAAGGGAAAATGTATGAATTGACACGGGAAATATTGTGGAAGAAACGTGAGTGAACTAACCTTTGTTCTGGATGGGTGCCGGCGAATGCGCCGCGTGGCGTCCCTTCTTGTTGGGATGATGAGCTGATAATCTTGACCCAGTGGTGAGCAGGATATAGTTGTCGGTACTAAGAACGCGACGTTGGTATGAGCGCGAGGTACGCGAGATTCATCGGCGTGTCGCGGTGCGAACAATGTACACACGTGTGTTTCGATAGACGTCTGGCGCGGAAGAGAAAGCAAATGGCAGCGCGCGAGTCCTTTGGAGCTAGGCGCTGTGGTGGGAGATTAACCATGCGCATGCGTCACGCTTGTGGCGTGAACATCCTGGGGGGGCCGGGGCTGCAACTCCTCTTGAGCTGAATCCAACGGCAGCCTGGCTAGCTTAAACACAGGTCGTCGCAGATTCCCATGGGCTGTGTTCAGATCCACAACTCGGATCACTCCATCCTTGCCAGGTATCGTGCGGAGAATTCTCCCCAACTTCCATTGGAGCGCAGGCAGGTCATCCTCTTTGATGAGGACCAGTTCACCCACTTGAGGAGGGGAAGAAGGGGAGAGCCATTTGGAGCAGGTTTGCAGGATATGGAGATAGGATCTGGACCAGAGAGTCCAAAAGCGCTGAGAGAGCGCTTGAATGAGTTGAAAGCGTCTAAGAGCAGATATGGGCCTGTCATCAAAAGACTGCTCAGGTAGAGCGGTGAGTGAACGACCAATTATGAAATGTCCGGCCGTGAGAGGTTCAAAGTCCGTAGGGTCTATGAAATTGGGCAGAGGGGTCTTGAGTTGAGTACAGCCTCAATTCGAGCCAAAAGGTTAGAGAATTCCTCAAAAGTGAGGTGCTGTTTACCTATTACGCGATAAAGTAGTTGCTTGGTGGGTTTTACGTTTATTTCGTGCAGAGCGCCGAACCAAGGCCCTTTAGGCGGGTTCAGTAACCAAGTTATGTGCTGATTCGCGAGCGTGTGAGTGATTGCATCATTGTTTGACCTGAGGAAGTTCTGAACTTCAATGAGCTGATTCCTAGCACCTACATAGTTTGTGCCTCAGTCTGAGCGAATGAGAACTGGAGTACCGCGACGTGAGATAAAGCGTTGCAATGCCGCAAAGAACGCTTCCGTTGTGAGTGAAGAGACTGGTTCCAAATGAACCGCCTTTGTTGCAAGGCAAACGAAAATACAAAAATACGCCTTTATGAGTTTCGCGTTCCGCAACGTGCTGGATTTAACGAAGAAGTGGCCAGCAAAGTCCGTCGTGACGTGACTAAAAACTGGCTGAGGAGTAACTCTGTCTACTGGGAGATCAGCCATGAGTGGATTAGGCTGAGCGCGGCACCGGAAACATCTAATACATTTAAAACACGCGGTGTCTAATAATACGACGAGCGGACAGAATCCAGTACTGCTGGCGTAATATGGCGTGTAATGTGTCAGCTCCAGGATGACAGTGTATTTTGTGATAGTGGTATATAATGAGATCTACGAGCGGACTTGAGCTGGGTAGAATGAGTGGGTGTTGAGCGTTATACCTAATTGACGCGTGAGAGAGACGACCACCGACTCTCAAGAGGCCGTCCTTTATGAAGGGCGAGAGGCGCTGGAGCCGAACGGGACAAACCTTATCAGTCTGGATACGATTAATGTCTTCAGCAAACTCATTGTGTTGAACAGAGCGGACCCAGTGAAACAGAGCATCCCTGCGTTCATTAGCTGTCAACGGACCAGAGCGCCGTGCATTTGGGCTGTGCTGGCAATTGAATATGAACCTTCGAATACAAGCCGTCACTCCGACGAGCTTGTCAAGTGAGCGGTAGCGAGTGAGCAAGTCCAGATCGATATCTGGGACTGCTATGTGTGCTGGTACCTTTTTGGGCTTAAGGCTTGGGAGAGCATAATGGCCTAGAGCGGGTGGCATCTTGGGCCAAGTGCAGGTAGGTTCTTTGAGCCAACTGGGTGACCAAAGGTCATGAAATGAGAGAGACTCGGCAGACATGCCTCTGCTTGCACATTCAGCAGGATTGAGGTTCGTGGGCACATGCCTTCACGTATTGCTAGTTGATTATTGCTATTAGCAGTGATCTTAGCCACTCGATTGGCCTCGAAAGTCTGAGGTGGGGTGGGGTATTGAGCCATGCCAACACTATTGTGCTATCTGACCAGCATGTGTGTGTTTGAATATGTATATGAGCCGACAGTTGGGCTGACACTCGAGTCATGAGCTGAGATAAAAGAGTCGTGGCTGACAACTCCAATTTCGGGATTGAGAGGCGAGTCTTGATGGGTGTGACCTTGGACTTGCCAATGACTAGGTGTACATTGACATGTCCAGTGGTATTGCGCTCATGAAGGTAGATAAAGGCACCAAAGCCAGCTTCTGATGCGTCCGCGAACCCGTGAAGTGAGTAAGTAGACGTGGGCATATACTTACAAATGTGTCGAGGTAAACGGAGGTTTGAGAGCTGAGGAAGATCCTCTGAAATGTGTTGCCACTCTTCAGAGATAGGCTCATCCCATCCTATTTTCAGAAGCCAAAGCTTCTGCAGAAGAATCTTTGCGCGGAATATGACTGTAGTAACCCAGCCTTTGGGGTCATAGAGAGACGCTACTCTACTGAGAATGGAGCGCTTTGTGACTTGAGCATGAGTGGGCAGAGACATGCGATAAGTGAACTCATCAGTTTGAGGAATCCACTGTATTCCCAGAACCTTAATGGAATTAGAGTCGGGACTGAAGTCAAAGTCCTTGGGCATGTCGCACTGGTCATCTGGGAACCGTTCAAGGAGCTGGGGCGAGTTGGAGGTCCATTTACTGAGCTGGAAGCCAACTAGGGCGAGTAACTCGATCAGATCGTTTTGGAGCGACTGAGCAGATTCCACAGAATCTGCACCTGAGAGAATGTCGTCCACAAATATTGATTTGCGGAGGACCTGAGCAGCGTGGGGGTAGCGATGACCTTCGTCATCAGCCAATTGGAGTAAAGTGCGGATGGAATGGTATGGGCTGGACCTTAATCCATATGTGACGGTATTAAGGGCATACGTGAGCAAGGGCTGGTCGGGTGAAGACCGCCAGAGAATGAGTTGAAAAGGTCTTTGCTCTGGGTGAATGAGGATATTTCTGAACATCATTCGGATGTCAGTGCTGAAAACTTGTGAGTGGATCATGAAGGACATGATAATTTTATTTTTATTTTATTTATTTAAGGAAAACTTACAGCTATAATATATATATAAAACATACAAACTTAGTAACAAAAAAGCCAATTAAAAGTTTTCACAGATAGGTTCAAATTTGGAAACATAAGGTACAAAAAAAATAATAATAAAATAGTTACGAGTACAATACGGTTAGTCACAGTTTAGCAGTAATAAAGAAATGAAGAAAGAGTAACGTAAATAACAATGTAAAAACAAAGTAGAAATTTAAGCCAAAAACAATGCAGAATCTTACAATCTATTTGACAGAGTCACAAAATTTAGTAGTTATACATTTACAAATACTATTAACACTATTACAAAATAAATCGATGTCACTGTTGTCTGTACATAAGCTATTAAATGATTTAGCAGCTCTTGAAAGAAAGGCATTTTGTCTGTAATTACTATAAACGCGAGGTATGTGGAGAGTGGGCTTATGACGAAACCGACGCGAAGGTACTAATAAATTTAAATTAACTAGCAATTCAGGACAGTCAATATAACCTTGTGCAATTTTCATTAGCATTGAGATATCTGCTACACAACGTTGAATATGAAGTGGAAGAAGATGTAGTTGACGACAAAGATGCTCATAATCTTGATAAGGAATTTTGAATTTATATCTTAGATAACGAGTAAATTTTTTTTGAATTTTTTCTATTTTAGATATATAAATTTCATAACGAGGATTCCACACTTGAGAAGCATATTCAAGGTGACTTCTCACGAATGCACAATATATAATCTTGATAGATTTTAGCTGACGAAAGTTACTGCAAGAACGCATAACAAATCCTAGAGCCTTAGAAGCCTTATTGACTATTGATTCAATATGACGATCGAAAATCAATTTGCTATCCATTATGACTCCGAGATCCCTGATTTCATCACATTTGGTAATTTGTACATTTTTAAGAAAATAACACGAATTAAATAAAGTATGTTTACGGGTTAATGAAATTGAGAAGCACTTGGATACGTTTATATCGAGTTTATTGCTAATGCAATACTGATCTAGTCTTAGTAGATCATCCTGGAGGAGAAATGAGTCTAAAGAATGGTTAACCTCTCTGAATATCTTCATATCGTCTGCGAACAGGAGAAAGTTCGAATGTTTAAAACAGATATTGATATCGTTGATAAATATAACAAATAAGAGAGGTCCCAGCAGAGATCCTTGGAGGATTCCAGAGGTAATACACATCCAGGATGATGTATAGCCATTGAGAGCTACAGCTTGTGTCCTGTTTCTGACGTATGGTGAAAACCACCGGAACAGGTCTCCTCTAATGCCAGCAGCAAGAAGTTTCTGCATAAGCAGTTCATGATCTATACGGTCAAAAGCCTTACTATAATCCGTAAAAACAGCATCTACCTGATTTTTGCTGTCCATTTTGCTACTAACAAAATCATAAAAAAGAACTAGATTTGTAGTAGTGGATCTATGTTTCAAAAATCCATGTTGATGAGGACTAAAATTATGCTTGAGTGTTGAGTAGATTTGATTATATACGATACGTTCGAAAAATTTTTGATAAGACATAATTTTGATATAGGTCTATAGTTAATAATAAAATTTCTAGGTCCTTTTTTGTAGATTGGTGTGATAAAAGCTGATTTCCACTTACGAGGCATAACACCTTTAGCAACCGATCTCTTAAATATAATTGCTAGAGGAACAGATAAGGACTCAGCGCATTTGGCTAGAAAAACCGCTGGAAGCAAATCAGGGCCCGCTGATTTATTTACATCTAGCGACTTTAGATGCTTCGCGATTTGATCCGTTTTGATCTCGATGGATGCTATATCAGATACAGTGGAGGAAATAGGTTCAGAAAAGTTGTCAGGTCCTGATGAAGAACCACTTTGGAGAAACGAAGATTGGAAATACTCTCCAAATAAGTTACTTATATCTTCACCAGTACTGGCAGTTATCCTTGCATATGTCATGGAGGAAGGAAAAGAATTACCTTTTCGACTATTTTTAACAGACGACCAGAAGGCTTTAGGGTTTGACTTAATCGAGTCCTCGGTAAAGCTAATATAACTGACATAACACTTTTTTTCGAGACGCTGGACTCTTTCCCTCAGTAACTCAAAAGTGCACTTATCAGATAAGTTACCATATGTTTTATATTTACTGAAATATTTAAATTTTTCTCGAATTGTTTTTATAAGAGCACAACTGTACCATGGAGAGTATTTCGACTCCTTCTTTATGCGCTGAGGTATGTATTTGTGTCTTAGGTCATAAATTATGCTGTAGAATTTACTGACAGCCTCTTCAACAGTACAATTGTTAAAGATTTCAGCCCAGCCAATAGCAGAGATCTCATTGTTAATTGTATCATAGTTGGCTTTATTGAAGGAAAAAACGGTACGTTTTGACATAGGAAGTGGTTGCAGTTCAGGAAATGAAATAGTAATGCAAAGCGCCTTATGAAAGGGATCTTCGGCCACTAAAGGATCAAGACTAGATATAACGGAAACAAAATCATTTGAGAAAACTAAGTCCAAAATACGGTCATATGAATTAAGAATGCCGTTATACTGTTGGAAATTACAAAAATTTAATGTATCGATAAAGTTAATTGAATGGTCGCCCACAACATTGAAAGGCTCAAAGCCACTTTCGCTGTCCGACCAGTCAATAAAGCTCATATTAAAATCACCGACTATAATGAATTTGTCGTGATGATTTATAGAATGTATAGACTCAACTTTGTCACAAAAATTTGTTAACTGGTAGAAGTAGAAAATTATTTAACAAGCTAGCAAACATCGTTAGGTAGTATTTTACAAGCGATATATACTTAATTAACAACGCATTAGCGACTATAATAGTACCGCGGCTATCTAAGCCGAAGCGGTAAGTATGATTCATACATGTTACTAGAAGGCGAACACAATAGACTGCGATAAAAAATGCTCTAAGATGTCCGGAGCGGCTCAAACTGCCGATAGAACACAAAAGTTGTAATTTGATGGTAAACATACTTAAAAATATTAAACATTTGTTTAAGAATAGGTTTAGAATATTTAATGGATTTTTGACAAATCCTTCTCTGCCTTCACTGAGAGTACTGGTGATGAATCGCTTTTTCGGACAAGAATTTTGCCATGTTTCACCCATGTATGAAGGAAGTTTTTTTCTTTAGCTAGTACCTTGGTTCTGGAAAGCAGCATTTTGTTTTTTACGGTAAGGTGGTCGTTTACGTATATTCTGCTTTTTCCCTGCCGTCCAATGTCCTCTAAACACAGATGTTTACATGACCGTGCAGCAGCGACAAAGTCCTCTTTCATGTATCTGTTAATAAAAGACACGATGATAGGCTTCAGTTTCGACGAGTCTGGGTCGCGAGTAGGCACACGAGCTACGTAATTGATTCTGGTTTTAGGTACAGGATACGTAATCTTGGCACCAATTTTGTCCAGGATTTCAAATAAATTTTCACCGTGCTTTAAAGGAACTCCCTTTATTTCAACGTTATTAGATCAGAGCCATTGGTCCTTCTCGTTGACTTCTTCCTAGAGCTTTAGGATTCGATCTTTCAACGTACTTATTTCCTCTTGAGCATTTTCCACTTTTAATAAACGACTTTCAAATAGCGCAAGTTTACCCGATATTTCTTCATTGGATTTTCTTAGGCCAGCAATATCGTTTTTGATAAGTTGAATATCAGCAACGACGCCAGTTGAAGAGAAAGCTTACGGATTTCCGTCATTACGATAGCCAGTGTTAGGGAGGCTGACTCCGGGACGTCTGCATTAACCTGACTTGGTACTTGAGACGATTTACATGACGCACAGCGCCAAGTTGCTTGTCGATTTCCTAGTTTCCGGTAACCCGCTTCAGTTATCCCGGAGCAACCGTAATCGAAATATTTAAGACAAGCGGTGCATCGAATGGGGTCAGACACTTCATCTCCACACCTTCCACAGACTTCCTTGTTCGAAATATTATAAATAACTGTGACACACTTTGTGAACCACTGATTACACTCCACACTCAGTAACACGAAAACTGGTTCTGCACTAAGCGCGAGACGTGTGCACCTTAGCAAGCCGAATGCTCGAATGATAATGTCAACAATATCTTGTTGAAGAGCTGAACCTGTATGAAGACAATCATTTAAATTGACGCCGTTTGAGCTTTTACAACTTCCGTCAAAGACGCAGCGTAACTTTTCTGATCCTGGCTTAAATATGCCATGATGTAAGATATAGAAATGGGATTTATGAGCAAAGGTATTGGGGTGACACGGCGACATATGTCCCAATTTTATGTAGTCTGACATGAACTCTACGTATTTCAAGCGGAAGAGTGGGTTCGCTAGCAGCTTCTTCTCTAAATTGAGAAACCTGCGTAGTGCAATAGCATGAGTGGAAGCTAATGTCTGCGCGTTGTGCAGAAAGGGCAGTGTAACCATATACTGACCTGATGGTTCACGAGTAGTTGTGGTGCGGAAAATGTCCTCACACTGTTCCTCTAATGGGCTGGTATGCTTGTAGGTTTGGGGTTCCTCGGATTCCCAAAACCTCTCAAGACTTTTGTGAATGTCATGAGTGGAATGCTCTGAGTCCGTGTCAGAGCCGACAATGTGAACTGAATTGACCTGATTCGAGGGTGAGGTATGTAAACTTTCGAAAGGTCCTATCAATGTAAAATCAAATGTCGTGCCGAAGGCTATGGGCTTGCCAGGGCTGAGCGAAACCTTGGTTCCGTCTAACACTTGACCAAAAACGTCAGATACTAGTATTAGATCAACCGGAGCTGGTGTGTGGTATTCTCGATCGGCAAGAGGAATCGGTGGGTGACCTGTTAACTGAGCGAGATCTGGAACCTTTTCTAACGGTAGGTAGCCAGTTACGTTCTTCAATATATGGGCTGTGGCCGTAATCGTAGGTGTGTCAAGGTGTGTAGGTCGGCATACAATTGTGATTGATGCCTTTGAGTTTTGTGTGTGCTGATTTCCAACTCCTGCGATTTTTAAAGATGTATGTTTTAATAGTAAATTTAAAATTCTGGCCATGCGCTGAAAAAAAAGAGTCAGCATACTTCCACAGTCAAACAGGGCTTGTGCTGAGTGAAACTGACCATGTACGTCTGCTATTTTAAGTGAGACGGTTGCCAACAAAATTGGTGTGTTAGTGACGTTCACTACACGTTGTGCGGAGTTACAGGAATTCTCTGTTGGAGTTGAAGTCATGGAGTGAAAATGAGCTGAGTGTGTATGTGATGAGTGTGTATGTGATGAGTGTGTGTGTGATGAGTGTGCTGAGTGCTGGTCGTCCTCGCCTTCATAGTGCTCTGTTATTGTAGGTAGTCACTGTTGCCTACCTAACCGAGACCTACTTGGCGAGCGCGATTGAGTGGGCGGGTTGGGACGGGACGTGTGTGCCTGTGTAGCATGTGCCGAATGGTGTTGAGGCTCATGCGCTGACAGCTGTCTGGGCTGCTCACGTAGAGACGGAGGCAGGAAATGAGCAGATGAGCGTGTCGGAGACATGGCCCTATGGCGATGCAGTGAAGTGTGGTGGTCAGTCCGACCACACTCCTTGCATGCACGTGTAGACCTGCACTCGTTCTCATAGTGAGGACCCAAACAGCGTCGGCACCGGTTGCGTGAGTTCACAAAATCCCACCGACCTTGAACCGGTTGGTTATTAAATTGTGGGCAGGCGATGAGCTTGTGTCCCCTATTCTTGCAGTACATGGCATACCACCAGTAGGGGAAGAAGGTTGAGCCGAATAATTTTGTTGGCGAGTGGGTGATGGGGATGTTTGGGCCGAGTAAACTGGCGCTGTCACAAATGCCAAAAATAGTTGACGAATAGGACGGGGGGAGCGATTGTCCTGCCGAGGAGCCATGGGGCGGTACTCTTGATGAGCCTGGTACGGCTGAGGTGGAGTACCTCGAGTGGGCTGAACCAGCTGATTGAGCTAAGTGAGCCTTTCTGAAGGGCCGAGCCGTGCTGAAGAAGGAGCATCCTGTGACGCAAGGGACGACGACTCATTCTCCTTGCAGCGTGCGTGCTCTTCCAAGAACTCAATGAGGTTCTTGAGCGTGGGCAGAGATGCGCGAGACCAATACTTCCGCTCGAAAAGAAGGACTCATGCACCGGCATTTGCTTTCTCTTCCGCGCCAGACGTCTATCGAAACACATGTGTGCACACTGTTCGCGCCGCGACACGCCGATAAATCTCGCGTACCTCGCGCTCATACCAACATCGCGTCCTTAGTACCGACAACTATATCCTGCTCACCACTGGGTCAAGATTATCAGCTCATCAGCCCAACAAGAAGGGACGCCACGCGGCGCATTAGCCGGCACCCATCCAGAACAAAGGTGAGTTCACTCACATTTCTTCCACAATTTTTCCCGTGTCAATTCATAAATTTTCCCTTTCCCATCAGCCCTGCATTTCATGTAACTAGCGGTTACAGCAACTTTTCAAAGAAACAACCGTTCAGATAAAAAAGTGGACTAGCAGTAATTTTTCAATATTAGTAATGAAATTTGAAAATATTTTTCTTTCCGTAGAAGTCTTTGTCTAGGAAATTTGTTCAGTACCTATGGTCAGTAGATCATTTGTGGTTTCATATATAGATAAAATGTACAGTATCCATTGATATCCAGTATAATTCCTCTAGATTAAAATTAAAACTAAAATTGTTAAAAAAATTTCAGCTCCAACTAAAGCTCGTAAGTAAACTAAATTAACTTTTACCCTTGTCACTTGTCTTAAGCAGCAGTAGCAAAGTCAGTAGGTCACTGGACTCTCAATATTTTTATTTATTTATTTATTTATTATTAACATTTATACTTCACAATCTTTACAGGCTAACCTTATGCGATTGGTAACAAATTACATTTAAAGCTGTTTTTGCAAACTCAGTCAGAGAACAACTAAACAAATCGGTATCAGTAAGGTTGTCGATTCTGTTGAAAAGATGGAGTGCCTTTACAACAGGTGACTCTTTAAGAACATTAGTGCGTGCATGCTGCACGCAAAACAACTTATGATTTCTCGCGCGAAGATAGTTATCCGGTACAAACAGCTTCAAGGACGCTAGCAACCGCGGATTGAACAATATACCTCGCAAAACTTTAAAAAGATAAATTAGTAGCACCAGGTCTCTCCTCACTTCCAACTTATTATATCCAACCATACCTATAGCAAATAGGGTTGGATACATAAGTGGATAGCAGGATAAACACCATAAATTTTTAAATACAGCCAGCGAACAAACTTGTTTTGAATCTTTTCCACCATGTGACTATATTTAGTCTCATGGGGATTCCAGATAATTGCACTACTTTCTTAATTACTGCGTACTAAGGCATTATAAAGAGCTCTTACGGCTAGCATGCTATTGAAACTCCTAGCCTGCCTCAGTATAAAGCCCAACTTCTTAAAAGCTTTTTTACAGATAGCCACAATGTGATCACGAAACGTTAGCACGGCATTCATCAACACTCCCAGGTCCTTGACGCTATCGATTCGTGCTAGCGCAGTCCCCTCCATCTGGTAAAGGTGCTGACGTGGCTCTCGCGCACGACTATACGACATTGTCTGAAGCAGTGGCAGCACAGTCAGTCAGCAGGTCACTGGACTCTCAATATTGTCTGAAGCAGTGGTAGCACAGTCAGTAGGTCACTGGACTCTCAATATTGTCTGAAGCAGTGGTAGCACAGTCGATAGGTCACTGGACTCTCAATATTGTCTGAAGCAGTGGTAGCACAGTCAGTAGGTCACTGGACTCTCAATATTGTCTGAAGCAGTGGTAGCACAGTCAGTAGGTCACTGGACTCTCAATATTGTCTGAAGCAGTGGTAGCACAGTCAGTAGGTCACTGGACTCTCAATATTGTCTGAAGCAGTGGTAGCACAGTCAGTAGGTCACTGGACTCTCAATATTGTCTGAAGCAGTGGTAGCACAGTCAGTAGGTCACTGGACTCTCAATATTGTCTGAAGCAGTGGTAGCACAGTCAGTAGGTCACTGGACTCTCAATATTGTCTGAAGCAGTGGTAGCACAGTCAGTAGGTCACTGGACTCTCAATATTGTCTGAAGCAGTGGTAGCACAGTCAGTAGGTCACTGGACTCTCAATATTGTCTGAAGCAGTGGTAGCACAGTCAGTAGGTCACTGGACTCTCAACAATGTCTGAAGCAGTGGTAGCACAGTCAGTAGGTCACTGGACTCTCAATATTGTCTGAAGCAGTGGTAGCACAGTCAGCAGGTCACTGGACTCTCAATATTGTCTGAAGCAGTGGTAGCACAGTCAGTAGGTCACTGGACTCTCAACAATGTCTGAAGCAGTGGTAGCACAGTCAGTAGGTCACTGGACTCTCAATATTGTCTGAAGCAGTGGAAGCACAGTCAGCAGGTCACTGGACTCTCAATATTGTCTGAAGCAGTGGTAGCACAGTCAGTAGGTCACTGGACTCTCAACAATGTCTGAAGCAGTGGTAGCACAGTCAGTAGGTCACTGGACTCTCAATATTGTCTGAAGCAGTGGTAGCACAGTCAGTAGGTCACTGGACTCTCAACAATGTCTGAAGCAGTGGTAGCACAGTCAGTAGGTCACTGGACTCTCAATATTGTCTGAAGCAGTGGTAGCACAGTCAGCAGGTCACTGGACTCTCAATATTGTCTGAAGCAGTGGTAGCACAGTCAGTAGGTCACTGGACTCTCAATATTGTCTGAAGCAGTGGTAGCACAGTCAGTAGGTCACTGGACTCTCAACAATGTCTGAAGCAGTGGTAGCACAGTCAGTAGGTCACTGGACTCTCAATATTGTCTGAAGCAGTGGTAGCACAGTCAGCAGGTCACTGGACTCTCAATATTGTCTGAAGCAGTGGTAGCACAGTCAGCAGGTCACTGGACTCTCAATATTGTCTGAAGCAGTGGTAGCACAGTCAGTAGGTCACTGGACTCTCAATATTGTCTGAAGCAGTGATAGCACAGTCAGTAGGTCACTGGACTCTCAATATTGTCTGAAGCAGTGGTAGCACAGTCAGCAGGTCACTGGACTCTCAATATTGTCTGAAGCAGTGGTAGCACAGTCAGTAGGTCACTGGACTCTCAATATTGTCTGAAGCAGTGGTAGCACAGTCAGTAGGTCACTGGACTCTCAATATTGTCTGAAGCAGTGGTAGCACAGTCAGCAGGTCACTGGACTCTCAATATTGTCTGAAGCAGTGGTAGCACAGTCAGTAGGTCACTGGACTCTCAACAATGTCTGAAGCAGTGGTAGCACAGTCAGTAGGTCACTGGACTCTCAATATTGTCTGAAGCAGTGGTAGCACAGTCAGTAGGTCACTGGACTCTCAATATTGTCTGAAGCAGTGGTAGCACAGTCAGTAGGTCAATGGACTCTCAACAATGTCTGAAGCAGTGGTAGCACAGTCAGTAGGTCACTGGACTCTCAATATTGTCTGAAGCAGTGGTAGCACAGTCAGTAGGTCACTGGACTCTCAATATTGTCTGAAGCAGTGGTAGCACAGTCAGTAGGTCACTGGACTCTCAACAATGTCTGAAGCAGTGGTAGCACAGTCAGTAGGTCACTGGACTCTCAATATTGTCTAAAGCAGTGGTAGCACAGTCAGTAGGTCACTGGACTCTCAATATTGTCTGAAGCAGTGGTAGCACAGTCAGTAGGTCACTGGACTCTCAATATTGTCTGAAGCAGTGGTAGCACAGTCAGTAGGTCACTGGACTCTCAATATTGTCTGAAGCAGTGGTAGCACAGTCAGTAGGTCACTGGACTCTCAATATTGTCTGAAGCAGTGGTAGCACAGTCAGTAGGTCACTGGACTCTCAATATTGTCTGAAGCAGTGGTAGCACAGTCAGTAGGTCACTGGACTCTCAATATTGTCTGAAGCAGTGGTAGCACAGTCAGTAGGTCACTGGACTCTCAATATTGTCTGAAGCAGTGGTAGCACAGTCAGTAGGTCACTGGACTCTCAATATTGTCTGAAGCAGTGGTAGCACAGTCAGTAGGTCACTGGACTCTCAACAATGTCTGAAGCAGTGGTAGCACAGTCAGTAGGTCACTGGACTCTCAACAATGTCTGAAGCAGTGGTAGCACAGTCAGTAGGTCACTGGACTCTCAATATTGTCTTAAGCAGTGGTAGCACAGTCAGTAGATCACTGGACTCTCAATATTGTCTGAAGCAGTGGTAGCACAGTCAGTAGGTCACTGGACTCTCAACAATGTCTGAAGCAGTGGTAGCACAGTCAGTAGGTCACTGGACTCTCAATATTGTCTGAAGCAGTGGTAGCACAGTCAGTAGGTCACTGGACTCTCAATATTGTCTGAAGCAGTGGTAGCACAGTCAGTAGGTCACTGGACTCTCAACAATGTCTGAAGCAGTGGTAGCACAGTCAGTAGGTCACTGGACTCTCAATATTGTCTGAAGCAGTGGTAGCACAGTCAGTAGGTCACTGGACTCTCAATATTGTCTGAAGCAGTGGTAGCACAGTCAGTAGGTCACTGGACTCTCAATATTGTCTGAAGCAGTGGTAGCACAGTCAGTAGGTCACTGGACTCTCAACAATGTCTGAAGCAGTGGTAGCACAGTCAGTAGGTCACTGGACTCTCAATATTGTCTGAAGCAGTGGTAGCACAGTCAGTAGGTCACTGGACTCTCAATATTGTCTGAAGCAGTGGTAGCACAGTCAGTAGGTCACTGGACTCTCAATATTGTCTGAAGCAGTGGTAGCACAGTCAGTAGGTCACTGGACTCTCAATATTGTCTGAAGCAGTGGTAGCACAGTCAGTAGGTCACTGGACTCTCAACAATGTCTGAAGCAGTGGTAGCACAGTCAGTAGGTCACTGGACTCTCAATATTGTCTTAAGCAGTGGTAGCACAGTCAGTAGGTCACTGGAATCTCAATATTGTCTGAAGCAGTGGTAGCACAGTCAGTAGGTCACTGGACTCTCAACAATGTCTGAAGCAGTGGTAGCACAGTCAGCAGGTCACTGGACTCTCAATATTGTCTGAAGCAGTGGTAGCACAGTCAGTAGGTCACTGGACTCTCAATATTGTCTGAAGCAGTGGTAGCACAGTCAGCAGGTCACTGGACTCTCAATATTGTCTGAAGCAGTGGTAGCACATTCAGTAGGTCACTGGACTCTCAACAATGTCTGAAGCAGTGGTAGCACAGTCAGTAGGTCACTGGACTCTCAATATTGTCTGAAGCAGTGGTAGCACAATCGATAAGTCACTGATTTCTCAATATTCTAGATATATTTCGACTTGTAAAGTCAGCGTCAGTGGAATTTAAGTCGAAATATTACTGGAAATGATTATTAAAATAAAATGTTTTTATATAAGCATCTAGTGTAAACTGAATAAAAAAAAACAAATAAGTTCTCTTCAATATTTGATTTCTCAATATTGAGACCCGGGTTCGGATCTTGCCGATCGATCATTTCGCAATTTTCGTATATAGTATAAGAAATGATGTGGAAAAAAATTAAATATATTTATGTAATGTAGGATTGACAAATACACTTATCACAGGTCGGTTTTAATATATATAATAAAATAATAATACGGGGAAATACACAAGGAAATAATAAAGGTTAGATTTACTCAAATTTGATTAAAAATACATATAAATAAAAAATATAAGAATAAGGAATTAATAATATTATAAACATTACAATACAGGTAATTCCTTATTTAAATTGAGTCCCCAAACACTGTAAAATATTTTGTATGATTAAGTTGTGAAAATAAAGTATTTTTCATTTTAATTTTTTTTTACAATACATAATATAATTACTTAATAACTACATGCCTAACTCCGCTCAATCGATTAGTCTTGCAAAGCACAAGGACAAGAAACTAAGCAAAATCATGTCTCTTTTTTATATTTTAAACAAATAGATGCAAAAAGTAGGCCTATACCATAGTATATACTATGCCTATACTTTAAATAATAAAGAGATAAAAAAATCAAGACAGGAGAAAATTATGTTATGAAGGCAAAAATATATACAATACTTTTGTCTACAAATTTTACAGTCGTTTCATAATATTAACTAACTAACGTTAATTCTAGAGGAGTCATAAAATAAGTAAGAAAATTATACTCACTACTAATTATGACAAAGTTCACCATTACCCCATGCTTTATTATGACAAAGTTCACCATTACCCCATGCTGTATTATCGTGTAAGTAATAGTTTATTTTAAAATATGCTTTCTTTAAAAGGCTCTGCTTAATAAACAGTTTAAACTTATTCTCTGACAAAGTAACGACCTCCTTTGGAAGTTTATTGTAAAATCTTATACCATGACCTACGAAAAAGGACTCCACCTTGGTGAGTCTTATTTTTGGAAAAGCAAGTTAATGCTTATTTCTGGTTTCTTTACAGTGTTTCTCACCAAGGTTTCACATAATGTTTTCCTTCACCGTTCACTCAGTAGGCCTCTATGAGTTTGCCAAATAATACAGGTTAGATACAAGATAAAATATTTATTATGAGAAATTGTACGCAGAAATTGTAAGCAGTTTACGAGAGGAACCTGAATTTTTTGTACAAAATGCCCCAGTCTTAAATTCATGATAGACCTAAAGCAGGTGGTAAGTATTATGCAAATACAATATTATGCACATAAACTCTGAAAAATCATAGTATAAGATTTTACAAGAAACTTCCAAAGGAGGATCTTACTTTGTCAGAGAATAAGTTTAAACTGTTTTTTAAACAGTTCCTATTTAAGAAGGCATATATAAATAAATGATTACTTAGACGATAATAAACCATGGGGTTATGGTAGTGATCTTTGTCATAATTACTTAGACGATAATAAACCATGGGGTTATGGTAGTGATCTTTGTCATAATTACTTAGACGATAATAAACCATGGGGTTATGGTAGTGATCTTTGTCATAATTACTTAGACGATAATAAACCATGGGGTTATGGTAGTGATCTTTGTCATAATTACTTAGACGATAATAAACCATGGGGTTATGGTAGTGATCTTTGTCATAATTACTTAGACGATAATAAACCATGGGGTTATGGTAGTGATCTTTGTCATAATTACTTAGACGATAATAAACCATGGGGTTATGGTAGTGATCTTTGTCATAATTACTTAGACGATAATAAACCATGGGGTTATGGTAGTGATCTTTGTCATAATTACTTAGACGATAATAAACCATGGGGTTATGGTAGTGATCTTTGTCATAATTACTTAGACGATAATAAACCATGGGGTTATGGTAGTGATCTTTGTCATAATTAGTAGTTAGTATAATTTCCTAACTTATATTGTTATCATTCCTCTAGAATTAACGTTAATTAGTTAATATAAGACTGTAAAAGCAGGTGGACTATTATGGGACAGGTAAAGTATTGTATATTTTTTTCCTTCATAACATAACCATTTCACCTGTCTAATATTTTTTATCTCTTTATTTAATTAAAGTATAGGCTTACTTTTTACTTTTAGTTGTTTGTAACTAATATTAGGAAAAAAAAGACATGTTCTTGCTAAGTTTCTTGCCCCTCTTTTTAGCAAGACTAATGGAATGGGCGGAGTTAGGCATATATTTTTTATATTGCATAATATAATTTATTCCTATATATTTTATTTCAATTGTATTTTTTATAAATTTTAAGTAAACCTTACCTTTATTATTTCCATGTGTATTTCTCCATATTGTATATATGTCTTGTATTTTCTTATCCCTTGGTTAAAGTATATAAGTAATTTGATGTATAATATAAGTTCATGTTAAAAAAAAAGACATGATCTTGCCAAGTTTCTTGCCCGTTCTTCTTAGCAAGACTAATCGAATGGGCGGAGGTAGGCATGTATTTATATATGTAACCTATTACTATGTAGTATATAGGATGGGATTTGGTCGGCCGCCTGGATTCGTGCTGGGGGCTCGGTTGGTGATCATTGAACCTTGTTCCTGGTCCCTGGCCGGGTCTCCGGTATGGGTTCGGGCGGTTGATTGGATTTCACCTTGTATAATAATATTTTACCTATAACTTCAATCGTATATATATTGCTACATAAATTAAATAAACATTTAATCTAAGTAGTTCATGTACATTTATTATTTTATTACATATATTTTTATAAGATTAAAATTTGACTTGTGAAACGTGTATTTTATATACCTACTTTGCAAAATAAACTTTTAAATTTTGAATTCGAATTTTTGAATTTATTACTATTTATTATATAAAACTATTACCTATATACAGAGATTATTTAATAATATTACATTAAAACCGAACTGTAATATGTGTATCTGATATACCTACATTACATAAATACATATATTTCTATTTATATTATTTAAGAAGATAGCATACTCTAGCAACTTTTTTTATTACCCGTCCAGCACAATAAGTCTAATGGCAAAGACTTAATTTGCTTTTCATAGAGGCGATTATATGTTGGCTCTTTGGCCTCTTTTTCTTAGACGCGTAATACTAGTGATCACGCAGCGAAACAACAAATTGGTGTGTTTTTAGCTAATACTGAAATATTTTGTAGGGAAAAAAATATTGAATTTAGGTGATATACCTTCATATTTCTATTACCTAATCTATGAAAAAAAAAAAACAAGTTGATCTCTTAGCCGCGTTCTTCAAGCGAACGTTTGAAAACCAAATAAAAGAGGTTGCAAAACATTTTTTTTTTTTGACAAAAGTATAATTCTTAGTACATTGTTTATACGTAAGATCCCTAGAGAGAAGATTAATAAACCAAATATATTTTTTTCAATACAAGGAGAGTCCAAATTTCTTCAAACGAATCCTAGATAGACTGGAGTTGGTCATGCTCTAGGCTCAGGTACAGTCTTAATACTCGAAATAAGTTTTGAAAATCGAACTTTCCGGGCCCCGTTGCAGAATGACTATCAGGTCAGTTTGAAATATCGTATAGAAATTTAATTTTTTGCAAAATTAGGTTCTTTTTGACGTTTGTCTTCATTTCATGCTAAATTAGGTTCTTTTTGACGTTTGTCTTCATTTCATGCTAAATTAGGTTCTTTTTGACGTTTGTCTTCATTGCATGCTAAATTAGGTTCTTTTTGACGTCCTTAGTTTGTCTTTACAATCGAAATTCCCTGCGTTCCGATTCACGATATAATCACGTTTGACACTCTTTTTTCGTAAAATGTTAATGGTTACAAATAAAAGCCGCCGGCCGAAGCCTGAAAAATTGCACTTTTAATCATTTTAATTTTAATATTTCCTGCAATAAATTTCATCTTACATATTATGTACTTGTTTTGTTATTTAAATACATAAATCAGGTAGTAGAAAAAGTATCGTTCGCAACGAGTAAAAATGGGTTTTCTTACCCTCGGAATGTAAGCTTTCGACGTGAGCCGAAGGCGATCTATCTCGTAGGGTTCAGCCAGCGTTTGCAATGTAAGCGCAAAAAATGTGTTTATTTAAGACATCACATTAGAAACCTCTAAAATTATCAGTGTTTATCTAATATATTATGCATGTGTTATCTTTCTTTCCGCAAAAATGGTTCTCTAAAAAATTTATTCAGTATGATCAGTAAATCATTCGTAGTTTTAACTAAAGGTCCATTTATAAAATTCCTCTCGTTTAAAATTAACACGACTAAAATTTTTGTTTTAAATTTTCAGCAACTGATAAGAAAGACGGTAAGTAAACTGATTTAACTTTTACCTTTAGTACTTGTCTAAAGCAGCGGTAGTGCAGTCAGTAGATCACTGCACTCTATAGCAGAGGTAGTGCAGTCAGTAGATCACTGCACTCTATAGCAGAGGTAGTGCAGTCAGTAGATCACTGCACTCTATAGCAGAGGTAGTGCAGTCAGTAGATCACTGCACTCTATAGCAGAGGTAGTGCAGTCAGTAGATCACTGCACTCTATAGCAGAGGTAGTGCAGTCAGTAGATCAGTGCACTCTATAGCAGCGGTAGTGGGTTTTTTTTTGAATCGTGCGCCCTTAATTGGGGGGAGGGGGGTGGGGGAGGGGGTGGGGGGGGAGGTCCTTTGTCCCTCTTGTTAGTTTTTTTTCTGAGGAAATGTGTAATTTTTGAGAAAAAAATTATTAAAGTTTAATACAATTTGAGGTTATATTTACATTATTTTCTTAATCTGAAGTTGTAGGGGATAAGATGTTTCAGCCATCTGAACATCTACCAGTGCAGAAGTCAATTTATGGACCATAAGAACCTATCAATATGACACAAATTCACTTCTGCATCGGCTACGGCGCTGCGGGAAGTGCAGCCCCTTCGCCCTTGCGTAACAAAGCACAGGCACCCGTGCTCACCTCCGCAGCTTCGGCTTGTTGGTCGCCTTCGGCGACCAGCCTCAGCCGCTACGGCTCACACAGGTGCCTAAGCTTTATTACTGCGGGCGGGGGCTGCCCTCCCTTCGCGCCTTCGGCTTTTTATATACACTCTAGGGGTAGTAGCCACAAGACTGTATAGAGTCGGAGTGTGCTGAGTTGGTTTTTAAACAGTTTTAACCTACCAGTACAGAAGTCAGATTTTATTGCATGTAATTTTTGCAATTTGATAAGAAAATATCTCTACTATTTTAATTGTTGGGAAAAGGAAGATACAACACCATATTATTTATAATTCACGTAGCCACAAGAGAAACGGAATGACGCTGTGAAGGACGCCATTTTGTTTGCCATTTTCGGCTGCACACATACAATAATATTCAATAGTATTGCGTGTGTGCACAGAATTATTAGAGTGTGTGCGTGTGTTTTAACGTTTCGATACGACATTCACTTAAAATTTCTTTAACAAATTGCGTTTCGTTCACAAATATTTTCCAATTTTCATCTTCGGTTTTCACGAAAACTAAGCATTTCCTCAGGAAAAGAAAACCACTTTGCTTAGAAAAGTGACTACCCACTATTGATCCCAAACCTCATTACAATTAAATAAAGGGCGCACGATATAAAAACCAACCCGCGGTAGTGCAGTCAGTAGATCACTGCACTCTATAGCAGAGGTAGTGCAGTCAGTAGATCACTGCACTCTATAGCAGAGGTAGTGCAGTCAGTAGATCACTGCACTCTATAGCAGAGGTAGTGCAGTCAGTAGATCAGTGCACTCTATAGCAGCGGTAGTGCAGTCAGTAGATCAGTGCACTCTATAGCAGCGGTAGTGCAGTCAGTAGATCACTGCACTCTATAGCAGCGGTAGTGCAGTCAGTAGATCACTGCACTCTATAGCAGAGGTATTGCAGTCAGTAGATCACTGCACTCTATAGCAGCGGTAGTGCAGTCAGTAGATCACTGCACTCTATAGCAGCGGTAGTGCAGTCAGTAGATCACTGCACTCTATAGCAGCGGTAGTGCAGTCAGTAGATCAGTGCACTCTATAGCAGAGGTAGTGCAGTCAGTAGATCACTGCACTCTATAGCAGAGGTAGTGCAGTCAGTAGATCACTGCACTCTATAGCAGCGGTAGTGCAGTCAGTAGATCACTGCACTCTATAGCAGAGGTAGTGCAGTCAGTAGATCAGTGCACTCTATAGCAGAGGTAGTGCAGTCAGTAGATCACTGCACTCTATAGCAGCGGTAGTGCAGTCAGTAGATCACTGCACTCTATAGTAGCGGTAGTGCAGTCAGTAGATCACTGCACTCTATAGTAGCGGTAGTGCAGTCAGTAGATCACTGCACTCTATAGCAGAGGTAGTGCAGTCAGTAGATCAGTGCACTCTATAGCAGCGGTAGTGCAGTCAGTAGATCACTGCACTCTATAGCAGAGGTAGTGCAGTCAGTAGATCAGTGCACTCTATAGCAGAGGTAGTGCAGTCAGTAGATCAGTGCACTCTATAGCAGAGGTAGTGCAGTCAGTAGATCAGTGCACTCTATAGCAGAGGAAGTGCAGTCAGTAGATCACTGCACTCTATAGCAGCGGTAGTGCAGTCAGTAGATCAGTGCACTCTATAGCAGCGGTAGTGCAGTCAGAAGATCACTGCACTCTATAGCAGCGGTAGTGCAGTCAGTAGATCACTGCACTCTATAGCAGAGGTAGTGCAGTCAGTAGATCACTGCACTCTATAGCAGAGGTAGTGCAGTCAGTAGATCACTGCACTCTATAGCAGAGGTAGTGCAGTCAGTAGATCACTGCACTCTATAGCAGCGGTAGTGCAGTCAGTAGATCAGTGCACTCTATAGCAGAGGTAGTGCAGTCAGTAGATCAGTGCACTCTATAGCAGCGGTAGTGCAGTCAGTAGATCAGTGCACTCTATAGCAGCGGTAGTGCAGTCAGTAGATCACTGCACTCTATAGCAGCGGTAGTGCAGTCAGTAGATCACTGCACTCTATAGCAGAGGTAGTGCAGTCAGTAGATCACTGCACTCTATAGCAGAGGTAGTGCAGTCAGTAGATCACTGCACTCTATAGCAGCGGTAGTGCAGTCAGTAGATCAGTGCACTCTATAGCAGAGGTAGTGCAGTCAGTAGATCACTGCACTCTATAGCAGCGGTAGTGCAGTCAGTAGATCAGTGCACTCTATAGCAGCGGTAGTGCAGTCAGTAGATCACTGCACTCTATAGCAGAGGTAGTGCAGTCAGTAGATCAGTGCACTCTATAGCAGCGGTAGTGCAGTCAGTAAATCACTGCACTCTATAGCAGCGGTAGTGCAGTCAATAGATCACTGCACTCTATAACAGCGGTAGTGCAGTCAGTAGATCACTGCACTCTATAGCAGCGGTAGTGCAGTCAGTAGATCACTGCACTCTATAACAGCGGTAGTGCAGTCCGTAGATTACTGCACTCTTTTAGCAGCGGTAGTGCAGTCAGTAGATCACTGCACTCTATAGCAGCGGTAGTGCAGTCAGTAGATCACTGCACTCTATAGCAGCGGTAGTGCAGTCAGTAGATCACTGCACTCTATAGCAGCGGTAGTGCAGTCAGTAGATCACTGCACTCTATAGCAGCGGTAGTGCAGTCCGTAGATTACTGCACTCTATAGCAGCGGTAGTGCAGTCAGTAGATCACTGCACTCTATAGCAGCGGTAGTGCAGTCAGTAGATCACTGCACTCTATAGCAGCGGTAGTGCAGTCAGTAGATCACTGCACTCTATAGCAGCGGTAGTGCAGTCCGTAGATTACTGCACTCTATAGCAGCGGTAGTGCAGTCAGTAGATCACTGCACTCTATAGCAGCGGTAGTGCAGTCAGTACATCACTGCACTCTATAGCAGCGGTAGTGCAGTCAGTAGATCACTGAACTCTATAACAGCGGTAGTGCAGTCCGTAGATTACTGCACTCTATAGCAGCGGTAGTGCAGTCAGTAGATCAGTGCACTCTATAGCAGCGGTAGTGCAGTCAGTAGATCACTGCACTCTATAGCAGCAGTAGTGCAGTCAGTAGATCACTGCACTCTATAACAGCGGTAGTGCAGTCCGTAGATTACTGCACTCTATAGCAGCGGTAGTGCAGTCAGTAGATCACTGCACTCTATAGCAGCGGTAGTGCAGTCAGTAGATCACTGCACTCTATAGCAGCGGTAGTGCAGTCAGTAGATCACTGCACTCTATAGCAGCGGTAGTGCAGTCCGTAGATTACTGCACTCTATAGCAGCGGTAGTGCAGTCAGTAGATCACTGCACTCTATAGCAGCGGTAGTGCAGTCAGTAGATCAGTGCACTCTATAGCAGCGGTAGTGCAGTCAGTAGATCACTGCACTCTATAGCAGCGGTAGTGCAATCCGTAGATCACTGCACTCTATAGCAGCGGTAGTGCAGTCAGTAGATCACTGCACTCTATAGCAGCGGTAGTGCAGTCCGTAGATCACTGCACTCTATAGCAGCGGTAGTGCAGTCAGTAGATCACTGCACTCTATAGCAGCGGTAGTGCAGTCAGTAGATCACTGCACTCTATAGCAGCGGTAGTGCAGTCAGTAGATCACTGCACTCTATAGCAGCGGAAGTGCATTTAGTAGATCAGTGCACTCTATAGCAGCGGTAGTGCAGTCAGTAGATCACTGCACTCTATAGCAGCGGTAGTGCAGTCAGTAGATCACTGCACTCTATAGCAGCGGTAGTGCAGTCAGTAGATCACTGCACTCTATAGCAGAGGTAGTGCAGTCAGTAGATCACTGCACTCTATAGCAGCGGTAGTGCAGTCCGTAGATCACTGCACTCTATAGCAGCGGTAATGCAGTCAGTAGATCACTGCACTCTATAGCAGCGGTAGTGCAGTCAGTAGATCACTGCACTCTATAGCAGCGGTAGTGCAGTCAGTAGATCACTGCACTCTATAGCAGCGGTAGTGCAGTCAGTAGATCACTGCACTCTATAGCAGCGGTAGTGCAGTCAGTAGATCACTGCACTCTATAGCAGCGGTAGTGCAGTCAGTAGATCACTGCACTCTATAGCAGCGGTAGTGCAGTCCGTAGATCACTGCACTCTATAGCAGCGGTAGTGCAGTCAGTAGATCACTGCACTCTATAGCAGCGGTAGTGCAGTCAGTAGATCACTGCACTCTATAGCAGCGGTAGTGCAGTCAGTAGATCACTGCACTCTATAGCAGTGGTAGTGCAGTCAGTAGATCACTGCACTCTATAGCAGCGGTAGTGCAGTCAGTAGATCAGTGCACTCTATAGCAGTGGTAGTGCAGTCAGTAGATCACTGCACTCTATAGCAGCGGTAGTGCAGTCAGTAGATCACTGCACTCTATAGCAGCGGTAGTGCAGTCAGTAGATCAGTGCACTCTATAGCAGTGGTAGTGCAGTCAGTAGATCACTGCACTCTATAACAGCGGTAGTGCAGTCAGTAGATCAGTGCACTCTATAGCAGTGGTAGTGCAGTCAGTAGATCACTGCACTCTATAGCAACGGTAGTGCAGTCCGTAGATCACTGCACTCTATAGCAGCGGTAGTGCAGTCAGTAGATCACTGCACTCTATAGCAGCGGTAGTGCGGTCAGTAGATCACTGCACTCTATAGCAGCGGTAGTGCAGTCAGTAGATCAGTGCACTCTATAGCAGTGGTAGTGCAGTCAGTAGATCACTGCACTCTATAACAGCGGTAGTGCAGTCAGTAGATCAGTGCACTCTATAGCAGTGGTAGTGCAGTCAGTAGATCACTGCACTCTATAGCAGTGGTAGTGCAGTCAGTAGATCAGTGCACTCTATAGCAGAGGTAGTGCAGTCAGTAGATCAGTGCACTCTATAGCAGAGGTAGTGCAGTCAGTAGATCACTGCACTCTATAGCAGAGGTAGTGCAGTCAGTAGATCAGTGCACTCTATAGCAGAGGTAGTGCAGTCAGTAGATCACTGCACTCTATAGCAGCGGTAGTGCAGTCAGTAGATCACTGCACTCTATAGTAGCGGTAGTGCAGTCAGTAGATCACTGCACTCTATAGCAGAGGTAGTGCAGTCAGTAGATCAGTGCACTCTATAGCAGCGGTAGTGCAGTCAGTAGATCACTGCACTCTAAAGCAGAGGTAGTGCAGTCAGTAGATCAGTGCACTCTATAGCAGAGGTAGTGCAGTCAGTAGATCAGTGCACTCTATAGCAGAGGTAGTGCAGTCAGTAGATCAGTGCACTCTATAGCAGAGGTAGTGCAGTCAGTAGATCACTGCACTCTATAGCAGCGGTAGTGCAGTCAGTAGATCAGTGCACTCTATAGCAGCGGTAGTGCAGTCAGTAGATCACTGCACTCTATAGCAGCGGTAGTGCAGTCAGTAGATCACTGCACTCTATAGCAGAGGTAGTGCAGTCAGTAGATCAGTGCACTCTATAGCAGAGGTAGTGCAGTCAGTAGATCACTGCACTCTATAGCAGAGGTAGTGCAGTCAGTAGATCACTGCACTCTATAGCAGCGGTAGTGCAGTCAGTAGATCAGTGCACTCTATAGCAGAGGTAGTGCAGTCAGTAGATCAGTGCACTCTATAGCAGAGGTAGTGCAGTCAGTAGATCAGTGCACTCTATAGCAGAGGTAGTGCAGTCAGTAGATCACTGCACTCTATAGCAGAGGTAGTGCAGTCAGTAGATCACTGCACTCTATAGCAGCGGTAGTGCAGTCAGTAGATCAGTGCACTCTATAGCAGCGGTAGTGCAGTCAGTAGATCACTGCACTCTATAGCAGCGGTAGTGCAGTCAGTAGATCACCGCACTCTATAGCAGAGGTAGTGCAGTCAGTAGATCAGTGCACTCTATAGCAGAGGTAGTGCAGTCAGTAGATCACTGCACTCTATAGCAGCGGTAGTGCAGTCAGTAGATCACTGCACTCTATAGCAGAGGTAGTGCAGTCAGTAGATCAGTGCACTCTATAGCAGCGTTAGTGCAGTCAGTAGATCACTGCACTCTATAGCAGCGGTAGTGCAGTCAGTAGATCACTGCACTCTATAGCAGCGGTAGTGCAGTCAGTAGATCAGTGCACTCTATAGCAGCGGTAGTGCAGTCAGTAGATCAGTGCACTCTATAGCAGCGGTATTGCAGTCAGTAGATCACTGCACTCTATAGCAGCGGTAGTGCAGTCAGTAGATCACTGCACTCTATAGCAGCGGTAGTGCAGTCCGTAGATTACTGCACTCTATAGCAGCGGTAGTGCAGTCAGTAGATCACTGCACTCTATAGCAGCGGTAGTGCAGTCAGTAGATCACTGCACTCTATAGCAGCGGTAGTGCAGTCAGTAGATCACTGCACTCTATAGCAGCGGTAGTGCAGTCCGTAGATTACTGCACTCTATAGCAGCGGTAGTTCAGTCAGTAGATCACTGCACTCTATAGCAGCGGTAGTGCAGTCAGTAGATCACTGCACTCTATAGCAGCGGTAGTGCAGTCAGTAGATCACTGCACTCTATAGCAGCGGTAGTGCAGTCCGTAGATCACTGCACTCTATAGCAGCGGTAGTGCAGTCAGTAGATCACTGCACTCTATAGCAGCGGTAGTGCAGTCCGTAGATCACTGCACTCTATAGCAGCGGTAGTGCAGTCAGTAGATCACTGCACTCTATAGCAGCGGTAGTGCAGTCAGTAGATCACTGCACTCTATAGCAGCGGTAGTGCAGTCAGTAGATCACTGCACTCTATAGCAGCGGTAGTGCATTTAGTAGATCAGTGCACTCTATAGCAGCGGTAGTGCAGTCAGTAGATCACTGCACTCTATAGCAGCGGTAGTGCAGTCAGTAGATCACTGCACTCTATAGCAGCGGTAGTGCATTTAGTAGATCAGTGCACTCTATAGCAGCGGTAGTGCAGTCAGTAGATCACTGCACTCTATAGCAGCGGTAGTGCATTTAGTAGATCAGTGCACTCTATAGCAGCGGTAGTGCAGTCAGTAGATCACTGCACTCTATAGCAGTGGTAGTGCAGTCAGTAGATCACTGCACTCTATAGCAGCGGTAGTGCAGTCAGTAGATCACTGCACTCTATAGCAGCGGTAGTGCAGTCCGTAGATCACTGCACTCTATAGCAGCGGTAGTGCAGTCAGTAGATCACTGCACTCTATAGCAGCGGTAGTGCAGTCAGTAGATCACTGCACTCTATAGCAGCGGTAGTGCAGTCAGTAGATCACTGCACTCTATAGCAGCGGTAGTGCAGTCAGAAGATCACTGCACTCTATAGCAGCGGTAGTGCAGTCAGTAGATCACTGCACTCTATAGCAGAGGTAGTGCAGTCAGTAGATCACTGCACTCTATAGCAGCGGTAGTGCAGTCCGTAGATCACTGCACTCTATAGCAGCGGTAGTGCAGTCAGTAGATCACTGCACTCTATAGCAGCGGTAGTGCAGTCAGTAGATCACTGCACTCTATAGCAGCGGTAGTGCAGTCAGTAGATCACTGCACTCTATAGCAGCGGTAGTGCAGTCAGTAGATCACTGCACTCTATAGCAGCGGTAGTGCAGTCCGTAGATCACTGCACTCTATAGCAGCGGTAGTGCAGTCAGTAGATCACTGCACTCTATAGCAGCGGTAGTGCAGTCAGTAGATCACTGCACTCTATAGCAGAGGTAGTGCAGTCAGTAGATCACTGCACTCTATAGCAGCGGTAGTGCAGTCAGTAGATCACTGCACTCTATAGCAGCGGTAGTGCAGTCAGAAGATCACTGCACTCTATAGCAGCGGTAGTGCAGTCAGTAGATCACTGCACTCTATAGCAGAGGTAGTGCAGTCAGTAGATCACTGCACTCTATAGCAGCGGTAGTGCAGTCAGTAGATCACTGCACTCTATAGCAGCGGTAGTGCAGTCAGTAGATCACTGCACTCTATAGCAACGGTAGTGCAGTCAGTAGATCACTGCACTCTATAGCAGCGGTAGTGCAGTCAGTAGATCACTGCACTCTATAGCAGCGGTAGTGCAGTCAGTAGATCACTGCACTCTATAGCAGTGGTAGTGCAGTCAGTAGATCACTGCACTCTATAGCAGCGGTAGTGCAGTCAGTAGATCACTGCACTCTATAGCAGCGGTAGTGCAGTCAGTAGATCACTGCACTCTATAGCAGTGGTAGTGCAGTCAGTAGATCACTGCACTCTATAGCAGCGGTAGTGCAGTCAGTAGATCACTGCACTCTATAGCAGTGGTAGTGCAGTCAGTAGATCACTGCACTCTATAGCAGCGGTAGTGCAGTCAGTAGATCAGTGCACTCTATAGCAGTGGTAGTGCAGTCAGTTGATCACTGCACTCTATAGCAGCGGTAGTGCAGTCAGTAGATCACTGCACTCTATAGCAGCGGTAGTGCAGTCAGTAGATCACTGCACTCTATAGCAGAGGTAGTGCAGTCAGTAGATCACTGCACTCTATAGCAGCGGTAGTGCAGTCAGTAGATCACTGCACTCTATAGCAGCGGTAGTGCAGTCAGAAGATCACTGCACTCTATAGCAGCGGTAGTGCAGTCAGTAGATCACTGCACTCTATAGCAGAGGTAGTGCAGTCAGTACATCACTGCACTCTATAGCAGCGGTAGTGCAGTCAGTAGATCACTGCACTCTATAGCAGCGGTAGTGCAGTCAGTAGATCACTGCACTCTATAGCAACGGTAGTGCAGTCAGTAGATCACTGCACTCTATAGCAGCGGTAGTGCAGTCAGTAGATCACTGCACTCTATAGCAGCGGTAGTGCAGTCAGTAGATCACTGCACTCTATAGCAGTGGTAGTGCAGTCAGTAGATCACTGCACTCTATAGCAGCGGTAGTGCAGTCAGTAGATCACTGCACTCTATAGCAGCGGTAGTGCAGTCAGTAGATCACTGCACTCTATAGCAGTGGTAGTGCAGTCAGTAGATCACTGCACTCTATAGCAGCGGTAGTGCAGTCAGTAGATCACTGCACTCTATAGCAGTGGTAGTGCAGTCAGTAGATCACTGCACTCTATAGCAGCGGTAGTGCAGTCAGTAGATCAGTGCACTCTATAGCAGTGGTAGTGCAGTCAGTAGATCACTGCACTCTATAGCAGCGGTAGTGCAGTCAGTAGATCACTGCACTCTATAGCAGCGGTAGTGCATTTAGTAGATCAGTGCACTCTATAGCAGCGGTAGTGCAGTCAGTAGATCACTGCACTCTATAGCAGCGGTAGTGCATTTAGTAGATCAGTGCACTCTATAGCAGCGGTAGTGCAGTCAGTAGATCACTGCACTCTATAGCAGCGGTAGTGCATTTAGTAGATCAGTGCACTCTATAGCAGCGGTAGTGCAGTCAGTAGATCACTGCACTCTATAGCAGTGGTAGTGCAGTCAGTAGATCACTGCACTCTATAGCAGCGGTAGTGCAGTCAGTAGATCACTGCACTCTATAGCAGCGGTAGTGCAGTCCGTAGATCACTGCACTCTATAGCAGCGGTAGTGCAGTCAGTAGATCACTGCACTCTATAGCAGCGGTAGTGCAGTCAGTAGATCACTGCACTCTATAGCAGCGGTAGTGCAGTCAGTAGATCACTGCACTCTATAGCAGCGGTAGTGCAGTCAGAAGATCACTGCACTCTATAGCAGCGGTAGTGCAGTCAGTAGATCACTGCACTCTATAGCAGAGGTAGTGCAGTCAGTAGATCACTGCACTCTATAGCAGCGGTAGTGCAGTCAGTAGATCACTGCACTCTATAGCAGCGGTAGTGCAGTCCGTAGATCACTGCACTCTATAGCAGCGGTAGTGCAGTCAGTAGATCACTGCACTCTATAGCAGCGGTAGTGCAGTCAGTAGATCACTGCACTCTATAGCAGCGGTAGTGCAGTCAGTAGATCACTGCACTCTATAGCAGCGGTAGTGCAGTCCGTAGATCACTGCACTCTATAGCAGCGGTAGTGCAGTCCGTAGATCACTGCACTCTATAGCAGCGGTAGTGCAGTCAGTAGATCACTGCACTCTATAGCAGCGGTAGTGCAGTCAGTAGATCACTGCACTCTATAGCAGAGGTAGTGCAGTCAGTAGATCACTGCACTCTATAGCAGCGGTAGTGCAGTCAGTAGATCACTGCACTCTATAGCAGCGGTAGTGCAGTCAGAAGATCACTGCACTCTATAGCAGCGGTAGTGCAGTCAGTAGATCACTGCACTCTATAGCAGAGGTAGTGCAGTCAGTAGATCACTGCACTCTATAGCAGCTGTAGTGCAGTCAGTAGATCACTGCACTCTATAGCAGCGGTAGTGCAGTCAGTAGATCACTGCACTCTATAGCAACGGTAGTGCAGTCAGTAGATCACTGCACTCTATAGCAGCGGTAGTGCAGTCAGTAGATCACTGCACTCTATAGCAGCGGTAGTGCAGTCAGTAGATCACTGCACTCTATAGCAGTGGTAGTGCAGTCAGTAGATCACTGCACTCTATAGCAGCGGTAGTGCAGTCAGTAGATCACTGCACTCTATAGCAGCGGTAGTGCAGTCAGTAGATCACTGCACTCTATAGCAGTGGTAGTGCAGTCAGTAGATCACTGCACTCTATAGCAGCGGTAGTGCAGTCAGTAGATCACTGCACTCTATAGCAGTGGTAGTGCAGTCAGTAGATCACTGCACTCTATAGCAGCGGTAGTGCAGTCAGTAGATCAGTGCACTCTATAGCAGTGGTAGTGCAGTCAGTAGATCACTGCACTCTATAGCAGCGGTAGTGCAGTCAGTAGATCACTGCACTCTATAGCAGCGGTAGTGCAGTCAGTAGATCACTGCACTCTATAGCAGCGGTAGTGCAGTCAGTAGATCACTGCACTCTATAGCAGCGGTAGTGCAGTCAGTAGATCACTGCACTCTATAGCAGCGGTAGTGCAGTCAGTAGATCACTGCACTCTATAGCAGCGGTAGTGCAGTCAGTAGATCACTGCACTCTATAGCAGTGGTAGTGCAGTCAGTAGATCACTGCACTCTATAGCAGCGGTAGTGCAGTTAGTAGATCAGTGCACTCTATCGACCATCATAAACCGGCATATTCTGTAAAACTAACATGCTCTCTATAAACCGGCATGCTATATAAAGCGTGTATTGGTGGTCGAAGCACGACGATAAGGCTGACCACTTAATACGTTAAATGTTCAGTGTAAAGTTTAGTACACCCTGTACAAGTGTTGACAGTTCAAGTGACAGTACACACTCGGGTACACCATTACGTTAGCATGGTAAATGTTCAATGTAAAGTTTAGTACACCCTGTACAAGTGTTGACAGTTCTAGTGACAGTACACACTCGGGTACACCATTACGTTAGCATGGTAAATGTTCAATGTAAAGTTTAGTACACCCTGTACAAGTGTTGACAGTTCTAGTGACAGTACACACTCGGGTACACCATTACGTTAGCATGGTAAATGTTCAGTGTAAAGTTTAGTACACCCTGTACAAGTGTTGACAGTTCTAGTGACAGTACACACTCGGGTACACCATTGTCGTTGTGACGATATGTTTATTTATTTATTTATTTATTTATTTATTTATTTATTTATTTAAGGTTACAAACAGTCTTTAACAAACAAAAGAAAAATATAAAAGAACACAAACAGACCTACAGAACCATAGTTATATAATACACAGTTATTTTAATGATACTGATACACAAAATTAAATGATACATAAAATTCGTTTATGTTTATACTACATACATTATAGCTTAATTAAGAATGACAGCTGATATTGTCAGTTCATAGACTTTTACGCTTTTATAAATAAACGTTGTGGGCCTAAGTTCCAGTGCGTGTAAATGAACTGAAGATATCTGTCATTGTAATTAAACTATGATTTATGGAGTTTACGTGTAATTGTCGCGTTACATACCTAGAATATTTGCTTCTGCGTTTTTTTTTACAAAAAGTGTTATTGCTCAGCATTCAACAATCTACTCAGACTCATAATGTATGTACAACGCTATTTGAAGGTCGCATCCATGTAAACTGGTCTGCTTGCTCCCACAGAGGTGAAGATAACAAACACCGATTCCCTGGAGGGAAAGAAAGCGGGAGATGCGCATGTCGATGTACTGTACAGTTGTGAAAAATGTACCCTCAAGTCTGTGAGTCGTTCATTTTACATCCTTAATTAAATAAGAGTCAAGTGTATCATTAACTTTGTATGGAATTGGAAATTAATGATTCCAGGATATATTCTTTCACTCGTCCCAGAATATTTCACTTTGGCCAAATTTCAAGTTTGTACGGTTTTGGTTTTGATGATCAGTTGCTGAAAGGGATTTTTGTATGAAAATACTCTTTGAAGCACCATATGTTTATATTACGCTAGACAATAAACTAGCGGCGGTAGCACAGGTGGTAAAACGCTGGCCTCTGAATCTTGAGACACAGGTTCGATCCTCGGTCGGGATGCTCCAATGAATTTATACACATGGTATTTGTAATTACCTAATACTTACCACTTACTGAACGTTAAAGAAAAACATCGTGAGGAAACCTGCATGCCTTAAAAAGCCTGTATTAGTGCCCAAAAAACGGCGATAGGACTCACCACTCATCATGTTGGGACGAATAACCGTCGGTGAAAAGCGGGTGTAATGAGTGTGGACTGTGACTTGCATTTCACAGTTCATACTCGGGTACACCCCTGACACCCCCTCGGAGATTCATGTCTTGACAATATATTTGTATATCTTTTTATGGGTGGTGCCTTGGGTTTCCAAAAAACGACCTTTCGCAATTCCGCGAGTTTCCAAATTTTTATTTAATAAACAAATTCAGTTACTCTTGTTTCCAAAACCAAGATGGGGTACAGTCAGCATCAGAAGCAAGTTATAATAGCATAAATAAATCTTTTTTCTACTATGACCTACTTACTTATTGTTATGAACCGTTTAGTTAACAGAAATGGCAAGTTGATTTTCCAGGTGGCTTTCGTTGTAAAGCTATTGTTAAGTTTGCCAACCCGTTTCCGAGAAATAAGAAGGCGGTCTCTATCCCTTGTAAAAGGGACAAAATTAAAACAAAGGGGCTGCCGCCTGTTTATGGTCCAGGTAAAAAAGTTTGTAAGTAGTTTATTACCAATTATCTTTTTTATACTTAGTTGTTTTTGCACTCTTGTCACGAATAGATGTTAGTGTCGAAATTAACTAGTGATGAATCCCGGCGTACATTTGGGTGGACCTAGTACGGTCACTCAATTTATATATGAGTATAGCACAAGTAAGTACCTCTTTGATTTAATCTTCCTAATATACATTATTTGCTGTGTTTACTTTAATTATTCCGTGAAACAAAAACGTCTCTCTTGCCTGAGTCGATGTTAAGATTTATGTTAATTTATTAAATATTATTTGATATTTCTAAATAAGCATTTTATACTGTTTTATTTTATTTGTATATGATTTTTCAAAAAGTAATAATTTTTATTTTGTTTCAGGAGGAAGAACAATTGTAAGAGGTGACAATAGTTACACTTTTCATCATAATTTAAAAAGTGGTGCAGAAATGTGGCGCTGTGCAAAGCAAAATTAAAAATATTAAAAGATGAAATCTTGCTTGAAGACAATCACACCTGCATTACCGATTCCCGAAAACATCTCATTGCCCAGATGAAAGCGGAATGTAGAGATAGAGTGATAAAGGAACCTGCAACATCCATAACAAAAATATACCAGGACGCGGTCAAAAAGTTTGTTGATGCAGGATTTTCTTTGCTTGATAGTGTAGTGGAGTTTAAAAGTGTGAAAAGCTCGCTGTATAAACTGTGTAATCAAATATTAGGAGTGACAAAAACACGTTTCAAATACGCGAGTGAAGTTCAGATACCAGGACCTTTCAAGAAATTTATATTGTTTGACTTTAATGTTGAAGAGAGGATTATTGCATTTGCAACGCCGGAAGGAAAAAGACTGATGCAAGAAAAGACTGTCTTCTTTTTCGACGGTACGTTCAGAAGTTGCGCTCCACCTTTCTACCAACTGTACAGCATCCATGTTGACATGGACAGTGACGAGAATGAGACAAATGTCATGCCCATTGTATTCGTGCTCATGCCAATAAAGCAAAAATCCGCAAAAAGTAATTGTTGATTTTGAACTGGCAGTAATTAATTCGATAAGAATTTGTTTGTTCGAGGCAGTCATTATAAAAGGCTGCAATTTCCATTTCCGACAGGCCTTGGTAAAGCGTGCAAAAAAATTGGCTATCACGAATACAGAGGGAAAAAATCATGTGGCAAGATGTTCTTCTTTAGCTCATTTAGCTGAAAATGATCTTGACGATGCGTGGCTTGCGTTAATGGAATTAGCACCCAGCGACCAAAAGATTACCGAGTTCAATAATTACTTTGTGGATAATTGGCTCACCAATCATTCAATTCTACCTGAAATTTGGAATTGTAGGGGGGAGAGGCACAGGACTATCAATACCGTCGAGGCGTGGCACAAACGCCTAAATTTCTTTCTGATTCTGAAGAAAAGGCCGCGGCTGTTGCAATTCATATTCGTGATCTGGGACGAGGCTCGATTTTACGAAAAGTACCACACGCCGCTGAAAAACAGAAGCCGACAGTCCATTAATGCGGATTTGAGAATAAAAATTATTGTGAGGCAGTACGAAGACCGTCAAATTACTATTTTAGAAGCGATGCAAAAATTGGCACGCCTTTGTCGTTTTGAAGACTGATCGATAGTTGATAAGTACATTATTTATAAAAGTTTATTTTAGATATTTTAGATTTTTTTATCGTTAGTAAGTAAGATTGATTTTCTGTGATACTGAAAAAGTAATATTTTTAAATACGCGATTTTAGATTTAAAGTCGTTTTCATTGTTGATTATTTGTGTTTAAGTACAATTTATTATTTGGCTAAGATCAAAATTTGAAAGCAAGCACTAAAAGCGATATACAATCTTGTTAATTATTTACAAATATTATAATACTTGTTTAGAGATAGAGCCTACCATAACGATAAGTACTCGTAAGACTGTTTTTTTTTTAAATATACTTGCTTCCTTAAATTATTATGTGATTTTATTTCAATAGCTTCCCTTTGCAACCGTTAGTACAATTCTAATCAAGATCATCACTAAACCTTTGTAAACTGCTAGTGAAACATAAAATATTACATTTAAAGGCATTTATTGATGTTTCACCAAGTGCCTTCAATCGCAAGTCAATTTAATGATTTAACCACTAAAACACATCGTGCATGTGTAACAATATAGTAAATGAAAGCGTTATAGTAATAAAGACGTCTATTTTCTATAAATAATAACTGCGAGATAGATCTAAATACAATTATATTAATTAAAAAGGAACACATTAGATAAGTAATACATTAAATAAATTAATAATCACTTGCTCCCGCTGTCGACTGTACCAACAAAATTTGTGGAAACTAAAAGGAAATCAATTTCATAAATAAAATATTTCTTGGAAACTGGAAGAATTAATGTATGGAGTTTTGATTTTCTAGAGAACAAAAGAATTGGAAACCCAAGGCACCACCCCTTTTTATTATGCTTGCTGAAAAATTATAAAAGCAGTAGTTAAGAGCGGTTTCGCAGCCGGATTTTGAAAAACCCGCCTTTTTCTAATTAAACGAATTAGAAAACTTAATTTCAAAATTCACTCAAAAGTTATTCAATAAAACCTTATTACTTACCTATGTATTGTGTATGCTGCCATCGCTCAGTTTATTACTTACCTATGTATTGTGTATGCTGCCATCGCTCAGTTTATTACTTACCTATGTATTGTGTATGCTGCCATCGCTCAGTTTATTACTTACCTATGTATTGCGTATGCTGCCATCGCTCAGTTTATTACTTACCTATGTATTGTGTATGCTGCCATCGCTCAGTTTATTACTTACCTATGTATTGTGTATGCTGCCATCGCTCAGTTTATTACTTACCTATGTATTGTGTATGCTGCCATCGCTCAGTTTATTACTTACCTATGTATTGTGTATGCTGCCATCGCTCAGTTTATTACTTACCTATGTATTGTGTATGCTGCCATCGCTCAGTTTATTACTTACCTATGTATTGTGTATGCTGCCATCGCTCAGTTTATTACTTACCTATGTATTGTGTATGCTGCCATCGCTCAGTTTATTACTTACCTATGTATTGTGTATGCTGCCATCGCTCAGTTTATTACTTACCTATGTATTGTGTATGCTGCCATCGCTCAGTTTATTACTTACCTATGTATTGTGTATGCTGCCATCGCTCAGTTTATTACTTACCTATGTATTGTGTATGCTGCCATCGCTCAGTTTATTACTTACCTATGTATTGTGTATGCTGCCATCGCTCAGTTTATTACTTACCTATGTATTGTGTATGCTGCCATCGCTCAGTTTATTACTTACCTATGTATTGTGTATGCTGCCATCGCTCAGTTTATTACTTACCTATGTATTGTGTATGCTGCCATCGCTCAGTTTATTACTTACCTATGTATTGTGTATGCTGCCATCGCTCAGTTTATTACTTACCTATGTATTGTGTATGCTGCCATCGCTCAGTTTATTACTTACCTATGTATTGTGTATGCTACCATCGCTCAGTTTATTACTTACCTATGTATTGTGTATGCTGCCATCGCTCAGTTTCCATTGGCTTCTCTAAATTAGAATTTTAAAATTTTTGAATTTTAAATTTAAGTGTTCTAATTCGATTAATTAGAAAAAGGCAGATTTTTCACAATCCGGCTGTGAAACCGCTCTTAAGGGTCATTTACACATTTTTGTTCGATATTAATTTCAATTTGTAGATGACCATCGGATCGAACCATCAGAGACGTTCATCCCATCCTATCACATTAAAATTATAAATGTAAAATTAGTTGGATCTGATCACTTACTGAGTCTCCAGTATAAATTTGTCATTCAAAGTCCACTTACAGTACTTTTTGTTGTTAGATATCCCTGGATGATATAGAGCTGACGTCTGAAGAATTTACACATGATGTAAGTATTGTACCTAAAAAAATAATTATAAAAATTTTACTTCTGAATAGTTATGATAAAAATCATATTTAAATTTAATAATAATAATAATAATAATAATATTTAATTTAATATAAATATAATATTTATATTTACCTATTTAATTATAAGTAAAATAAGAGGAACAATAAGTAAAAGATAACGAATAAGAAAACGAGAAAAATACAAAATGGAGTTGAAAAATCACAAGTAAATAGAAATACACATTGAAATACAAGCTAGTATTCGCATATTGGGGAAAAAATAACTACAGCTGACTTTAAAACGATCCCAGCACTAAACTGCTATGCAAAAAGCCATTACCTCGCCAAAAAACTACAAAAATATTGAGAAAATATGTGAAGAAATTTGTTCAAAAATTAAATGCAAGTACAAATTTAACATGAATGAAAAAGGTAAAATTATTTTAAAGAAAAAAAACGGAATAATTAGTCAGATATTAATACTTACATAATTTAATCTTTTCGAATTTCAGCTTTGTTGTTTTATTAGATAGAGTGGTGGCGCGGGCTAACTATGGCGGATGGGTGAAATGGACTGTATGATTGATTGACACGATCCTGACACAGAGGGAAGGAATAATTGAACGATTTTGGTAAAATAAGACAAGAGAAAATCGTTCGGTAAAGAAAGGAATGCACAATACCTTATTCCTGGAGTTATCGATGTAAGTTTTCACATGGACGGATGCCGGCCGGCAAGTCAGCTTGTCGTGGTCTTCCACTGAACCAAGGAATCTACCAAAATTACACTGGGCACAAGGGTTCTGAAGATCTGAAGAGAGGTTACGCACAATTTCGGTCTATACTTCGATTTACAATAATATTTAAACCACAACAACAATCCACTAGCTTGCTTGATGATTTGCGACTCGATAAGTACCATTTTTCACCGCGAGGTGTCGCAGCCGCCGAGTGAAAAACAGTCGCTGTCTCGCTCTTGTATGCTAGTAAGGTATGTGCAGGAGGGAGATGGGCACAGGAAAGGCCAGATATGTCAATCAACCAATTATCCTTATCAAAATAAATAAATACACTAAATGCATGCGTTTTATCAATGGCGGCAGATTTGAATGTGATAATCAGCGCAACCATTCCCCCGGGCTTGAAGGGTTACCTTCAAATAATAAACTAATCTAATCCTAATTTTAAACTAAGTGGAACCCACCCTACTAGAGTGGAACCTTCCACAATACTTAAATTTTATCTAATAATAATCTCACTGCCGTTGATTAGGCAGAGGACAGAGACGTACAACCGGGCGTAAATATGATCCGGTTGATGTTTTAACGCGATCAATTCGAGTGACTCCATTTGAGCCCGGAAATATTTCTTCAACGACACCGAGAGGCCAGTGTAGAGGAGGTGTATTCTCCGTTATCAAAATAACAACCGTACCGACAGTAATAGGATTGGAGGGAGTATTCCATTTTTGGCGCGACTGTAAGGTATGCAAATAGTCCGTTCTCCAACGCTCCCAAAACGATTGGACAAGTTTATCTAGCAAAGCATGGCGTGAAAGAAGGTGCAGCCGGGTTTCTTCTATGTCTCTAGTAGGTAAGTACTTCAAAGGAGTCATAGTTAAAAAACGTGCCGGCGTTAATACCAATGGCTCTGAGGGGTCACTTGACAATGTTCTACACAGAGGACGTGAATTCATCACCGCCTCAACTTGAGAGAACACGGTGTTCAGCTCCTCAAACGATAGAATCTGTTCACCTATCACGCGAAACAAATGCATCTTAAGACTTTTAATATTGGTCTCCCAATTACGCCCAAAATGACTTGCTGCTGGCGTATTTAGCGACCATTCGATGCGATTTTCGGCTAAAATATGAGCAAATTCTGTCCTTTAATATTCTGATCGTAGAAAGGCATGCAATTCTGAAATATAGCGTTTGGCTCCAACGTAATTTGTGCCATTATCGGAATACATACAACCTACAGGACCACGGCGTGACAAAAATCTTTTAAACGCATCCATAAAGCTTGGCGTGCTTAAATTTCCAACTAATTCTATATGCACCGCGCGTGTAGTCATACAGATGAAAAGGCACACGTAAGCCTTCGTGGAGCGTATACTATGGCCACGAGAAACAGTGACTTTGAAAGGGCCACAAAAATCTGTTCCAGTATGTACGAAAGGTTTAGCGGTCATCACTACGCGACAAGAACGATGATCGGCCATTTCAGGAAATACTGGCTTCGGACGAAGTTTGAACCATGGCACGCATTTGTACACTCTAGATCGAATCAAATTGCGAGCGGATAATATGCAGTAACTTTGGCGGAGAATCGACATAAATAAATCGGGACCAGCGTGACAATGCACTTTATGATGATAATCAACCAATAGATTTAGGACATGGTCCTTTCGCGGTAAAACCAATGGATGTTTCTGCTCAAATGCTAAATCCGACTGACTCAAACGACCGCCTACTCGAATGAGTCCATCTTGTAAGAAAGGCCTCAAGCACTGAAAGGCACGACTACAAGGTTTATTTCTCTCTAAGTTCCTAAACTCGTTTGAAAAGTAAAATCGCTGGAGCTCTCTAAGCACAATCTTTTCAGCCATATCGAGATCGGCGGCAGTTATATACTTACGAGGAGGTAAGATCTTTGTGAAGCGACATACGTATACCACGCAGTGCAAAAGTTTAGACCATGACGATAAGCGGCTAGCCAACGATAATATAGGCGACTCTTTTCGCGATGCAGAAGTGACTAGAGAATGCTTCTTTTCTTCTGGAGGTTCTGATACCGTCGCAGGGTTGAAGGGATAAACTGGCCATTCCTTAGGCGAAGCATTAGTCCATGATCGGCCATGAAACTAAAGCGGATGATCTAAAATTTGTGCAGGAGTCAACCCACGAGACAGACAATCGGCAGGATTATCTTTACCAGAGACGTGGTACAGGTTTTGTGGTGACAATTCAGTCTGAATTTTGGCTACTCGAAAGTGTCCCAACGGTGTGGAGAAGAATGAGACCAACACAGAGCTACAGTTGAGTCTGAAAATGAAAAAATTCTATCTATACTTATGCGATTGCGACAAGCGTTAACAATGGTACTTATAAGCTTTACTAATACGAGTATGGCGCAAAGTTCAAGACGTGCGAGAGACACGAATTTACGGGGGGCAACCTTGGACTTGGCGCTAATAAGATTCACTAAAATGTCGTCACCATTCTGAACGTGAAAGTAGACAACACCTCCGTACCCTCTCTCACTAGCGTCTGCAAATCCCACGACGGTAACAACACTACCACTTTTAATACCTACATGACGTGGTATTTTGATTAGATCAAGCATAAGTAGCTCTTCTCTAAAGCGAGTCCATAAACGGGTTATATTGTCCGGCGCTGGTTCATCCCAGTCACAGTTAGACAGCCAAAGCTCTTTTATAAGAATCTTTGCGTATAAAACCACAGGGGCTACAAATCCCATATTATCCCATATTCTAGCAACACACGATAATATGATGCGTTTAGTGCAGGTTTTCGGAGTGGAGCAAATTTTTAGACTAAACATGTCAGATGCAGGTGACCAACATAAACCGAGAACCTTGTGCGAATCATTGTCGTCAAATTCCTTGACTGTTGACAAGCGATGAGTTGGCGGAATCGAATCCAGAACCCTTTGCGAATTACTAGTCCATTTTACTAGATCAAATTGACCAGCTTTCATGAGACGAATCACTTCAGCGGCTATTACGATAGCTTCTTCCTCACTATCCACGCAATACACGAAATCGTCCATATACAAGCTAGTTTCGATAGTTTCTTTAGCTTTCGGATAAATATCTCCTTCATCAGCGGCAAGCTGCTTGACGGTTCGCAAAGCGTGAAAAGGGCTTGACTTGAGCCCAAAACAAACACGATTAAATTCGTAGACCTCCAAGGGTTCCTGCGGTGAAAATCTATACAAAAAGCGTTGAAATCTACGATTGCATTCACGTATACCTATACAAAGAAACATCTGACGTATGTCAGCTGATAGCGCAGTTGCAAACAAACGAAAGTTAACTATTATGTCATACAAGTTACCTTGAAGGTTTTGACCACGGTACAAAATGTCATTAATGGCGACTGAACTACTAGTTTTAGCACTACCATCCAGGGTAAGGCGAAGCTTCGTGGTGAGTTTTTCTTCCCGGATAACTCCATGATGTGGAATTATGTACGACGGGGCCTCCTTGGACTCTTCAATTTAAGCGTGCGCAGGTGAAATATAGCCTTTGTCTAAATATTCATTCACAACTTTATCGTAAGCCTGCTTCAGCTTAGGAGACGCCTGCATTTTCCGTTCTAAACATAGAAAACGTTTTTCCGCCGATTTACGGGAGTCTCCTAACGAACAAGTATCACCCTTGAAGGGGAGCGCGACTACGTAACGACCATCTTTATCTCGAGTAGTCGTGCGACTATAGATCTCCTCACAAAGCTTATCATCTGGACTTAGTATGGGTGGGACACTGACCTCTTCCATTTCCCAAAACTTACGAACGGTGGCCTCCAATGGTTCAGCAGCGCAACAGTAGGACACAGTCGAGTAGCTACATACATGAGCGGGAGCGGAACCAACTATAACAAATCCAAGAACTGTTTCCAGAGCGTACGGCGCGGCATGTGACGAATGACCTTTAACTTTACGCGATAGCAGGAGGTGGGGGAAAATCGAAGCTCCAACCAACATCTCAATGTCTCCTGGAACTGCGTATGTGTCATCAGCCAACGGTAAGTCGCTAAAATTCGACAAAAAAGATGTATTAACTGAGACCGTCGGCAAACGTTCTGTCACTTTGTCTACTACCAAACAATCCATATCGAAACTAATACTGGAATCAAAACGAGAATGAAATTTAATTTCCACAGAGCCTTGAATGGCCTTTGTTGAACCTCCAATACCACGAACAACAGAACATGCGGGGCGGTCATTAGCTTTTAAGCCTAGTCGCTGACAACAATTACGAGTCAAAAAATTACTCTGCGACGCAACGTCCAAAATCGCGCGAACAATATGTTCTTTTCCATACGCATCAATGACTATAACGCGTGCGGTCGCTAGGACAACGAACACAAGGCTACGTCATCTGCGTGCTCCGCGGCAAGCATGTGTTCCGAGTCCGCAGGAGGTGGCGGCGGCAGCGCGACACCGCGGTCGCTATCAGGCACTTGCACAGAGCTTACGAATAACGAGTTGTTGTTACCGCTCGACAATCTAACCGTGCTCACACTGGATGTGGCATTTTCGAAATGAAGCAATGTATGATGTTTGCCTTGACATTTTCCACAACTAGAATTCGAGTTGCAGACTGTGAGGCGATGTCTTTCACTAAGGCAATTAAGGCACAAATTATTAACTCGCGCAAACTTGTAACGCTCACTGGGCGTAAGCTTCAAAAAACTAGAACATCTGTATATTTGATCATGATGAGCATTGCACAACGAACACAGCGATTGCGAAGTCGTGTTCGCAACATTTACGTAAGTATACGTGGACTTGTGTGGCCTCAATGACGCATCCATTCGACGTTCGGAGCTAGTGCAAACATTCTTCGTAACTTCATGTTTGGTTGATGAGGTGCGTTGCAATATTTTAATGTGATCTCGGACAAATTTTTCCAATTTCTCGAATGTAGGCAGCTCGGTGCCTCGCTTGTCCATTTCAAATAATCGAACAGTTTCTGAGTCTAACATTTTAAGCCCAATATACAGAAACAGAAAATCACTTAGGTCATTGACCTTAAGGTTTTTTATCGCACGGACAGATGACGCAAAGATGTCAAGAAAGTTTTTCAAGTTCTGTTCATTGCAAGTAGAAATTTTTCAATTCAAATATTTGATCTAAATAAGCGGTTGTTACTAATCTTTTATCTTCGAATTTAATTTTCAAAGTATCCAAAATCAACAAATAGTTTTCGGCACAGAGCGTAATGCCGGCGCAAACTGATTTAGCTTTACCAGTTAGTTTGTTTACAATATAATGCAATTTTTCATGATCGGTCAAACTATTATTTTTGTGAATCGTATTTTCAAAACTAGCATAAAACAACGGCCAGTTTTTAATATCCCCATCAAACTCCGGTATTGGTATGGGAGCTAGCCTTGGTCTATCGCTTGTAAGTGGAAGTTGAACTATGTGTGTCTTTGTGTCTAAGCTGAGAAAAATGAGTTCGCTACACGTTTGACGCAACAAAACAAATCCTCAAATGATGACAAAGACCCATAGTCAACATCAAAATCGGGATTGGCTTCCAATTCCAAACTATTTATTTTATCAAGAATTTCCTCAAAGCTCAAACGCAACTGGTCTATAGTTTCTACCGAGCTCAGAAAGGATTCTTTATTCGTTTCACTAGACACTTCTTTTGATCTATCGAAAATAGACTGCATGCGAGAATACAACGTATTACGTTTAGCGTACAGTAACTTTAACTGTGATTCGACAGGATTATGTTTAGGTGGCATCGCGATATTGTACGTCTATATACCTACTTAGGTACCTACTAATTTGCAAACCAAACAAATATTCGTAAGAAAGCGGCGGAGAACCGATAAACGACGCAGCGACAACCAAGATAGACTGATAATAACAGGTAGGTATTTGTACATATGCGGATACTTCTTACTGTGCGGTGCGGACAAACTAACATTATATTTGAGCTTTTACCAAGTTGTGGGTATGAATAAATCAACAAGTGGGTAAATAGAAATAATTACTGAGCGCGACCGACCCGTGCCGGCAAACTATCTATCGAAGCGAAATATTCGAAAACAATTCAATGCGGTATAACTAACTACCTATACCTATGTATAACAGAAACTACAAAATACGAAAGACGCGTACAATTACATCTGGTACCTCCCTAATGCCTATGTTTTCAATTATCTAGGTGTGAGATGCGATTATTCCCTATTGAATCAGAATCTACGATAATGTGAATTCGACCAAATGATTCAGAAATCCGGGTCGATATGGACCAACAAAATGGTGGCGCGGGCTAACTATGGCGGACGGGTGAAATAGACTGTATGATTGATTGACACGATCCTGACACAGAGGGAAGGAATAATTGAACGATTTTGGTAAAATAAGACAAGAGAAAATCGTTCGGTAAAGAAAGGAATGCACAATACCTTATTCCTGGAGTTATCGATGTAAGTTTTCACATGGACGGATGCCGGCTGGCAAGTCAGCTTGTCGTGGTCTTCCACTGAACCAAGGAATCCACCAAAATTACACTGGGCACAAGGGTTCTGAAGATCTGAAGAGAGGTTAAGCACAATTTCGGTCTATACTTCGATTTACAATAATATTTAAACCACAACAACAATCCACTAGCTTGCTTGATGATTTGCGACTCGATAAGTACCATTTTTCACCGCGAGGTGTCGCAGCCGCTGAGCGAAAAACAGTCGCTGTCTCGCTCTTGTATGCTAGTAAGGTATGTGCCGGAGGGAGATGGGCACAGGAAAGGCCAGATATGTCAATCAACCAATCATCCTTATCAAAATAAATAAATACACTAAATGCATGCGTTTTATCAATGGCGGCAGACTTAAATGTGATAATCAGCGCAACCATAGAGCATAGTATACTCTTTAATTCATAATCAGAAAATTTGGTCCTGGGATCCCGAATATAAATTATTTATTATTATATAAGTTATTTATTATATAAGCATTGTTTTTAGGGTTCCGTATAATTATGTAAATATTACAGAAAAATATAGCGGTTAATACTAGGACTCCGTACTGTAATATAGCTAGGTATATGTGTAAGACTAGGTAAGGTTAGGCGTTATAGTTAGGTTGAACTATATTTGGCTCTTTGTAACTTGGCAATCGATAAATCTTTGTGGCTCGATATACGTCATATTGATTATTTCGCGTGTTCCAAAAATGAACAACAAGTAAATGTAAAAGTTCTAAAATACAAAAAGGAGAGGATAGTTCTTCTGACTATTGCTCAGAGGATAGTTCTTCTGACTATTGCTCAGAGGATAGTTCTTCTGACTATTGCTCAGAGGATAGTTCTTCTGACTATTGCTCAGAGGATAGTTCTTCTGACTATTGCTCAGAGGATAGTTCTTCTGACTATTGCTCAGAGGATAGTTCTTCTGAATATTGCTCAGAGGATAGTTCTTCTGACTATTGCTCTGAGGATTAGTTTTTCTGACTATTGCTCAGAGGATAGTTCTTCTGAATATTGCTCAGAGGATAGTTCTTCTGACTATTGCTCAGAGGATAGTTCTTCTGACTATTGCTCTGAGGATTAGTTTTTCTGACTATTGCTCAGAGGATAGTTCTTCTGAATATTGCTCAGAGGATAGTTCTTCTGAGTATTGCTCAGAGGATTAGTTTTTCTGACTATTGCTCACAGGATAGTTCTTCTGAATATTGCTCAGAGGAGAGTTCTTCTGAATATTGCTCAGAGGAGAGTTCTTCTGACTATTGCTCAGAGGATTAGTTTTTCTGACTATTGCTCAGAGGATAGTTCTTCTGAATATTGCTCAGAGGATAGTTCTTCTGACTATTGCTCTGAGGATTAGTTTTTCTGACTATTGCTCAGAGGATAGTTCTTCTGAATATTGCTCAGAGGATAGTTCTTCTGAGTATTGCTCAGAGGATTAGTTTTTCTGACTATTGCTCAGAGGATAGTTCTTCTGAATATTGCTCAGAGGATAGTTCTTCTGACTATTGCTCAGAGGAGAGTTCTTCTGACTATTGCTCAGAGGATAGTTCTTCTGAGTATTGCTCAGAGGATTAGTTTTTCTGACTATTGCTCAGAGGATAGTTCTTCTGAATATTGCTCAGAGGAGAGTTCTTCTGACTATTGCTCAGAGGATAGTTCTTCTGAGTATTGCTCAGAGGATTAGTTTTTCTGACTATTGCTCAGAGGATAGTTCTTCTGAATATTGCTCAGAGGATAGTTCTTCTGACTATTGCTCAGAGGAGAGTTCTTCTGACTATTGCTCAGAGGATAGTTCTTCTGACTATTGCTCAGAGGAGAGTTCTTCTGACTATTGCTCAGAGGATAGTTCTTCTGACTATTGCTCAGAGGAGAGTTCTTCTGACTATTGCTCAGAGGAGAGTTCTTCTGACTATTGCTCAGAGGATAGTTCTTCTGACTATTGCTCAGAGGATAGTTCTTCTGACTATTGCTCAGAGGAGAGTTCTTCTGACTATTGCTCAGAGGAGAGTTCTTCTGACTATTGCTCAGAGGAGAGTTCTTCTGACTATTGCTCAGAGGAGAGTTCTTCTGACTATTGCTCAGAGGATAGTTCTTCTGACTATTGCTCAGAGGATAGTTCTTCTGACTATTGCTCAGAGGAGAGTTCTTCTGACTATTGCTCAGAGGATAGTTCTTCTGACTATTGCTCAGAGGAGAGTTCTTCTGACTATTGCTCAGAGGAGAGTTCTTCTGACTATTGCTCAGAGGATAGTTCTTCTGACTATTGCTCAGAGGATAGTTCTTCTGACTATTGCTCAGAGGAGAGTTCTTCTGACTATTGCTCAGAGGAGAGTTCTTCTGACTATTGCTCAGAGGAGAGTTCTTCTGACTATTGCTCAGAGGATAGTTCTTCTGACTATTGCTCAGAGGATAGTACTTCTGACTATTGCTCAGAGGATAGTTCTTCTGACTATTGCTCAGAGGATAGTACTTCTGACTATTGCTCAGAGGATAGTTCTTCTGACTATTGCTCAGAGGAGAGTTCTTCTGACTATTGCTCCGAGGATAGTTCTTCTGACTATTGCTCAGAGGATAGTTCTTCTGTACTATTGCTCAGAGGATAGTTCTTCTGACTATTGCTCAGAGGATAGTTCTTCTGTACTATTGCTCAGAGGATAGTTTTTCTGACTATTGCTCAGAGGATAGTTCTTCTGACTATTGCTCAGAGGATAGTTCTTCTGTACTATTGCTCAGAGGATAGTTCTCCTGACTATTGCTCAGAGGATAGTACTTCTGACTATTGCTCTGAGGATAGTACTTCTGACTATTGCTCAGAGGATAGTTCTTCTGACTATTGCTCAGAGGATAGTTCTTCTGACTATTGCTCAGAGGAGAGTTTTTCTGACTATTGCTCAGAGGATAGTTCTTCTGACTATTGCTCAGAGGATAGTTCTTCTGACTATTGCTCAGAGGATAGTTCTTCTGACTATTGCTCAGAGGAGAGTTTTTCTGACTATTGCTCAGAGGATAGTTCTTCTGACTATTGCTCAGAGGATAGTTCTTCTGTACTATTGCTCAGAGGATAGTTCTCCTGACTATTGCTCAGAGGATAGTACTTCTGACTATTGCTCTGAGGATAGTACTTCTGACTATTGCTCAGAGGATAGTTCTTCTGACTATTGCTCAGAGGAGAGTTCTTCTGACTATTGCTCAGAGGATAGTTCTTCTGACTATTGCTCAGAGGATAGTTCTTCTGACTATTGCTCAGAGGATAGTTCTTCTGACTATTGCTCAGAGGATAGTTATTCTGTACTATTGCTCAGAGAATAGTTCTCCTGACTATTGCTCAGAGGATAGTACTTCTGACTATTGCTCTGAGGATAGTACTTCTGACTATTGCTCAGAGGATAGTTCTTCTGACTATTGCTCAGAGGATAGTACTTCTGACTATTGCTCTGAGGAGAGTTCTTCTGACTATTGCTCAGAGGATAGTTCTTCTGACTATTGCTCAGAGGAGAGTTCTTCTGACTATTGCTCAGAGGATAGTTCTTCTGACTATTGCTCAGAGGATAGTTCTTCTGACTATTGCTCAGAGGATAGTTCTTCTGACTATTGCTCAGAGGATAGTTCTTCTGACTATTGCTCAGAGGAGAGTTCTTGTGACTATTACTCAGATGATAGTTCTTCTGACTATTGCTCGGATACCGTCATGATTCTGAGCTGAAGTTATACTTCTTCTGCTTTTCAAGTTAATCTATTTCTTAGTAGATCATCACGTGGTTTGTTCTCCTGGTACCATTCCAGAATGTTTGATGTGAGTAAGTGTATTTAGCTGGGAATTATTTGCAAAGAATCATTTTTTTTTTAATACATCTTTGATGTAACATCCATGTAACATCGCTTCTAAGTTAGCGTTTTTATCATCTAGTGATGCTGCACATTGGCCAATACCTGTGCCAAAGCATATCAGAATTTTGATAAACGAAAAGGGCAGTGAAATATTTTAAAACAAGGACGGACCTTTTGAATCTGTAGAAAGACCAGGTGAAAGCACTAAGGGAACACATCGGTGTTTAACTTTGCCGTGGTTTTACTCACATTTAAACCAAACTAAATATTTAAGGAGATGGATATATTAAATTGTTACTGTTGCCGGTTATTTGCATCTGAAGGTGACAATCACAGTAATAAATTTGTCTGTGGTTTTTGTCAGTGGTGGAAATTAAATCCAAGAATATCACAATGAAATAATGGAAAAATGGAAATCCTTGACAATGGGCTTGAAACTTAATAAAACTATTGATATAGACAACTTGAAGATTATTAACTTAATAAAACTATTGATATAGACAACTTGAAGATTATTAACTTAATAAAACTATTGATATAGACAACTTGAAGATTATTAACTTAATAAAACTATTGATATAGACAACTTGAAGATTATTAACTTAATAAAACTATTGATATAGACAACTTGAAGATTATTAACTTAATAAAACTATTGATATAGACAACTTGAAGATTATTAACGATGAAACTAAGAAATGGAGTATAGTACAAACGTTTTTGCCATACGACGTAAAGAAAAAAGTTATTTAGGAAAAAACGGAGGAAAGTCAAAAATTTTGTAGTTTTCCCCCCCTCCTCTTTTCGCACAGGGCCCTTGCGATCTAAAACTTGAGAAAATGTCAATTAACTATCCTTGAACAACATCTCAAAGTTTCATTAACTTCTGAACTTTTTCAATCATACCCACACTCATTCCAACCTGTCGACTGGATCAATATTTGTGAGAGATTAGCGACGAGCGGGGACAATGACACATCCAACTCGCACGGCTACCGTGGGCCTACTGACTCTACTGAGGCTGAGCAGTGTTGCCGCTGGTCATGTTTTGCTTTGCCGTATTCCACTGACAAAATTGCCGTATATAAACAAAAATTGCCGTACTTATACATTTATTTAAAAAAATTGCATAATAATTAATTTCCCATGATATTTTCCATAGTATACAGATCGTCATTTCATAGCGTTGTCCATGTCAAAAACCCAAGTCCAAGAAAAATAGCCAATGAGCCAATCAAGAATCGCCTCTATCACAAGGTAATAAATAAGGTCAATACCTTGTTGTGTTGGCTCGCTATTAGCTAGTTTTTTGGTTTGTTTGGAGTTGTGCAAATATTGTCTATGCCTCTATTGATAAAGTAGGTATGGCAGATAGTGCCATCTAGGAATTTCATATAACTAACATTAAATTTGACACAAGGTAAAGAAAAACGCTCATTTATTGTCGAATTGCCGTATTTTAGCGTCCGGTAATGACTACTCTGCCGTATGCCGTACATTTATTGCCGAATTGCCGTATTTTAGCGTCCGGTAATGACTACTCTGCCGTATGCCGTGCATTTATTGCCGAATTGCCGTATTTTAGCGTCCGGTAATGACTACTCTGCCGTATGCCGTACATTTATTGTCGAATTGCCGTATTTTAGCGTCCGGTAATGACTACTCTGCCGTATGCCGTACATTTATTGCCGAATTGCCGTATTTTAGCGACCGGTAATGACTACTCTGCCGTATGCCGTACATTTATTGCCGAATTGCCGTATTTTAGCGTCCGGTAATGACTACTCTGCCGTATGCCGTACATTTATTGCCGAATTGCCGTATTTTAGCGTCCGGTAATGACTACTCTGCCGTATGCCGTACATTTATTGTCGAATTGCCGTATTTTAGCGTCCGGTAATGACTACTCTGCCGTATGCCGTACATTTATTGCCGAATTGCCGTATTTTAGCGTCCGGTAATGACTACTCTGCCGTATGCCGTACATTTATTGCCGAATTGCCGTATTTTAGCGTCCGGTAATGACTACTCTGCCGTATGCCGTACATTTAATGATTTCATAGCCCGATTGCCGTACAAAACGGCAATTGCCGTACAAAATTCAAAAATTCAATTTAAATTTCAAATAGTTTATTTTGCAAAGCCGGTATAGATATATACACTTTTAACACGTCAAATTTAATCTAATAAAGAAAATATATGTAATAAAATAATAAATGTACATATGTTTGTAATATTAAGCTTCAACCTCTCCACACTAGATGGCAGCACTAGTAGATTACATCACGATATCGTTTGCCTTTTGCCACAATGTATCTATTAAAATTAATTGTCGCTTGTCCTCTCCCACTACTGTTACTTTTGATAGGCCCCACTCAGCGCGTCAAAGTGCCCCTGAAGTCAGCTGATGGGGTGCATCTCTTGACAAGTAAGGAAGATCAGTTGGACAGATGGGCCGAGCATTTTAACCACCTGCTCAATGTAGATCGCGAAGTGGATTTAGAGCAAATCAGGTCTATTCCTGAGCTCCCAATTTGTAACGAGTTGGACAAGCCGTTGGCATTGTGTGAGATTGCTAATGCCATCATGCAGCAACAAAACAACAGGGCGGTTGGCGTTGATTTTGTGCCAGGTGAGCTACTGAAGTATGGCGGTGAGGAGCTGCACGTTCTTGTATGGAAATTGTTTGTTCGTATGTGGGATGAAGAACGAGTTCCAGCTGAGTTCAAAATGTCCCGTATCATTGCTCTATACAAGAACAAGGGAGACCGTTCTGATTGCGGCTCTCACCGCGGTATTTCACTCTTAACAGCCCCCGGAAAAGTCTTTGCCCGGGTGATTCTCAACCGCCTGAAGCTGCTGTCCGAAAATATTCTCCCCGAAACCCAATTTGGCTTCCGACCTGACAGAGGGACGTGTGAAGCGATCTTCTCAATACGTCAACTACAGGAAAAAAGCCGGGAACAAGGCCGCCAACTTTACCTGTGTTTTGTTGACCTTGAGAAGGCGTTTGATAGTGTGCCTCGAGAAGCTCTATGGATAGTACTGGAGAAACTGGGATGCACGGCGAAGTTTGTGAGACTTGCGCGACTACTGCATGATGACATGTCGTGTTGTGTCGCTGTTGATGCCGAACAGTCTGACTTCTTTCCCGTTACCTGTGGGGTGAAGCAAGGCTGCGTTTTAGCGCCAACACTGTTCGCATTGTACTTTGCAGTGGTGGTCCGCGAGGTGTTACAAACATCTTCGGAAGGAGTGCACATCCGTTTTCGAACAGATGGAGGACTTTTTAATCTTGGCAGATTCCGAGCCCGGACCAAAGTGTCGTACGCTCTAGTTACGGAAATCATGTATGCGGATGATTTGTGCTTCGTTTCTGAGTCTTCGGACGGCCTGCAGAAGCTAATGTCGATCTTTTCCAAGTCTTGTCTTAAATTTGGCCTGAAGGTCAATGTAAAGAAGACACAAGTGATGTCCTTGGACTCGCTTGGCCATGAACAACTGGTTGTAAGACTTGGTGAGGACGTGCTTAAGCAGGTCGACAAATTTCGCTATCTGGGGAGCACTGTGTCAACCAGGTGCGACCTCGACTCTGAGATCAACAGCAGGATCAGTGCCGCAGCCGCGGCATTTGGCAAACTGAGTCGTAAGGTCTTCTGCTCCCACGAACTGAAGCTGGGCACGAAAGTCTCCGTGTACATGGCGATAGTATTGCCAAACCTCCTATACGCTGCAGAGACATGGTGCTTATACCGCCACCAAATCCGCACCCTCGACCGATTCCACCTTAAATGCCTCCGAAATATACTTAAGATCAGATGGTCTGATCGGGTGCGAAATACCGAAGTGCTGCAACGCGCCAATGTGGGTGGCATAGAGGCGTACATCATGCGGCGACAGCTTCGGTGGTGCGGACACGTGTCGCGGATGGCGGAGGAGCGAGTGGCGAAGCGCATCTTCTTTTCAGAACTCCAGTCCGGAAAGCGAAAAAGTGGAGGCCAGTACCTAAGGTACAAGGATGTTCTGAAAAGACAATTAAAAAGATGCAACATTGAGCCATCGCAGTGGGAGGATAAGGCAGCTCAACGCGCAGAGTGGCGGAACCTTGTTCAAAGGAAAGTTTATGACTTTGAACAAGAACGAAGGTCCGATTTAGACCGAAAAAGGGACGACCTTAAGTCTCGGCCACCTGCGAACATCGCTTACAACTTCATAAATGGTGTGCTGACGTGCGCCCTATGTGGGCGTACATTTAATGCAAAAATTGGTTACGCGAGTCACTTGAGAGCACATCAGAGAGCTGGACAGCTTAGCTCTCAAACTTGACAGGAGTTAAGAAGCTGTCGCTGTGGCCGAGAACGGCTGTGAAGCTATACTTTTGGCAACCCTTAGTACATGGGAAATAAATTGCCTTATTTTTGTGAAAACCGATCCCCATCCCCCTGGATCTGGAAGTCTACCCCTTCTAGGGTGAACAACATGAACTAAATTAAAGGTTTATTTAATTTATGTAGCAATATATTTACGATTAAATGATAGGTAAAATATATATTATACAAGGTAAAATCCAATCAGCCGCCCGAACCCATACCGGAGACCCGGCCAGGGACCAGGAACAAGGTTCAATGATCACCAACCGATATACAAACGGCAACGCTGGGCTGAGGCAGTCAGGGCTGCCACTCTGAGAGGTACAATAGAGTGTTGCGCGCTAACTCAGATGTAAAAAACCGGCCAAGTGCAAATTGGACTCACGTACGAAGGGTTCCGTACCATTATCTATAATAATACAGAGCGCTCCAAATTTCTAGTACGCTCGGAAGTTGCTCTTCCCAAGAACGGCCCAAACATTTTGTTCCTGCTGATGCGAATCGCCCCGCCGCCTCCTAGTTAGAGAGGACTAAAAGTTTAGCGTGATCTGTACTCGTTCACTTGTAAAGCCTACTTAGCTGTGATAGTTTTCCTTTTAATTTCGTTATGTATACTTCGCTGGCCGGGGGGGCCATTTGACTCTGACAAAAATTAACACTTTTGAGCGTAATATTTCGCAAACGAAACTCTGGATCGAAAAATAATCTTCTCACACCCCCAATATTTTAAAATGATCTATCCAACGACTTCCCCCACTAGGGGATAGATGATAAAAAAATCATCCCCATTTTACGTGTAGGGGAGGTAGCCCAAAAAAAAATTGTTTCCAAAATTTTTCTGTACCTCTCTATCGGCGTGATAAATATGTATACCCATGCCAGATAACAGCTTTCTAGTACTAATAATCTCTAAGCTACGCCGCGGACAGACAGACAGACAGACAGACGAAACTATAAGGATTCCGCTCAACACAATTTTTTATAAAAAGCGCTAGAAAAAGCGTTATTTATATGTTGTATATTGGTGACCTCATCGATTAGCTGATTGCAATTGATTTTTTAGAACCGTAAAGAATTTTTAAAAGATGATCATGATGAAATTTTATACCAAATTAAATTAAGCAAGTAGAATTATCGTCACTGAAATAAAATTCATTCCCAAATAGCGCTAGATTTGCCAAAATTGTTCTGAAAAAGCGCTTAAAATAATGGAACAAAAAACTCATTCCCAAATAGTGCTACATTTTCCGCTAGGCCGTAAAAACGAATTTTGAGCGCTAAGTAGTCAAAAAAGCGCTGGATCTGGTGCTAAATGCATAATGCAAAATGAAAATAACCACGCTAAGTAGAGGTATCACAAGGTAGAATTTTATTCTTAAGTTTTATTATTTAAAAAACAACTAAACGGTTTAGGAAAAATCTGTTTGTTTCAGAGCATAATTAAATTTATAAAGGTTTTAATCTATAATTAATGTGTATGGAATTTTGCTCAAGTAATATTAAACCTCGACATGACAGCTTTTTTTAAAAGCAATCTTTGTTGTTTTTTTTCTCATTATTGGAATGACTTCAGATGATTCTGTTTCGTTAAGAGTATGCATTATATTCTAGGCAGAAATACTTTTTTTACTTATACTATTACTAGATTCTTCAAACCAGGAAGAATAATTTAAGGAACTTTGATGATTTTGCGGGGCCTATCATCAATGATAGCCTTAAGATTCAGTCGAACATATAATTTTTGTGAATAGCCTTAACAACAAAATTTGTTTTTTTTTTAGGTTAATATTTTTGATCAAATAAATAATTTTGTATTGTATTGTATTGCGGCCCAGTTAGGGATGGAAATTAAATAACACTAAAATAAAAAAATTTTGATGTCCTCAGGAAACAGGAAAGAAGATAACAATAATTAAATTAGCAGCGGGCAAGTACACGGCGAAGTTCAATTTAAACAAGGAAGATAGTAATGTGGAGCTGCTGACCGCCGTCGCCACAGGTAATCGTCAGAACCTTATATATCTCAGGGATGACGAACCTTTAAACACCCACGAGCTTTTACAAAACATTTTTGTTTATTTATACGTGAGAATAAAATATATTTATGAACAATACTGCAATGCACTTCACCGCGGCGAAAACAAGACTGGAAGGTCAACTCAGTGGCTTGAAAACTGATTTATTATTTACGTAATCGAATAGAAATGTGCGGTTATATAGTCGGCCTGTTCCTTCTCATCGTGTCAATATAAGTTTAAAAGAGAAATAATGCTTCGGAGCGTATCATTTGACTACTATAAAACTGCATGTCGATATACTGTGTCATCGCGCTTGTAGCACTATTAGTCGGAGACGGGACCCGTCTACTAGCACTATTAGTCAGAGACGGGACCCGTCTACAAGCACTATTAGTCAGAGACGGGACCCGTCTACTAGCACTATTAGTCGGAGACGGGACCCGTCTACTAGCACTATTAGTCTGAGACGGGACCCGTCTACTAGCACTATTAGTCAGAGACGGGACCCGTCTACTAGCACTATTAGTCAGGGACGGGACCCGTCTACTAGCACTATTAGTCAGAGACGGGACCCGTCTACTAGCACTATTAGTCAGAGACGGGACCCGTCTACTAGCACTATTAGTCAGAGACGGGACCCGTCTACTAGCACTATTAGTCTGAGACGGGACCCGTCTACTAGCACTATTAGTCTGAGACGGGACCCGTCTACTAGCACTATTAGTCTGAGACGGGACCCGTCTACTAGCACTATTAGTCAGAGACGGGACCCGTCTACTAGCACTATTAGTCAGGGACGGGACCCGTCTACTAGCACTATTAGTCAGAGACGGGACCCGTCTACTAGCACTATTAGTCAGAGACGGGACCCGTCTACTAGTACTATTAGTCAGAGACGGGACCCGTCTACTAGCACTATTAGTCTGAGACGGGACCCGTCTACTAGCACTATTAGTCAGAGACGGGACCCGTCTACTAGCACTATTAGTCAGAGACGGGACCCGTCTACTAGCACTATTAGTCAGAGACGGGACCCGTCTACTAGCACTATAAACCGAATGTGAAGTCTACAGCTTATTTTCTTAATTTTTTTTTCATTAGTATATTCTAGTGACATCTAACTACGTCTCTATACAGCCCAAAAAGCAAAATTTTATAAAACACCATCATAATAGCTGTTAGGATATCGCCAATATTGCCTCGTTTTTACGCAAAGTTCAACAAGTTTGTATATTATGTCAAGTGTTGATCTCTATATTTTTATAAGGAGAAAATTTGTATGAAAAAGTTAAATAAAAGTCCATAAAAACGTTATAATATGTATGTTTTACAGGGCGTAAATATTGGCATTTATTGATTATACCCAGAAAAATTGCCTAGACAAACGGACAAACAGACAAACATAGGGACATTAAATTAATCCTAAAAGAGTTGTGTTTTTTCATTTTGCGTAAAGGGACCTGAATATTTCAAACTATGATACAAATAAATTTCTATATTTTAAACACTTGGCGATTTATCCCAAGGGTAAACAGGTGTCCCAAAAGTCAACGCATTCCCTTGGAAGGCTGGTAGGCCAGCTCATGCCTGACCAGAATATCAAATTATGACCTCAGCAAAAAGTATTATAAATTAATGTATTTTATAAATTCGAATAGATTTTTGAGAGTCAAAGCTAACCAGTTCTAAATTTTAAGGATTACATTTTTGTTGCGCAAATCTAAATAGTCCTGCTATTGATAAAGTCAAAAATAAACCTTAAAATGCTGTAACATCAGGAAGAAAAAATAAAAACTCAATTAATGAGTTTACCTAAAAACTTAAATAACATTAAAAACTTAACTAAAGATGACCTAAAAATAAAAAATCTAACAAAGTAAAACTTAAAATAATTACAATAAATAGAAAATGCTGGCCAGATCGCTGCCGTCGTTGGGAAGGGTGCCCAAAAGGCTGGCGGCGTTGCCACGTTGAATGGCCAAACTAATTCTTTGGCCAAAGTAGCTTCCAGCCCTTCGGTCACCTGAAGCGTCGACCAAGCGCGACGAAATTTCTTTATAAAGTCGCCGCGCTTCCGAACCCCACGGCCCAAGAGTTTCTACAGCAAAAGGCACAAATATGAAGCCCTCGCCAAGGGCTGCATATATGCGCCTTTTTAAGACTTCAGCTTTTGCGGCTGCCGCGCCTGCCCTTATTGCGGTCACTTGGACATGGGACTGTGCCAATGTGTCAACGCACGTTGCGTCCCATATCAGTGACCGCCCGTTTTTCCAAGGAATGAGCGTCATTCCGTCGGGCCGTCTGCCGTCATCGCGTGCTATGCCCTTTGGCTCTAATATAGCCGGCACACTGGCACTGGCAAGGGCCCGACGAATGACGTCATTCAAGGTAGCGTGGCGTGACAGACGACCAGCACTATGCTGACAAGATAAGCCGTGGTGGCCCAATTGATCGACACTGTGTCCACAACGGCAGCGATGTGGCTCATTTATTTTGGCACCTATTCTCAGACCGACGGCCAGACTGAAAGTAGTCCTCTCCAATAGGGTCCCGATATTGGCAGATGGTAATGCATTTAACCAATATCCCGACTCTGGCTCGCTAGTTGCTAGAAGACGAGCTCGCTCTGCAGGGTTTGTTGAAGTTTCCAGTAGGTTCTTTTGAACCTGACTGCAGAGCGGCCCGTCCCAAAGCTTTTGCGAAGCCAGATTGATCGGGATACTTTCGTCGGGACCGGTGGTTGCACGCCATACGTCCCTGGCCTCAGTCAAGCACGCAACTTCAACATCACCAAGTGATGGGTTTATTATTCTACCGAAGAGGTCGATCGTGCTGTAGGCTGAGGACAGGAAGGCTGGAAGTGCTACGCTGCTTACTTTTCGGATACCCAGACCACCACACCTGATAGGAAGTGTTGCCTGGGTCCAATTCCGTTCTTCGAAAGAGCAATTTAGGATTTCGGTTAAAGTCGACTTAATTATATCATTTAAACGAGTAAGTAAATTTTGATGTTTCCAAATGGTTGAGCAGCGCAGAACATATGTAAATTTAGGAACGAAGAGGCAATATCTTATGATGAAATAAGCCATATGGGGATTAATTTGTTTAAGACGTCTAGATGATTCTTCAAATTTAGATATTTGTTCTTCGATGAAACCAGGAATTGAATCATCTAGAACCGGAGCACCTAGGAGGCGAAGTGAATCGTTGTCAATTATTTTTAAATTTGGAGCTAGATCGCTGAATTTTGTCACTATATTATTATGTTCTTGGGGTGATAAAAATTTGCTCAAATAAAGTTCGCACTTTGAGAAATTTAATTCTAAGCCAATAGTTTTAAAGTTACTTATAATGTTTTCGAGGTCTAAAAGTACTGAGTTTGCATCGCCTCCGAGTGTTCCGTCGTCCAAGTACCAGACATTAAATTTTGAATTTAGATTCGCGATGTGTGGATGTATAGCCAAACTAAAAATCGCCGGTCCGAGAGGGTCACCTTGCTGGCAACCAACGGTGGAGTGTATTAGATGGTTCTTGTAAATCAGTTTCGATGGGTGACTGTAGCACTGCCATAAGTAGTTATATATTGCTGGGATGTTTTCTTTGATCTGTGACAGCAAGGCACCCCTGTCGACTGAGTTAAATGCATTCCTAACATCCACCTTTAGCAGCACCTCACCTCCGCCGTGTGTCAGGAAGGTGCGAGCCGCATGCACGGCGGCTTCACACCCTCCCTTGGTCCCAAAGCCAAGTTGGACTGGTTCAAATTTATTCGACAGGTCGGCCAAGATGTGTTTGCAACATATCTTTGAGACTACACGGCGGATAGTGTTCCCAACAGCAATCGGCCTGATGCCGCCGTCTTTCTTTTTAAGGGCACATAAACTGGCACCGTAAAGAATATCAGTGACATCTTCTGACACTTTACCGGAGAGCATCAGGTTGACAAGGTGCGTCACTTGCTCCAGTAGTGTCCGGCCGGCCTCTCCAGTTGTACCGCAGATGAGGTCTTTGTAGTGTTGGGGGGTTAATCCATCGAGACCGCCGGCCGAACCATTCCTGAAGGAAGAAATCGCGCCTTTTACCTCCTCTGCGGTAGCCTCGGGACTTCGCGTATTGGCATCAGGCGGGTCAGGCAGTTGAGTGGTCGCTGCTGGAGGTGGATGTTTTGACTGCAGAGACGCTAAAGTCTCTGGTGTGTCAGGTGCGACAGCGTCATCAGAAAAAAGGAGCTGAGCAGCTCCCCTGATATCCCCATCGTTAACTTTGGATTCAACTTTTTTACAGATATTATATGTCTGGTTTGCTTTATCCCTCAAGTTATTTTGACTTAAGTCTATAGGGCTTTTACAATTATTTTTTATCTTTTGGGTGAAGGAGCCGCCCTTGTCACTGCCCCTTTGAACATGGAGTATCCGATAGGAAAATGTAAAGAACAGCTCCCAGCTATTTCTGTCATTGTTGTTTATTACGTTTCTTATGCATGAGGACAGAGAGGCCGCCACTGAGTGCCTAGCTCCTCGTGGGATTCTTTTTACTGTAGGAAAAGAATTTTTATAAATACTGAGGTCTGACCAAAACGATGAAAATGAAGATGTGGATCCGGAACTTACTGAGTTTTTTGAACACGCCTGTATATTTTTGTGCGATTTTCCAAAATGTATTTTTAGTCCTCTCTGTCCTTTAAAATGTCTGGGCACAGGGCAATCTGGACACAACACGCGATCTGGTGACGCTGCCATGAAGGGCTGGCTACTGGAGGAAGGGCCATCGGTCTGCGACATAAATGAGTAATACTGCCAATAGAAAAATAACTATTCTAACAAATAAATTCGACTATGTAGATAAAGAAAACAAAAAAATAAACAAATTACTTAAAATGTAAATACCTAAAAGCAAAAACAAGCTATTAAAACTATCTTAAAAAATAAATTATATCTAGAACTTTTTTTTTATAAAACAAAACTAAGATTTGGGCACTGCACTTGATCTTGGATTGGACTGTTCCACGTTTTGTTACCGCTAGGAACGGGCTCCTGGATCTTACTTATATGGAACAACAGTTTTATGTGGAACATAGAACCTGGTCACCGAGGTCTTGCTTGAATGTTCATAATCATAAAAGCTGTTAGATGTCACTCCTCATGGTCGAAGCTGTTGGTATCCAGGCCGAAACGCTGAAGGTTACTTGAGAGGCTTGAATTGTCGAAAAATCATAGTAGTTTTAATTTATTTTTTTCTTACGGTGCTGAAATATTTATTTTGTGAATAATTTGTTTTTCTTTCGCAGTCTTAAGACTAAAAAAATATTAAATAATAAAAATGCTGAAAAAATATATGTCTGCTTGACGTTGACGTTGACAATTTTTATTAATGAGCAATTTTTTGTAATTAGGTCAGTTCGACACCACACCCTGAAAAAAAATGTTCTATGTTAGTTTTGCAAATTGTCTTAAATAACGGCTCATCAAATATTGTTTTTCAAATGATCTAGCAATTTCTGTGTATTACTTTTGAAAAAAAGTTATTGCTATTTTACTACCAAAGGAGCTGCGTATTTTTTTAAATAATTAGAATTTAGAATGAAAGAGTGGCGGGCAGTAAACCTATTTGACGTGCATTAGAAATGCGTTTAACACGCGTTAGAGTAAGATAAATAGTGACGCTATTTAAAATGAGTTGGAATGAGATAGTTACGCAGTTAAACGTAGTTAAATGAGAGAGGCATAATTGAGATATAGATAGTGACGTGGTGCAGTTAAATGAGAGAGATAGCGACATAATTGAGATAGGCTACAGTGAGATAGATAGTGACGTGGTGCATTTCTTCTGAGAGTATTTGTTAGTTTCCACTTTTTGTAATAACAACTTTAGTAACAATTTTTTGTAAAGAAATAATTGGTCCAATTTATTTTCCCGCAAGTGTAAAAATATTTAAAGCATGGGTAATGGTGACAATTAACCGTCACGATATTATTCTGTATCTCTAAAGGAGTGTCTGAAATGTTCCGAGTGTCAACTGATAAATCAAACACTCATAAAACTACTTTTAGCCGACCATAATAAATTTACGTCCCGACGTGATAGCAAGTAGGATCAATGCCGTATAACGATGATCGAAATACACTAATAAATTAGATAAAATAAAATACGTATTACTTTTGACCCTACCTCGTCCACTCTATTCACATAATTTTGCTATGGAAGGCGCAAGCTTAGAGACCGGGACGAATTTCCCCCCGCGCGCAAACGTACAATGAATAAGCCACGCCCGGAACTGGTTTTTGTTTTGGCTATGTCATACTCTTAAGTATATTCTTGGAGAAGTGATATTCTGCCAGGGTGTTCGGCAGTTTGTTATGCAATGTTGGAACAAGGCATCTCCTTGTTCGTTCAACGTAATGATTAGAATGTTTTAGTTGTCACTTTACGGGTTGGGTACAAAGATTTCAAAAGTTTAGATGAGCCCTGGCACCTAAAATCTATTGCATTGTTTTTGAATGTGTGCGTTAACATAATGCCGACGCGCGCACCCTTATGAGTGCAAAGCAAACTGATCAGGCTACTAAAGTCTTAAAAATTCAAAATTTTAAGTGCACTTAAGGCGTACAACAATCACCGTGTTCATATGAGCACTGATTCCAAATGTGTGAGCGTCACCTATTTAAAGGTGGAAACATTATGGTGCTGTCTTACTAAAGTAAGGGCTTATCTTTACTTTTGAAATCTTTGGTTGGGTAGCAATGGACTCCTTCTTTTTTATATAGATAATTCTTGTACTGTTCCAGGATAAGTAATTGTTTTGTTTTTAATTCTATAGGTTGGATTTTGCATTATCTTGATTGATTTTTCATAACATTTATTATGGTTTTGTTTTTTATTCTGATCGATAAGCAATTTAAAAAAAACCGGCCGAGTGCGAGTCAGACTTGCGTACCTAGGGTTCCGTATTTTTATTTTATTTTATTTTATTTATTTAAGGAAAACTTACAGCTATAATATATATATAAAACATACAAACTTAGTAACAAAAAAGCCAATTAAAAGTTTTCACAGATAGGTTCAAATTTGGAAACATAAGGTACAAAAAAAAAAAAAAATAGTTACGAGTACAATACAGATAGTCACATTTTAGCAGTAATAAAGAGATGAAGAAAGAGTAACGTAAATAACAATGTAAAAACAAAGTAGAAATTTAAGCCAAAAACAATGCAGAATCTTACAATCTATTTGACAGAGTCATGAGACATTGTGGATGATAAATTTAATTTTGTCATTATTTTTCGTGAATTTCTCAAGTACTTTATTTTTCCTGTATTCTTTACGTAAACACGTATTACCATGATTTTTTTCATATTTTTTGGTCCACCAGTTTTGGGGATAAGGGGGGGGGGGGGGGGGGGCACACATATTATTAGGGTTTTTTAAAGGTTTCTTGAAACCAGTGACAGTAAATATAGTAAACGTATATATTTTTACAATCAGCTTTTTAACACCTACAATTTGATACCCATATTGTATTTTTATAAAATATTTTTTTACTTCTTTTTTATATTTCTTAGTGCTGATTTTTTTTGAATCGCTATAGTTTTTCTGTATTTTGCCAGTTATGGTCTATAATTGACTTTTTTTTCTAATTTTTAGGTCTACCAGTTTCGGAAATAAGGGGGGGACATACATATTTTTTTTATATTTCTCGAAACCAGTGCCAGTAAACATAGTAATAGTGTATATTTTTACAATTAAATTTTTAATACCTACAATTTGATACCCATTTTGTACTTTTACAAAAAAAAAATATTTTACTTCTTTTTTTATATTTCTCATTAGTGCTGTATTATTTTTCTCCGCTATAGTTTTTCTGTAATTGGCAAGTTATGATCTATAATTGTCATTTTTTTCATATTTTTTGGTCAACCAGTTTCGGAGATAAGGGGGCGGGGGGGGGCATAAATATTTTTGGGGATTTTTAAAGATTTCTCGAAACCAGTGTGAGTAAATATATTGAATTAAATATATTTGACACCCATATGGTATTTTTATAAAATATTTTATTTTGTTTATTTTACTTCTTTTTTATATTTCCGTTCGGTCCGTTTTACAGATATATTTTATAATAACACTATCTATATTTGCACTACTTTATTTTGCCATATCTTTGTCATGTCAGTTCAGTAATAGTTCACGCCTATGTCTATTTTTAGCATTATTTATGTTTTTATTTGCCTTATTTCTATACTTCTATATTCCAGTCTAAAGCTCATATTCATAGGAGCTGACTTCCACTGTCTAAACAAAAAGTCACGGCTGTCAATTATTTTTTGTAAGTTTTTATTTACCCAACTTTGTGTTTCACGTTAGGTATTTTTTATTTGGGATTGGTTTTTATATCGTGCGCCCTTTATTTGATTGAAATGAGGTGTGGAATCGATAGTGGGCAGTCACTTTTCCTAACAAAGTTGTTTTCTTTTTCCGAGGAAATACGTAGTTTTCGTGAAAACCGTTCATAAATTGGAAAATATTTGTAAACGAAACGCAATTTGATAAAGTAATTTTAAGTGAATGTGGTAACGAAACGTCAAAAACCACGTAGACACGCAATATTATATAATATTGTCAATATTTTTGTATCCAAATTCAAATTCAAATAGTTTATTTTGCAAAGCAGGTATAGATATATACACTTTTTATACGTCAAATTTAATCTAATAAAGAAAATATATGTAATAAATGTACATGAACTAAATTAAAGGTTTATTTAATTTTTGTAGCAATATATTTACGATTAAAATGATAGGTAAAATATATATTATACAAGGTAAAATCCAATCAGCCGCCCGAACCCATACCGGAGACCCGGCCAGGGACCAGGAACAAGGTTCAGTGATCACCAACCGAGCCCCCAGCACGAATACAGGCGGCCGACCAAATCCCATCCTATATACTACATACTAATAGGTTACATATATAAATACATGCCTACCTCCGCCCATTTGATTAGTCTTGCTAAGAAGAAGGGCAAGAAACTTAGCAAGATCATGTCTTTTTTTTCAACATAAAACTTATACTATACAATAATATATGACTTATATCTACTTTAACCAAGGGATAAGAAAATACAAGGCAGCAGGAATTCAGGTTAATGAAAAAAAGAAAAACATATATATCTTTGTCTACCTGTCTCATATAGTCCTTTTCCTTTTACAGTCTGTAATCAATTAATGTTTACACCTTAGAGGAATCATAAGTTAAGAAATGATACTATTTAATTAAATTATAACTTACTATCATACTATATCATACTGTATGTTTCATAGACTAAAATAAAAGAGTGTAGAGTTGGTTTGTTATTAAATTACAAGAAGTTACATGTAATTTAAACCGTCTTATGTACTGGTAGGTTTAAAGTGTTAAAAAACCGACTCAGCACACCTCGACTCTTTAAAGTCTTTTGGCTACTACCCCTAGAGTGTATATAAAAAGTCAAAGGCACAAAGGGAGGGCAGCCCTCGCCCGCCGTAACAACGGTTGACCAGCCTCAGCCGGTACGGCTCGCAAGAGCGAAGGGGCTGTAGTGCTGCACTTCCCGCTACGGCTCGCAAGAGCGAAGGGGCTGTAGTGCTGCACTTCCCGCTACGGCTCGCAAGAGCGAAGGGGCTGTAGTGCTGTACTTCCCGCTACGGCTCGCAAGAGTGAAGGGGCTGTAGTGCTGTACTTCCCGCAGCGCCGTAACCGATGGATAGGTTTGAATGGTCCATAAATTGTCTTTTGCACTGGTAGGTTCAAATGGCTCAAAAACCGATAACCCCCCTCTTGAATTGACTTCTGCACTACTACTTTGAAGCTACCATCAAAAAGTGATAAATTAAGAAAATAATGTAAATACAACCTTGAATATGAATATTTGAATATTTTTTTTTCTCAAGAATTATACATTTTCATAAAGAACTATACAAGAGAGACAAGGGAGCCTCCCCCCCCATATAACTTCGTCAGATGTAGGCATTGAAGATAACAGCTGGTCGATTTCTTGAACAAAATGACTTCTTTTTTATGTTTGGTGGTCGATATATTGCTAGTATATTTATATTGTAATTTCTTTGTGATAACGATAATTGCCCGTATAGTAATTCAAATTCCTTGCAATTTGTGTCTTTTATAGTGAACTGTAAATGGCTCCTTACATATATTACTTTTCCCCTGCCACGTTTTTTATCTCTAGTTATAGTGTACATATTAAAACCTTTAATGTTGTAACTACTTCCTTTTCTTTTAAGTTTACTTCCGTCACTATAATAATATCCAAGTTGTTAGTTCAATTAGTTCATTGTAATGTTTTCGTAATGACCCAACATTCATGTGTATAATCTGTAGGTGTGCATGTGTATAATCTGTAGGTGTGCATGTGTATAATCTGTAGGTGTGCATTTTCATTATTAATATTTATTGCCCACTTGTCCCTCTCAGACATTCCTATCTAAGGTCCTGGAACATGTTGTTCATCATCAGCTGAGTATATACTATTATGTCTGGGATATTAAAATGAAGAACACCTTGTGACGTGTGAACGAATACTGATTTATTTATTCTAATATAAATCTACCCCACATCTATATTTGACATCTCTCCTTGTTAACTAATTATTTATTTATTCTAATATAAATCTACCTGACATCTATCTATGACATCTCTCCTTGTTAACTAATTATTTATTTATTCTAATATAAATCTGCCCGACATCTATCTATGACATCTCTCCTTGTTAACTAATTATTTATTTATTAATTACAAGCTATTCATGCTATACAACCGTTTTCTTTAAATTTCTCTATAATATAGACATTCAAACATGAAGTTAATACTAAGAGTTGTAGTTTTTTGCCTCATTAAATTTGACGCAAAAATTTAAAATTATCTCTAAAAAAATTACGTGGGTTTTTAATATTGTGAATATGTAACTAACTCAAAGTGATCCATACATATATCATAAAGCAAGTTTATGAATAGAAACATGACTAAATTAGCTGAAGAATTTATTTTGCACTTATGTTATTTATGACTTCTGATATGAACTTATGACTAATATTTCCTGACATGCATTACATATTTATATTTTGAGTAAATATAGAATGGTATACTTAGAACATAAGTTTATTTAAGTATTTGATCGATCGATCGAACTTTTAATTATACCTTGGTGGTTGCACAATGCGCCCGCTTCTAGTTACATACAAAGATGGGTCAGCAGGGGCGCTTTGCGCCGCCGCCGCCGCAGTGCCCTCTCCATCGCCTGAATGACTTATCGAGCTCGCGTTGGGATCTAGTTCATCATAATCAAAACATATATGTGGCGAAGACTGAGAGTTGACCACATCATTGGAATTATTGGGTTTAAGAATAGTTTAAGAATGTGACTGCGGTTTCTACGGTAAGTGCCACCGTTTTCAGTCTTTAACAAATAGGAGCGATCGCCGCGTGCCATTTCAATCACCTTCGCTGTAACCCAAACACCGTTATGTCTTATGCGTACGTTTTCACCTGGTTCTAATGGTTGTAATTGTCGCGCACCGTGATCGTAGTATGATTTAGATTTTTCAGTGTTATTAGCTCTTTGTTGAAGTAGTTCATCACGATCTATTTGTGTTGGAGTCAGAGAACCTTCTGCCGCCGGCAGTCGCGTATTTAGCCATCTGCCCATTAACAATTGTGTTGGAGAGTACTTGTCTCCACTTATAGGAGTATTCCTGAAGTTAAGGAATGCTAACTGCCAGTCTGTATTATTTTCACGAACTTTTACTAAAAGCTTTTTAACAGTTTGGACAAATCGTTCAGCTAAACCATTGGATCGCGGGTATAACGGGGAACTAGTGACGCGTTCGAATTCCCAACTGTTCGCAAAATGTTTGAACTCCATTGACGAGTACTGAGCTGTTTTTGGAATGCCGTGCCTTGCAAAAATAGTCTTTAACTGTTGAATTACCACTCCACTTGCCATAGTTGGAAGGGGAAGGGGAGCAACTTCGAAATATTTGGAATAGTAGTCTACAACTAGAAGATAATGTTTTTGTTGTATTTCAAAGATATCCGTAGCTAACACTTGCCACGGCAGCTGGGCGGGTGCGTGCGGCGTGAGCGGCTCGCGGCGTGGTGACGCTGGCACGTGTCGCAGTGCTGGACCAGCTGCTCGATCTCACTGGATATGCCAGGCCACCACATCACGTCTCTGGCTCGCCTTTTGCTTTTTTCGATTCCCAAGTGTCCCTCATGTACCCTGTTTAAAAGTTCTTTGCGTAATGATTTAGGAATGATGATTTGCCCGTTACGAAATAATATTCCGTTTATACAATGAAAGTCACTACGTATAGTCCAAAACTATTTAGCCAAATCGTGAACATCTTCTTTGGTATTTGGCCACCCTTTTTCGTAGTGTTTTTACACCTTTTAAGGTCTCGTCTTTTTCTGTCTCCTCTCTAATTAGATCTATTTTATCCCGAGTCACTGACACGTTTTCAAATAATGAGTTTACGTGAATTGTGACGTCATCCCACACATCTTTATTGGAACCAGTTTCGGTCGGAGCCCGCAACAGTGCATCAGCGATAAACATTTGTTTTCCTGGTTTGTATGTTATTGTTAATGCGTAATTTTGTAAATTTAACAGCATACGCTGTAAATGTGCCGGGGTATCGTTGAGCGTTTTTTTAAATATTGACTCCAACGGTTTGTGATCAGTTTCCACTGTTACACAATCATGACCATATATGTATTGGTGAAAACGTATACAACCAAACACGATTGCTAGAAGCTCCTTTACAATTTGGGCCCATCGAGTTTCGTTAGGAGTGAGAGTACGCGATGCGTACGCTACTGGCTGCCCGTCTTGGATCAGGCAAGCACCTAGACCGTGGGAACTTGCATAGACTGAAACTTACGCCCTCTCGCGGCGAATAGTATCTCAACACAGGGGTTTTCACGATTTTTTCTTTAATGTTGACGAAACAGTTATCATGTATACTAGACCATTCAAATTCATGACCTTTTTTTAACAAGTCTCTAATGGCACCGCCGCATCTGTGTATTTTGGAATAAATCTTGCCAGATAATTGCTTATGCCCAGGAACCGTTCTAATTCTTTTCTATTTTATGGTTTCGGCATGTCAGTTATGGCCTTTACGCGATTTATGCCAGTCTCATGCCATTCTCGTTGAATATGTGCCCTAAGAACGTTATTTCGGTAGCAACAATGATTGTTTTATTTTTATTAAATTTAACCCCGTTTTCTGCCGCCCGTTTCAGAACTACTGCTAAACGTGCGTCATGCTCTTCTCTTGTTTTGCCATAAATACATAAATCATCAATAAAAACAGCTACGCCTTCCATTTTAAATATATTAAGCATTTCGTTATGAAAAATCTCACTTGTAGATTTTATCCCGAAGGGCATTCTTAAAAAACGGTAACGCCCAAATGGTGCGAAAAAAATGTACTAAGCTTAGAACTATTTAAATCTAGCTTTAGCATTCAAAACTCTTTTTGGCAATCTAACTTTGAAAAATATTTAGCACTAACCAATTCACTGGCAATTTCTTCTAATGTAGGTAATTGAAAATAGGTGTGACGAACCGCTTTGTTCAAATGAAATGGATCAAGACATAGTCGTAATTTCTTGTCCGGCTTCTCAACAATGACTATACTCGATATTCAGTCAGTGCGCCCTTCCTCACGGACTATAATACCTAACTTCTCCATGTTATCGAGTTCGTCCTTCAGGCGAGGTCGAAGCTTAATTGGAATTTTTCTTGTGGCATTCACCACTGGAGGAATGCTTTCATCAATCGATATCTTACATACTTTTGGTAAACATCCTATACCCTGGAAAATGTTGTTATTGATTTCAAGATTCTTGACTTCATTGATGCGCGCGATCAGATTTAAATCCGTAAAAGCCTTTAAACCTAATAAATTATTGCATTCAACGTCTAAAACAAATATTTGTTATAGATGATAAACTCACCGTCGCCGTCGAAAATGTCCTCACTGGTTTCGTCTACTATTTCGTACATGATCCTTACCCTACAACATTTCAAAAAATTACCGAATTTTTCACATCACCCACGCCGTGCCACCCGCTGCACTTAGCACACGCATTATTATCAAAACGCCGCTGAGTGGTTGGCTCGTCGCTCGAGCCCGCACCACCGTTGACGGGCGCGCCGCTGCCGCCGGGCCTGCCCCCGCGGCTGCGTTCACCTCGCCACCGGCCACCAGCTCCTCGGGCTGGGCAAGTACGCGCCATCTCCTCGAGCCTGCGCGCCAACACGCTCGGCTGCTCGACACCATGAAACCGCTTCCTCTAAGTTGAGTTTCATTCTCGCCAACATTTTCTCACGCATTTGAGTGTCCTTCAAACCTCTGAGTTAATGATAAACTCTCACGTAATGAGCCAAATTCGCAACTTTTGCTCTTGGTCGTAATTTTGCTTAAAAACCTTTCGAAAGTGTCCTCATTTTGATAGGTTTCAAAAAAAACGTGACGCTCAACGTTTAATGCAGGATCAAATCGCTCCTTGAACTTTTTCACTAAATCCTCGTATTTTATGGTACTGGTGTCTGCGTTGAATTCGTGAAATATTTCCCGACCGAACTTTCCGATACAATGTAGAAATATCGCACATTTCTCTTGTGAAGACGAATCCTTGTTACCGGATGCACTAGTTTCTGGCTGTTGTGTGAACAGCGACATATTTACTACACTTGATAACACAAATTTTGGACAAATTTAGTACATAGACTTTGTGATTTAGTAGGTGTGGACTACACGTGACACCATATTATATGTCTGGGATATTAAAATGAAGTACATCTTGTGACGTGTGAACGAATAATGATTTATTTATTCTAATATAAATCTACCCTACATCTATCTACGACATATACCTATCCAAAAACAAGCTCCTAAGTCCTCTCCAATCTGGTTTCCGTCCTGGTCACAGGTACCACAACAGCACTGATAAAGATTACCGATGGTATTAGGTTGGACACGGACACAGGTACACAGGACACGGAAACTTACCGTCCTAACATTGTTAGATTTTAGCAATGCATTTAACACTGTTGACTTTGACATTCTTCTGGGGATATAACGTTCTCTTAACATATCTCCAACGGTAATTGAATGGTTTCGTAGTTACTTACATGGACGCCGGTAGCGCATTCGCATTGATGATTCACTGTCCGAATGGTGCAATACTACTGCCGGGGTTCCGCAGGGTGGCGTCTTGTCTCCACTTATTTTTGCTATCTTTATTAACAATATCTCTGATCTTATCTCTTCTTCCTACCGCCTTTATGCAGATGATCTCCAAATTTATACTCAAGCTAAATTTGATGAACTACCAAATGCAGTTTCCGCTACTAATTCAGATCTTGCTCGTGTATTGGAATGGAGTGAACGATTTAGACTTAAACTCAATCTTACCAAAACACAGGTTTAATAATAATAGGTAGCCCGTACTTGATATCTCGAGTCGACTGGCAACTTTTGCGTCCAATAATGTTTGATGGCATACAAGTTTCTTTCAGCAATACGGTGAAGAATCTAGGTATCTTCATCAATAGTTGCTTATCTTGGGAATCTCAAATGGAACAAGTTAGCCGGAAGATGTTTGCCTCCGTAGGATCCTTGAGAAGACTCAGAAATCTCTTCTCAACGGCTACTAAAATTGCGCTTGCTTCATCCCTTCTTTTGCCCATCCTTGATTATGCAGACGTTTGTTATCTAGATTTAACTTCGGAACAGCTGAATAAGCTTGAACGCCTCCAAAACTTTGCCATAAGGTTTATTTTCGGTCTTCGTAAGTTTGACCACATTTCTGATTTTAGGTCACAACTTCAGTGGCTCCCAATTCGCCTTTGGCGTGACGCCCACATTCTCTATTTTCTTTATTCTGTACTGTTTAATCCTTCAACTCCATCATATCTTAAATATTGCTTTAAATTCCTGCACTCTAGCCATGACCGTACTCTACGTCAAAATTTGCGTTTAGCAATTCCATCTCACACTACAAATTTTCATGGTAACTCTTTTGCTGTTAAAGCTGGCACATTGTGGAATAACTTGCCTATCGCTATTAAGCGTGCTCCCTTGTTGCCTGTCTTCAAAAGATTACTAAAGGATCATTTTCTTTGTTTGTAAATGATAGTTAAATCCCTACTTCTGCCACTAATACTTATTTACTTTTGGTTTACGTTTACTATTATTTATTTTTGTTGTATTTTAGTGTATTTATTTATCGTATTATATGTATTCGACAATATTCGTATGTACAATGTTATACTTGTGTATTTATTTTAGGTATTTGCTATCCATTTAATTATTACTATTTATTTTGTGCACCACCTTCGCGTTATTTTTTCCAACGATTAATTTTCACCCAAAAGTTGTCTGAAATTGCTATAAGTGATAAGGGCGCCAATTGTTACCGTCTCTCATAAGTTTGTTCTTTTACCTTATTTTATTTATTTTGGTGTACAATAAAGAGTATTCGTCTTTGTCTTGTCTTGTCTTGTCTCAGTATTGTATTTCTTAAATTTCGTAATCGAATATTAAAACTTATAGATAAGTTTACTATAGGCTGTGGATATACATATGTGGTGTGTTAGTTGTGTTTAATCTATCCTTGGATATCTGCCTCTTGTCGTATGTTGATAATTTTTGAGTTTTCATCTTTCTTTATCAAAATTTTCGAGTTTTGAATCCAGATGAATTTGTATGAAGTTTTAAGGTTGGTTTTTGTTTGCCAGAACAGATGACGAGATTGCTTACTGACGCTTTCGTTGATGAATATTGGGTCCTCGGTGGCATTTTCAATGAAAAAGTTGTTTGATAGGCGCTGCTTGCGGCGCTGCAGCCATGAGCCTTGCTTCTTAGCAAGACTAATCGAATGGGCGGAGGTAGGCATGTATTTATATATTATTGTGTAACCTATTAGTATATAGTATATAGGATGGGATTTGGTTGGCCGCCTGAATTCGTGTTGGAGGGTTGGGTTGGTGATCATTGAACCTTGTTCCTGGTCCCTGGCCGGATCTCCGGTATGGGTTCGGGCGGTTGATTGAAAGAAAGAAGTAAGAAAATGCGTTTATTTTGAGAGTTACACCATTACAAAAAACCGAATACTCTAAATAATAAACAGTTTAAGGCTTAATACATATAACTATTATACAGCCTGAGGTAGTTTATAGGATGAAGCCAACAAAAAGGTCTCTGACTCAGCAAAATGCCACAGCAGAATTGTGACGCTGATCTTCCGCCAGAGGCCGTGAGTTGCGACACATGCGATGATAAAAGGAAGATTGTCTCTGTGTGACATACGATTGGATTTCACCATGTTTATTATATATTTTATCCATAATTTTAATCGTATATGGTATATTGTTACATAAATTAAATAAACCTTTAATCAAAGTAACAACTATTGGGATCACGATGATCACACGACCTTCGGCTTACACTATTTAAGCACAAAGACTTCTAGTCACTTCAAAACCTGTCCCACGAAATATGTTTACTGAATTTAGGTTTCGTAAGATAGGGAGAAACGACGCGGTAGGTAGGTAGAGTTCACTCGTAATAACACCAATAACAATGTTTGTTGTGTATGATTGAAAATAAAATACCCTTAGCGAATTACTTGCAAAATCAATTTAATGCATTCTTCATCAGAAAACTCCCAACTTATGTCACAGAATATTAAATTTTAATTAAATTTAACATGTTTTTCTTTCTCATCATTGGTATATGTTACTTAATTATATCTAGGATTGAATTTTTCTTTTTTTTTCAGATCCTGTACAACTCATCAACGCAGCCCAGACAATTATACAAACGGATTCAATTGATCCGATTTCATTTAAGTGTACCATAATGTGCAAAATCAACCAGGTGAAATATCTTTCATCCGCTAGAGATGCCAAAAGCCTAACTATCGAATGATGAGACTGGAAAGACACAGGTGTTAAGGGGATCAGATGAATTTCAACCATATACGCTATGTCCCTGCTAACAAACATGTAGTGTGACAATCTTTCTGTTATGAGACAACGCATGTCGCGACATTGATATCCTTGGGGTGGGCTCGGATCAGGCGTGATGGGGAAGTCACACGACATTTTAATTTCAGAAATGCTACTGGGTAAATTATCGTGTACGAAGTTGACAGGGCAGTGCATTTACTTTAAGTTTTTCAAGTACGTTAAAAAATACTCAGTCTCATCTTTCGATAAGCGGACTTGAGCAAAAAAAATATGTGCTCGCACTGGGGTTTGTGATGTCACCATATACAGTTTTGGTCAGACGAGAAGCGAACGTGAACTGAAGGGGAGTCCATTCATTACGTGAGCTCAAAAATGCGGGAGAGGTTCGGAAAAAATCTTACCAAACCTCATTTAAAGGGAGGAGTCGGTCAATGAAATGAAAATCCCACGTCAACTTATGAAGTTCCCAAATTCTACGTTCGCACCTCGTATCCCCATCACAAGCCAATTCAGAACTTGTACGTCCTTCCGTGATCGACTTCAGGAAAGTATTCCGCAGATTAAGACATTTTCTTTTAGAATTTATTTTGACAGGGGACTTCTTTCGTGAAAATTGTTTTTAATAGTTCATTATTTGTTTAGTTCTTATTCATAATAAATTAATGCTTATTTGATTGCAAAAATAAAAATATTGAAACGTCACTGCACTGCGAGTCGGTGCCGCCACATAAATATTGAAACGTCACTGCACTGCGAGTCGGTGCCGCCACATAAATATTGAAACGTCACTGCACTGCGAGTCGGTGCCGCCACATAAATATTGAAACGTCACTGCACTGCGAGTCGGTGCCGCCACATAAATATTGAAACGTCACTGCACTGCGAGTCGGTGCCGCCACATAAAGCATCTTTTCCCCCTCGTCGAGCCTAGCGCTTGCAACTCCATGCTCGGCAAACTTGAAGTGGAGTGCAGTTTAATATAATTTTTTTGCAAAAATACTGGTCCAAAACGGTAAATATGAAGAGTAAAACTACTTATCTACTGGTGGGCGAAGTGGTACCAAGCGGTACATACCCCACCCCTCAAAGTGGTACCAAGGGGCAGTTCCTCTACCTCACCCCCCAAAGTGGTACCAAGGGGTAGTTCCCCTACCCCACCCCTCAAAGCTTGCGGCTAGAGTCTAATTAAATCCCTACCCGTTTTTCACCATTCCGCGCGGCATTTGAACCTGTAAGTTAGCATACGTGAAATACACGGTCACAAAGGCAGTCAAATCGGACGGACTAACCTTGAATAATTATTAGATCGTTACGTATTTTTAACCTCAAACTCTAGTTAAAAACTTCAAGAAAACTTAGATGTATCTATGATTATATCTTAGATGTAGTATATATTATGTATGTATATAATTAACTACTTTATTGCACAAAAATAATTAACAATGCACGAAGGCAAACTTAATGCTAATTATCATTCTCAGCCAGTTAACTTTTGGTGATGTGGAAAGTTTTTAAGGGTCGTGTCAGTTAAGTCTATTATTATAATCAACTTTATCAAGAAATCATATTGCCAAAGATACTATTATACATACATAATATGTACACAGAGTAATTATTGTATATATCTAATATTATACTCATATATAATGGTATAAAGGTACCTACATATAATACATAACAATAAATCGGTAATTACGAGACGGACTATGACTCAAGGAGATATGTGAACATTACAAGTTTAGTAACTGAATCAGTAGGTTTAGATAGTGTTGATAGACTCTGGTTTTGAAGGTAGAGATAGAGAGAGATTGATCCCACAAATGGATTGCTGACACTGTGAAAGAATTTGTATACATATTGGTGCTGTGTTCGAGAAATCGATTGAGCATAGCTATGCACTGTCGCTAAAGCCAGCCAAAGGATTCAATAGGGGCAAACTGGTTTCCAAGATAGGGAGGAGAAAAAGGGCTATTAAGACCATTATAAAGAAGTGAAGGTCATCAGCATATATATGATATGAACAGAAAAAGACCACGGAAACAAGAATATTGATAAATACAGAAAATAGTTATGGAGAAAGTACACCTCCCTGTAGGACCCCAACAGTAATGTTACACTACTCGGAGTAAGTTAGTTCAATACATATACGCTGTTTGCGCCCACAGAATGAAGTTTGTGCAACAGTGAAGTCCGGCAGCTTTAGTTTATGTGTGACTGTCTACGTAGCAATAGCTGGGAGATCTTTGTCAGCAGTTTCTGTTACACCCCGGAACAGCAAGAAGATCCATCTGCCACGGTTGTCCATGTCATGAACCGTTTGGGAAACAGCTGAGATTTGCTGCCGCAACAAACTAATGGAATCTCGGATCCAGTCCCTGGAGATTGTGTAATCCGTTGCCAGCCGTCCCAGACTCCTAGTCTATTTCAGTTTTTAGCAATGGACTCCAATTATCAATCAGTACATCCCAAAGTAGCCATCACTATAATGGTTGTCAATATGATGTTGCGGAAGCTGACAATAGTACTCGTACATATGAACAACTTTTACTACGAAGCCAACCCTCGAATCGTGACAAAAAATTAGCTGTTTCATAGAAAAGTGACATAGCTACCCGACCAAAATGTATGAAACTACTGACTTTTTTCTCGATTTCTCATTTTTTTACGAAAAGTTATTTGCATGTGCTAGTATTATTACCAGTTTTCGTAACTTCATATTAACATCCTGTATACATTTGGTGATCATTTTGACAGAGATTATGAAAGGGCATATCCGAGACTAAAAATTATACATTTGGTGATAATTTTGACAGAGATCATGGAAGGGCATATCCGAGACTAAAAATTATACATTTGGTGATCATTTTAACAGAGATCATGAAAGGGCATATCCCAGACTAAAAATTATACATTTGGTGATCATTTTGACACAGATCATGGAAGGGCATATCCGAGACTTTATTTATTTTAAAATAAAAAAATATTTATTTAGGTTACAAACAGTCATTACATATGAAAATTTTTACAGAAAGACAGGTTAAACACTAGTGCCTGATTCTAAGTTTCCTGTCAATAGATGGCGCTATGGTACTATAATTTGGTTTTTGTATTTAAAAATAGTAAATAAACTAAATATTTCGCTCCGTTGTATGATGCGACAGTTTTCATGTATTAATTATTTTATAAAGGCAGAATTGTGTTATTTTCTGCTGTATGTTTCTACATCGGGCCAAAACAATCTTAAAATTAGCTGTTTTATTGTAGCTATGCACGCACACATACACAATGAATTTATATATAAAGTAATTGTTAATTTCAAGGCGCGGTGTAGAGATCGATTGGTCTAATGGATACACATGTGGAATTACGATCTGCTCGAGCAAGGATCGATCCCACATCGTTACAAATGTTTTCTTTATCTATTTTTGTGAAATATTTCAAAATTACCTGCTTGTTTTTTATTTTCTGTATTAATAGGGATCCATCAAAAAGATAATTTTCCATCAAATTCAAGAAAATTATTAGATGATGTGACTTTCTGAAGAAGCATGTAAGGTGTACTTACTTACATTCTTTCAAGCGAATTACTTTTAGATTGGAAAAAACATTGAATTATGGGAAAAACCCGCTAATTGAGAGAGAGGATGTACCAAACTTTTTTTTTCTAAATTCATAATATTTACAGGTAATAAACAAATAATTTTACATAAATAATGCTGTTGATATATGCAATGATATAAGCATAATAAGAGTATAATCACATTTTTATCCATTATAAATCATACAAAAAAAAACCCCTAATAAATTTTACGAACGAATGCTGCAATTTTTTTCAATACTAAATAAACTAGCGCCATCTGTTAGAACCAATCATAACTTCGTCGTAACTGGGACGTAATAGCATGCCGTAATAGTTGCTTGCTCGAGGGCGTTAAATGTTCGCTGATGTAAACATTGGAGGTCGGTCCATCGATTCCGATGTCGCTTGTGGTGAGTTCACGGCGGGCACGCACAGCTGTAAGAAGTCATCTTTACGGCGCGGCGGGTGGTTATCAGGCTTTCCGCTAGTAGCAGGAACAGGAAAGCAACGTACACGATGTATAGTATCGACATCAGAATCAAAGAGTTTTATACCAATCTTTAAGTAAATACCATTAAGAATCGTATAAAGGTTTTCACCGTTTTTTCGAGGTACCCCCGAAATTTCGATATTATTTAGTCGCGAGTATTGATCACGGTCATTGTTTACTTCAAGAAGGGATAAAATTGTTCCTTTGGCAGTTTTCAAGTCTGCTTGAACTTGGGAAATTGATTCCACTTTACATGCTTATATCAAATCAATTTTAATTTTTAAAAATATACGGAAACCTCCAGTGAGACCCCACCACATCTTAACAAATCTCACCAAGGGAGAGTGGGGTCCAAATTTTTTATAAGCACCACATGTAATGAACGCCCCCTTAGCTGTTGCTTGCGTGGTACCCCCCCCCCCCTCTTCTTCATCGAAGCTCCACTACGAGAATGCATGGCTGCAATGCAGCACCTACACCTGTAGTAAAGTGTTTTAGTGGAAATATGAAACAGATATAAATGAAATGACAGACTGGATGATTTTGTTGCAATAATCAGGACACATAGTGATGTTGAAAAGAAGTTCTCCAAAGGTTATTAACGATTAATTTTATTTGTGATCGTGGTTATTATAATTTTTCCTGTTTTTTTATAGATAATGGTGGACGACGAAAAGTTAGAAGATTCCATGGTAAGTTCGTTAAAAATGTATAAGTAAGTAAGGTTCACGTTGATACAAAGAGTGGAAAAGGAACTAAGTTTGCTTCGTACCCTTCAGCTGGAGCCAAACGGGTCACTTGCTCATTCGACGATAGACAAGTAACCTATTCGCGAGTAAGCAGCTCCTTCACCACTTTATATTTTCTGACCAACTAAGGATTTCCTCTGCCTCATGCGCCGTGCTTGGCTGCATTCGTTTGAAGCAGCACCTGCAAAACAAATTATAGATACAGAGCATATAACATTAAGAAACAGTGGTAAATAAAAAACGATTACTGCTCAGCTTCATTCAAAGCTACACGTAAGTTCTTTTTAACTTGAAAATCCAGATAACCTTAATAACGCATAAAGATAATTGACAATTCAAAATTTTAATTTCAGACTAAATTAACATAAAATTCTAAAAAATAATATTTATGGTAAATTGTCCAAAAGGTAAAAATGTAAAATTTTAAAAATTAAAGTGAAATCTCTTGTGACGACCCACCACATCTTAAAATCTCACCAAGCGAGAGTGGGGTCCAAATTTTTTATAAGCACCCCATGTAATGAACGCCCCCTTAGCTGTTGCTTGCGTGGTACCCCCCCCCCCCTCTTCTTCATCGAAGCTCCACTACGAGAATGCATGGCTGCAATGCAGCACCTACACCTGTAGTAAAGAGTTTTAGGGGAAATATGAAACAGATATAAATGAAATGACAGACTGGATGATTTTATTGCAATAGAGTCATAAAAAATACACGTTATGTCCTCCTTACGTTTATGAAGTAAGTTAGAACTAACCGGGTCAATTGGTTCATATATTTGCTGTAAATAAAATCTTTTGTAAACCTCTATTTTACTAAATTTAGACTTTATATTGATTTTCTCTCGAGTATCAGTATCAATATCAATATCAGCCAAAGGACATAACACGTGACGATGGCAAGAGGGCCGATGGGATGACATTAATTCCATGGAAGAACGGCAGAGCTTTGGTGTGTGATGCAACGTGTGTCGACACACTAGCATCGTCCCACACCAGGGTTACTGCCGTCAGGGCTGGTGCGGCTGCGGCAGCGGCTGAGGGAAATAAGAGGCGCAAATATGCAGCCCTTAGATGGGACTGCATATTTGTGCCTTTTGGGGTCGAGACCCTCGGGCCGTGGGGTCCTGATGCTAAACTCTTTTTTAAAGAGATATCTGCACGGCTGATCGACGCTTGTGGGGACCCGAAGGCTGGCGCGTATCTTGGCCAGAGAATCAGTCTGGCCATTCAAAGAGGAAACGCTGCCAGCCTTCTAGGTACCCTTCCACATGACGGTGGTGATCTAGATAGGATTTTTTATTTACTTTAGTTTATTTTTATAAGGTACAGGTTTTATAAGGGTTTTATTTAGGTACATAAGTGTTTTGTTTTAAGTAAGTTTTATTTTGTAGGTAGATTTTTAAGTGTTTGATTGTTATTTAAGTATTATTTTATTCAATTATATTAATAAATTGGATTTAGTTGGTTGTTTCTTTATAACAATTGTTTCACTGATATTTAGCTAGTTTGAACAAATGTGTTTTTATTTCAACCAGAAGCAAAGTTATTTAATAAAAACGCAGTTTTTCGAGCGCGTGTGATATTTCGGTTGTCGTAACAGTTACGGCTCAGAGCGCGCTATTTTCAACAATAATGAAACTTCATAGAGTTCAGTTCTACCTAATCCACAATAATTTTTATTATTATTAAAACATTAAAAAAAATATATAAATTGATATATTTCGGCCCTCGGTATGGGGCCGTCATCAGTCAACTTTGACTGAATGACGGCCCATACCGAGGGCCGAAATATGTCAAGTTATATTTTTTACTATTGTTTTAATAATACTAAATAATGAAAAGGTCGTAAAAGTAAAATATAATTTATTTACAAACGTTTTAATCCAAAATTAGGTACTTAATCTCGAGTCACCCATGTCCTTGATCGCGCGCAACGCAACTAAGTTGAATTACAAATACATTCATTCATTCATTTCATTCATTTATTTATTTCACAAGCAATATACATCGCGTATTGAATTTCATACATAATAAAACAAACTTAACACTAATTAAAAGATAAAAAAACTCATTTCTAGAATTATATACATTTATGTTAATATCAATATAGTAATGATAAAAATTTAATGTAATTTGTACCTTATAATTATAAGATACAAGTATTTGTTTGTAAAGTACATTATGTTAAAATTACCTATCAATAATATATATTATATATATTATATTACATAATATATATAATATAATATCAATAATAAATACCTATCAAATTAAAATTTAATAATAATGTCAAAATAAAATGCAAAAAAATGTATATATCATTTATCACAATTCATCAATTTTGTACAGATTTCTCTCCATCAAAAACTGTTTTAATTTGTTTTTAAACAAAGTATGAGTTTCAATAGTCTGTAACTCCGTAGGCAACTTGTTGAACAAGACAACTGATTGATACCGTGTGCAGTGTTTAGAACTGTCTAGTTTAGGGTTGAAGTTATTAGTTAAGTCCTTGCGTCTAGAGCTCTAAGTCTAATTTGCTGTTCATCCGCCGTTTTAAACTTGTGCATATTCTTGGAAAAATAGAATATCGATTATATAAAATATTTATAGATATAAAGTTTATAGAAAATCGGTTATTTACTGTCTCAATCACACACAACATAGAAAAAGAAGACATAAGACATGAAGGAAATTTCAATCAAAAATTGAAACAAAATAATTTAACACGAAGTAACACTTAACATTATCACACATTAAAACAGAACAAAAACAGTACATGTACTTAATCTACTTTGCACGCGAGTGGCGTGAGATCGTGACGGCAAAAAGGTTTTGACTCAGCATAGTTTTGCAGACGGATCTGCAACGCTGCTGGTTATTCTGCCAGAACCAATATGTGTAACTATGTCCCCAGAATTTGATACTATATCGAAGTCTTGACTCGACCAAAGCATAATATACCATTTTTAATTCCTTTATAACAACCTCCTCTCTCAAGCTTCTGATTGCATAGCGGGCAAAGGAAACCGATCCCACGATTGCTTTTAGATAAGATAAGATAAGATGCGTTTATTCATGAATGTAGGTAGTAGGTAGTAGGTAAGTTAAAGATAACTTATGTGCTCTACACTCTGCCGAAAGGCGTATGAATATAAAATTAATTAACATAAAAAGGTTTTTTAACATTAGCATGCATTCATGAGATGTAATTAGATATGTAATTAATAGGCAGTCGGGTCTCAGCCTTAGGCTTAACTTATAAATAAAATAATTGTATTTTAATGAAACATGTCAAAGATTTGAATAATTACAATAACAAATATCTATGTCACAATATAATATTAGATTGGTTTATCAATAATAAACTTTTTCACTGTATAATAACATTTTTCAGTTAAAAGATTGAATAATTTATTTTTAAATACATTTATACTGGGATCTTTCCATGTTTTTGGAATTTTATTAAATAATTTAGGGCCCATGACAAATATACTTCTGTGTAAAAGTTCTGTTTTGTATTTATTGATGCATAATCTGTCCTGATTTCTTCGGTTTCTCTTTTTTATATCAGATACCTTTGTAAAAAGATGAATATTTAATTTAACAAAAATACATGTCTCGAATATATAAAGACCAGGCAATGTTAGAAGTTTTAGTGACTTAAAGTGTGGCTTGCAACTTTCAAAGGTTTTGAGCCCACATATGCCATATGGCCCTAATGCACCTTTTCTGTGCTTTGAATAGGGTCTCTTTTTCTGTGCAATTACCCCAGAAAATAATTCCAAAACGTAAAACCGAGACGACATACCCGTGATAGGCAGTTAAAACTGCTCACAATCTTTAACTGACATCTCCAATTTAACAGCGAGTCAATGTTAATTCCTAGGAACTTGACCTGTTCTAACAATACAATTTTTTTACCATTCATATAAATGTCAATAATATCTCTGTTTCCTGCTGTTGTTTTTGAATAACATAGCGTTAGTTTTAGTTGCATTGACCAATAATTGATTTGTTCTAAACCAAGTGCCAAAGGCCTTAAGGCTCGGTTTCGCCGCCGGCCGCCGTCGAATTTATGTATATCGACGCTTGCACACAGTGGTAACAGCTCTCGCGCACATTGTATGCATGCACAGTGGGCTCGCGCCGCCGCCGCGGCCGCCGTACTATCCACTAAAGTTTTATTCAAAATGACGAATATGAGAAATAACTGTCATATTTTTAGGGTTCTCTAAGTGCTCTTGCTTGTAATTCAAGAAATAGTGGCGGTTGAGCTGACTTGAGCTAGCGCGTAGACAAATTATAAAATGTCGGGTAAAATGGGAAATTAGGAATCCATCTGAAACGGAAACCTTTTAGTGAATGAAGCATATTCTTGTGTACCGTCTGCGGCACAATTCAAGAACGACTCGACCGGTTGAGCTACAATTTTGCTTGAAAATTCATACTTTTATATTCACAATATGGATTTCACTTCAAAATTTGATTTTCTGCAAACTTGACATCGTTGTGAAATTTAAGATGACTGTCGCAACACAAATTAATTACTTTGAAATATAGATGTCGTTTTTAAGGTTTTTATTGTGATGCTGTGGCATCTTTTTTTTGTTGCAACTTAGCAATTTAAAATATATTAAGTTGTCTCAGAGTTGATAATTGTATTTGTTTAGGATGTAGCATCAAAATAAATGTCTTATTTATTTCTTGCTTTCGTTATTTACTTAGCACGAATTTGAAGAAATGATTTTTGTATTCAAAGATATACGTAGTGTGCGACAAACTGACAGTTACAATTATACAAATTTTTCCCATCCCTAGTGTCCAAGTACATCACTACGAACTTCACGCTCGCGTGCTCATTCTGTGAAATGTAAATTTTTCCCATCCCTAGTATCAAAGTCAATAAAATATCAAAGTACATCCCTAGGAACTTTTTCCCATCCTAAGTGTCCAAAAACATCAATACGAATTTCGCGCTCGCGTTCTCGTTCTGAAAAATGACACTTTTCCCATCCCTAGTGTCAAAGTAAAAAAATGTCAAAGTACATCCCTAGGAACCTTTTCCCATCCCTAATGTCCAAGTACATAACTACGAACTTCGCGCTCGCGTGCTCTTTCTGTAAAATGACAATTTTTCCCATCATTAGTGTCAGAGTCAAAAAATTTAAAAATACATCCCAAGAACTTTTTTCCATCCTTAGTGTCCAAAAACATCACTACGAACTTCGCGCTCGCGTGCTCGTTCTGAAAAATTAAAATTTTTCCCATCCCTAGTGTCAAAGTCAAAAAATGTCTAAGTACATCCCTAGGAACTTTTTCCCATCCCTAGTGTCCAAGTACATCACTACGAAATTCGCGCTCGCGTGCTCGTTCCGAAAAATGTAAATTTTTCCCATCCCTAGTGTCAAAGTCAAAAAATTTCAAAGTACATTCCTAGGAACTTTTTCCCATCCCTAGTGTCCAAGTACATCACTACGAACTTCGCGCTCGCGTGCTCATTCTGAAAAATGTCAATCTGTATATTACGTTACGTATGTATATGTTATTGCCTAGAAAAAAAAATCTAGTTAGAAAAAAACATAAAAACACTAATATAGAATAGAAGCAGCACCTACTACCAAAAGGAAAAGTTCATATCGATACAAACTTACTACCTACGTAAAAACATTCCACGGTGGCTTACTTGATCAATTTCCGTCTCACTGTGCAGGATTTTTTGTGTCTTTACACGAAATTACGCGTACGATTTCCGTGGCAACGAGCGACGTGCTCCCACTCTGAAGCTTGCAGCGGTACTGAGGCCACAAGGGAAGGGATGCGCTTGCTAATATATTTCGCCAGTTGAGCGGTCTCGAATGCCATACTAATTTGTATAGAGAAATCACGCGGGAAAATGTTGAGTGTTTGAATATTTTTTATAAAATAACGAAAGGAAAGAGGTTTAAATAAATAATAAAATAAGCTAGTTTGACTGCTTAACTCTAGAAAATATCATTTTATTTTTAGTTGGATTAGTAGATATATCATAATTATCCAAACGCCAAAGGCTGTTTTCCGTGATTTTAGTGATGTTTCCATTTTTTTTTCTCGAAGGTTATGATACTTATTTCAAATCTAAAATATAAATAATGTAGTTCGACTTCTTAACTTCAAGAATTTTATTTGTTTAAAATATTTTGATTTAATTTGCTAAATTTTCCTAACGCGAGAGCATGTTTGGCAAAACCGACCCTTAAGGGTGAGGTTGGCTTTTAGATTTTCATCCATCTATCAGCCTAGTTCGTCCACTGCTGGACATAAGCCTTTCCAGGACTTTGCCACTCCCGGCGGTCATCCTGGAAGAATTGCTCATACTAACACACGATAGGCAGGCGGGTTGGTGAGCGCGGTACCGGAACCCTTGCACCAGTGACGCCACTGCCCGTTACCAGTCTGTTCCATATGAGGCCCGGCTATTAGGGATGGATAAACCGCTATCCATCGGTCCCAGGCATGGTGGGCCTCCTGGTTTTTTGCCTGCGAGCTGTCCTCTTACCCTCCCCTGAATAACTTCGAGGGGGTCTCCAAGTAAGATGGTGGTACCTCCACAGTTCAGCCCGGCATCATCTCTACCACCTTGAATAGACTTAGAAAGAACAAAAACTTGTTTTTAGTCTTAAGTCGGCCAAAATTTCTTTCATAACATAATTAATGAGGTTGTTAGTAAAAATAATAAAAAGTACAGGTCCCAATATTGAACCATGTGGAACTCATCTTACTAGCTTAACCAATTTAGACTTTACCACTAATTCTTGTTGATTTTCTATTGTTTTTTTTTGAATGAACTGTTTTTTATTTTGCAAATAAGATTTGAAAAGTTGTTAAATACTGCCTCTAATACCGTAATGTTCTAACTTAAGCGGTAAACTATCATGGTCAACCAAGTCAAAGGTGGAGCTTAGATCTAAAAATATACCAATGACTTTTTGTTTTGTTTGTTTATTGATAATGTTCAATATCGTCATCTATATGTAAGTGTTTTTATTGCATCTGTCGTTCCTACGCCTCTTTGATATGCGTATTGCTTGCAACTGATAACTTTATTTTTTATCCCTTTGATAGTTTATGTTTAGTTTATCTCTACTTATTACTGTACTGGTACTTATATATATATATTTTTTTTTTTCTATCTATCTTTATACACAAGTATATATTTTGTATTTAATTGAATGTAATATTTATTTATTTTGTGTCTAGTTTACGTATTGAGTTAATATATACATAAATATATTCAGATCATTATTTAAGTATTTTTGATTATAATAGGTACACCGCCTACGCCTTCACGTACATCCAAAATATTTTCCACCCAAAGGTTGTCTGGAAGAAATCGCTCTAAGCGATAAGACCGCCCATTGTTGCCTATATTTTTGTTTTTTTCCAACTTTGTATTGTCTTTTTTGTTGTTTTTCTTTTGGTGCACAATAAAGCGTATTTATTTTATGTTATGTTATGTTTATTTAAATGACGATACTGTCGTATTGTTCCATGGAAGTACATGGGACGAAACGATTCGGGCTACCGAACAGGGAATGTCTACCATTATGAAATGGCTTCAAAACAACTTACTGACCCTTAATAAAAACAAAACTTTCTATCAATGTTTTCATAAGACAGCCGCTTCTCAACCTTATTTGCATGAAGGCATAAAAATACACGTTTGCAATAAGAACAAAAACAGTTTAACTCCGTGCACCTGTGCAGTGATCCATCGAGTCACAAGTCTTAAGTACCTTGGGATTATTGTAGACGAAAAGCTGAATTTCAGGGAACACATCCTGTGGCTTTCGAAACGTGTCCGTAAAATCATTGGAATAATGAAAAAACTAAGAAATGCCGCAAACTTCCAAATACTGAAACTTGTTTACACTGCTCTGTGTCAATCCTTAATTACGTATTGCATTTCAGTTTGGGGCAGTGCCTGTAAAACTTTTATGATTGTTATCGAAAGAGCTCAAAGATCTGTGCTGAAAGTCATGCTACGTAAGCCATTCCGTTTTCCGACCATTATACTGTACAAAGAAGCTCAAGTTCTCACTGTAAGACAGCTTTATATACATACAATTTGTTTAAATTCACATAAAAGTATCATAACTTCAAACATATATAATCATTTACTCAAAAAGCGCGTGTTTAGAATGCCAGGCTCAAGGACGAACACAGTTTTTGGAAGCAAGTTCGGAAAATGCATAAGTTCTCGCATTTACAACAACATCTTGATGCACTGTAACATTAAAATGTGTAGTCTTTTTGAGGCGAAAACGATAATATCTGATTGGTTAAAAACAGTGGACCATGAGGATACAGAAAAATTACTGGAGCTTTGTTGGTCTCTTGCAAAATCTTAAGTTCTAAGTTTATTTTAAGAGTATGACATAGCCAAAACAAAAACCAGTTCCGGGTGTGGCTTATTCTATTTTACGATAGCGCGCGGGGGGAAATTCGTCCCGGTCTCTAAGCTCGCGTCACCATAGCAAAAATACGAATAGAGTGGACGAGGCAGGGTCAAAAGTAATACGTATTTTATTTTATCTAATTTATTAGTGTATTTCGATCATCGTCACACGGCATTGATCCTACTTGCTATCACGTCGGGACGTAAATTTATTATGGTCGGCTAAAAGTGGTTTTTTGAGTGTTTGATTTATCAGTTGACCCTCGGAACATTTCAGACACTCCTTTAGAGATACATAATAATATTGTGACGGTTAATTGTCACTATAACCCATTCTTTAAATATTTTTCGCCCGTTGAGCTAGTTTTACACTTGCGGGAAAATAAATTGGACCAAAAATTTCTTTACAAAAAATTTTTACTAAAGTTGTTATTACAAAAAGTGGAGACTAACAAATATTCTCAGAAGGAATGCACCACGTCACTATCTATCTCACTGTAGCCTATATCAATTATGCCTCTCTCATTCAACCACGTTTAACTGCGTTACTATCTCATTCCAACTCATTTTAAATAGCGTCACTATTTATCTCACTCTAACGCGTGTTAAATGGCATTTCTAATGAACGTCAAATATTTTTACTGCCCGCCACTCTTTCATTCTAAATTCAAATTATTTTAAAAAATGCGCAGCTCCTTTGGTAGTAAAATAGCAATAACTTTTTTTTCAAAAGTAATACATAGAAATTGCCAGATCATTTGAAAAACAATATTTGATGAGCCGTTATTTAAGACAATTTGCAAAACTAACATAGGACATTTTTTTTCAGGGTGTGGTATCGAACTAACCTAATTACAAAAAATTGCTCATAAATTGGGTTTTTATTTTTCTTCCTGATGTAACAGCATTTCAAGGTTTATTTTTGACTTTATCAATAGCATGACTATTCAGAGTTGCGCAACAAAAATTTTATTCTTAGAATTTAGAACTGGTTAGCTTTGACTCTCAAAAATCTATTCGAATTTATAAAAGTACCATCAACTCGAAGACTATCTACTTTTTGCTCAGGTCATAATTTGATATTCTGGTCAGTCATGAGCTGGCCTACCAGCCTTCCAAGGGAAAGCGTTGACTTTTGGGACACCTGTTTACCCTTGGGATAAATCGCCAAGTGTTTAAAATATAGAAATTTATTTGAATCATAGTTTGAAATGTTCAGGTCCCTTTACGCAAAATGAAAAAACAAAACTCTTTTAGGATTAATTTGTTGTCCCTATGTTTGTTTGTTTGTCCGTTTGTCTAGGCAATTTTTCTGGGTAAAATCAATAAATGCTAATATATACAGCCCTGTAAAATATACATAATATAACGTTTTTATGGCCTTTTGTTTAACTTTTTCATACAAATTTTCTCCTTATGAAAATACAGAGATCAACACTTCACATAATATTTTGCATTTGAAAGAAAGAACAGAAAAGAACTGTAGAACAAATAATGTAAAAAATATAAAACCATATCTTTCTATTCTAAAGGGATTAATAATTTACTGTTTGTTCAATGTGGCGATAGCTTTGTTTATTATTTTTTTTCTTTGTTACAAAGATAACAAATATTTTCATACAAGGTTTTCCTTAAGGGCTATTTCTCCGAATTTGTAACAAAATATTAAGAAATAATTATAACGGTAAAGTACAACTTATTAAGATAATTTATTGTTAAAAGTTTGCTAAATGCATAAACATATTTTAATGATATTATGGTATCTTCAAAATAATTGGGTTTTCCATAAGCGTGATATCAGATTATTTAAGAAATTTACGGCTGGTATCACGACGACGGATAAGCCAATTATTTTATTACTATTGTTGTTCACAATAAAACACCGTACTGCACTACTAACCGATTTATTTAGACACTTCACAAAGACACTGACATTTTGACTCTCAGATCATTACACATTTCTGGTAGGAACAAACGATATCGTGATGTAACAGCGATAAGCGACATCTACTTGTATTAATCAAAAACAAAAAAACTTAGACATTCCGCCCACCAAGGGCTCAGTCCTTACTAACACCGCCCACCATGACAAATAAAAAAAATATGGTGTTACAAAAAATTAAACGAATATACCTTTACATTTTAACTCTGAACAGACACTAGAGGAATTAGTTTGGACAGTGGCCACTTGAGGATTGTATCTCCTTTACATTTAACTGACACTACACGCACACATTGATCTGGCCCTGTGTGCAATATTTCTATTCTGCCCAAAAGCCATTTCGTTGGTGGCAGGTCATCTTCTTTTATGATCACTATATCTCCGATCTTTGGTGAAGGTATGACCTTCTGCCACTTATACCTCTGCTACATTGTGTGTAAATATTCACTTTGCCACCTTCTCCAAAATTGTTGGGTCATGCGTTGTATTAATTGCCATCTGGTCAATAAATTTAAATTTTGTTCTGCGGGGTTGACATCTGGAACATTTATAATTGGCTCGCCAATCAAAAAATGCCCTGGTGTGAGAGGAAGTGCATTCGATTCTGATATTTCTCCTAAAGGGCGCGAATTGAGGCACGCTTCAATCTGAGCCAGCAAAGTGGACATCTCTTCGTATGTAAGTGTAGCTGATCCAATAACCTTATTCAGGTGTAGTTTCACTGACTTTATTCCAGCCTCCCAGATATCACCGAAGTTTGGTGACCTTGGAGGAATAAAATGCCACGTAGTTCCGTCATTGGCTAGGATTTCCGCAATCTCAATGGATAAATTCTTTTTACCCCTCTCAAACATGTGTTTTAGCTCCTTGGCAGAGCCTATAAAATTTGTGCCATTGTCACTCCATAGATTTGCACAATGTCCTCTTCGAGAAACAAATCTCCTGAAAGCTGCAATAAAGGCTTGAGTTGTTAGATCTGTCACTGCTTCTAAATGGACTGCTTTGGTGCTCATACAGACAAATAGACAGATATATCCCTTTGACGATTTGTAACCTCTGCCTTTAGACATGCGTATCTGAATGGGGCCAGCGTAATCTACGCCAGTGTTCAAAAAAGTTCGTCCAGGATTGACTCTAACTGACGGTAGTTGTCCCATAATTTGCTGCTGAGTTGCTGCTCTCTGTTTGATGCAAATGACACACGTTCTTATATATTGTTTTACAGCAACCTTTAAACCCAATATCCAATATTTTGTGCGTAAAATTCTCATCATTAGCTGTGGTCCACCATGCAATGTTTTCAAATGAGCATCTGTAATTAGTAGCATTGCAAGATGATCTTTTCCTTGGAGTATAATTGGATGAATTTCATCATATGGCAACTCAGCTCCCTGTAGCCGACCTCCTAGTCTTATCAATTTGTTCTCATCTAAAAATGGCGCTAGACTAGCCAGTTTACTCTTCTTCTTCACTTGCTCTTTTCTCTTTAATTGGTTTATTTCTTCTTCAAAAGCTAGAGTTTGGTAGTATTCTATACATTTCTCTAAAATCTTATCCATTTCTTTTGTTGTCAAATACTCAGGTTTATCTCCTTTCTTTAATCTTCTACAGTAAGCTAATACTCTCTTCATTCTCGTCAAAGATGAAAACTTTTCCCAAATAGGTTCTTCTCTCACTTCAGTGTGATATATTTTAGTGTTAGTCTTTTCTTCTAACTCTGTTTGTGGGATATTAGGTCTTTCATACTCAATTTCGTTGTTTTTTAACCAACTTGGTCCAGTCCACCAAATAGCTGCTTCTGATAGTTCGGCAGCATTTATTCCTCTTGAAGCAAGATCTGCTGCGTTGTCCAAAGATCGTACATGATGCCATTTGTCATTGTCAATAAGTTGAATAATCTCCGATACTCTATTTGCAACGAATGTTTGCCATCTCGTTGGTTGGAATTGCAGCCACGATAAAACAATTGTTGAATCTGTCCATGCAAAGATGTTGCTTTTAGAGATGTTTAAAAGGCTTGCAATATCATTCAACAGCCTTGCCAACAATACAGCACCACACAATTCTAATCGTGGTACAGAAATTTGTTTCAGTGGTGCCACCTTTGATTTAGCAGCTACAAGTCTAATGTGAACATCTTTGTGTGCATCTATAACTCTGAGGTAGACTACTGCTGCATATGCTGAAGTAGAGGCATCAGAAAATCCATGGAGTTCCACTAAAGTGTTATCAGAACTTGTGTTCAGCCAACGATTAAGGCGTATATCAATAAGACTTGTTAAATCATTCCTGTAGTTTAGCCATTCTTCTGATAGGTGTGATGGCAACTCATTGTCCCAGTCTAATCCACATAACCAAAGTTTCTGGATCAGGATTTTTGCTCTTACTATTACTGGTGCTAGCCAGCCGAAAGGATCAAACAACTTCGCTACATCAGATAATACCGATCTTTTCGTGATTGGATAGGTGATCTCAGGTAAGTGGACTGTAAATTTAAACACATCATTTCTTCTATCCCACGTCAGACCCAATATTTTGATGATTTCGTCAAGTTTGATTTCTAAATTTTCCGTACAAACTTTTCTTTCGGCTTGTATAAAATTCATTAGTTCCTCACAATTACTAGACCATTTTTTCATCTCAAATCCACCAAGTTTCATTAGGTTGTTCATTTCATCATAAATTTCCAATGCTTCATGCACATTATCACTTCCAGTCATTAAATCATCCATATAAAAGGAATTTGTGACTATATTTGCTGCTTTTGGATACTTGTCTGATTCATCACACGCTAACTGATTCAAAGTTTTAACTGCCAAGTATGGTGCGGATGCTGTGCCAAAAGTAACAGTCTGCAGTTTGTAGTTCTCAATTTCTTTATCTGGACTGTCCCGCCAAACAATTCTTTGTAGATCTGCATGCTCAGGTGTTATCTTTACTTGTCGATACATTTTAACTATATCACCAATCAAGCAGACTTTGTGTGTTCTCCAACGAGTTATCAAACTTCGTAAGTCTGGTTGTAGAGTGGGACCAACCATCATGCAATCGTTAAGAGCACGTCCTTTGTATCCCTTAGCGGATGCGTCATACACTACACGGACCTTGGAAGTATCCTTGTCTTCTCTCACCACTGCATGATGTGGTAGATATATAGTCAGTGGGTGGTCTTCTTCTGCCTTGCACATATGATTCAATTCTAGGTACTCCTTTATGACTTGAGAATACTCTGTCTTTAGCTTATCGTCTCTTTCAAATCTCCTCTCCAGTTGTTTGAATCTTTTCACAGCTAGTTCTTTTGTATCACCACATGTCAATACTGTCTCTTCTAAGCTCTGTTTTAAAGGCAAATTAACTATATATCTTCCGGTATCATCTCTTTTTGTTGTCTCTTTGTATATTTTCTCACATTGTTCTTCTTCTTTGATCATGATTTCTTTTTTTGGAATAAGTTCTTCTATCTCCCAAAACTTCTTGAGTAAATCATTGTCTAATACTGTAACATGTAAACTCATTACTTCTTGCTGCTTAGTTTTGTCTGAATCATTCATCTCACCCGATAATATCCAGCCCAAGTGGGTTTTCTGCGCTACTACTCCATTAGGACTTTTTACTATGCCAACATCTATTATCTTGCAATAAATATCGGCCCCAAGCAGAATGTCTACTCTGTTTGGTGTGCTGTACGTAGGATCCGCCAGTTGCAACGGTTCAAAATCCATCAAATTGCACGACTCTGTTTCTTGAGTGGGCAAATAACTAGTCAGCGATTCAAGCACAAAGGCCTTGACTGTTGCGGTGAAAGTTGTGTCACACCGTGATTGTATCTTAAACTCAACCATGTACTTGGCTATTATAGAGTTTTTTCCTTCACCGATCCCGGAGACCACGCCGTTGATTTTTATTCGTCTCAACCCCAAGGATTGGACCGCTCTTTCTGTCACGAATGAGGCCATTGAACCCTGGTCGACTAATGCACGGATGATGTGTGTTTGACCTGTTCTCGATAAAACATCAACCAGTGCTGTTGCCAATAACACGGTTCTTCCAGGTTGTTCTTTTCTAGAGAAGTGTGCTGTTACTCTTAATTCCTTCTCTGTTTGGTCTTTTTGTATCTCTCTCTCTTGGTCTTTTTGTATCTCTCTCTCTTGGTCTTTTTCTACATCGGTTCTTTTATTTTCAGGGTGCAGTAGGGAATGGTGTCTCTTATGACAAATCTTGCAACTGGTAGATTGTTTGCATCTGTAAACTGAATGATATGGGATCAAACAATTAAAGCATAAACCATTTTTCTGAACAAACTCATATCTCTCATTTACTGGTTGCTGGGTGAACTGCTTGCATTGGTAAATATAATGGTTTTCGTTGCAGAAAGCACATTTTTCTGTATTCGCTGCAAGGGTATGAAACGTTTTTGTTCTCTCGCTCTTAGTGGAAGACTCAATCATTTCCAGTGTGCGGAATCTAATTTCAAGAAATGATTTAAGTTTTTCCAGATTGGGTAGCTCATTGTAGTTCTCATTCGCAACCGTTTCTTCCCACTGCTTGTGACTTTCTGAGTCAAGCTTTGACACTATAATGTAGATAACTATAGCATCCCAATGTTCTACTGGCAACTTCAAAGTCTCCAGTGAATTTAAGCATTCAATTGAAGTATCTAATAATTGCTTCAAAGCTCGTGCGGACTCCGCATTCAATTGTTTTTGACCAAAAAACTTCTTGAAAATACAATTAGCAAGGTATCTCTTGTTACTGTACCGCTTCTTTAAAATCTCCCAAGCTTTAGTGTAATTCTCATCGGTTATGGCAAACTGTCGCAATAATGCTTCCGCTTCTCCAGATAAATTACTCTTCAAGTAATGTAGTTTTTGAACATCTTGAAGAGAATCATTTCTATCTATTAATGCAACAAACAGATCATGGAAAGATTGCCACTCTGTATAATTTCCGGAAAAAATTGGGATTGTTATTCGAGGCAATTTGACTTCAGTACTAGTTGCTGTTATTGCCACTGAATCACTCATCTTCGTGGTAGACAGTGTTACTTCTGGACTCAACTTCTTAATAGCAGCACGTAGTTCTCCCTTGTACATGAAGTAGAACTCTTCCGCATCATTGTATACATCTTTTTTAAAGTAAGTTACAGTAAGCCTCTCTTCTGTCAAAATTGATGCAACAATCTGACTATGATACTCTTGAAATTGTTTCCATTTCTCGTTTAAAGATTCTAATCTGGCTTCCACGTACTCTAAAGTAATTCTCTCTTTTGGAGATTTTTTATAATTCGAAAAACCTTTGGCTATATTTTCGTAGAGATCTTGTTGAATCGCCAAAGTTTCCTCCATTATTTTTATTTTGCTCTTAGCTCAGATAATTTTACAAGTTTTGTCATTCATCAGTAAATATTTCTATGTTTATATTATTGCTATTTTTCTAAGTCCAGTAAATTATACAAGTCTTTTACTACAAAGTTTTTAACACCTGTAATTTTTCAATGTTCCGTACTCACGAATTTGCTAAGTCCTGATAACCACTTTAATCCGCTTCGAAGGACCATAATGTTCACAATAAAACACCGTACTGCACTACTAACCGATTTATTTAGACACTTCACAAAGACACTGACATTTTGACTCTCAGATCATTACACATTTCTGGTAGGAACAAACGATATCGTGATGTAACAGCGATAAGCGCCATCTACTTGTATTAATCAAAAACAAAAAAACTTAGACAATTGTAATATAATTAAAAATATGTTAATGCATACAGCAGACTTTTAACTATAAGTTTTCTTAACTAAAAGTTGTATTTTTACTTATTGAAATTGTATTTCTCATCAAGAAGTGCAAGATGACAAGATATTCAAAATAAGTTAATTGAATTTGTGAAATGGTTTCAGGTCAAAACAGTTTTCCATGAAACGGTAATTGTTTATACTTAGCAAAGTGTGTAAACTTAGTCATCTTAACATGAACGACGCCTGTATTTCTCTCTTTTTTATTTCCAGTATAGATAAAAATATACAAACTTGTTAAACTTTGTGTAAAAACGAGGCAATATTGACGATATCCTGACAGCTATTATGATGGTGTTTTATCAAATTTTGCTTTTTGGGCTGTATAGAGACGTAGTTAGATGTCACTAGAATATACTCATGAAAAAAGATAGGAAGAAAATAAGCTGTAGACTTCACATTCGGTTTATACCTATTGTATGAATTTTAAGAAAAATACAGGGGTAAAGGGACCTCTTAAGGAAAACCTTGTATTAAACTATTTGTTACCTTAGTAAAAAATAATTCAAGGAAAAAAATAAACAAAGCTATCGCCACATTGAACAGTAGATAATTAATCCCTTTAGAATAGAACAACATGGTTTTCATATTTTTTACATTATTTGTTCAACAATTCCTTTCTGTGTTGACTTTTAAATGCAAAATATTATCTCAAGTGTTCATCGCTACATTTTCATAGTAAGAAAATTTGTACGAAAAACGTAAAAAAAAAACGTAAAAACCTAAAACGTAATATAAATAAAAACGTCAAAAGTATGTTTTTACAGCTCTATAGAGGGCCGTTTATATTGGTATTTATTAATTTTACCCAGAAAAAAATTGTCTAGCTAGACAAACGGACAGACAGACAAACATAGGGATAACAAATTAATCCTAAAAGAGTTTCATTGTTTTCATTTTGCGTAACAGAACCTGAACATGTACCGACAGGATTATCTACGATCTAATAATTTTGCCATGCACTGTAAATATTTCAAAATAAATTTCTATATTTTAAATGCTTGGCGATTTATCCCAAGTAAGTGTACCTATATAATTTGCAAAAAACTTCACTTATTGGACCTGAAATGGTGAGCCAATACTAGAGGGTAATTTCACGAAAAGGTCATTGACCTTTGTTACAGATCTCAGTAAGTATAAGTAAATTAATTTGGGTTTCAATAACGATCACAAAATTATTCTTTTAGAGTAACATATATTATCTTCCCGCATAAAAGTATGAATTCATTCCAAATTCATTCAGTTTTGTTGTTATGACTATGGCACGATGTAGCTAAATCACTCATACGCACAATTTGTTGAGTTTTTAACGGCAGGAATATGATGCTCCTCGAAATATTACTTTATAAAATTAATTTCAATGTGTTTTGAAGTAGTTTTGGGAGATATTTATAGCTTGCAAAAAAGGGCACAGGTTCCACGTCTTACGGGCGCCAACGCTAGGCGTAGACTGACAATATCTTGCTGCCGCTGACTGCATCAGTGGATTTACGTATTTTTGGAAAAAGGGGGTGCTTTTTTTGACCCGAATAACGTGGTATTTGGAAAATGAATAGATATCATTCACACTAATTTTATAAAAAAAAAACCAACAAAATCGCGAAAGCGATACCTGAAACAAAATCGATAAGAAGTGTGCAATAGAGGGTTACAAAAAAATTCATTGACAGTACAAATATGAATCGATTAACGTGGTTTGTGGAAAATGAATACCTTAAAGTTCAACCAAAAACATGTATTTTTTTATGGCTATACGTAACCTAATTATTGCAACAAAATCATCCGAAAGCTGACATTTTATTTCTGTTTGTATTTTCGTTCCCCTTAAACACCTTACGGTCTTATGTCGATTATAAAAAAAATTTGTTTTATGTTTTATATTTTCTTCCTCTTTTAGGTATATATTTATTATGTTGTACAACGATGGAACTCTGGATATAAAATTGTCATTTGGTACCCCAAGTTTCCTGCAAAGCAGAGTTTGGGGACCCCTGGAAAATGTTTTTTACCTTCTCTGCGGATTTATTTGTTATTTTAATCTCTGTTGTGTTTTAACTATGTCCAATAAACTTATATTTTTATTTTTTTATTTTTAAATGAACCATTAGCCTATCATTCATAATTTTTTCAAATATTTTCGAAGTAACGGGCAATAACGAAATAGGCAGATATCAACTTAGGTCAGTTTTTGTGCCTTTTTTAAAAGTAAGTATTATTTTCGCTGTTTTGAGCTGATCAGGAAATACAATATATTCTAAACACGCATTAAAGATTCTTTAAAGTGGTTCCGCTAAAATATCAATGTTACTTTTGATTACAGTCACAGGCATTTCATCGTAACCGCAAGACTTCTTTGTTTCCATATCTTTAACGATTTTATTAATTTATATAAAAACGGCTTACCTCAATACGTGTTATGATCGGGAAAGCCGACCAGTTTCAGCAGATTTAGACTGCCTTCATCTGGGCGAGTAAAGACGTTTACGCGACGACGTTACGCCTCACATTGCGGGCTGCGGCTCGCAGGGCTCAGGATGACATCGATGCAGATGGTATTGGTGGTCGGACCAGTAGGGCGTCCGCACAATTAGTTACTTCCGGGCTTGCGTTATTAATTACCGGAGTGTCACCAAACAAAGATAAACACGCGGAATTTATAGTATCTACGTCACTTTCACTAAAGTCTGTGAGTGATCCGGTAACTGTTTTTAGCACAGGTTTCCACACTGCGGGCAAAGCCCAACCACTGTCTCTATTGAAATTCGGACGTCGGCTTATTTCTATGGATTCGCGAATTTTATGTGGCACAAATAACTTTTCACGAACTAACACTTTCGCTTTATCGAATCTCATAAAATGTGTAGTATCCGAATTTACGACATGGTCTGCAACGGCGGATCCGTTGCAATCGAGTTTTCTCATGCATTTAATGTGTTCCGTCAGTCTGGTTGACACGTTCCGTCTTGTCTCACCAATGAAACTCTTGCCACAGTCACATGGGATGGAATAAACTAATTGTGGGGACGCCCTACCGGTCCGACCACCAATACCATCTGCATCGATGTCATCCCGAGCCCTGCGAGCCGCAGCCCGCAGTGTAAGGCGTAACGTCGTCGCGTAAACTTCTTTACTCGCCCAGATGAAGGCTGTCTAAATCTGCTGAAACTGGTCGGCTTTCTCGATCATAACACGTATTGAGGTGAGCCGTTTTTGTATAAATCATTAATTATCCTCAAGTCTCATTTGATTTTATTAATTTCCAAGGGAGTTGTAGAGTGAAAGTGCATATTATTTTCTACTCTATCTGTGTTTTATGTTAACAATTGAGTTGACGAGTCAATAACTTTATTAGTTAGTGCAGTGTTTTGATTAAATGTATTAGAAAAAATATTAACAACGTGAATAGGATTGTGTATAATTTTATCATTAGTACGCTTAGTACTGTTTTCGAGAGTGCTTTACAAAGTTTAAAAGGAAAGTAAATACAAAGAAAATGTCTAAACTAATAGTGGATAACTAAAGGCATACGCGTTTCAGGTAAAATGAAACGATTTTAAAACTCCAAGTCTGGGATACAAAATTATTCTACACTCATTAAATATAAAACAAATTACAGAAAGCTTTTCAAAAAAATTGAAAGACATGCTAAACAATAAACTGTGCATACGGAAATAACTAATGCCAAATAATGCTCAAAGAGTGTATGGAAGGTCTTCAATAAACATAGAAACAAATCAAATAGTCGCTTAAGAGAAAAACTATTACTTAAGATTAATGAAGCAGTTTATTCCCATTGCGTTCATGGAGGAGCGTGACACAAAGTTTTTGCTATTACACAGTATGTCACACTCCTCGCACTTGTGATTCAACTAAGTTGCGTCGCGCGTATTAAATACGGTGCTACGGGCGCAAGTGGCCAACTTCACGCGCGTTGTCTTGAATAGCGCGAATTGTAGCTATGTATAAGATTTCAGGACGCTACCTTTAAATTAAGATACGTGATGCTGAAAAGTAGTTCTCAAAGGGTTATTTACGATAGAATTCATGTTATTTGTGATCATGATTATTATATTTTTTCCTGTTTTTTTTATAGATAAAGGAGAGCGGTAAAGATTTAGGAAAGATCGTGGTAAGTTCGTAAAAATTGTATAAGTAAAGTAAGTAAGGTTCACGTTCATACAAATAGTGGAAATAATACAGGTAAAGTAATCCAAAAAATGACAATCTGGAGGCAAAATATGTACAAATTGAAACAATTATTTATATCTTTATCTTGGCACTATAAATGAGGATCTGCAGAGTCCTACCAAAATTTAGGGGTTCTACTCCCTCCCGGGGGTTATGGGCAGGGGCGAAATTTAAAAAAATGCAAATTTTACAATCTTACAATTTTACAATCAAGTGAAAAATGGACAGCGATATTGATGAACCCATTCTTGGGTCAGATCTCTGGTTTATTTCTGAGAAGCCAGTGGCGGTTATTTACTGAGTAACGCCAGGCAAGGAAGCCATAGAAACGATCAAGCAGTTCAGTATACTGAAAGGAGACGGAAAACACCTTTTTCTCAGTGGTGATGATTGTAATATTGTTATTTATCACGACTGTAGAAATTTATACACAAAAAGTACCCCCAAAAAGAGGTGATACAATAGTACCACCAAAAAAATGAGGTCAAACGCATTATTCAATTTTTAAACTCCTACAAGGTTGCCTCTCTCCGTGGCTCCGGCTTTTTATATACACTCTAGGGGTAGTAGCCACAAGAATTTGAAGAGTCGAGGTGCACTAAGTCAGTTTTTGAACAGTTTGAACTTACCAGTATAGGAATCGGGGGGCGCTGAGTCAATTTTTTACAGTTTTAACCTACACATACAGACAAAGCACATTCGCGTAGCTACAAGATTCAAGAGAAACGGAATGGCGCAAACGTACCATAATGTCAATGACAAAATCTGGTAAAATTGCGTGTGTACGGGTTATTTGACGTTTCGTTACGCCAACTCACTGTAAGTTTTAGTCTTAAATTACGTTTCGTACACAAAATATTTTCCAATTTTGATTATTGATTTTCACAAAAACTACGAATTTCCGCTAAAAAGGAAAAATTTGTTTTGAAATGATAGCCAGCTTTTAATTGCCCACCTCGTTACAATTAAATAAAGGACGCACGATATAAATATCAACCCCTAAAAATTTCTGATCTCACCGTAATACCCGACCGAGACGAGTCAGCCGTCCACTTCTCGTCATCCACCCCTAGATCAGGTATAATTTCTGATCTCACCGTAATACCCGACCGAGACGAGTCAGCCGTCCACTTCTCGTCATCCACCCCTAGATCAGGTATAATTTCTGATCTCACCGTAATACCCGACCGAGACGAGTCAGCCGTCCACTTCTCGTCATCCACCCCTAGATCAGGTATAATTTCTGATCTCACCGTAATACCCGACCGAGACGAGTCAGCCGTCCACTTCTCGTCATCCACCCCTAGATCAGGTATAATTTCTGATCTCACCGTAATACCCGACCGAGACGAGTCAGCCGTCCACTTCTCGTCATCCACCCCTAGATCAGGTATAATTTCTGATCTCACCGTAATACCCGACCGAGACGAGTCAGCCGTCCACTTCTCGTCATCCACCCCTAGATCAGGTATAATTTCTGATCTCACCGTAATACCCGACCGAGACAAGTCAGCCGTCAACTGCAAACACTCAGCCAACAGAACAAAAATCACACCCTAGAATTAAGAGAAAATAAAACATATTACAAAAACTTTACTACACGGAAACGAGAAAAAGAAAAAACCGGTGACTTGATTACGAAGAAAATAATACGTACCATGACCCGTCATTAGATCAGATCTCCCTCCTTCCTAGCCGAAAACTTTTTGAACCAGGAGTCCTCCTCACCGGAACAAAGAAATACTTAAACAACCATTTAGTTTTCTAATAATTCATCTGAAATAAAAAACAAATTTTACAGAAACTATTTAACGCAAAATATACACGGGTTGTTCTCAAAATTTTTGTAGATTTTGTGTCCATTTCACAATAGTTTTACTAAAACGCCTATAAATTGTGAAGTCCGCCTTCCCTAATATCAAGTTTATCTTATTGCTTTGCTATGAATTGAACTTAAAAGTGATTTATTCTTAAAATATTTAATCCATTATTCTTATATTTAAAAACGGCCTTGTCTAAACAAATATTTTTTCTACCATATTTTTGTTACGATTTTGTAACACTGATATAACGTTAAAAAAGATTATTCATATTTTTTGCTTCATGGCAACACAGGAAGTCGAATATCCCTAAACATTTGACATAAGTGTCAAGCAGCAGCTATTTTGTTTACGGCTGTTGTGAGTTGAAGATTGCGTGAACAGAAAAAAAGACTTGGGAATTATTTTTGTCACAAGGTTTTACAGGAACAGGTGAGGCGTATTTTTTGTTTGTTTTGCCAAGCATGAAGAACTTTGCATAGAGATCATGCGTATTCCATTAACTTCTTTCCATTCCTCACATGTGATGAGCAGCAAATATTTTGAGGTTAGGAAAACGTGATTTTAGATTTATTTTTGTAACTTTATTTTGTAACGTAACAAAATTATACAATAAAGTCGTGGTTACATTGAAATCGTGTAGTAAGTGTGTTTGTTTGTGTGTGTGACTTTGTTGTTCCCGCGGACCCTGTTTTGGTTTTTTTTGTACAGGAAAAGTCGGTATTCTAGCGAGCGGGCGAGTTAATAGTGATATCCTTTCCACTTTAAAGGTAAGCTACAGTAGAGCCACTGGGTGATGGCGCTTATGACGTTTAAATGCCTACAAAGTATCGTAATTATTTATAAGCAAGTGTGAATTAAAAATGTAATACTTCATTGTTGATAGTGATGTACTACTTGTTTCGGTTATTATTTTTCGATTTGAATGTTGCTTTATTGTGCAATAGAATTCGTATAAGAAACAAAGGTTTTTTTTTTTAAAGTTTCTCATTTTTTATAGGTCGTGTTTGAGGTCGCCAAGTTACGCAATAATATTTAATTAAAAACAAAACAATGACAAGTTAAACTAAACGAAAATAAATGATAGTAAAATTAGTGATCTTGGCTGCACGGCATAAACAAAATGGCGCCGGTTAGGTCGTCGACCTCAAGCTTGAGCGAACGCGCTAAATAGAAGTAAGAGGGAACAAAGGAAACGCAACCAAGCTCACTAGCAATGTTACGTATGATCAGTAACAGGTAAAACGACAGAAGGTCGGGATAGGCATAAAAGAACTTTAAGTATATTTTGACATTAACAAAATTAATTTTATATATAAAAAAGAAAAAGTAAAAATGGTCTACGCTTAGTGTGGTTGTTACTCAAACAAATAACACAAACAAAGGAAATAAAATTCTAACATTGTTTCGTCTCAACAATAACCAGTTGTAACCGGATATTGTTGCTGGGGCTCGTATATTAAAAAACATGGGTCTCACTAATATCACATAAATATATACGTATACTAACTTATTGCACGTAGGTCCATAGGAATAGCTACGTGAGTTAGGCAACAAAATGCAAAGAAATGAAAACAAAGTATCGAGATGCATAAGCAAGGCATGATTCCTTAAAACAAAGAAAACGACAAACGGAATGTTTAAAGTACTTACCCAATTTAAGGGGTCCGTAAAATATGTTTAAGTAATAACACTTATTATAAAGTAAATAAATTACAATTTATTTATAGATTTTACCACGCGTTCAGCAATAAAAATGGTGGACGATAGCGTGGGTTAAAAATTAACTTTTAAGGCGCTCTTATCCCAGAAGAGTGACTCTCTGTATTTTTCTTTACATGTTAGGAGTAAAGAAAATAACCACACTTTTGTACTTTTTCGTTGATTTTATCAGTTTTTAAATTGTTTAAAAATAAGGGATATGTTTATTAAAACCCACTTGCGTGGTCCACCTAGAAAATTTAAAGAGCAATATTACCAGATATGTTTCGTTAATAAAAGAGTGAAATTATGGAAATGGCATGATTTGAAATGCTGTGTTCGTGAATTATTTCTATCGAGCAAAGTTTATCTGATCGTGTAACACATGCGTGGAAGACCTAGATAAAGGTTCGAACTATATTGTGTTTTTTTTTTTTTTTGGAAGTTTTAGACGATATTTGAGAGTTCTATTTGACTTTGAAATTACTGATTTTGGGATAAGAGCACCTTAATAACACGTCTTGTTCGAAGCCGCTGGTACAGAAAAGAGAGAGGTGAGGGTACGGAGTTTGGAACGAACATATTGAGTCGTTCGGTCCTTCGTTCACAGTCTCGGGGTTACTAGGTACCGAAAAATAAAATGCCTTATTTTAATAATTGTTAGGTGATACCATAATTAAAGGAGAAAATCTACTTGAAATTGTCTTTCTATTAATACTTTAAGAGGATTTTCTTTACGATTTTAAGTTAATAAGCTAGAAGTGGAACAACGTCTGAAACGCAATGTTACAATAGGAGTCTGCAGATCCTCATTTCTACTACCAAGATGAAGTTATAACAAAGTTTCATTGATTTAGATATTGTGCTTCCAAAAATATGCAATTTTCCTGTACTAAAAAGGAACTAAGTTTGCTTCGTACCCTTCAGCTGGAGCCAAACGGGTCACTTGCTCATTCCACGATAGACAAGTAAACTATTCGCGAGTAAGCAGCTCCTTCACCAAACTAAGGATTTCCTCTGCCTCATGCGCCGTGCTTGGCTGCATTTGTTTGAAGCAGCACCTGCAAAACAAATTATAGATACAGAGCATTCAAAAAAAGTGTCTTGGAATTACTTTTAACATCCCTTTTCGAACTTTACATACCTACATACTTAACATAAAATAGTCAAAAATCCCCGCCTAGCGGGCGCCCGCGTCAAAACTTCCACCGAGTTTCTGTTTGGTCTAAATATGGTGCAAATTAAAAAGCCAAAAGTTAGGTTCATAATATCATATTTATATAAACGAAAGCCCAACGTTTCGATTTTAAAAACATAAACATATTTCAAGAGCTATTAAATAAAAACTTTTTATTGATCGCGGTTTTATCAGCTGTCGTAACAACCACGGTTCAGAGCGCCCTACTTTGAACAAAAAATGAACGTAATAGAGTTCAATTCTGATTGATTCAAAAGAAGTGCTCAATCTGTCTTTTTTATTTTATCAGCTGTCGTAACAACCACGAATCAGAGCGCCCTACTTTGAACAAAAAATGAACGTAATAGAGTTCAATTCTGATTGATTCAAAAGAAGTGCTCAATCTGTCTTTGCGCGCTAATAAACGGTAACTTTTATGTGCCCGAGATTTGGATTTTTATAATTTTATCGCTGTACTCAAGTGAGCTTTGAGGAGACACATCGTACCTAAAATATGTATGGTGTAACCACACCCCCGACACTTCATACTGAGTGCTTAAGGGGCTGCACAATGCTAAAATTTAGTCCTGCTCTAACGCTTTTGATTCTTAACTGTCTACCCTGCTCTAATCAGATGCCGCGCACGCAAAACTTCAGTTATTTTGAATTCACGGCTATATTAGGATATTAACTATAATTTCTTTATGTAATAAAGATGTAATTTTTTAGTAATTATCTGCGTGTGTTGGTTTCGATTTAATCGAGTTTGACATGTGGAAACTGAATCGCTTTTTTCGTGAAATTCATGCTTTTTTTAAAGTATTATAATTAAAAGAAGATTAAAAGTATGTTAATTTATAAAGTGTAATTAATAATTGTATTGATTTAGTAAAAGACGCCATATCTTTTTCGAATTTTTACCCTCTATATTGACGGAAATTAATCCAACGCAAAACTGATGTTTAGCATTGTGGAGCCCCTTAAGTTATTTACCTACACTCCCACTCGCGCACTGGCTTGTCCGCACACGCTTGTATGTGTGCGTGAGCTAGTCTAGGGCTGGCAGCAAGCGTGTGAGCGTCGTCGATCGAGAGGGACAACCTTAGAATAAGGGACTTACATGATTCTCTTCCTAAATTTTAGCATGGTCAATCCCTAGGTCCTAGTTCTGGTTCCCCTTGGATTATTTTTGTATTAAAAATATATACATCGTCACGACTTGAATCCAATGCTCGAGGGGGTGTTAGAGGTGTTCCGAGTGTTAACTTTGAAATACAAGTCACAGTCCACACTCCGTACACCCGCTCAGCTCGAACGGTCACACAAAAACATTCGATTTTTAAAATTCCCACTTAATGTTGAAATTCTCACCAACTGTTTGACAACTTCTTCTTCTTCTTCTTCTTGGTGGGCTCGGTTTCCGCACCTAGTCTCTTTTTTGGACCTTTGTGCGTGGAAAAGTGTGGGGCCGTCTATTCTAGCCAGCCCAGCTCACGCCAAAATCCCAAGAGGCGACCTAGGTCGCCACAGGACTGGCGGAGCGTCCTCGATTCACCGAGGATCTTAGCCCGTTGTGTGCTGACTCCTACGAAATCTACTGTCACGTGGGTCGGCGTTTCTTCGACCTCCATACAAGCTCTGCATAGAGGGCATCATTGCTGCATTGTTTGACAACCGTTTGAGAGTTGCAGTTAACTTCCTAAACCAATACATAAAAGAAAATGGCTGGCTTTAGTTCATCGGCAGGAAATTTAAAAAATTTAAAAAAGCGAGTGTTTGTGCCCAAAATACGGCGATAAAGCCCATCACTCATCATTGCGACGTAATAGTCGGTTAAACGCGGGTGTCTCGGTACATGAAATAGAAATAGAAATAGAAATAGAAATTGTTTATTTGTAAAAAACTTATCTTATTACATTAGGTGTTGGAACATCCTTTTAAGTATTAAAAATACCTGTGCCAGGATGCCCCGCTCTTTCATAACTATGGTTATAGTTTTACAAAATAAACTTAATAAATAATTTTAAACTTAGTTATTATATAAAAGTGTGAGTGTGTGTTGAGTGTTGAAGGTGTACGTGTTGGGTATATATATATAATAATATGAGTTTAGTTATGAATGTAGTTGTAATTATGAGTGTGTGTGTTTGTAATTATTATAAACTATATCTCCCTAGCCCTGCGACCGGAGTCTTGGGATCAGTACATAATTTCTACTAGGGAGGGTATGTGTACTTATATTATATGAGTTTATGTTTGTAAATGTAGGTTGGTATCTAGAATTTATACAGTGACTTGCATGAGGGCCTCTACTTGATTACACTGTGACTTGCATTTAACAGTTCACACTCGGAACACCTCTGACATCAACTCCAACTCAGGGATTCTTCTCGTGACGATATATAACTTTAATATATTTACTGTGATTTCATTAAAAATCTTAAATTATCTTTCTAATTGTTTTTTTTTGTTAATAGCTGAAAATAGATGACAAAGATCTAGCTTCGGATGTTGCAGTAAGTACTTTAAACATAAAAAAACATTGTTTTATTAAGACTTTTCATTAATTACAATTTTGTTCATTTCCATTGAAAGTACCAAACTAAGAAAAAAAAATTACATAATTATAATATAATCATTGTGTATAAGGCGGTACATATTATAATATAATCATTGTGTATAAGGCGGTACATATTATAATATAATCATTGTGTATAAGGCGGTACTTATTATAATATAATCATTGTGTATAAGGCGGTACATATTATAATATAATCATTGTGTATAAGGCGGTACATATTATAATATTATCATTGTGTATAAGGCGGTACATATTATAATATAATCATTGTGTATAAGGCGGTACTTATTATAATATAATCATTGTGTATAAGGCGGTACTTATTATAATATAATCATTGTGTATAAGGCGGTACATATTATAATATAATCATTGTGTATAAGGCGGTACATATTATAATATAATCATTGTGTATAAGGCGGTACATATTATAATATAATCATTGTGTATAAGGCGGTACATATTATAATATAATCATTGTGTATAAGGTGGTACATATTATAATATAATCATTGTGTATAAGGCGGTACATATTATAATATAATCATTGTGTATAAGGCGGTACTTATTATAATATAATCATTGTGTATAAGGCGGTACATATTATAATATAATCATTATTATTATTATTATTATTAAAAATTCTTTATTGCACAAATAAAAACATGTACATAGGCGAGCTTAATGCTAATTAGCATTTTCTTCCAGCTAACCTTTGGCGATGTAGAACTTGTCAAGGGTAGTGCTTCGATGAGGAAACAGTATTATGACTAGGCATATTAATATGATACAGTTAATTTTAACTAAAATAATTATATAGGTAAAATACATAAATAGGTAACTTATAATTTATAATCAAATACATATACTACCTCTATATAATACATACACTGATACATATAAATATATAAACACAAATAGTATTTACGAGAGGTTAAACAAAGATTATAACCTTAAACACGTATTTAGAGTTGACCCATTTCTTTATTTTGTAGATCAAGGTAATGTTGATATACCTTGTTTTTAAAAGTAGTCACTGATGTAGCCTCGCGTATATGAAGTGGAAGATTATTCCAAAGGCGAATTGCTGAAACAGTAAAGGAATTCGAATACATTTGAGTAGAATGTTCTGGAGTACGGAGAAGCAGTGCTTTACTTGGACGTAGAAGACGTCCAAGGGAACCAAAGGGGATAAAACGTTCTTTGAGATAGCGAGGAGAACATGAGTTGTGCAAAATACTATAAAGAAAAGCAAGGATGTGGGCATTTCTACGAAACTTAATATTAAGCCAACCCAATTCAGAGCGAGATTGTGAGATATGATCGTACTTTCGAAGACCAAAGATATAGCGAATACAAAGATTAAGAAGACGGTCCAGTTTGTTTAATAATTCTACAATTAAATCGGGAAAGCAGACATCAGCATAGTCTAGAATGGGAAGCAACAGAGAATTAACCAACGTAACCTTAGCGGAGTATGGTAAGAACTTTTGCAGACGCTTTAAAGAATGCATAGATGCAAATATCTTTTTACTTACTTCAGCAACATGGCGATCCCAGCTCATATTGTTCTGAATGTGAAGCCCCAAGTTTTTTACCTCAGTGCAGTAAGTTAGTGAGATTCCATGAAACTTTACTTGAGGCAGAGTGCTGATGTCAAGCTTATCCACTAGCGCTCTGCTGCCCAAGATCATGACCTGCGTTTTTGCTGGATTTACAAGAAGCCTGAATTGTTCTGACCATAGACAAATGGAATCAAGATCTGATGACATCTTTTGTATGGTCACAGGTAACAGATCTTCTTTACATGATAGATATAATTGCAAATCATCTGCGTAAAGATGGAAAGAGCTAAAGTTAATAACGGTAGTAAGGGTGTTGATAAATATAGAGAACAGGAGAGGGGACAGTACGCCACCTTGTGGAACTCCAGCTGTTATGTCACACCAATCAGAAAAAGTGTCGTTAAGACGTATACGTTGTTTGCGCCCAATGAGGTATGAATAGAACCAAGTTATGGTAGAATCAGATAAGTTTAGAGACCGGAGGATAGTGATGAGTATGTCATAATCAACACAGTTAAAAGCATTGCTAAAATCGAGGAGGGTCAAGAGAGTGAGTTGTTGTTCATCCATAGCTTTACGAAAATCGTCAGTAATTTTAATGAGAGCAGAGCAAGTGCTGGGGCCAGGACGAAATCCTGATTGAAGTGGGTTAAGGAGATGGTTAGCATGAAGAAAGTTAAGGAGCTGACGATTTACTACACGTTCAAGCACCTTGGACAGGAAAGGAAGAATCGATATGGGGCGGTAGTGCTTGAATTCAGATGGATCAATAATTTTTGGCACAGGGACCATGTATGCCATTTTCCAAAGAGAAGGGAATGTATTTGAAGAAAGAGAAAAATTTATAATATGGCTAAGAGAAGGAAGAATATTGTCATTATGTATAAGGCGGTACATATTATAATATAATCATTGTGTATATGGCGGTACTTATTATAATATAATCATTGTGTATAAGGCGGGACATATTATAATATAATCATCGTGTATAAGGCGGTACATATTATAATATAATCATTGTGTATAAGGCGGTACATATTATAATATAATCATTGTGTATAAGGCGGTACTTATTATAATATAATCATTGTGTATAAGGCGGCACTTATTATAATATAATCATTGTGTATAAGGCGGTACTTATTATAATATAATCATTGTGTATAAGGCGGTACATATTATAATATAATCATTGTGTATAGGGCGGTACATATTATAATATAATCATTGTGTATAAGGCGGTACATATTATAATATAATCATTGTGTATAAGGCGGTACATATTATAATATAATCATTGTGTATAAGGCGGTACTTATTATAATATAATCATTGTGTATAAGGCGGTACTTATTTGTAATAGTATCATAGTTTTAAACAATTTTACACTGTGATAGTAATGTCTTCCAGGAAACCTTTAAGTTTTATTTTGAGTTGTATTCCGTGTGTCAAAAGCGCTTTATCTTGGTCTTATATAAATCAGTGTTTTTTATTTTGGTAAAAGTGAGTGACTCCAAAGTCTTGTGGTGTTAAGTGTAGTGAATTCTTCAGTTTATTGGAATTTAAGGCGAAAATGTCAAAAAAGACGAGTGGGATGACTTTTGACTATATAAGACGTTTGGAAAAGGAGTTATATTCTCGAAGAAAACTACTTGATATATCACTAAAATTAGGGTGAGTGTCCATCATAACGAAATAGATAACACAGCTAAGACTCACTACGATTAATGCGAGAAAAACTCGACGTTTCGGTCAACTTAAGAGTGACCTTCATCAGGCTTCGCGAGGTGCTCCGGCGCGTACGACAACCTCACAACGACTGACATATCCCCACTACCCATCACCACCTGCTCCTGCGCCTGATATTTATAAAAATGAAGGTAGGCATGGCATGAACTACTCAATTGGACAGTGTCAGTTATTGCAGTTTCATAGTCTGCCTACAGTTTCTCTTCATGATACATTATTTTCTCACTTCTCCGATTGTCAAACTAACTTTAATTTTCTTCATATCAATGCTTAAAGTGTCCCAAATCATTTCTCCGATATGCTAGCAACATTTTATGCTCAAAATATTCACGCTATTTTTATATCTGAATCATTTTTTAGCCTTGTTTGCCATCTACCTCCTACTCTCTTCCAGGTTTTCACCTCATTCGTAATGACCTTATTGGTCTCAGGTGTGGTGGAGTAGTAATATATCTACGCTCCCACATCCCATTTTCCATTGTTAGTATGTCCGCTCAGCCCCCACCTGTAGATGCTGGTGAGCATTTCTTTATTGAAGTGATTATTTCCCACACAAAGATTCTTCTAGGGGTGTGTTATCCTCCTTCGTTGACCATAAACTACTTTTCCTCTTTTAATAACCTTCTTCAAACTTTTGTCCCATTCTATAATCATACCATAATTATGGGTGATTTCAACACCTGTCTCCTTAAAAATGATTGTCGTTCTTCTTATTTAAGATCCATTATTAATTCCAACAATTTACACATTCTCCCCTCAAACTCTACGCACCATTTTCCCAATTGTCGACCCTCTCTTATCGACCTTATTATGGTCTCATCATTAGCACATGTCGTCAAGCACGGTCAATGCACGGCTGATGTTTTTTCCTATCATGATCTTGTATTCCTTTCATACAAAATCCGTCCCCCAAAGCCTAAGGCTCGTATACTTATGCAGCGTAACTTTGGTGGAATGAGGTTGGATGAGCTCAAAAGAGATGCTCGTGGTATGGACTGGTCAGCGGTTCAAAACGCAGATACCGTAGATAAACAAATATCTCTGTTTAACTCTTTCCTTACATAGCTCTACGATACCCACGCTCCAGTTAGGGCAATTCAAATAAAACATCTTCCTGTACCCTGGCTGACTGAAGAAATTAAGAAAATCATGCGAAAGAAGGCCCTTGCCAAGACAAAATTTAAAATTCGTCCAACCGAGAGAAACAAAGAAAAATACCATCATCTTCGTAATCTCTGCAACAAGATGTGTAGAGATGCAAAACGACGCTACATCCATGAATCTATTGACAATGGTGACCCAGCCAAGGTTTGGAAATTTTCAAGTTCTTTGGGTGTTGAAAAATCACGTCAAAATATAATTCCACAAAATTCAAAATTCACAATTCAAAAAGTTTATTTTGCAAAGTAGGTATATATAATACATGTTTCACAAGTCAAATTTTAATCTTATAAAAATATATGTAATAAAATAATAAATGTACATGAACTACTTAGATTAAATGTTTATTTAATTTATGTAGCAATACACATACGATTAAAATTATAGGTAAAATATTATTATACAAGGTGAAATCCAATCAACCGCCCGAACCCATACCGGAGACCCGGCCAGGGACCAGGAACAAGGTTCAATGATCACCAACCGAGCCCCCAGCACGAATCCAGGCGGCCGACCAAATCCCATCCTATATACTACATAGTAATAGGTTACATATATAAATACATGCCTACCTCCGCCCATTCGATTAGTCTTGCTAAGAAGAACGGGCAAGAAACTTGGCAAGATCATGTCTTTTTTTTTAACATAAACTTAAACTATACATTGAATTACTTATATCTACTTTAACCAAGGGATAAGAAAATACAAGACAGCAGGAATTCAGGTTAATGAAAAAAGAAAAACATATATATCTTTGCCTACCTGTCTCATATAGTCTATTTCCTTTTACAGTCTGTAATTAATTAATGTTAACTCTTAAGAGGAATCAAAAGTTAGGAAATTATATTAATTAATTAAATCAGGGGTCGGCAACCTTTTGATATAGGAGGGCCACAAATGTTACCAGAGGATCAGCGAGGGCCGTATATAATAAATAACGCATTAGTCATTGCTTAAAAAACACTTGTACTTATCCACATATACAGTAAACTTTATTATGCCTGAGATTCGTATGTTATGTTACCTACTGAGATTCGTATGTCGTCTTCTTTGGCGATATTTAAGAGGAAAGTCAGATCTCACTATGAAGTTTCATTAGGTTGGTAGTCTCATCACTTATTTACCCTTATTATATTGATATTTAAATGTATATACATATATATATTATATATTATAGATGTATTTATTAATATATTCTTGTGTATTAGTTTATGTAAGTCTATGATATCTATTAAAATTAAGTTTAATTTGTTAGGTTATTTGTATTAACACTTTATTGATTTTCATTTAATTTACTCTATCTATTACGTCTATCCCCCTATTTTTACTTTTCTAGTGACTATTTCTTCACCACCCAAAGGTTGGCTGGAAGAAATCGCTTCAAGTGATAAGTCCGCCTTTGTACAAAATTATGTTTTCAATACTCTGTTTTCTTTTATATGTCTTTTGTGTACAATAAAGTGTCAATTCATTCATTCATGCCCGACCGGTTTCGCTGTTAAGCATTTAGGGCCTTTTACAAATCCTAACTAACAAAGAAAATAATTTTATACTACAACCATGTCTAAAAATTACGTGCAATTAACGCATTAGTCAATTTCTTATCATATTGATTGTAGTTTAAAACACAATTTATTATGAAAATCTAATGTGATTTTTGCAGCTGCGTTTGACTTGCATTTAAGACGTAGAAATGTGCAGTATTACGTCTAAATAGGCATCGGTTATCTGAGAACAATGATTGCTTTTTCGTTAGTTCAGAATGAAAAATGTCTGCTCACACAAATATGTACAACCAAACACAGTTATCATGCAGCGATTGGGAACCTAGAGGGCCGCACCGAGGTGGTTCACGGGCCGCATGCGGCCCGCGGGCCGCTGGTTGCCGATCCCTGAATTAAATTATTACCTACTATCATTAAAATCAGTATCACTATAACACCATGCTTCACCATCATCCAAATATTCATTTATTTTATAATATGCCTTTTTCAGTAGGCCCTGCTTAATATACTGTTTAAACTTATTCTCTGACAAAGTAAGGACCTCTTTTGGAAGTTTATTGTAAAATCTTATACCATGTCCTACGAAAGAGGTACTCACTTTGGCGAGTCTGATTTTTGGAAAAGCCAGTTTATACTTATTTCTGGTTTCCTTACAATGTTGCTCACCAAGCCTTGGGAGAGACTCAACATTTTTTCTAACATATCTAAGGACTTGGTAAATATATTCACAAGGAACAGTTAATATATTAATTTCTTTGATCTTTTCTCTTAATGAATCCCGGTGCTTCATATTATAAATAGCCCGAATTGCTCTCTTCTGCAAAGCAAAGACTGCGTCTGTATCCGCGGCTCTACCCCATAACAGCATGCCGTATGACATAATGCTGTGAAAGTAACTAAAATAGACTAGTCTGGCCGTATCTACATCAGTAATTTGCCTTATGCGTCTAACAGCGTATGCGGCCGAACTAAGTCTACCACATAGGGCTTCTATGTGGGGACCCCACTGAAGACGAGAGTCTACCGTAATGCCCAAAAACTTAGTTTCGTTAACTAACTCCAGCTTGGACCCCTGCAAAAGCAAATTACAATCCACTTGAATAACATTTGGTAACGCGAATTTTATACATTTTGTCTTTTTTGCGTTTAAAACTAAATTATTTACAGTAAACCAATCAAGCATCAGTGATAAAGTTGTATTCGCGTCGTCAAAGATATCTTTACGTCTATTAACTTTAAAAATAAGTGACGTGTCGTCTGCGAATAGTACTATCTTAGTTAATCTTATCTTAGTCTTTAATTAAATAGGGAAGGTCATTTATGTAAATTGAAAACAGCAAGGGCCCCAATATGGAACCCTGCGGGACACCCATTCTAACTAATGCTCCACATGATTTTACCCCATTAATGTCTACCTTTTGAATACGATAACTAAGATACGACTTCATTAACGCCAAAGATTGGCCCCTCACTCCGTAGTGATCTAATTTACATAAGAGTGTTTCATGATTAACGCAATCGAAGGCTTTCGAGAGGTCACAAAATACACCAATTTCTTACCAAGCATCAAAAATGTGCTTAACTAAAGCAACTCCTGCATCTGTGGTTGACCTCCCTCTAGTGAATCCGTATTGTTCACAGTGAAGCAACTTATTTAAATTGAAATGAAATAACAATTGATTAATAACTATTTTTTCAAAAACCTTACTCAAAACCGGTAACACTGACACAGGTCTATAGTTTGATGGGTCACCGTTGTCGCCTGATTTAAAAAGGGGGATCAATTTACTAAACTTCATTAAGTCAGGAAAGATACCATCATCTACACATTTATTAAAAATTAATGCCAAATAAGGAGCTATTAAATCAATAACAGAACTTATAACTTTCACAGAAAGGCCCCATAAGTCCTCGGTTTTTTTCAAGTTAAGCGATGCTTTAATTACAGTTAATGAATTAATATGTTTAAAAGCAAATACAGAAAGACACTGAGGTACGTTATCTATTAAAAGATCCTGCGCAAGCCCAGGGCTTGAATTTAAATCTTTAGTTGTTAAGGACGGAATTTCAGTAAAGAATTGTTCAAAGGCATTCGCAACCTCTTTATCTCCCGTAACGATAGACTTAAACTTAAACTCCCTTAACCAACATATTTCTTTTTCGTCCATCTTTGATGTTGGAACGAAAAGTAATACATTGAATTATCTTTTCTCAATTACAACACCCGACCATCCTCCATTTAATGTTAGTCAATTTACCGATTGTGATGTTAAGAAACAAATTCTATCAATAACGTCGAATGCAGTGGGAAGTGATTGTATCAGTCGTAACATGATCATTCCCATCCTTGACATCTTTATTCCCATAATCACCAATATCCTTAACAAATCCGTTTCATCCAGTGTCTTTCCATCTATTTGGAAAGATGCACAGATCACTCCTTTGCCTAAAAAAGCCAACCCAACCTCTTTTTCTGAATATCACCCCATATCCATACTCCCATTCCTATCTAAGGTCCTAGAACGTGTTGTTCATCATCAGCTGAGTATATACCTATCCAAAAACAAGCTCTAATCTGGTTTCCGTCCTGGTCACAGTACCCCAACAGCACTGATAAAGATTACCGACGATTTTTTTTTTTTTTTTTTTTCGGAATGTAGATGTGAAACAAATAACACACATATTTGTGAGCTCTCACATATTTTAATTAAATAAATTAGTTACTTACATATTATTAGTCCAAATTGTATTTTAATAAAGTGCATACAGTGTCCACTATCTGGCTGATGTGTTGCTGCACCTGGGTTATGCTACAGTAACCCACAAACTGCCAGTCACCTCATAACCTCACCTCACCACACTTAGGAACTTCTACTGTATTTACACAAGATACACTATGGGTAAGCCTAAAGTTGCCAAGACCGCCACCCTGGAGCCCTTGGCTGCTGTCAATAACATGGAGAGAAGATTCCTGGACTCCATGGCAAGCTTTGAAGCAAGGATGACAGCTGCCACAAAGGATCCTTTGAGTCTTGAGCAGCTGGCCGGCGAGTTCCAAATTTTCAAGGAGTGGATGAAGGAGACTGTTGGCCTCCTCAGGCAGCAGATATTATCCATTTCTCAGACTGTGGATGATTTGGACAACCAGGGACGGCGAAAGTTTTTGCTGTTTCGTGTCGGCTGTCATCACAGAAACGGTGACTCAGAAACTGAAGATTGCTCAGTTCTCAAAAGCATCTATCAAGTCTTACTACCGCCTCGGTAAGCCTTCTTCAGACAAAAGCAGCAGTCGTCCAGTGCTTGTGAAGTTTTCTTCATTGGATGACCGCTCTTCAGTGTGGTGACAGAAGAAGGAGCTAAATGGATGCAGCATTTCCATTGCTGAGTTTCTGACAGCCTCGCGCAGGCAGATTTTCGCTGAAGCTCGAAGACTGCACGGAGTAAAGGTCTCAAGATGGAAATTTATATATGAAGCTTCCCGATAGCAGCAAGGTTCGGCTTAACTCATTGGAGCAGTTACAGGAATATACAGCCAAATTTCCTAATGCAGCTAGTTTTACCAGACTAAAGCGGGCTGCTGCTCTGAAAAATAAAAAGCAAATGTAGTTTTATCTTATTTGTAGTGTTGCATTGGGTCTCCAAGACCCCGAGTTCTATCTCTATATTTATTACCTGTTCAGACCTTGGGCAAGGTTGATCACAAATCTTTAATCTCTCAGCAACGGTATTTTTCTGAAAATATTAGTTATATTGCATTTTAATACTGCATCCACTGAAGTCAAACTTTTAATTCATACGTTCCGTTTCACTGAAATAATTTGTTTGTTTAATGCCGGTCTTGGAGATTTGTTTAATGTTTCAAATTGTAACTGTTTGAACTCGTTGTACCCATACCTAATATGTAAAAAGTTCCACTAACGTTCCATTTGGCTTTATCCACGGTGAACTGGCAGTGTTGCGGTAAAGTTTAGTCAGGTTTTGCCACAGTCACTTGTTTATTATTTATTATATAATATATTATAACCTTCTATATTTATTTTTCTTATACATATTTATGGATTTATCTTTTAACTCTGATTTATTTTGTTCCCTGGACTCAAATGACTCATTTTCTGATGCTGTTGATGACTCCCAGCTTCCCGTTCAACTTAGCGATTAGCTGAACACCACTTTTTTGCACCATAAAAAAAACTTGAAAATTTGCCACGTGAATGCACAAAGCATATACGGGCATTATGCTGAGTTTCTTGCCACCTTTAACAGTAATTGCATACATGCTTGTCTTGTCTCAGAGTCGTACCTCAAACCTACAATACCTTCTACTTCCGTCGCTATACCTGGTTACGTGCTTGTCAGAAATGACCGCACTGGGGCAGGCAGTGGCGGCGTAGCCATTTACCTTCGCTCGGATATCAAGTACAAAATTATCTCTCACTCGCCAACTGAGTACAATAGAGTGAAGCCTTTTATGGAATACCTCTTCATTGAGCTAGATTTTACGACCGCAAAATTTCTACTTGGTGTTTTGTATCCACCACCTACAGTCGATTACTTCGATACTTTAGAAAAGCTGCTGGACATGCATCTCCCTAGCTATGAACATGTTCTTATCATGGGTGACCTCAATACTGACCTCCTGTGTGATGACGTCCGCTCTCGTAAGCTTCGGACGCTAACCTCCTCGGTTCCTTGTGAATATATTTACCAAGTCCTTAGATATGTTAGAAAAAATGTTGAGTCTCTCCCAAGGCTTGGTGAGCAACATTGTAAGGAAACCAGAAATAAGTATAAACTGGCTTTTCCAAAAATCAGACTCGCCAAGGTGAGTACCTCTTTCGTAGGACATGGTATAAGATTTTACAATAAACTTCCAAAAGGTCCTTACTTTGTCAGAGAATAAGTTTAAACAGTATATTAAGCAGGGCCTACTGAAAAAGGCATATTATAAAATAAATGAATATTTGGATGATGGTGAAGCATGGTGTTATAGTGATACTGATTTTAATGATAGTAGGTAATAATTTAATTAATCAATATAATTTCCTAACTTTTGATTCCTCTTAAGAGTTAACATTAATTAATTACAGACTGTAAAAGGAAATAGACTATATGAGACAGGTAGGCAAAGATATATATGTTTTTCTTTTTTCATTAACCTGAATTCCTGCTGTCTTGTATTTTCTTATCCCTTGGTTAAAGTAGATATAAGTAATTCAATGTATAGTTTAAGTTTATGTTAAAAAAAAAGACATGATCTTGCCAAGTTTCTTGCCCGTTCTTTTTAGCAAGACTAATCGAATGGGCGGAGGTAGGCATGTATTTATATATGTAACCTATTACTTTGTAGTATATAGGATGGGATTGGGTCGGCCGCCTGGATTCGTGCTGGGGGCTCGGTTGGTGATCATTGAACCTTGTTCCTGGTCCCTGACCGGGTCTCCGGTATGGGTTCGGGCGGTTGATTGGATTTCACCTTGTATAATAATATTTTACCTATAATTTTAATCGTATATATATTGCTACATAAATTAAATAAACATTTAATCTAAGTAGTTCATGTACATTTATTATTTTATTACATATATTTTTATAAGATTAAAATTTGACTTGTGAAACGTGTATTATATATACCTACTTTGCAAAATAAACTTTTTGAATTTGAATTTGAATTAACGTTTCGATTATGCCACTAGAAGCGACTCACCACGTAGGCGACTCACACACATTACTAGACCTGGTTCTCACTTCTAACACAGATAGGATTGCATGTCATGGTCAGTTTACTGCTTCTGGTTTGTCTCACCATGATCTGATCTATGCCTCATATAAATTAAAAATACCGAAGCTTAAACCCAAAATCTTACTTCAGAGAAATTTTGCGGCAATGAACGTAGACAGACTTATATCTGACGCAAAGGCTATAGATTGGTCTCAACTGGAAGGTCTTGCGACAGTCGATGATGTGATCGAATTATTCAATAAATTGATTATTGGCCTCTATGACGTCCTTGCACCCATTCACCCTGTACGTATGAAGCAAGCTCCATCTCCTTGGCTTATGAATGAAATACGCAGGTTCATGGCCAAAAGAGACAGTCTCAGACGCAAGCACAAAAACGACCCACCGAAGAAAATTGGCTCAGTTTCAAGCCCGCTAGGAATCGGTGCAATCAGATGATCCGGAATGCTAAACGTCGGCACATCCATTCCTCCATCGAAAACTGCAACCCTCACAACCTCTGGCAATTTCTTCGCAGGTTGGGCTTTGGCAAGTCTAGACAAGATCTCAACCCATCTCTGGATCTTTATGGTTTGAATCGCCATTTTTCTTCCCCTCCTCATACCATTGACTCTACACTGAAGGATCTCTCTCTTAGGCGAATTCTAGCCGCACCTCCCCCAACCCATACTAGCTTTTCTTTCACCCCTGTATCTGAGTCTGACATTGAGAAAATTGTATTCTCTATCCATAGCAAAGCTGTTGGGCACGATGCTTCTTCTCCCAATCCTCAAAGTAATTCTCCCTGCTATCACGCATATCATTAATTTCTCTATCTCCACCAGCACTTTCCCAAACTTATGGAAATTCGCGTACATGGTACCAGTCCCTAAAACTTCTGAACCCTCACAATTTAAAGACTATTGATCCATCTCGGTACTCCCTTTTCTGTCGAAGGTTTTGGAACGTGTGGTTAATCGGCAACTCTTGAACTTTCTTCATTCACATAACCTCCTCAACCCTCTCCAATCGGGATTTCGTCCATCTCACAGTACGTGTACTGCCCTTATCAAAATTACTGATGATTTTCGCGAAGCTATGGACGATAGGCAACTTACTCTCCTCACTCTACTTGACTTCAGCAGCGCTTTTAATTGTGTTGACTACGATATACTGCTCGCTATTCTCCGCTCTCTTAATGTGTCAGATTCTGTCATCATGTGGCTCCACTCATATCTTTACGGGCGTCAGCAACGTATACGATCTAATGATTGTTTCTCGGACTGGTGCGACGTTACTGCTGGTGTGCCTCAGGGCGGTGTATTATCCGCTCTTCTGTTTTCTGTGTTTATTAACACAATTGTTTCTACCATAAACTTTAGCTCCTATCACATGTACGCGGATGACCTTCAGCTCTACTTAACTTTTAAACAAGACCTTTTACATATAGCTATACAGAAGATGACATCCGATTTAGATCACATCAGCCAATGGTCGGAACCGTTCGGTCTTGTAGTTAATCCGTCCAAGACGCAGGTTATGATTGTTGGCAGCAGAGCCCTTGTTAATAAAACTGATCTGAGTTCTCTCCCAGCAGTTTACTTTAATGGTACCCCATTGAAGTACTGCACCTCTGTTAAAAACCTCGGGCTCTACATTCAAAACGGTTTGTCCTGGGACTTGCATGTGACTGAAGTCAGCAAAAAGATTTTCGCGTCCATGCACTCTCTAAAGCGCATGCAGAAGTTTCTGCCTTATTCCGTTAAGGTCACGCTAGTCAACTCACTCCTACTCCCCATCATAGACTATGCAGATGTTTGCTACCCTGACTTTACGGAAGTATTGCTTGACAAACTGGATCGTATCCTTAATGTATACATACGCTATATCTTTGGCCTCCGCAAATACGACCATATTTCTCAGTACCGATCTGAATTAAACTAGCTCAGTATCCGAAATCGACGCAATGCACATGTTTTAACACTTATGTACAATATCCTTAATGACCCCCTTTCTCCCCCTTATCTCAAAGACAGATTTACTTACCTTCTCTCGCTTGATCGCCTTCAGCGGCCTAGTAAAGCTCTTCTCCTTCGAACTCCCGAACACAAGTCAGATATGTACTCTTATTCGTTCACTGTATCAGCAATCCGTCTCTGGAACAATCTGCCCTTGTGTGTCCGAGAATCACCCTCAACGAATGTTTTTAAAAATAAAGTCTTCCTTCACTATTTAAAGATGCAAAATTGTTAAAATTGTTATCAGCTCTATTTTTGTCGTTCCCGAGTCATTTTTAGAATTACGTCCAATATTTATTTTATTATGTAATATATAAGTATTTTTAATATCTTATTTACGTATTGTATTCTTATTTTACTATGTTTATTTAGTGTAAATCTCCCATTTCCCCTATTTAATTCGTAACGATTTGAGTGCTTTCTCCTAAATATATATTCTTGGCACTACCCTAAATTATCCTCAACACCTAAGGTCAACTGGAAGATAATGCTAATTAGCATTAAGTTCGCCTTTGTACTGATTTATTTTAATGTGCAATAAAGAATTTTATTATTATTATTATGATATTAGGTTGGGCATGGACACACCGTCCTAACATTGTTAGATTTTAGCAATGCATTTAACACTGTTGACTTCGACCACACCCCCGACACTTCTTTGTCTTCGCTCAAGTTATTTACCTACACTCTCACGCGCGCATCTGGCTCGTCCGCACACGCTTGTGTGTGTGCGTGAGCTAGTCTAGGGCTGGCAGCAAGCGTGTGAGCGTCGTCGATCGAGAGGGACAACATTTATAGTCAGCAACTTATATGATCCTCTTCCTAAATTTTAGCGTGGTTAATCCCTAGGTCCTAATTTGGTTCCTCGTGGATTATTTTTGTATTAAAAATATATACATCGTCACGACTTGAATCAAATGCTCGAGGGGGTGTTAGAGGTGTTCCGAGTGTGAACTTTGAAATGCATGTCGCAGTCCGCACTCGGTACACCCGCGTTTCACCTACAAATATTACGTCCCAACGTGATGGGTGGTGAGCTCTATCGCCGTACTTCGGGCACAAATAGACAATTTTTAGGACATGTTGAAATTTGCTCAGCTCGAACGGTGACACAAAAACATTCGATTTTTAAAATTTCAACTTAATGTTGAAATTCTTACCAACTGTTACACAACTGCTTGAGAGTTGCAGTTAACGCCCTAAACCAATACATAAAAGAAAATGCCTTGGTTTAGTTCATCGGCAGGAAAGTAAGCAGCAAAGTATGTTTTAGTATACCGTAAGCAGTGTCCCCTAAAAAAAATGGTCCTTCGAGTCGAAGATAGTGAATTAATGAAGTATCAAAGTGAAATAGTGCAATAGTAATAAAAGACTTGTGTTGTGAAAAGTTATAAAAAAGACTTAGAAAAATATGCAAAAGTGGACTTGTAAAAATTCAAGAATTTATTCTATAGACTTAGAAAAATTGTGAAAGGTTCGACTTGTAAAATTTTATGAACTTGGTGTTTGGATTAATACTTATAAAATACAACAAATAAATTTGTAAAAAATACATAAACAAGAAACATGTCCCAAAAAATGGAAGATTTAATAAATGAACAAGAAAATTATATATCGTTAATACAGAAAACTCAAACAAACTTTAAAAAGGCACCAAGATCACGGCTAACTAAAGGATACATTCTAATACGAATGGAAACGTTAGATGAGTACTGGAAGATGGTAAGAGATACACACGTTCTAATAATGAAGACAGCTAGTAAAGACGATAAGAAAAAATTGCCGTATTTCACCGAAGATTTTTATTCAGATATTGAAGATACTTATATAGATATCAAATCAGAGATGACAGATATGTTGGAAGAGAAACAGACGAGTATTCAAGAAATATCAGGTGCTATACAAAGAACTAATACTGTTGAGAATGATGTTAAGTTACCAAAAATAAATATACCAATGTTTTGTGGAGACTATCAAGAGTGGCCATCTTTCAGTGATCTGTTCACATCATTAATTGAAAGGAACCAGAGTTTAAGCAAAGTACAAAAAATGCATTATTTAAAATGCTGCGTGGTGGGAGAAGCAAAACAACTGCTTAAAAATTTGTCCGTGACAAGTGAGAATTATGAACGAGCATGGACAGCCTTAAAAAACAGATTTGACAACAAAAGAATAATAGCGAATTCAATCTTGAACAGGTTGTTAGGTCAAAAGAAAATACAAACTGGAACAGTAAAGGCGATTAAAGAACTGTTGGACACCACTACGGAGTGCTTAAAGAGTCTGATGCAGTTAGGTGTTGATACTGACTCCTGGGACGTAATTATTGTTCACATCACAGTGGGGAAGTTAGACTCAGTAACACATGATAAATGGGAAGAAGGGATAAAAAATAACAGTGAGTTGCCAGAGTTCAGTAATCTAGAAAAGTTTCTTGAAAGTCGTCTCACAGTGCTAGAAATGACACAACCTGGAACAAGCACAAGATCGAATCAAACACAAAACATAAGAACTAAGACTTACCTGTCTGACAGCAACAAGTCAACTTCTTGTCTTTTTTGTAACAAAGAGCACAGAATTCAACAGTGTAGAGAGTTTGCTGACCTAGAAGGAAAAACAAAGACAGAATTTGTCCAGAATAATCGCATTTGTTTCAATTGTTTGCTCCCGGGGCATCGAGTTAAATTCTGCAAAAGTAGAAGAGGCTGTCAAAAATGTGGAAGACGACACAACACTTTGCTGCACAAGAAAAACTACACCAATCTTCCACAAGAACAAGAAAACCCGTCTCAAATAGAAGTAAATATAGTTTCCCATTACACGATGGGTGAAGTAACAGCGCTATTGGCAACCACGCTTGTCAGAGTTTCCAATGGAAACGGAAGAACGTTAACGTTAAGAGCATTATTAGACCCATGTTCACAAGAATCGTTTGTCAGTGAGTACGCGGCTCAGTTATTGGGTTTGAGAAGAAATAAAGTGAGAGGACACGTCTCTGGCGTGGGCCAAATGAAAACCCCGATAAACTCAGCTGCTGATTTAGAGATCTCATCGACGAAAGGCAATGTAAAATTGACAGTCACAGCCTATGTGGTAAAGAAGGTGACGAGTGTAATGCCTGCTAAGAAGATTACTCAGAGAAACTGGGAGCATGTAAAGGATTTGGAACTAGCAGATCCAACATACGATCAACCGAAGCCCATAGATATGCTACTTGGCGTGGAAGTTTACAATGAGGTCATACTTCCTGGCCTGAGAAAGGGAGTGCCTGGTTCTCCAGTTGCCCTTGGAACACAGTTTGGATGGGTGTTGTCTGGAAAGATTGAAACGCAAGAAGATATAAGAGAAAATAACATCGTTAGTATGCATTTAAACATTGAGTTAGACAACATTCTGAGAAAATTCTGGGAACTAGAAACGATAGATGAAGAAAAAGATACACTAACTAAAGAAGAAATAAAAGCGGAAGAATTATATGAGAATACGACAACCAGAGACCAAGACGGACGTTATGTTGTAAATCTGCCTATAAGACATGAACCACCAGTTTTACCTCATAACTCGAGAAAGATAGCCCTTGATAGATGGAAGTCTACTGAGAAGAGATTAGAGAGAAAACCACAACTGCGAGAAGAATATAACAAGGTGTTGCAAGAATACGTAGATTTAAATCATATGAAGAAAATAATAGACAAGGAGACTGAGAGAGATAACAACTACGTGTATCTTCCTCATCATGCAGTTGTTAAAGAAGACAGAGAAACGACTAAAGTAAGAATAGTGTTCGACGCATCCTGTCCCGGAATTAACGGTGTATCTTTGAACTATGAATTATTTACTGGACCATGCTTGACTGAAGAGCTTAGAACTATTATCCTCAGGTGGAGAAAACATACGGTTGCGTTCGTTGCTGATATTGAGAAAATGTACCGGCAAATTAAGGTTTACGAGAAAAACACAGACTACCAAAGAATAATTTGGAGATCAGATCCCTCTAAACCCATTGAAGAGTATAGACTTCAAACAGTAACTTTTGGAACGTCATGTGCGCCATATCTGGCCGTTAAAACATTGAGACACGTGGCAAAAGACGAAGGTTCTGAACATCCCGAAGCTGCAAAAATAATTCAAGAAGATTTTTATATGGACGATGTGCTTTCTGGAAGTGACAGAGAAGATAAGGCAATAGAGCTACAAAAAGAAATAACAGAAATTTTGAAAAAAGGATGCTTTCATCTACATAAATTCTGTTCGAATAGTAAGAGATTCATGGAAGAGGTAAATCAAAGTAATATGTCAGTTAAAATACCAACTAGAGAGCAGATAAAAACTTTGGGAATTACCTGGAAGATAAAAGAAGATAAATTATTTATCTCTAATCAGATTAAAGACTTTGACGATAAGAACTTAAACAAAAGAAAGGTTCTATCTCAGATAGCATCTCTTTTCGACCCAATGGGATGGATAGCGCCTACAATTGTAATAGCAAAAATATTCATGCAAAAGATATGGAAAAATGGCCATTCATGGGATGAAGAGTTGCCAGAGAGTTTGAAATCAGAATGGATACAGTTTAAAAATGAATTACCGTTATTAAAGAAAGTAAGTGTCAACAGATGGATACACACGAGTCAAGATCATAAGGTATTTGAATTGCACGGGTTCGCAGATGCATCGGCATCAGCTTATGCTGCTGTTGTTTATGCCAGAGTTGTAGATGAAGACGGAGTAGTCAAGGTTACTTTAATCACAGCCAAGACAAAGATAGCACCGATTAAACAGGTATCACTACCTCGCTTAGAGTTGTGCGCTGCTACTCTTCTGAGTAAGCTATTGAAACAAGTAGTTGACGTACTGCGAGTAGACTTAAGAGATGTTTATGCCTGGTCGGATTCTCAAGTTGTTTTAGCATGGCTTCACGGAAATCCTATGAGATGGAAACCCTTCGTGAAGAATCGAGTTATTGAGATAACCAAGAAAATAGATACTAACCAATGGTATTACGTAAACACCAAACAAAACCCAGCAGATCCTGCTTCACGTGGTGTACTGCCGCAAAAACTATTGACATTAAAGATATGGTGGGAAGGTCCTGAAATGCTGCAAGAAAAGAAGTTAAATTAACAAAGGGAAATATTGTAGAAACAAGTTAAGAAAAGAGAAAGGAAATGATATGTGCTTTGACGCAATCTGAAAGGGAAGATGAAATTACTGGAAAGGATGAAAATAAAGAATTACTTACCTTATTTCGACGATATTCCTCACTCATCAAGCTGCTTGGAGTAATTGCTATCTGCAGACGTTGGCTAAGAGCCATAGAAATCGAGACTTACCGATAGTGAAGAAGTCCAATGTTGAAGAAAGAGAAGAAGGGCTAAAGGTGTGCATGAAATTAGCACAAATGATTGAGTTTCCGGACGAGATAGAAGATCTCAAGAATGGCAAACCCTTAAACACAAAGAGTCGTTTGTTACCACTCTCACCCTTTCTAGATGAACAAGGTGTGCTTAGAGTGGGTGGTCGTCTTAGACATGCCGATATGGAATTTGGAAGAAAACACCCCATTATTATTTCAAAGGATAATACGATACTACAACTGATTTTGAAAGAAGCGCATATTAAGACGTTGCATGGGGGACCGCAAATGATGATCACATACTTGAGAGCAAGATTTTGGCTCATAAACGCAGGAAACACAGTAAAGCGATTTGTCAGACAATGCATGATTTGTGCTAAACAATCTGCTACCCCAAAAACACAGATGATGGGTAATTTACCAGAGAGAAGAGTAACACCAACTAGACCATTTCTTGTCAGTGGTGTTGATTTTGCTGGCCCGATAATGGTTAGAATGAGCAAAGGACGTGGCGCTAAATCAAACAAAGCATATATTTGTATATTTGTGTGCATGGCTTCAAAAGGTTTGCACATAGAATTAGTCAGTGACATGACGACACAAGCTTTTATCGCAGCATTCAGAAGATTTGTTGCCAGACGCGGTCATGTTGCCGAATTATGGAGTGACCATGGAACAACTTTTATCGGCGCTGAGAAAGAATTGATAGAAATGTGGAAACAAGGAAAGAATAATATTCCAGAAGAATTTATAGTGTCTATAGACAAAGAAGGCACTAAATGGAAGTACATACCACCTAGAGCCCCTAATTTTGGTCGGTTATGGGAGGCCGCGGTGAAGTCCACCAAGTTTCACCTAAAAAGAGTAATAGGAGAAACAACCTTAACTTTTGAAGAGCTGGCAACAGTGTTAATACAAATAGAAGCGTGTCTGAATTCTAGACCGTTGTCAGCTATAAGCGATCATCCTGATGACCTTGATCCCTTAACCACAGGACATCTTCTTATTGGAGAACCACTTGTCGTATTACCTGGCCATGACATAACTCATCTGCAAGTAAATACCTTGGATCGCTGGCGTTTCACATTAAAAATGGTTCAAGACTTTTGGAAAAGGTGGCAGGTTGAGTATATAAGTAAGTTGCAAGAAAGATCAAAATGGCGACAAGTAAGAAAGGAGTTAGAGATAGGAGATTTGGTAATCATAAAAGATCAAAGATTCCCTCCGGGACGCTGGCCAATGGGACGTGTTGTTGCAAAGTATCCTGGACGAGACAATCTAACGAGGACGTATGATGTTCGAACTTCAACTGGATTATTGACAAGAACTATAACAAAATTATGTCCTTTACCAAATCCAGTAAAAAACTTTAAAAATTCAGTGTAGATACGAGTATAATGCATGCAAATTTATTTTTAAATAACATTATAAATTGTTTCTTAATTATAGTAAAGGAGTCAATTCTATAATTTTTAAGGCGGGAGAATGTTCGAGTCAGTAAAAGGTTAAAAGTGTAAAACAAGGAGTATTTTGTTCAAAATTATAAAACTAGATGGTGCTGACGTAATCTACATCGCGATATCATTTCCTTTATTATTAAATGTTATATGGTGAAGACAAGTTCCGATTAAAAGAAGTTTTGGTAAGCAGCAAAGTGTGTTTTAGTATACCGTAAGCAGTGTCCCCTACATGATAATTGGAGACTAAAGTGCAGGTTACCTCATTGATGAAAACTGAAAAGAGAAGAGGAGAAAGTACTCCACTCTGAGAAACACCAGCACTTAAATCTATCCAATCTGATGAAGATTCATCACTGAAGACACATTGCTGATGTCCACAAAAGTAGCAGCTAAACCAATCGATAACAGTAAAAGACACATTATTAGAACGAAGGATACCAAGCAAAATATCAAAATCAACGGAATTAAATGCACTGCTAAAGTCAAGTAATGTAACAATAGTAAGCTGTTTGTTATCCATTGCTAGCCTGATATCATCAGTGACTTTTAGCAGTGCAGTGACAGTGCTATGAGAAGGATGAAAGCCAGACTGAAAAGGACTAAGAAGATTATTAGAGAGAAGATACGAGTAGAGTTGCTTATGTACGGCATTTTCAATAACTTTAGATATAATGGGGAGAATTGAAATGGGGCGAAACTCAGCGCAAGAAGTGGGATTAGGTTTTTTTGGCAGGGGTATGACGTGAGCTTTTTTCCAAGTCGATGGGAAGGTGTTGCTGGCTAAAGAGTAGTTACAAATGTGTGTAATAATAGGAACAACATCATCGACAATAGGGGACCCCTTATCTCCGAAACTGGTAGACCGAAAAATATGAAAAAAATTTCGATTATAGATCAAAAAATATAGTGATTAAAAGAAAGTTGAGCACAAATGAGAAATATAAAAAAGAATTGAAATAAAAATTAATAAATATGAAATAAACCAAAGTAAATACGTGTTTACGTAAAGATTACAGGAAAAATAACGGTTGAGAAATTCACGAAAAAAATGGGAAAAAAATTAATTTATCATCCACTTACGGAACACTTACGCGAGTCTGACTCGCACTGGCCTGGCTTTTAGGGTTCCGTAGTACCTAAAAGGTAAAAGGAACCTTTATGGTGAGACTCCGTTGTCCGTCCGTCTGTATGTCACAGCCTCATAACTTTAGCACCGTTATAGATAAATACATGAAATTTGACACAAAAATATCATTAAGTTGCCCATATATTCAGGTGTAAAAAAAAATAATATGAAAAATTTGAAATTTTTCAAAATATTTCCAAAACAAAAGTGAGAAAAATAAAAAAAATTAGCCTAAAAATACAACATGGGTATCAAATTATAGGTATTTAAAAGTTGATTCTACAATATAATACTTTTAATATATTTACTGACACTGGTTTTGAGAAATCTTTAAAATACCCCAAAAATTATTATTATTATTAAAAAGTCTTTATTGCACAAATATAAACATGAACATAGGCGAGCTTAATGCTAATTAGCATTTTCTTCCAGCTAACCTTTGGCGATGTAGAACTTGTCAAGTGTAGTGCTTCGATGAGGAAAAAGTATTATGACTAGTATTAGTTTTAAATAAAATTATTATATACGTTAAATACATAAATAGGTAACTTATAATCAAATACACATACTACCTCTATATCCTAATAATACACATACTCTGATACATATAAATATATAAACACAAATAGTATTTACGAGAGGTTCAACAAAGATTATAACCTTAAACACTTATTTAGAGTTGGTCAACATTAGTTTATTTTGTAGATCAAGGTAATGTTGAAATACCTTGTTTTTAAAAGTAGTCACCGATGTAGCCTCGCGCATATAAGGTCTTTCAATTGAAATTGAAAGTAATTTAGGAGGTGATTCAGTATCGTTAATACATCACATTCCACTGCAAAGTACTTTTTTTTGCGCGAACTTTTTCTTCACTTGTCCATACAAACTGAGTTAGCTGATCGGACCACTTAGTACTGAGAAGTGAAAAAAAGTATGTCCCTTATTTCCGAAACTGGTAGACCGAAAAATATGAAAAAAATGACAATTATAGATCATAATTGGCCAATTACAGGAAAACTATAGCAATTAAAAACAAATTCAGCACTAATGAGAAATATAAAAAAAGAAGTAAAATAATTCAAAAAAATATTTTATAAAAACAAAATATGGGTAGTAAATTGTAAGTATTAAAAAGTTGATTGTACAAATATATACTTTTTATATATTTACTGACACTGGTTTCAAGAAATCTTTAAAAAACCCCAAAAATATGTATGTCCCTTATCTCCGAAACTGGTAGACCGAAAAATATGAAAAAAAATGTATATTATAGATCATAACTGCCCAATTACAGAAAAACTATAGCGATTAAAAAAAAATTCATTAAAAGAAATATAACAAAAGAAGTAAAATAAATAAAAAATATATTTTATGAAAATACAATATGGATATCAAATTGTAGGTATTAAAAAGCCGATTTTAATTATATATTTTACTATACTTACGGGAACTGGTTTTGAGAAATCTTTAAAAAAACCCCCTTATCTCCAAAACTGGTGGACGAAAAAATATGAAAAAAATCATGGTAATATTTGTTTACGTAAAAACTACAGGAAAAATAAAGCGGTTGAGAAATTCACGAAAAAAAAATGACAAAATTAAATTTATCATCCACAATACGGAACCCTAGGTACGCGAGTCTGACTCGCACTTGGCCGGTTTTTACTCCCAAAGTAATAATGCGCATACAAATCTATAGCCGAGTGACCGGAAGTACCACGTGACCTTATTGATTGTATAGAAAGTGTAAGGAAATAAGAACTTTGCCGAACAGTGGCGAAGATTTGTATGCGCATTATTGTCACTTTGGAAGCACTGTAAATGACTTTGTGAGTAAATTAAAAAAAAAAAATTTTAACTTGAAGCCTAATTTACCTAAATATCTCAACTCGTGGGATCCCAATGTATATGTAGTTTTATCCTAACTTATAGAGAAATTTCTTTATAAATATTTGTTTCTTGACATGATTACTAAGAAACTAGTAACGCTGCTCGCATTGTGGCCTGCCCCCCTATTCTGTATCTTTAGTTGCCAACTGAACTAGGTGCCTATCATCAAAAACATAGATAAATACTGAAATTTCAAAATTGCCTTTAGTGGGTATTGAACTATTAACAATCTGTGTCGTCACTTCAAGTGCGAACATATCCTTAGGAAATCGGAATTCGATAGTATATCTATGTTTTTGATGATAGACACCCAGTACAGATGGCAACTAGAGATACATAATAGGCCCGCTGGACAACGGAATGTTTAATTAAAAGAAATAGGTGTTCATAAAGTTATAGATAGAGGAATAATAAGGCAAACCCAATGCTGATAATTATTTCAAATTCAATTCAAATTCAAATTCAAATAGTTTATTTTGCAAAGCAGGTATAGATATATACACTTTTTACACGTCAAATTTAATCTAATAAAAGAAAATATATGTAATAAAATAATAAATGTACATGAACTAAATTAAAGGTTTATTTAATTTATGTAGCAATATATTTACGATTAAAATGATAGGTAAATATATATTATACAAGGTAAAATCCAATCAGCCGCCCGAACCCACACCGGAGACCCGGCCAGGGACCAGGAGCCGCACTCTTGAATCGCTCGTTCCCAACCCACGCGCGAAAGCACACACCCATCCCACGTTGCACATCAGAACTTGTCATTTGCAAGATGAGACAGGTATACTCCCGCACGCGAACTGAATTCGAACGACCCAAAAATACGGCCCCAGGAACAAGGTTCAATGATCACCAACCGAGCCCCCAGCACGAATCCAGGCGGCCGACCAAATTCCATCCTATATACTACATACTAATAGGTTACATATATAAATACATGCCTACCTCCGCCCATTCGATTAGTCTTGCTAAGAAGAAGGGCAAGAAACTTAGCAAGATCATGTCTTTTTTTTTCAACATAAAACTTATGCTATACAATATATGACTTATATCTACTTTAACCAAGGGATAAGAAAATACAAGACAGCAGGAATTCAGGTTAATGAAAAAAAGAAAAACATATATATCTTTGTCTACCTGTCTCATATAGTCCTTTTCCTTTTACAGTCTGTAATCAATTAATGTTTACACCTTAGAGGAATCATATGTTAAGAAATTATACTATTTAATTAAATTATAACTTACTATCATTATCACTGTAACACCATGCTTCACCATCATCCAAATATTCATTTATTTTTTTATAGAGAAACTACGCTCTCTCTGCGTACGAAATGAAGCGAATACAGATGGGTTGATATTAAGTACTAGCTTTTGCCCGCGGCTTCGCCCGCGTTGATTTAGTTTTTGTGTAGTCCTTTTTATAGAATGTATTTAAATCTGGTTTAGAGTATTTTTGGTGCAATTATTTGATCTGCAGGTAAAGTCTCTTTGGCGGGGCGTATTACGTATTAGTTTTTTTTTAATTCATACTTAAAGTATCTCCTTATATACTACATTAGAAGTTCTGCCCTGAGCTGTTAACACAACCAGGCTGCTAGGTGAGCTCACTCTCGAGCAGGCTACGTAAAACTGGTCGTGCGAAAAGCAGTCCCCCCTAAGATCAATTCCTGCTGTTTTCAGTGACTGACCCTGAGACTTTTAATCGTCATTGCGAAAAGGAAAAAATGGAACCCTTATAGGATCACTTGTGTGGCTGTCTGTCTGTCAGTCTGTTACAGCCGATTTGCTCTGGCACACATACTTTCAAGAATTTTTATGTCTACTATATTAAATGTCAAAATCGATGAAAAAAAACATTAAAACGAAACCCATATTGATATTTACACATTTTGCACACCAACAAGGGATTATGGTATTTCACGTCCACTACGTTGGATTTAGAAATCGTTGTTGTTTTCGTAAACAGCGACCCGATAAACCATACAAACGATACCCATGTTGATTTTCAGACTTTGTCACCCCATTTCCCCCTTTTAGGGGTTGAATTCTGAAAAAACCTGAAACACATGTTTACTCATTTATAAATAGGAGTACTCCTGTGAAGTCTCGAATAAAATAGTTTAGCTAATCTTGTTTCCCCATACAAACTTTGGACCCCCGTTTCACCCCCTTAGAGGTAGAATTTCAAAAAATCCTTTCTTATTCCTCGTCTACAGTACAAAGAAAAGCTTTGTGCAAAATGTCAGCTTTCTAGGTGTAAGGGTTTGGGCTGTGCGTTGATGAGTCAGTGAATGAGTCAGTCAGGACTTCTCTTTTTATATATATGATGATAAAAAACCTAACCGAAATGCCAGTGCCTAATATCTGAGCCGCTGGATAAAAACAACTCCTTAAGGATAGTGGAGTTGACGTCAGCGTCTTTTCGTCAAACATCACGAGACATGCGTCGACATGAGCAGTTGACGTCCGCGTCTTTTCGTCAAACATCACGAGACATGCGTCGACATCAGCATCTAAATGTGAAGGCGTCTCCGTAGACGTCATCAAGCACACTGCTGGCTGGACTGGTTCTTCTCTTTACTTCGCGAAGTTTTATTTTACCGTAACCAAAACCGTAACAAACACAACAATACAGAGCTTTCACTGACGCAGTACTCAATATAGATGGGTGATTTAATTATTAGTTTATAAGTAAATATAAGTTCCTTTTTGTAAGCTACTTGCTTTTATTAGTTTTAATAAAGTCAATTTACCTGCGATTAAGTGCTAAACATCTACATGGTCTATTAAATCTCATAGAATGCTGCAAAGATGTATAATTTAAGGTTAATTGAACTGACCTTAAGTAAACTTCAACCATAATTATACGAGTTGCAGCATCCGTAGATAATTAAGAACCCGACCCCCCCTAAAATTTCCAAACAATTACAGAACCTCTAATTTACTCTTGCTCTGAAATGAATTATGTTCCTGGTGGCGCCGTCTGAGAGGTAGGTAGTAAAAATAACAAATATTAAAATTAGATCTTAAATTCGTGTGATGATGCGGTACAAGAGGAAACGTACTACATGGCTTATTTAATATCTACAGATGCTGCAACTCGTAAAACTATGTTTAAAGTTACCTTAAGGTAAGTTCAATTAACCATAAATAATTTTGTGTGTAACATTTTTGTGCTCTGTGGTAAGTAACTCTAAATAAAAATGGCTGAGAGGTGCAAGAAAGCGTGTGTTCCTGTTAAAAAGACAGAAGAAAACTCAGACATCATAGAGGATGCGGAGAGGTTTCCTAGTAAAAGAATTATGTACTGCATTAGTTCGTATAAATTATAAGAAATACTTATAGATTCTGTGAAAATGAAAGGTGATGATGGAATATAAAATTGGTATCAGACAGCGAAAAGGGAAGGTTTGTCACAGAAACAAACGAGGTGAGTAATATATTTGTCATCACACAGAAGTAAGTTGAGGCATGGGGAGGCTGGAGGATATTTTCAAGAGAAAATTGGTGAACATGGGACTACCGAAACCCTTCGGCACTGCATTAACCCCATCAATTCAGAAAAAAGTTTTGTTAGAAAACGCGACTTAGCCTTCGGCCTCACCAAAAGTACTCTACTAGGGGATGAAATTAGTAATCAAAAAAATAATTTTGTTATGATAAAATTATTAAGTTCAAAAACTTTCAAAGATCTGGCCCCGCCAAACACACTTTACCTGGAGATCAAATAAATGATAAACCAAGTTATAAAATAATGTTACGATAAACAGCTCGGCTTTCGACTTCGCTAAAGACACTTTTACAAAGGATCAGTTCGGAAAACAAAACAAAATATGTTTGAAAACGCGGCTTGGCCTTCAGCCTCACAAAAAATACTTTACTAGGAGATCAAATGAGGTATCAAGAAAATATTTAGTTTGATGACACTTTACCTCGTCACTCGTAGATCCAATAAGAGATAAAACCAGTTAATGAAAACAAAAGCCTGTGGCCTCGCCAAAAACACTGACGTAGAAAATCAATTCAGAGAACAAGCAATAGTTTCGTTCCGAAACGTGGCTCGGCCTTGGGTCAATTCAGAAAACTAAAAAAGGTGGTTCGCGTCTGAGGTCGCGGGATCATATCTCGTAGGGGCACATTTGTGATCCCTTTGCGTGTTTTGTGGCTAAAGTATGGCGCTATAATAATAACTACGGTGTAGCAAGCAGCAAGTCACCGTCTGCCACACTTAAATTTTTGAGAGATTTTTGGGGCAGATGGCCATTGCCTTACACCATAGCCACAGTCTTTACTGTGCTAGCCCTGATATCCGGTTCATTTATCATCCTATCCTCATAGCCACAGTCTTTACTGTGCTAGCCCTGATATCCGGTTCATTTATCATCCTATCCTCATAGCCACAGTCTTTACTGTGTTAGCCCTGATATCCGGTTCATTTATCATCCTATCCTCATAGCCACAGTCTTTACTGTGTTAGCCCTGATATCCGGTTCATTTATCATCCTATCCTCATAGCCACAGTCTTTACTGTGTTAGCCCTGATATCCGGTTCATTTATCATCCTATCCTCATAGCCACAGTCTTTACTGTGCTAGCCCTGATATCCGGTTCATTTATCATCCTATCCTCATAGCCACAGTCTTTACTGTGCTAGCCCTGATATCCGGTTCATTTATCATCCTATCCTCATAGCCACAGTCTTTACTGTGTTAGCCCTGATATCCGGTTCATTTATCATCCTATCCTCATAGCCACAGTCTTTACTGTGCTAGCCCTGATATCCGGTTCATTTATCATCCTATCCTCATAGCCACAGTCTTTACTGTGCTAGCCCTGATATCCGGTTCATTTACCATCCTATCCGCATAGCCACAGTCTTTACTGTGTTAGCCCTGATATCCGGTTCATTTATCATCCTATCCTCATAGCCACAGTCTTTACTGTGCTAGCCCTGATATCCGGTTCATTTACCATCCTATCCTCATAGCCACAGTCTTTACTGTGTTAGCCCTGATATCCGGTTCATTTATCATCCTATCCTCATAGCAAACCCCATTTCGCTTCCTTCCTGGCAATGGCACTGTCATTTAATGTTTTTAGGGTTTCGAAGTACCTAAAAGGAACCTTTATCGTGAGACTCCGTTGTCCGTCCGTCCGTTCGTATGTCACAGCCTCATAATCATAACTTTAGCACCGTTAAAAATAAAGATATGAAATTTGGCACAAAAATAGCATTCATTTTCCCACACATCTCAGCGTAAAAAAATTAAATAGTTCAAATATTTCCAAAACAATAGTGAGAAAAATTAAAAATATTATCCTAAAAACACAATATCGGTATATAATATGCAAAAATATATCCTTTTTTTTATATTTACTGCCACTGGTTTCAACAAATCTTTAAAAAACTACAAAAATATGTATGTCCCCCCTGACCCCGAAACTGGTAGACCGAAAAATATAAAAAAAATGTCGTTTATAAATCATAACTGTCCAATTACAGAAAAACTATAGCGATTTAAAAAAGTTAAGTACAAATGAGATATATAAAAAAAGTAAAATTTGCATCTTTATTGATGAATCTTTGAAAAAACATAAAAAACAGTTTGATTATAGATTATAACTGGCCAAATACAGAAAAACTACAACGATTTAAAAAAAGTTGAGCACAAATGAGAAATATAAAAAAGAAGTAAAGTATATACATATTCACCTTGTATAATAATATTTTACCTATAATTTTAATCGTATTGTATATATTGCTACATAAATTAAATTAACATTTAATCTAGTTCATGTACATTTATTATTTTATTACATATATTTTTATAAGATTAAAATTTGACTTGTGAAACATGTATTATATATACCTACTTTGCAAAATAAACTTTTTGAATTTTGGTTTTCTTTTTCTAAAACTGCAATACTGCCGTCATAAGGAAAAAAGACGTTTCTACAAAAAGTTAAAAATGGAGAAAAAAAATGATACATACTTTTAAAATTTGAACGATTGCTGTGGAAAGGAAATAAAAAAGTACAAGTTTTTTCAGTTAACAACTAATGGCTACTACAATGTTCTAACAGATTGCATACTTTTTTTTCATTTCCATTAAATAATAAATAAAATCATTTTTCTGTTTCATCTTAGTAAAAAAAATCAAAAAAATAAAATATTACTATGTACATTGAAAAGTCACAATTGGTTATAAGCGTCTTTTCTTTTTAGCATTGTGTAACAGGTATCCTGATAAAATAACATACTAAGCAGAAGGTGAAGTATTTGCTGCTTTTCGGCTAAGAGGGTGATGTATCATCGCTTGCTTTGCTTGTACATAAATTGCCTGCGTGTTAGGATCATATATTCAATTAAATACATAAACACATTTAATATTTACACGATCATTATAAACATTATTAGAAGTACGGGATTCACCGTGTTTAGTTTTTTTATTTTCCCGAATTTTTGGGAGAGTTTCATCTGCCATGGACGCGGGATGACTGGTCGGTGCAGCATGCAGATGACTGTATTTACATCTACTGGCCTACACACTACACTGACGGTTCGGAAATCACACGATTTTTTACGAGCCTTGTTCTTGCACAAATCGATCACTGGATTCCAAGTACCGACAGTGAAGCCATCTTCTCGGTTGAAAGTTTTATGTTTTTTAATTTCAACTGCTTCCCTCACTAATCTTGGAATATAATGACGTTCTGTCGACAGAATACTTGGTTTATGCAGCTCAATCCAGTGATTGGTACCTGTTCCAAGTAGATGTTCTGCTATGGCTGATTTGTTGATTTCACGATTTTTGACCGCTCTGATGTGCTCCTTGGTACGTTGGGATACGGTCCTGTTTGTCTGATCAATGTACGAGCTTCCGCAGCTGCAATCAGTTTTAAAGAAACCTGGTTTTTTAGTGGGAAAACATCTTTGAGAGTCTTCCATTCGGGAAAATATAAAAACCAAACACGGTGAGTCCTGTACTCTTAATAATGTTTACATTTTACACATATTTCTACAAAGATATTTATCAAAAAATTCTAGAAACAAAATTCACTAATTTTAATCAACAAAAATATTTAAGAGCATAATTATATCTATAATTGTTTATTTATTATAAACACTTAGTATTTTTTTTTATTTACTTTAATGCTACTTGTAATAGCTTTATTAAGGTTTAAACATACCTGTTCTTTTTAAACTTCACTTTTTAAACTCTAAATTAATGTAAAATGTATTGTATTTATTGCTTTCCTAGTCCACCCATCCATCAACTTTCCAAGATTTATCTTTGGTCTTCGTAAATATGATCACGTCTCTCATGTTCGTAAAGAATTAAAATGGGCAATGTTCACATTTTGTCCCATCTCTATAATATAATTAAGAATCCACTTTCTCCGGCTTACCTTCGTGAACGTTTTGAGTTTTTAATCTCCAGGGATAGACCCTTACGTTCCATGACTTTCTCCCTCCTTAAAACTTCTACACATAACACCTGTGCTTATGGAAACTCATTCAGTGTCCAATCAGTCCGACTATGGAATGCTCTTCCGCATAGTATTCGTGACTGTCTAACTATCGGTTCCTTAAAGAACACTACCTCTCACAATCTGAATAGATAGATATTATATATATTTATGTTTATGTAGTTTATTACAAACTATGTATATTTATAATATTTTATAGATTGTATTTATAGTAAGTATTGATATAAATTTTTATTTTGTTATTAAACTTGTATAATTCTTTATATGTTCTTCTTCTCTGTGTACACGTGTATTATTACGTCGTTTATGTTACTTTTTCCTATTGTGATGGTTTTACTGTCAGAAATCTCTGTTTAGAGATAAACTCGCCAATGTGCATCTTTTTTCACTGTAATTTTGTTTATGTTTATATTTCCGTGTGTGTACAATAAAGAATAAAGAATCAACCTGTGTTCGTCCACTGCTGGACATAGGCCTCTCCAATATTTCGCCACCTATGGGTGTTATGCGCCATCCTTATCCAGCCTCATCTAGCCAGGTCATCGGTCCAGCGGGCACGAGGTTGGTCTACGTTACGCTTTGCAGTATGTGGTCTCCAATGTCTCTCCTTTCGGCCCCAACGGTTATCGTGTCGGTGACAAATATGGCCAGCCCACTGCCACTTCAACTTACTGATTCAACAGGCTATGTCCATCACTTTTGATCTCTGACGGATATTCTCATTTCAGATTTTATCCATAAGAGATATCCCAAGCATAGCTGGATCCATAGTTTGTTGAGTGACCTTAAATCGGCAGATCTAGCCCTTGGTAAGAGACCACGTCTACGTCTCAGCGCCGTACGTCATCACTCGAAGGACGCACTGGTTAAACACTTTACCCTTTAAGCACTGCGGTATTGGCGACGTAAATATGTGACACAAATATGTGACGCAACTTCCCGAATGCTTTTCTAGAAAGTAAAATAAAATATTTATTTTCTGATAATTTGTCATTGTTTGATACCGTAGGTTTTTAATGAAAACTGCTTCGTCTTATGGTTTTAAAATATAATAACAACCATACTGATAATTACAAGCGTAGCGTGTCTCGCAGCCATAGGGGTACAAAAGTAATGACGTCATATCATATTAAAAAAAACACATTAAAAGTAAAAAGTACAGCATCCGGTGTTGCTAGTGTCTACATCTAAACATGCCCGCCAGCGTTGAAAGAACATCTTTCAACAGGTAAATGGTCTTCATAAGTTAGAAGGTAGAGGACAGATCTTGCTGAAGTTGCGCCTGACGACTCCGCTTGACGTTCTGATGTCAGCAACTCGACATATACCGTCCGTTCCAGGAATGACTGACTCTATTCTACCGAGTTTCCATTTCATAGGTGGTAAATTCGAGTCCTTGATCAAGACCATCGTATCCTTCTGTAGCTCGCCTTCGGATTTCTTCCACTTGTATCTAATCTGCAACTCTGATACATATTCTTTGTACCATCGGGTCCAGAAGTGCTGTCTTAGTTGCTCGATCCTTTGGTAGCGATTGAGTTTGCTCGTAGCTTCATCGATGATTACTGGAGTAGGAAGAGCTGTGAGTGATCGTCCGACAAGGAAATGACCAGGTGTAAGGGGCAGAAAATCATTTGGATCAGATGAAAGGGGAGTTAGTGGGCGAGAATTTAAAATAGCCTCAATTTGACACAAAGCAGTATAAATTTCTTCAAAAGTTAAGTGGCAATTGGCAAGAATTCTTATTAAATGGTGCTTTGTGGATTTAACACCCGATTCCATTAAACCTTGAAAATGTGGCGAATATGGGGGGACAAAATGTACATTTATGTTTTCAGTTGCCGCTTGTTCAGATAACTGAGCCGAATATTGTTTTAAAAAATGTTTTAAATCATTAGCAAATCCAACAAACTGCGTCCCATTGTCACAGTATAAGTGAGCCGGTAATGATCTGCGCGCTACAAACCAACGGAAAACCGACATGAAGCCATCTGTAGACAGATCACTAACTTATTCTAAATGAATAGCCTTGGTGGCAAAACACACAAAGACCGCAATGTAAACCTTGATAAGTTGACAACCTCGTCCTTTTTTTGAAGCAGCCAATACAGGCCCCGCGTAGTCAATTCCAGAGACGTGAAATGGGTGCTCAGCAGTCAGCCTATGTTTTGGTAAGTTACCCATGATTGGAGTGACAGTAGCTCCGTGCATCCGTGTACATATCACACAATTACGGTAAGTAAGTTTTGCCAAATTTCGTCCACAAATAGGTCAGAATGCTTGTCGCACAGAAGCTAACATAGCTTGAGGACCAGCATGCAACAAACGAAGATGTTCTCTTCTAAATAGCAACTTTGTTAAGGTGTGTTTTGCATCTAAAATAATTGGATGTTTTTTGTCGTAATCAAATGTTGAATTGTGTAGCCTACCTCCAACTCTCATGACTCCCTCACTGTCGATAAAGGGGTTCAGTGTTGTTAAACGATTTTTCAATGGAAGGCAGCCTTGTTTTACTAGCTCATATGACTGAAAGCTTTCTATTTGAGTCAACTTACACAGTAATCTAGAAGCTTTGTCTAATTCATCTGTAGAGAGATTGCTTTTATTATGTAAATTTGAGCTAGGAAGCTTAAAAACTTCAGCTTTTGGATTCGAAGTGGACTGTAGTTTAAGATAGTTGTTTATAAAACGCAAAATGTATGCAGTGAATCGTTGTAGAAAGTTAAAATTTGAGTATCGCTGCATATTAATGGCAAACATAGAGCCAGGTGGCGCTGATGGCGCTTCGTCAACAGTAGTAGTCATTACTACTTCAGATTGAACTTCTGTTGAGTCCTGCGACTCACTTATGTTCTTTGGCCAAGTATCAGATGAGTGCCTTAAGTATTCAGGACCAGACCACCACATGTCTGTTTCTACAATAGTTGACGCGTCTAACCCACGTGAAACGTAATCAGCCGGGTTGCATTTGGTTGGAACATGTCGCCAAGTAGAGTCACCGGTGATTTCGAGAATATCTGAAACACGATTTTTCACGAAAGGTTTTAATTGACTAGGCAACATTTTAAGCCAACCAAGCACGACGGTTGAATCTGTCCAGAACACGCATTTTGTGACCGGTAATCGAAGGGCACTTTGAGCCTTTTGATACAACTAGGCCCCGACCAAGGCCCCGCACAGCTCAAGTTTTGGAATCGTAACGGGTTTGATTGGTGCAACTCGACTTTTTGCCAATAACAACCTGACGCATGTCTCATCATAATTTGTAGTCTTCACGTACAGACATGCACCGTAGCTAGTAAAACTAGCGTCTGTGAATACATGAAGCTCAACGTTTTTGAAATTTGTGACCGTAACCTGCCTTGGAATCTCGAGATTATTCAGAGAAGGTAAACAACGAATAATTTCTTTCCATTGTTTTTCTATAATTGATGGAATTTCATCATCCCAGGTAACTTTACAGAGCCACAGCTTTTGTAATAATATTTTTGCCTGAACTACACACGGTGCTAATAGTCCCAATGGGTCAAATAACTTACCTATAGTAGATAGTATGAGTCGCTTTGTTACGACACTAGCTTTTAATGCCTCATCTAGGTCAAATGAGAAATAAAGATTGTCTGACTTACAGCGCCAACCCAGACCTAGGGTCTTAGAATCGTCCAAACCACCCAAGTTGAGGTCTTCAGTCTCGCTGTGGACACCGCTAAGCAGACTCGGCTGATTTGATCGCCACTTTCGAAGATTCATCCCGGCGCTTTTTAAGATGTCGCTAACTCCTGAAATTACGCAGAAAGCAGATGCTTCATCAAAACAGCCCGAGATAAAATCATCAACATAGAAGTCGTGTGCGATTACTTCAGCTAACTCAGATTGGGACTGCAACTCAGACTTTTCACAATCGAGGGCCAATTACTTAAGACACCTGATTGCTAGAAAAGGTGCACTCGCGGTCCCATAAGTAACAGTATTTAACTCGTAAATATGTAGAGGTTGAGAAGGTTGGCGGTCACTCCGCCAGATAATCTTTTGCAAGTGCCTGTCATCAGGGTGTACAACTACTCGTCTATATTGCTTTTCTACATCAGCAGTAAACACAAATGTGTACTGACGAAAACGAAGCAAAATAGACACTAGATCATCTTGGATTGTTGGCCCTACCATGAGTAATTGGTTCAAAGAAATACCTGAACTGCTGGAGCTACTGGCATTGAACACAATCCTCAGTTTGGTGGTGAGGCTGTTGATACTGAGCACTCCGTGATGAGGAAGAAAATAACCCTGTAAAGATTTGTTACTAACCCTAGACATATCACCTAATGACTCATATTCTTCCATAAAATTTATGTACATAGTCTTTAAGGTTGTATTTTGTTGTAACTTACGCTCCATTGAGAGAAAACATTGTTTTGCTCGTTCGTATGAGTCACCTAATACATCCTCAGAACGTTTTAATGGAAGTTTGACACAAAATCTACCATTAGGTAACCGTGTTGTATTTTTTACAAAATGTTCCTCGCAAGCTTGTTCTTCCTTTGTGTAATAAGCTGAAGGTGGTTTAATTGTGGCCTCATCCAGTTGCCAAAATCTCGCGAGCTCATTGCGAACATCATCGTGAGCATTTGCGAAATTACAACTAACTGGACTATTTTGTTGTTGGCCTAGACAATAACCTGATACTAGCCAGCCTAACTTGGTTTCATAAATGCTGGGTTTGTTCCGCCCCAGGTCTATTTTACCACTACCCAGTAAGTCCCAGAATACTTCAGCACCGAGTAATAGATCGATGGGCGCTGGTTGATAGAACTTAGGATCGGCTAAAACGACATCTACTGGAATGTTCAGAGAAGCTACATCAACTTCATGGCTTGGTAAGTAGCTAGAAATTGTTGGCATAACATAATAAGTTATTTCCAAATTGAAATTGCTATTTAGTGACGCTAATTAAGCCTTGCAAGTTTTTGTTAATTTCGAATTACGATTATTTATGCCTGAAACAGAACTCTGTACACTGTTTAATGGCAAATTAAGTTTTGCGCACAATGTTTCGCTCATAAAACATGCAGTGCTAGCATTATCTAACAGACAGCGAGCGGTATGAGCGACGTTATTGTTGTCATAAACTCTGACGAGAGCGGTGGACAGCAGCACCTGTCCACGACCTGCGTGCTGTGCTGATAACGCAACCTTAGTATCGGAGGTAGACGCTGCTTCTTGCTCGCTCGTTTCATTATTAACTGATGCTCGTTCTAAATGGATAAGCGTGTTGTGTCGCTTGTTGCATATTTTGCAGACACCCTTTTTGCAAAATCCATAATAATGACCTGGCTTTAAACAGTTCCTGCATAGTTTATATTTTGTTAAATCGTCAGCTCGCTCTTGATTTGTTAAAGCCAAGTACAACGAACAGTCAAACAGCCAGTGTTCACCCTTACATTTAGGACAAATAGGGGTTGTACTTACAGCATTCTTCCTTTCTGAATCTGTAGCCACGAATCCTTTCTCCTGTCCTCTCCTGTAAGCACCTTGTTTGGAACTGGCTCCTGTTACAGGGACGCTCTGAGAAGGCTGTGGCGCGGATCGTCGCTCCAAACAGCTGTGCTGCATTGTTTCCAGGACAACGGCACGTTGGCTGAGGAAGTTAAGGAAGCTCTCAAAAGTAACTGCTTGTAAGGTAGCTAAATGCTCCTCCCACTGACGACGGATAAAACTATCAAGCTTTGATGAGCCTATGTGAATTAAAAGCGTATCCCAGTGATTTGTAGGCTCTTTTAATGTTTCTAAAGCTCTTATGTTTTTGTTTAAATTGTCGACCAAGTTACGAATAGCAAAGGCAGATTCTTTGGCAATTGGCTGGATGCTAAATATTGCTGTGACATGATTGCTTACTAACAGCCTTTTGTTATTGTATCTGTCACAAATAAGCTTCCAAGCTATAGCATAGTTGTCATTTGATATCTCCAAAGACTGGATAACCGAAGCTGCACTGCCCTCAAGCGAAGCACGCAAATACTGAAATTTGTTTACATAATCAATTTCAGGATTCTTGTGAACCAAACTATTGAACGTGTCATGAAATTCAAGCCACATATTGTACAAGCCGGAAAATTTGGGTAAAGAAATAGTAGGTAACTTACATTTCACTCGTTGTCCCACTATAACTGATTTTTGCGACGAGGAGTCACTATCACTGGCATCAGCTATCACCGATGGGGTCCTTGAATGTGGTGGCAACAAGGCTTTGGCATTAGATACCACACTATAGTAATTATTTTCAAATTCTTCACGATCCAAAGCGGCTAAGTGCATGTCCTCCGATTTCATCTCGATTTCCGTCTGAACCTCGTCGAATTTTATAAATAACTCCTCCATTCTACTAATACGCATACGAAGTTCAGTTATCTGAGCAACAGACAATGCTAACCCCTTGAGATTAGTTAAATAACCCATAAATTTTGTCAATTGTCCCTTTATAGTACCACGTCTTTTTATTAACTCGTCCATCGCTAAAGCTAACGCCTTTGAAGCTTGATTTTCAGTGTCTCCTGCCATATTTCACAATGATCACTAAATAAAATCACTATTTATACACAATTAATGCGAAATTCCGTAAAAAACAATGCAAATTGGTTAAAACCACGCGTACTGTTAATTTCGTCACGGTCAAGTTCACTGTAATGGCGGCAATAACTTGTTTGCTATTTCACTCCTGTGATCTATAAATAGACAGGTATTTCAGGACGTAAACAAGTTGTTATGCAATCTTATGCATTTTTATTCGATTGCCAAAGAGTATGAATCAAATGGATGTTGTATTTAATTGGGTTTGTACTGCTTTGTGCTAATGAGGTATGAAGATGAGTTTGCCAAAATGGTGGACAATTAATTTTGAATGAAATGTTAATTAATGTTAAATAATAGGTAATAGGTAAGGAAATATTTCAAGGAACGGACTCACTTTATAGCTTCAATATGTTGTGATGATCTCGTTGATTTTCCTTACTTTGGTCTTGATACTTATTCAGACTGTAGAATCACGACGTTGCAAATTACGTTGGTGATGATGACTTAGCTCGAAGTTTCATTGATTCGTCTACTTTGATGATCCGGCACGAAGGTCCATGTTTGATACCGTAGGTTTTTAATGAAAACTGCTTCGTCTTATGGTTTTAAAATATAATAACAACCAAACTGATAATTACAAGCGTAGCGTGTCTCGCAGCCATAGGGGTACAAAAGTAATGACGTCATATCATATTAAAAAAAAACACATTAAAAGTAAAAAGTACAGCATCCGGTGTTGCTAGTGTCTACATCTAAACAGTCATTTTTAGGGAACTGTGGCCTTCAAAAAATACCTTTGTACTAAGTTTGCAACCTTGACTTCAATAAACAAAGTTATCAATTTGACATCTTATTATGCTACATATAATTATTATATATTTTTAAAACATGGAAGTCACGGCACACTGTTTAAATACTCAAAACGCAAATGAAAATAAAGAGATTATGAAATGAACGCCAATATAATGTGTGATCCGTACGCATGCGCTGCCAAAATTATATAAAACATTGTGCCGAATGAGATTTTCGGTACCAAACGTGGTGTCTGAATAAAAGAAAATATAACGTATTTAGTTGAATATATCAATATTTATGTTATTATGTAATTTGCTAAACACAAAGGCTTAAAAATTTACCATAATACGATGTTTTTGGCGCAGCGAGGCGTAGGCGCGCCTATTCTTCACTTGTCTGCCTGGGCGCAACTGACTGGATATGCATCCACCTCCACCCCGCACAAGAAGCAATACTTAGAAGAAAAGACGTTTCTGGCACTAGCGTCATGGTGATTTTGATAATACTACGATGAAAAGTCATATTTACGCAGAAACGTCTGTTTTTATTAGTATAATCAACACGGTGATGAAGTTGCGTCTTAAAAACCAGTCAACATGCAGAAACGTCTTTTCATTTTATGAACTTGTTTTTCTTTTTAAAATAAAATAGACGCTTGAACACATATACGTCGTTTTAGCTTAGTAACTATCAGATATGCCTTTTTATCTTAGTGCTCGATAAAATAATTCACAAATATGTCTTATTTATGCATTGCTAATTCAGGATGCATCGGTTTTAGACTGATTTAAAAAATACAGGCATATAGGTCTTTTTTTGCTGATATATACCAAATATGTATAAAACTCAATTTTGGAAAAAATGTTAGATGCGTCTTTTTTCCTTATGACGGCAGAATATGGGTATCATATTGTAGCTATTAAAAAGTTGATTGTAAAAGTATATGGTTTGGCTATATTTATTTCCATCTTTTTCAAGAAATCCTTGAAATACCATGAAAAAATGTATATCTCCCCCCTTATCTCCAAAACTGTTGGACCAAAAAATATGAACAAAATCATGGTACTATGTGTTTACGTAAAGATTATAGGAAAAAAAATACAAAATTTAATTTATCATCGACAATACGGAACCCTAGGTACGCGAGTTTGACGGTTTTTTTTTTTTTATGAAATGAATATCATTCATAAAGGTGTATCGAAACCTTTTTGAGGTTTTTATGCTTACTCAGTTCTAAAACTCTTCTAAAAACATTATTTCGATGATTTCAACTGACTGTCTCCTAATAACTACTTTTGCTGTAGAATTTCTTGGGCCGTGGGGTTCGGAAGCGCGGTGACTTTATAAAGAAATTTCGTCGCGCTTGGTCGACGCTTTTTCAGGTGACCAAAAGGCTGGAAGCTACTTTGGCCAAAGAATTAGTTTGGCCCATCAACGTGGCAACGCTGCCAGCTTTTTGGGCACCCTTCTTATGACGGCAGCGATCTGGATTATTATAATTATTTTAGGTTTACTTTGTTATATTTTTTATTTAAGGTCATCTTTAGTTAAGTTTTTGAATGTTATTTAAGGTTTAAGTTAAGTTACTCTAATTTATTGTATGTTTCACATACCTATTTAATAATAATATAACCTTGAAAATAGTCATCCTAAATATTAAAAAAAACTTATAGCAACAAAAACAAAATACACACCAGTTAGTAACACTTCTTCAATGTTGGCTTCGGCCCCATGAATGTTGGCTTCGGCCCCATGAATGTTGGCTTCAGCCCCATGAACTTTGGCTTCGGCCCCATGAATGTTGGCTTCGGCCCCATGAATGTTGGCTTCGGCCCCATGAATGTTGGCTTCGGCCCCATGAATGCCTTTCTAATTAACGGGTCCCTATTAATTATACAAGGTGAAATTTAATCAACCGCCCGAATTCATACTGGAGACTCAGTTAGTGATCAGAAATAAGGTTCAATGATCCTTTCCTGGTTTTTTGCCTGTGAGCTGTCCTCTTACTCTCCCTCGAATTACTTCGAGGGGGTCTCCAAGTAAGATGGTGGTACCTCCACAGCCGAGCCCGGCATCAGCTCTACCACCTCTAAAGCAAACAGGCAAAAAACCAGGAGGCCCACCATTCCTGGGACAGATTGATGGCGCTATATACATCCCTAATAGCCGGGCCTTATATGGAACAGACTGGTGACGGGCAGCGGCGTCACTGGTGCGAGGGTTCCGGCACCGCGCTCACCAACCCGCCTGCCCAGCGTGTGTGAGTATGAGCAATTCTTCCAGGATTACCGCCGGGGGTGGCAAAGTCCTGGAAAGGCTTATGTCCAGCAGTGGACGAACTAGGCTGATGGATGGATGGATGGATGATCCTTTTTTTACGAAAAAAACTGTAAGAACTGGACTAGTTCAAATACGATTCCTAGGCAGTATGGGAACAAAAAGGTTTTTTCGAATCTCACCATTCATTCATTAGACATTATTCCTGATCACTAACCAAGTCTCCAGTATGAATTCAGGTGGTTAATTAAATTTCATTTTATATATAAGTTTAAATTATATTAGCTGGTGAAACTCAAAACATAGGTACTACATGTCTATATGAACAACTATTTGTGTGGAAGCTAAGCGAAGTTCGTAACTTTTTTTCACTTCCTCCCATACAAATTGTTCCGATCAGCTGACTGGTGCAATATGGAATGTGAAATTTTTTTTCAAGAATTTTGCATAGTCCTAATAGTAAAATTTGTTCATATGGACATGTTCTACATGTTTCGAATTTTGCATAGTCCTAATAGTAAAAGTTGTTCATATGGACATGTTCTACATGTTTCGAATTTTGCATAGTCCTAATAGTAAAAGTTGTTCATATGGACATGTTCTACATGTTTCGAATTTTGCATAGTCCTAATAGTAAAAGTTGTTCATATGGACATGTTCTACATGTTTCGAATTTCGCCAACTAATTTAATTTAACCTTGTATTATGGGCTCATGACTAAATAGTGTACCTACATAAAATTAACAAAAAATTTCTTTAAAATGTTGATTGTTGTGATTGTCGGCGCTTGGTGGAATTTATTAAACATATTTGTTTTAATAAGACACTTGTACTTATCCACAGGTTTATTTTATTTATCGCTTTTAAAAATATTTTGATTATAAAATATTGTTTTCATATTTATCGCTCACATGAAACAGTTTAACAACATATTTAACAATATTTTGCTCAAAAACCCGTGTGAATGCTTGCTAAGTGATAAATAAATAAATAATGCTGTGGACAAGTACAAGTATCTTATTACAACACAGATGAATTTCTTTATAGAATTGTCGGTTAACTGTGGGTGTACGAGGGCGGACTGCGGACTATGACTTGAATTTCACAGTCCATACTCGGAGACGCCTCGCAACCCTCATCAGACTATGTAGTTTAGGAGGCACCTCTCAACCATCATCGGCCTATGTAGTCTAGGAGACACCTCTCAAACATCATCGGCCTATGTAGTCTAGGAGACACCTCTCAACCATCATCGGCCTATGTAGTTTAGGAGGCACCTCTTAACCATCATCGGCCTATGTAGTTTAGGAGGCACCTCGCAACCCTCATCAGACTATGTAGTTTAGGAGGCACCTCGCAACCCTCATCAGACTATGTAGTTTAGGAGGCACCTCGCAACCCTCATCAGACTTTGTAGTTTAGAAGGCACCTCGCAACCCTCATCAGACTTTGTAGTTTAGAAGGCACCTCGCAACCCTCATCAGACTTTGTAGTTTAGAAGGCACCTCGCAACTCTCATCAGACTATGTAGTTTAGAAGGCACCTCGCAACCCTCATCAGACTTTGTAGTTTAGAAGGCACCTCGCAACTCTCATCAGACTGTGTAGTTTAGAAGGCACCTCGCAACCCTCATCAGACTTTGTAGTTTAGGAGGCACCTCGCAACCCTCATCAGAATATGTAGTTTAGGAGGCACCTCGCAACCCTCATCAGACTATGTAGTTTAGGAGGCACCTCGCAACCCTCATCAGACTATGTAGTTTAGAAGGCACCTCGCAACCCTCATCAGACTATGTAGTTTAGAAGGCACCTCGCAACCCTCATCAGACTATGTAGTTTAGAAGGCACCTCGCAACCCTCATCAGACTATGTAGTTTAGAAGGCACCTCGCAACCCTCATCAGACTATGTAGTTTAGGAGGCATCTCGCAACCCTCATCAGACTTTGTAGTTTAGGAGGCACCTCGCAACCCTCATCAGACTATGTAGTTTAGAAGGCACCTCGCAACCCTCATCAGACTATGTAGTTTAGAAGGCACCTCGCAACCCTCATCAGACTATGTAGTTTAGGAGGCATCTCGCAACCCTCATCAGACTTTGTAGTTTAGGAGGCACCTCGCAACCCTCATCAGACTATGTAGTTTAGAAGGCACCTCGCAACCCTCATCGGCCTATGTAGTTTAGGAGGCACCTCTCAACCATCATCGGCCTATGTAGTCTAAGAGGCACCTCGCAACCCTCATCAGACTTTGTAGTTTAAGAGGCACCTCGCAACCCTCATCAGACTATGTAGTTTAGGAGGCACCTCTCAACCATCATCGGCCTATGTAGTCTAGGAGACACCTCTCAAACATCATCGGGATATGTAGTCTAGGAGGCACCACTCAACCATCATCGGCCTATGTAGTTTAGGAGGCACCTCTTAACCATCATCGGCCTATGTAGTTTAGGAGACACCTCTCAAACATCATCGGGATATGTAGTCTAGGAGACGGCTCTCAAACATCATCGGGATATGTAGTCTAGGAGGCAACTCTCAACCATCATCGGCCTATGTAGTTTAGGAGGCACCTCTCAACCATCATCGGCCTATGTAGTCTAGGAGACACCTCTCAAACATCATCGGGATATGTAGTCTAGGAGGCACCACTCAACCATCATCGGCCTATGTAGTTTAGGAGGCACCTCTTAACCATCATCGGCCTATGTAGTTTAGGAGGCACCTCGCAACCCTCATCAGACTATGTAGTTTAGGAGGCACCTCGCAACCCTCATCAGACTATGTAGTTTAGGAGGCACCTCTCAACCATCATCGGCCTATGTAGTCTAGGGGACACCTCTCAAACATCATCGGGATATGTAGTCTAGAAGGCAACTCTCAACCATCATCGGCCTATGTAGTTTAGGAGGCACCTCTCAACCATCATCGGCCTATGTAGTCTAGGAGACACCTCTCAAACATCATCGGGATATGTAGTCTAGGAGGCACCTCTCAACCATCATCGGCCTATGTAGTTTAGGAGTCACCTCTTAACCATCATCGGCCTATGTAGTTTACGAGGCACCTCGCAACCTTCATCAGACTATGTAGTTTAGGAGGCACCTCTCAACCATCATCGGCCTATATAGTCTAGGGGACACCTCTCAAACATCATCGGGATATGTAGTCTAGGAGACACCTCTCAACCATCATCGGCCTATGTAGTCTAGGAGACACCTCTCAACCATCATCGGCCTATGTAGTCTAGGAGGCACCTCTCAACCATCATCGGATTATGTAGTCTAGGTTTGAAAGTTTCGACCACAAATCAATCAAATCAATATATGTTTCGAAATGCACCTTTAGCAGTGGATACATATATGTGTCCGAAGTACGGTGATAAGGCTTACTCCCCTTCGCCCGTGACGCTACAAGGGCGCGGAGGCGGGCTCATCACAATACTTGCCGCCCGCTCCCCGCTCCCCGCTCCCCGCGAACTTCCCTTTGTCGTCAATCTCCCTGTCGATACAGAGACTTATCTGGACTCATACTTACTAATCCGGTTTGCCCTTTAACGATAACGATTATTATAATTTAAATGATAACCACAATAACATCATTGGTTGGTTGTACAGACTGGAGAGGGGACTATTGAAGTTATTACCACCCCGGACCCCTTAGCACCGGCTGTCACAACACCGGCGAAGGCGACCAAAGTTGGAATATACAAAGTAACCTTCGAGTTTGAGGATAACACCATTGAAAACAAAATAATTACAATTTTTACTGTGACAAAAGGTGGGTATCTTCACTTGGCTTACTTATATAACCCCGTAAATTATTAGGGTTAGGTTAAATGGCCTGTTATAAATGGAATGGCATTATAAACCAAAAGGGATCAATAAATCAGAATCTTTATTTGTGAAATTAAATGTGAAGTGAATTTTTTGGCACTACGAAGGAAATTGCTAGTTCTTGATAATGAGAATGACACATTCAAAAGTTCGCGAAAAAGTGAATTTAAACTGGAGGCTTATTCGTGAAGGAAAGATTTAGAAGAAAACTACTAGGACTGTCCCTACTGTCAGATAATAATATTCAAAACTACTAGGACTGTCCCTACAGTCAGATAACAATATTCAAAACTACTAGGACTGTCCCTACAGTCAGATAACAATATTCAAAACTACTAGGACTGTCCCTACTGTCAGATAACAATATTCAAAACTACTAGGACTGTCCCTACTGTCAGATAACAATATTCAAAACTACTAGGACTGTCCCTACAGTCAGATAACAATATTCAAAACTACTAGGACTGTCCCTACTGTCAGATAACAATATTCAAAACTACTAGGACTGTCCCTACTGTCAGATAACAATATTCAAAACTACTAGGACTGTCCCTACTGTCAGATAACAATATTCAAAACTACTAGGACTGTCCCTACAGTCAGATAACAATATTCAAAACTACTAGGACTGTCCCTACTGTCAGATAACAATATTCAAAACTACTAGGACTGTCCCTACTGTCAGATAACAATATTCAAAACTACTAGGACTGTCCCTACTGTCAGATAACAATATTCAAAACTACAAGGACTGTCCCTACTGTCAGATAACAATATTCAAAACTACTAGGACTGTCCCTACTGTCAGATAACAATATTCAAAACTACTAGGACTGTCCCTACTGTCAGATAACAATATTCAAAACTACTAGGACTGTCCCTACTGTCAGATAACAATATTCAAAACTACTAGGACTGTCCCTACTGTCAGACAACAATATTAAAAACTACTAGGACTGTCCCTACTGTCAAATAACAATATTCAAAACTACTAGGACTGTCCCTACAGTCAGATAACAATATTCAAAACTACTAGGACTGTCCCTACTGTCAGATAACAATATTCAAAACTACTAGGACTGTCCCTACTGTCAGATAACAATATTCAAAACTACTATAACTGTCCCTACTGTCAAATAACAATATTCAAAACTACTAGGACTGTCCCTACAGTCAGATAACAATATTCAAAACTACTAGGACTGTCCCTACAGTCAGATAACAATATTCAAAACTACTAGGACTGTCCCTACTGTCAGATAACAATATTCAAAACTACTAGGACTGTCCCTACTGTCAAATAACAATATTCAAAACTACTAGGACTGTCCCTACAGTCAGATAACAATATTCAAAACTATTAGGACTGTCCCTACAGTCAGATAACAATATTCAAAACTACTAGGACTGTCCCTACTGTCAGATAACAATATTCAAAACTACTAGGACTGTCCCTACAGTCAGATAACAATATTCAAAACTACTAGGACTGTCCCTACTGTCAGATAACAATATTCAAAACTACTAGGACTGTCCCTACTGTCAAATAACAATATTCAAAACTACTAGGACTGTCCCTACAGTCAGATAACAATATTCAAAACTACTAGGACTGTCCCTACTGCCAGATAACAATATTCAAAACTACTAGGACTGTCCCTACTGTCAGATAACAATATTCAAAACTACTAGGACTGTCCCTACTGTCAGATAACAATATTCAAAACTACTAGGACTGTCCCTACTGTCAGATAACAATATTCAAAACTACTAGGACTGTCCCTACTGTCAGATAACAATATTCAAAACTACTAGGACTGTCCCTACTGTCAGATAACAATATTCAAAACTACTAGGACTGTCCCTACTGTCAGATAACAATATTCAAAACTACTAGGACTGTCCCTACTGTCAAATAACAATATTCAAAACTACTAGGACTGTCCCTGTAACCGCGAGGTTACAGAAATGCAGAGCTGATGGGATTTGAGGAAAATGGATGAGTTGACACGGGAGAATTGTGGAAGAAACGTGAGTGAACTAACCTTTGTTCTGGATGGTTGCCGGCGAATGCGCCGCGTGGCGTCCCTTCTTGTTGGGCAGGTTGAGCAGGATGTATTGGTTCGTGGAGTAATGTGAACACAACACTGGTATGAGCACGAGGTACGCGAGATTTGTTGTGTCGGCAGCGCGAGTGTGTGCACACGTGTGTTTCGGGAGACGTCTGGCGCGGAACAGAACGAGCCAGCGCCGGCGCGCGACCTTCGGCGCGAGGCGCTGTGTTGCGAAATTAGTCATCCACATCCGTCACGCTTGTGGCGTGAACATCCTGGGGGGGCCGGGGCTGCGACTCCTCTTGAGCTGAATCCAACGGCAGCCTGGCTAGCTTGAACACAGGTCGTCGCAGATTTCCATGGGCTGTGTCCAGATCCACAACTCGGATCACTCCATCCTTGCCAGGTATCGTGCGGAGAATTCTCCCCAACTTCCATTGGAGCGGAGGCAGGTCATCCTCTTTGATGAGGACCAGTTCACCCACTTGAGGAGGGGAAGAAGGGGAGAGCCATTTGGAGCGGGTTTGCAGGGTATGGAGGTAGGATCTGGACCATAGAGTCCAAAAGCGCTGAGAGAGCGCTTGAATGAGTTGAAAGCGTTTAAGAGCAGATATGTGTCTGTCGTCAAAAGACTGCTCAGGTAGAGCGGTGAGCGGACGACCAATAATGAAATGTCCGGCCGTGAGAGGTTCAAAGTCCGTAGGGTCGGATGAAATTGGGCAGAGGGGTCTTGAGTTGAGTACAGCCTCAATTCGAGCCAAAAGGGTAGAGAATTCCTCAAAAGTGAGGTGCTGTTCACCTATCACGCGATAAAGTAGTTGCTTGGTGGATTTTACGTTTATTTCGTGCAGAGCGCCGAACCAAGGCCCTTTAGGCGGGTTCAGTAACCAAGTTATGTGCTGATTCGCGAGCTTGTGAGTGATTGCATCATTGTTTGACCTGAGGAAGTTCTGAACTTCAATGAGCTGATTTCTAGCACCTACATAGTTTGTGCCGCAGTCTGAGCGAATGAGAACTGGAGTACCGCGACGTGAGATAAAACGTTGCAATGCCGCAAAGAACGCTTCCGTTGTGAGTGCAGAGACTGGTTCCAAATGAACCGCCTTTGTTGCGAGGCAAACGAAAATACAAAAGTACGCCTTTATGAGTTTCGCGTTCCGCAACGTGCTGGATTTAACGAAGAAGTGGCCAGCAAAGTCCGTCGTGACGTGACTAAAAACTGGCTGAGGAGTAACTCTGTCTACTGGGAGATCAGCCATGAGCGGAGCCTTAGGCTGAGCGCGGCACCGGAAACATCTAATACATTTAAACACGCGGTGTCTAATAATACGACGAGCGGACAGAATCCAGTACTGCTGGCGTAATATGGCGTGTAATGTGTCAGCTCCAGGGTGGCAGTGTATTTTGTGATAATGGTCTATGATGAGATCTACGAGCGGACTTGAGCTGGGTAGAATGAGTGGGTGTTGAGCGTCATACCTAATTGACGCGTGAGAGAGACGACCACCGACTCTCAAGAGGCCGTCCTTTATGAAGGGCGAGAGGCGCTGGAGCCGAACGGGACAAACCTTATCAGTTTGGATACGATTAATGTCTTCAGCAAACTCATTGTGCTGAACAGAGCGGACCCAGTGCAACAGAGCGTCCCTGCGTTCATTAGCTGTCAACGGACCAGAGCGCCGTGCATCTGGGCTGTGCCGACAATTGAATATGAACCTTTGAATACAAGCCGTCACTCCGACGAGCTTGTCAAGTGAGCTGTAGCGAGTGAGCAAGTCCAGATCGATATCTGGGACTGCTATGTGTGCTGGTACTTTTTTGGGCTTAAGGCCTGGGAGAGCATGATAGCCTAGAGCGGGTGGCATCTTGGGCCAAGTGCAGGTAGGTTCTTTGAGCCAACTGGGTGACCACCAAAGGTCATGAAGTGAGAGAGACTGGGCAGACATGCCTCTGCTTGCACAGTCAGCAGGGTTGAGGTTCGTGGGCACATGCCTCCACGTGGAGGAGAGCCGACAATGTGAACTGAATTGACCTGATTCGTAGGTGAGGTATGTTGTCAGATGCACGACCGGCGGGTACCCGGTCTTTTCCACCAGTCGTGCAACTGAACAAGATAAAATTAAACAGTGACCTAATTGTAACCTAATAGTTGTTAAAAGGTTCTGAAGAAAACTTCGAGGTACCATACAATTAAGTTTATTTAATTTTATCAAAACTAAATGTCTAAATTTCACAAGTTAAGGTAAGGTGTTAACGGAAAAATTATCTTAGTTACAAGTTTTTGGCCAAGACCTTCATTTGGCAAATTTCCTGCCAAGACATTACTAAGACCTTAAGTACCTTTAAATAGTTGTGTTAGGTACCGCTTTAACATCTGGTAGTAATATTACATTGGAATTAGTATTGCCAAGACATAAATAAACATTTAAGTGATAACTAGGTGGAATTGTTACCGCCTTATCCACAGGTAACTAGATTACATGGAATCTTGTGAAAATTACATTAAAAAAACTTTAAAAGTAACAAAACTTGTAAACAAACAAGGGAAATAATTTCCTAAATAAAATCTAGCTCAGGGGAGCCGTAGATCCTACAAACAATAATATTTGTCGTACATACTCTTTAAACCAGAACGTCTGGTACACCATTCAGTTCTACCAGGGGAAAAAAATATTACGGAACATAAAATTTTACAGTGTGAGTTATTCGGTGAAACAAGAAGAAGAATTTTACACTTGGTTACTAATAGGACACATAACTAAGTGTCCTGAAAACATACCGTCCTAGGTATCTTAATTGTGTGTGGATAAAAGTAAAAATTCCAACACCTACTTGAATTTTTCCAATAAACACCACGGAAATAACACGCCGTCCGCTGCCCCCTTCAAGGTCATCGGTCCTCGTCCACGCAGACAAAGGAACTGCTACTGCGTACACCATGCGGCGATCATACCTCTGCCAGCCGAATAATCACCAACGAGGCAATACAACTTCAAACTTGAAAAATCTGGTAAATCACGAAAACATGAAGATCTTGAAAACACGAAGATCTTGAAAACAAAACACCCTGGAATTAGAAGAGAAAAAACAATATTAAAACCTTTACCACACGGAACAATGAGAACAAAATTCCGGTGACTCAAAATACAAAGAAAGCAATACATACCATGATCTGACGATAGTCAGAACTCCCACCAACCCGACGAAAAAATTCCTTTTTCTAAATCGTCCGAAAATAATCTTCCTGAAATACAAAAACAATATTATAGAACTATTCCACACAAATGAATAATTAACCAAATTGAACACGAAACCACCTCATAAATCAAAACACAACTCCTGTTGGCACATCCGCCATTTTCCTCCGCCGTTGAACGCCATAAAATGAGGAAACGCTCAACACAAGTTTACGGCAACAACTCCGGCCGACAAATGAACGAGAAAAAACCACGAGCAATGCAGCAGTCACGCGATTATCTTCATGTCTAGAAAAGAGGGTAAACCGCAATTTACCATCAAGCCAAACTTCGACGCGTAACTTTTTGTGATAACCAACCCTACAAAATTTGCAATGCTACAATGTAAACTTTCGAAAGGTCCTATCAATGTAAAATCGAATATCGTGCCGAAGGCTATGGGCTTGTCAGGGCCGAGCGAAACCTTGGTTCCGTCTAACACTTGACCAAGAATGTCAGATCCTAGTATTAGATCAACCGGAGCTGGTGTGTGATATTCTCGATCAGCAAGAGGAATCGGTGGGTGACCTGTTAACTGAGCGAGATCTGGAACCTTTTCTAACGGTAGGTACCCAGTTACGTTCTTCAATATATGGGCTGTGGCCGTGATCGTAGGTGTGTCACGGTGTGTAGGTCGGCATACAATTGTGATTGATGCCTTTGAGTTTTGTGTGTGCTGATTTCCAACTCCTGCGATTTTTAGAGATGTATGTTTTAATGGTAAATTTAAAATTCTGGCCATGCGCTGAGAACAAAGAGTCAGCATACTTCCACAGTCTAACAGGGCTCGTGCTGAGTGAAATTGACCATGTACGTCTGCTATTTTAAGTGAGACGGTTGGCAACAAAATTGGTGTGTTAGTGACGTTCACTACACGTTGTGCGGAGTTACAGGAATTCTCTGTTGGAGTTGAAGTCATTGAGTGAAAATGAGCTGAGTGTGTATGTGATGAGTGTGTGTGTGATGAGTGTGCCGAGTGCTGGTCGTCCTCGCCTTCATAGTGCTCTGTTATTGTAGGTAGTCATTGTTGCCTACCTACCCGCGACCTACTTGGCGATCGCGATTGAGTGGGCGGGTTGGGACGGGACGTATGTGCCTGTGTAGCATGTGCCGAATGGTGTTGAGGCTCATGCGCTGAGCGCTGTCTGGGCTGCTCACGTAGAGACGGAGGCAGCAAATGAGCAGATGAGCGTGTCGGAGACATGGCCCCATGGCGATGCAGTGAAGTGTGGTGGTCAGTCCGCCCACACTCCTTGCATGCACGTGTAGACCTGCACTCGTTCTCATAATGAGGACCCATACACCGCTGACAGCGGTTGCGCGCTTGAATAAAGTCCCAACGACCTTGAACTGGCTGGTTGTTGAACTCTGGGCAGGCGATGAGCTTGTGTCCCCTATTCTTGCAGTATGGACATGGCATACCACCAGAAGGGGAGACGGAAGAGGTTTGAGCCGAGTAATCTAGCTGACGAGCGGATGATGAGGACGGTTGGGCCGAGTAGGTGAGGCGTCACCGAATGCCAAGAACGGCCTATGGGGAGCAGGTTGAGGAGAGCGATATTCTTGCCGGCTCCTAAGCGGAGCTATGGGGCGGAATTCTCGAGTAGCCGTATAAGACTGACGGGAACCTCGAGTGGGCTGAACCAGCTGATTGAGCTGAGCGAGCCTTCCTGAAGGGCCGAGCCGTGCTGATGAATGAGCATCCTGTGACGCAAGGGACGAAGACTCATTCTCTTTGAAGCGCGCGTGCTCTTCCAAGAACTCAATGAGGTTAGCCAGAGTGGGCAGAGTTGGCTGAGATCCGTACTTCCGCTCGAAGAGAGTACGGAGCTCACCTTGGAGTTTTCGTACCACTATAGATACGAAGACATAATCTGACTCCTTCATGGGCAGATCTAAATTTAAAAGAGCGCTTTGCGCTGATATGAGCGGTGTTAAAAATAAAGCGCGGATATTTGAACGAGCGTCAATTTGTGGCAGCCCTAGAATTATATCCACAAATCGATCTATGAGAACACGACGGTTCTCATAGCGCCTGGTGAGAATTTCCATCGCCACTGCATAATTCTCATTAGTGGGCTGAAGGTGAGACACCATGCTGAGTGCTTCACCTGTAAGAGAGCCGAGCAGATAATGATGCTTGACGGCATCAGAAACAGTAGCCATTTCTCCGATGAGGCTCTGGAAAATGGCTATGAATGAAGGCCAATCTTCTATTTTGGACGAAAATTTGGGCATTGAGATCTTGGGCAAGACCGTCGACGATAGGCTTGAGGTACTTGGGCTGGATGGAGAGGCTGTGACGGGAAGCGCTGATGCCACACTCAACCGCTGGGATGCTACTACGACCTCCTCGTAGTCATTTATCGCCGTCTGATAATTCACCGTATAAGCGGCCTCAATATCTTTGGCCAGATCCTCGTCCTCGAGAATGTCGTAATACACATCCTCCAGTTTCTTCCGGTACGCCTCTAGTCTAAGATACCGTCCCGTAAAATCTTCGACACAGTACTTAGTTCTGTCGCCCGCCGCGACAGCTAAGCCTATTTCCTTTAAGTTGGCAATAGCCTTAACTGCTTCGCGAAATATGGCCGCTTGCTTCTTTGAAGGCATTTTAATGTTGAAAATGAGTTATTAAAACTTGAACGTTACTAACTCTAACGTGCGGATAGCTTGTAACTTGCGCGGGCCGAAGTAACAAAGTTTATGTTCAAACGGAACCCTTAAATAAACACGGCAGATAAAGAAAAGGAAGAAAAAAAAAATAAATTTTTTTTTTTTTTAAACAACCTGTATATGAGCTGATAAACCAACGTGGAAAACCCTATATGTGTACCATAAACAATTAGATCAGAGATGAGAAGAAAAAAAAAATTGTTTACTATGTATATTTGTGCTATATGCACCCGGTTAAAGAGCAGGCAATAACACGAAAAAACTGTCCGGCAATCTATTACTGCGACACGAGATTACCGTAACACAAAATATCGGAAAGGGCTGATGAACTTGTTCACTTTTATGTTATTTGCCTTGAAATCATGTGCCGACAATACGCGCTAGTTCTTGCTTACACGATAGTACAATTACAACAAAAACAACAGCCGTGGTAAATTCTATTTATAGAACAAAATAACTACCTACTTCTTTGAGTGCGTAACCAAACAAAGAATGTATTTACCTGGCCGAAATCGGTTCTAAATGAGTGGACAATCCAATGATGCAAATCAAGCTTTGGTAATACGTAACGTAATAACGTATGTATACGTATATATGTAACGAAAGTAAATTTATACCCGCACCAAAAAAATATCTCGCAAAATACGAAAACTATCTTTGACAGTGGGTAGATTTACACCTCTCCGCGGGTAAAAATTGGGTATAAATTGGTAAATTGGGTCAGGAGTTACATATAAACAATGGTACCTAACAGTGTTGAGCAAAAAGCTGACTATGAGTTTAATTAATTTTACGTATGGGGTTTATAAGGGCTGATAATTAATCCCTGGGAGTGACGGAGGGGGGTTTAATAAAGAAATATAGTGGACTGTAACAAACAATTGGGCTGAATGGACAACCAATTCCAGAACACAAGATAAGGTGTCAAATTAATACCCGGCACGGGGTCTATAAAATTTTGTTATTTGTTTAAACAGAATGGGTGATCCAAAAGGATATAATTATATTATCTGAGCTGAATAATAAAAATAAACGGGATGAAAGTGAGTTTATTCTGTGCCGGGGGCGGGGGGGCCGGTTCTATACAGATAAATGGAATGTTCTAGGCGGCGCGGACGCAGTAATTACCTACCCGAAATAGGTATTCGAGACCACAAAATATTTTTTGCCGGAAAAAGGGCCGGGGAGGGGGCCAAAATATGTAACCGGGTGAAAATGGACTGTAGTAAATCGACGGGGGCTGGTTCAGTAACGGTTCGAAGGATCAAAAATTTTCGAAAACGGACTCGAAGGACCAGAAATTTTCGAAATTGTCGATAACGGACTCGAAGGACCAGAAATTTTCCGCTCGAAGGACCAAAAATTTTCGAAATTTTCGAAAACGGACTCGAAGGACCAGAAATTTTCCGCTCGAAGGACCAGAAATGTAACCGCGAGGTTACAGAAATGCAGAGCTGATGGGATTTGAGGAAAATGGATGAGTTGACACGGGAGAATTTCGGAAGAAACGTGAGTGAACTAACCTTTGTTCAAGATGGTTGCCGGCGAATGCGCCGCGTGGCGTCCCTTCTTGTTGGGCAGGTTGAGCAGGATGTATTGGTTCGTGGAGTAATGTGAACACAACACTGGTATGAGCACAAGGTACGCGAGATTTGTTGTGTCGGCGGCGCGAGTGTGTGCACACGTGTGTTTCGGGAGACGTCTGGCGCGGAACAGAACGAGCCAGCGCCGGCGCGCGACCTTCGGCGCGAGGCGCTGTGTTGCGAAATTAGTCATCCGCATCCGTCACGCTTGTGGCGTGAACAGTCCCTACTGTCAAATAACAATATTCAAAACTATTAGGACTGTCCCTACTGTCAGATAACAATATTCAAAACTACTAGGACTGTCCCTACTGTCAAATAACAATATTCAAAACTACTAGGACTGTCCCTACTGTCAAATAACAATATTCAAAACTACTAGGACTGTCCCTACAGTCAGATAACAATATTCAAAACTACTAGGACTGTCCCTACTGTCAGATAACAATATTCAAAACTACTAGGACTGTCCCTACAGTCAGATAACAATATTCAAAACTACTAGGACTGTCCCTACTGTCAGATAACAATATTTAAAACTACTAGGACTGTCCCTACTGTCAGATAACAATATTCAAAACTACTAGGACTGTCCCTACAGTCAGATAACAATATTCAAAACTACTAGGACTGTCCCTACTGTCAGATAACAATATTCAAAACTACTAGGACTGTCCCTACTGTCAGATAACAATATTCAAAACTACTAGGACTGTCCCTACTGTCAGATAACAATATTCAAAACTACGAGGACTGTCCCTACTGTCAGATAACAGTATTCAAAACTACTAGGACTGTCCCTACAGTCAGATAACAATATTCAAAACTACTAGGACTGTCCCTACAGTCAGATAACAATATTCAAAACTACTAGGACTGTCCCTACTGTCAGATAACAATATTCAAAACTACTAGGACTGTCCCTACAGTCAGATAACAATATTCAAAACTACTAGGACTGTCCCTACTGTCAGATTACAATATTTAAAACTACTAGGACTGTCCCTACTGTCAGATAACAATATTCAAAACTACTAGGACTGTCCCTACAGTCAGATAACAATATTCAAAACTACTAAGACTGTCCCTACAGTCAGATAACAATATTCAAAACTACTAGGACTGTCCCTACAGTCAGATAACAATATTCAAAACTACTAGGACTGTCCCTACTGTCAGATAACAATATTCAAAACTACTAGGACTGTCCCTACTGTCAGATAACAATATTCAAAACTACTAGGACTGTCCCTACTGTCAAATAACAATATTCAAAACTACTAGGACTGTCCCTACTGTCAGATAACAATATTCAAAACTACTAGGACTGTCCCTACAGTCAGATAACAATATTCAAAACTACTAGGACTGTCCCTACAGTCAGATAACAATATTCAAAACTACTAGGACTGTCCCTACTGTCAGATAACAATATTCAAAACTACTAGGACTGTCCCTACAGTCAGATAACAATATTCAAAACTACTAGGACTGTCCCTACTGTCAGATAACAATATTCAAAACTACTAGGACTGTCCCTACTGTCAAATAACAATATTCAAAACTACTAGGACTGTCCCTACTGTCAGATAACAATATTCAAAACTACTAGGACTGTCCCTACTGTCAGATAACAATATTCAAAACTACTAGGACTGTCCCTACAGTCAGATAACAATATTCAAAACTACTAGGACTGTCCCTACAGTCAGATAACAATATTCAAAACTACTAGGACTGTCCCTACTGTCAGATAACAATATTCAAAACTACTAGGACTGTCCCTACTGTCAGATAACAATATTCAAAACTACTAGGACTGTCCCTACTGTCAGATAACAATATTCAAAACTACTAGGACTGTCCCTACAGTCAGATAACAATATTCAAAACTACTAGGACTGTCCCTACAGTCAGATAACAATATTCAAAACTACTAGGACTGTCCCTACAGTCAGATAACAATATTCAAAACTACTAGGACTGTCCCTACAGTCAGATAACAATATTCAAAACTACTAGGACTGTCCCTACAGTCAGATAACAATATTCAAAACTACTAGGACTGTCCCTACAGTCAGATAACAATATTCAAAACTACTAGGACTGTCCCTACAGTCAGATAACAATATTCAAAACTACTAGGACTGTCCCTACAGTCAGATAACAATATTCAAAACTACTAGGACTGTCCCTACAGTCAGATAACAATATTCAAAACTACTAGGACTGTCCCTACTGTCAGATAACAATATTCAAAACTACTAGGACTGTCCCTACTGTCAGATAACAATATTCAAAACTACTAGGACTGTCCCTACAGTCAGATAACAATATTCAAAACTACTAGGACTGTCCCTACAGTCAGATAACAATATTCAAAACTACTAGGACTGTCCCTACAGTCAGATAACAATATTCAAAACTACTAGGACTGTCCCTACAGTCAGATAACAATATTCAAAACTACTAGGACTGTCCCTACAGTCAGATAACAATATTCAAAACTACTAGGACTGTCCCTACTGTCAGATAACAATATGCAAAACTACTAGGACTGTCCCTACTGTCAGATAACAATATTCAAAACTACTAGGACTGTCCCTACTGTCAGATAACAATATTCAAAACTACTAGGACTGTCCCTACTGTCAGATAACAATATTCAAAACTCTAAGATAACACTAAATTCCATGCGGACAAAGTCGCGGGCAACAGTTACAAGAAATATATATTTTTTTCCACTATAATAGTTAAAGTTCAGTATTTAAAATACTATTAAAAGCTATAACAGAACCGTATAATATGATCTGTACCTACACAGACGATATTCCAAAAAAAATATTGCGGTGTAGGATGCTGATACAATTTTTTTTTCGGTATTTCATGCATCACGCAAAAACTACCGAACGAGTTTTGGTATGGTTACCACTGATAAATCCTCAAATTCACATTCAAATTCAAATAGTTTATTTTGCAAAGTAATTATATACAGGATGGAAAAAATGAAAGGGCCCTGGAGGGGAACTACCTTAAATCCTTTAGTTAGCTCATTTTATTGAAAGGAAACATTACTTTATTTTTTAAAAGAAACAAAACTGCATTCAAAGATCTTCTAAAATTTGCTTGTCTCACCCGGGAACTGAACCAACTAAAAATTAAAAAAATAAACCCTCGCTATTTTATTATACGAATCGGTAGGATTATTTTTCAGGATAAAATTTGTCTACTAAACTAAAGTCTTACACTCATCTGTTGTACGAGATACCCATGAAATTGAATATTTATTACAAGTTATTTATTAACAAAACCTAGTACTGTTCAGTTGTAAAGTAATAATTATACGCCATTATTACACAATGACAGCACGGAATAAAAGCAAAACAAAACAAAATTTGAATTTCGAACGAATACTTTTAGCGATTTTAAAAATGTTGAAAGTTATGGTTCGAACTTCAAATTTGTTGCTCCGCGTTGCAAAAAAAAATACGTTCCTTTTTTAAACTTTTCGTCAGTACGCCTAGTGCAAGAAGTAATTGTGCTCTGCATACATTTACTATTACCATTTAACGATTTTCTTATTGAAGTCTTCAACAAGGTACTTAAGATAAATAACATTGGCAAGCTTGTACTTCATACGATGTCTTTGGATGTAAGAGAGATAAGAAAATTATAACGTGTCATTTACTTGTTACAAGTGAACAGTACTAGGTATTGTTAACAAAGAACTTGTAATAAATATTTAATCTCATGAGTATCTCGTACAACAGATGAGTGTTAGACCAAATGTTTATAAAACAAATTTTATTCTGAACAATAATCCTACCGATTCGTATGATAAAATAGCGAGGGTTTTTTTTTTATTTTTAGTTGGTTCGATTCCCGGGTGAGATAAGCGAATTTCAGAATATCTTTGAATGCAGTTTTGTTTCTTTTAAAAAATAAAGGAATGTTTCCTTTCAGTAAAATGAGCTAACTAAAGGATTTAAGGTAGTTCCCCTCCAGGGCCCTTAAATTTTTTCCAGCCTGTATAATACACTTTTTACACGTCAAAAGCATTAATTACAATTAAAGATGGAGGGAAGATCAATGTTCAATAACTTGTTATCTAACTAAAAACTGGATACTTTCTACTGCGGGAATCCCACTGTGGCCGCATTATCTTCTTCCACGCGAACGAAGTCGCGGGCATTAGCTATAACAAATAATAGTAGATACGTCGTATCGATAGGTATAAATTGAATATAACAAAGGCAAAAACTAAAATTTTTTTTGTCTGTCTAACTGTATTTTCCCATTTCGAAAACCACTCGACACTACACAGTCGGGTATACACCCTGTACGAGCATTGTCATTTCTAGTGACAGTACACAGTCGGGTATACACCCTGTACGAGCATTATCATTTCTAGTCAATGATCTTCCAGCCAGGCTGGAAGATCATTGTTTCTAGTACTTCTTCTGCTACCATTGTGGGCGAGTGGTAGAACACTCTTCTGCTACCATTGTGGGCGAGTGGTAGAACACTCTTCTGATACCATTGTGGGCGAGTGGTAGAACACTCTTCTGCTACCATTGTGGGCGAGTGGTAGAACACTCTTCTGATACCATTGTGGGCGAGTGGTAGAACACTCTTCTGCTACCATTGTGGGCGAGTGGTAGAACACTCTTCTGCTACCATTGTGGGCGAGTGGTAGAACACTCTTCTGTTACCATTGTGGGCGAGTGGTAGAACACTCTTCTGCTACCATTGTGGGCGAGTGGTAGAACACTCTTCTGCTACCATTGTGGGCGAGTGGTAGAACACTCTTCTGCTACCATTGTGGGCGAGTGGTAGAACACTCTTCTGCTACCATTGTGGGCGAGTGGTAGAACACTCTTCTGCTACCATTGTGGGCGAGTGTGGGATCCCGCCATTGTGGGCGAGTGGTAGAACACTCTTCTGCTACCATTGTGGGCGAGTGGTAGAACACTCTTCTGCTACCATTGTGGGCGAGTGGTAGAACACTCTTCTGCTACCCAGAGGCGGTGGTTTCAATCCCTGCTGTGCACTTTATTTTTACGTTTGGTCCGCGTTCTTCGAAAAACACTTAAGGCGCTCTTATCCCAGAAGAGTGACTCTCTGTCTTTTTCTTTACGTGTAAGGAGTAAAGAAAATAACCACACTTTTGTACTTTTTCGTTGTTTTTATCGGTTTTTAAATTGTTTAAAAATAAGGGATATGTTTTATTAAAACCCACTTACGTGGTCGACCTAGAAAATTTAATGAGCAATATTACCAGACATGTTTCGTTAATAAAAGAGTGGAATTATGGAAATGGAGGAGGAGTTAAGGTTAGAGAACGAAATCTGAAGTTAATTTAATTTCTACTTGTACTATCTGAATGTTGGATCCAAATAGCTAAGCGGTTTTTATCGTGCACAGGAAATCTAAATACGGAGTGAGTTTCGCTCGTATAATCGCAATTGCAAAAAGCACACCTTAGATACATGTCTATAACTTCGGAGAAACCAATCAAAGACTACAATGTCAAAGTCCATCCACCAGGCTCTTATTGTAAGTAGGTACCGATTAAAAAAGAGTACAAACCCGGCTGAGTTAACTTGGCACCTGGGGAGCGAGAGATAAATATATCCTGTAGTATGAGCGATCGCAATAAGGACAAGGAAAGCGGGGTGCCAAGTTAACTCGGCCAGTTTGTAGATTTTCGGCACTTTGCCTTCAGCTTCAGAAAAAGAAAGATTTAATGTTGCCAACACCCTCTTTGAAATGAATACTAAATTATGCAAAAAAGAGCTAGATTTACAATTCATAGTGTCTTTAAAAAAATATTATTATTTTTCTTTTTATATATTTTTTTCATAGTTAAATTTACTTACATTTTTAAGAATTTAAAGCCATCCGACTAAAACCACATGGTTTATGCGCGGTATGGCGAGATCGCAAACTTTATGCTAAACTAACTAAAGTATTCTAACTAATATTATGTTATATAACATCACGCAGCCACAGGCTGCTGATGTTGAAGAAAATAAAGCTTTATGGCACTTTTTCGCTCTATATTATTATTTAAGTTTTATGCATTAGATTTAGCATCGAAAACGCTAAGTTGGCAACACTAACAATGAATATTTCAGCGCCATCTATTATCGAAGTGGGAATTATTTTTATGTTCCGTGACATCGCTGTGCCACTAGCGTCACCAAGCGTTCTTTTTTAGCATCGTGTTCGTTAGAAGATTTAGCAACGCCATCTAGATTTTGTTAGAATTTTACAACTTTTTTGTGGTTACAAACTGATGTATGGGAACTGCTAGTCTATACGTAGTAATACTAAGTCTATGTCCATGGTACTCAGTAAACGATCAAGAAGCCGAATTTAACAAAAAAAAAACATAAATGTTAATACGGTCGAAATTTGCTTGACAACTTAGATTAAGTAGATGGTACTCTAAGAAAAGGTCTCAACGAGATCTACCGCCTATTGTCGAAACTTTGACGGCCCGTATCTCCTGAACGGTTGAAACTATATCCATATTCAGGCTTTTCAGAGAAGAGGACCTGACGAGATTTATCCAATGAAAAAAAAGATCGACAAAAAAATCTTTCACCAAAATTTTGAGCGACCATTACTCCGGACCGGCTGATGCTAGAGACGCCGGGTTTTTGACTCTTTAGATACTTAAAATTTTATGGACCGTACGTGTCAAGTTAGTTACTAATAACTGCACGTGGAATAAGTTTGGGTTATTCGGTTTATGTGGAACCATTAGAGCAAGGGGGTATCCAGATGGTCCATGCTCACCCACGATAGGCCACCGTCATTGCGCAGGCGGTGGCTTACAGGAGGGGAGGTGAGCTGGAGGCTATTTGTTTAGTCACCAGCAGCTTCACAACCCTTAATGCTATGCTGTCCCTTCTACAACTTGCTTGATGTGCTGTCAATTACGTGCGGTCTCTAGACTCTAGGTACTTTATCTAGGCGTGTTTGGCGATATAATAAAAGAGCTTGTATGACTAGATTGATGGATGTGGAAGAATGCACAAACGTACAAACTGTACAAACGCGCACGCGACTCGAGAAATCAACCAAACTCGGTCACATCACACCGCCGGTACCCGCCCCACTCTCGAGGCACCCGCGCATTTCCCTCGCACGTCTTTGATTATTGAAGATGTATTAAATGTTAATTAATAATAATAATAATAATAATAATTCTTTATTTTCGTAACAAAAATATTCTTAAAAAATTAGGTACAAGACTGATATATTTTATTCTATGTCTTAGTAATTATCTTAAGTACCCAGGGAGTTATCCTGTTCCCTAGTTTAGGTAATCCTGAATCTTAGGGTCACAGTGTCATATCCCCTCGACGAGATACAGACGAGATACTGTAAAATATAATGTTTAGATCTATATATACATTTAACATGCATGCAAAAGAAGTAAAATTAAAACTAACTATAAAATTAAAACTACTTAAAAGGGCTAATTTAAAATGTTGGTTGTGTGTATGAGAGTATGGATGTGTTATAGTGGAATAGTGTTAGTGTCAGTAAGAGTGTGTTTGTGAAGAAATATGTGTAGTTTGTTGTCCTTTTATGACAAATTTGCGGCACATCCTATTAACAAATTTTCAACAATTCTTCAGTTTTTCCATAGTTTAGTTGAAGTAGATAATCATGGACTTTTTGTGAACACTCCCTTCTAGGTAGATTTATTAATGACAGATTCTTACTGAGATTATTGTAAATAAAAGGAGCTAGAGAAGTGTAAAAATTTTTACCAAAACAAGTGCGTGTTCTTGGTATCTCAAATATGCGGTCTTTTCTACGTTTAGCAATTTGTTTTAGTTTTATTGATTCAAAGTCTGCTGAAGAGTGTTGGAGAGTTATTATTGCCTTGATATACAATTGCCTTACAGTTAAAACAGCACACTCTTGGTATAGATCTTCTGTAGAATATCGCCGTGATTTGAACTTCATCACCTTGAGTATTAATATAATTAATATGTTTAATATAATTATATAATTAATATAATTAATATGTTTTTTATGGTGTATTTTCATTAAATCTAGTACAATTTGACCTGACCTTAAAGTCTACATAGTTTGTTTGGCTGTTATCTTTTAACCACTGGATTTTTTTAAAGCTCATACCATTTTAAGTACAAAATATGATGAGGGACATAAATAAAACAAAATTATATCAAAAGCACAGATATACTCGTACTATACAATTACGATTGTCTAGATAAGACTACAGCGGGTTATTTCAGTTTCACAGGACGGCTGTATTTCCCGGGGTCGGTGTTTGGGTTACAATTTAGGAGGATCAATTTGCTCGGAAAAGTACCTTTGACACGCACCATTCGCACACTAAATCTGGTCGCGGAGAAATGAAATGAAAAGTTTATTTGTATAAATATGGGTACCGATACAGATCTTAAAAATATATCTACAGTTTGGCCTCTTCATATTTTACTGTACTATACAGTATACAAATATTAAAATATACATGCAAAAAAGTTAATTTACGTTATCTATGTACATTATTATATTATGAAACTAAAATATTCTAAATTGTTATTTATTATATTGATTCAAATGATTATGTATGCCATATTATTATTAATATTTCATGTCATCAGGTCGTAGGTTTTAAATACTCTCTAATGTCATAAAAACATGACATTTAGTTTCCTTTTCATCATTTTCAAAGGCATGTTCAAAGACATGAAAATTGACCTTAACCACTGTTCACTGAGCGAGTTCGTAAGGGCTACATGTGGGTATCATGTTACTGAAAAATTGATGTATTGGTTGTTATTTAGGTTGTTTATGTTAAATTAAGTTAGTTGACTTCTTACACTATTGTATTAGGATTACCTGTAATAATAGCTGTAATATGTAAATAAATAAATAAATAAATTTCGTGTCAAATCCGTAGTTATGTACTATAATATGCTTTATAAAACGAAAAAGGTCCTTGCAATTACATCGTAAAAAGCGAAATACATTATTATTAATTATACATTTGCATAGTTGCAATTGCAAATGTATATATTCCGATGTCTAATGATTAATTATTATAAAGTAAATAAAATAACTTATAACAAAATAACTTATACTTAACAAAAAATAAGTTGGCCAAATGCAAATAAGACTCGCTTACAATGTAAAATATATCTACTACTGTTGCCCGCGACTTCGTCCGCGTGGAAGAAGATAATGCGGCCACAGTGTAATCCCTTGGGAATCCCGCAATAAAAAGTATCCCAGGTTTTAAGTTGGATAATAAGTGATTTATATAAAAAACGGCTCACCTCAATACGTGTTATGATCGGGAAAGCCGACCAGTTTCAGCAGATTTAGACTGCCTTCATCTGGGCGAGTAAAGACGTTTACGCGACGACGTTACGCCTCACACTGAGGCGTAACGTCGTCGCGTTTACTCGCCCAGATGAAGGCAGTCTAAATTTGCTGAAACTGGTCGGCTTTCCCGATCATAACACGTATTGAGGTGAGCCGTTTTTTATATAAATCATGAATTATCCTCAAGTCTTATTTAATTCTATAATGGATAACAAGTAATCGAACACTGATCTTCCTGGTTTTTTCCTTTTTAATCAATGTCTCACTGCTGAGTATCGTACAGTGGTAACCGCATCAAAACCTGTTCAGTAGTTTTTGCGTGATGCACGAATTACCGACAAAAATTTCGTTTTATTTTTTGTATTAGTATTTATATTTGTACCAGTGTACCGTTTTTTTTTTTTAATATCGTCAATGTACAGACAGACACAGCTCTTTTCTTTTACAGTATTTAATAGTATTTAACATAGATAGCTTTACAATTTAATAGTATTTAATATAGATAGCTTTACAATTTTCAGTTATATAGTACCTGGCTCGTTTCATCAAAGAAGTTATCACCATATATTTGTTATACGATTGCCGCAACTAATTTCGCATTTTAACTTTTTATTTACCAAAACATATTTAAACTAAATAATTAAATATTTATTTACGCGCCTTTTAATAATTAATAGCGCCACCTGTTGATTTTTTATCTAAAATTTTATACGCTACATAATTCTAACCAAAATTTTCTTGTTTTTTTCTTTTAAACAATCAATTGTGACGTCTCGCCTGTATGACTTCTAACTTCTAACAGTAGAAGAAAATATATTCTACATATACATATGTTATGTCATTCGGCTTTTCTTTATAAATGTTGATATATATAGCAGTTTTTTGTTAAATATACACATAAATATATCTTGCTGTAATATATTTATTTGTATATTTTAATAAAAACTGCTATATACAACGTGTAACAGAAAGGTGTAACCATATTTGAAGAGCTTATTCAGTTAATGGTATAGAACAACTTTTACTATGGAGCCAAACCTGAAATCTCAAAAAAAAAATCTGCTCTTCCATACATTTCCGCCGAGCGGCATTGCATTTTTCTATGAAACGGTTAAGTTTTTTTTTTCGGGTTACAGGGTTTGTTCCATAGTAAAAGTTGTTCTATACCATTGCCTGAATAAGGTCTTCAAATATGGTTACACCTTTCTGTTACACTTTGTATACAAGGTGACTTTTTGATCATCGTCCGAATTCATACTGGTGGCTTGATAAGTGATCAGTATCATGCATCAATAACAATTTTGGTGAAAATTGTAAAATTAAATTTCGACTCCCCATAGTGATTCACCATAGTCATTGCAACTGAATTTATATGGGAAGCCGAAATTTCATTATACGAATTTTACAAAAATTGTTACTGATCCAAGATACTGATCACTTATCAAGCCTCCAGTATGAATTTGGACGATGATCAAAAAGTGACCTCGTATATACGTATATATTATATGTATTAATTATTTTTGAATTAATTATGGAACCCTCTGCGCGTGAGTTTCACTCGTACTTGACCAGTATTTATTCATAAGACTTTATTTCTATTGGAAGTTTGTTCAGTATGCTCAGTGCAGCATGTGCTGTTTGTTCAGTATGATCAGTGCAGCATGTGCCGTTTGTTCAGTATGATCAGTGCAGCATGTGCCGTTTGTTCAGTATGATCAGTGCAGCATGTGCCGTTTGTCCAGTATGATCAGTGCAGCATGTGCCGTTTGTTCAGTATGATCAGTGCAGCATGTGCCGTTTGTCCAGTATGATCATTACAACATGTGCTGTTTCATCTATTTACGTAACTGATTAGATCTGCATCGACTCAACCCGTTCACTTGGCAGAACTTACTTGTTTTTTAATTTATATGTTTGTGGCCTCTTTCCAGTGGTCGAAATAACTGTGCCTCTGGACCCGGTGAATTATGTAACGCCTGGAACTGGAAGTAATGAAAAATTCAAACAAATAGTCTCCTTCACGTGCTCAAAGGAATGCAAAATTATATCCGTGAGTAGCTCTGTATTAATAATTCTAGCGCTGGTAAATGTTTGAATAGTACTGGAGTGTTCCACTGTGTCTGTACCGGGGTGTATCGGTAATGGGGTGTCTCTGTATATGGGTGTATCGGTAATGGGGTGTCTCTGTATATGGGTGTATCGGTAATGGGGTGTCTCTGTATATGGGTGTATCGGTAATGGGGTGTCTCTGTATATGGGTGTATCGGTAATGGGGTGTCTCTGTATATGGGTGTATCGGTAATGGGGTGTCTCTGTACCAGGGTGTATCGGTAATGGGGTGTCTCTGTATATGGGTGTATCGGTAATGGGGTGTCTCTGTATATGGGTGTATCGGTATTGGGGTGTCTCTGTATATGGGTGTATCGATAATGGGGTGTCTCTGTATATGGGTGTATCGGTAATGGGGTGTCTCTGTATATGGGTGTATCGGTAATGGGGTGTCTCTGTATATGGGTGTATCGGTAATGGAGCATCTCTGTAGCGGGGTGTATCGGTAATGGGGTGTCTCTGTACCGGGGTGTATCGCTAATGGGGTGTCTCTGTATATGGGTGTATCGGTAATGGGGTGTCTCTGTATGTGGGTGTATCGGTAATGGGGTGTCTCTGTATATGGGTGTATCGGTAATGGGGTGTATCTGTATACGGGTGTATCGGTAATAGGGTGTATCTGTATCGGGGTATAACTGTATCGGAGTGTATCGGTAATGTGGTGTCTTAGTATTGGAGAAGAGGCGTATCTAATGGGCGAAGCTAGGCATATATTTATTTAATAAATGTATGTGTACTTAGTTTATTCAATAAATGTATGTGTTTATTCAATAAATATATGTGTACTTAATTTATTCAATACAAAATACTTATTTCAAAATTGTACTATCTACATCAAATCTACATAATTTATTTATTTATAAATTTTTGGTTTATGTTAGAGGCATTTATCACTGTTAACTGTTATCACTGAAAATGTCGACTAACGCGCAAAAACGTGATACTCGTATAAGTTTTATCCGCTGGTCGATTACCAATTTGAAACACAGTTTAAATTATTAAACCCATCCAATGTAAATTATGCGCGAGCCTCTGGAATTACCGAAATGCAGATTTTGATTCTCTTTACTGTCTTATTTGGGACACGGAATGGGATTACTTTGCTTTTTGTTAGATAACCTTGATGGTTTTTTAAACTGTATCTATAACCATTAAAACCATAACACACTATAATATAATATTCAACAACTGCTTTCCAAAGAAAATAAGAAACCTTTCGTACTTATCCTGTCTTTAAGGCAATAGTATGTATGTAGATACTTTATTGCACAAAAATACACAATGCACAAATGCGAACTTAATGCTAGTTAGCATTTTCTATCAGTTGACCTTTGGTGATGTGAAGAGTTCAAGAGTACCGTCAGATATGTTTATCAATTCATTGAAATAATCTTATTCGATTTTTTATTATTATAAAAATTATAACTATCAAAACTTGTTTATATATATAATACACCAAAAATATAGTAACCTATATAGTATATAATAATTATGTTAATAAAATATTTTTATAAAACACCGTTCAAGGGCCTTTTTTTATTTTTTATATATATGTTATAGTCCACATAAATACAAACAATTAAATGGTTTTAGTCGCTATATTTCGACCCCTCAGTGGGGCCGTTGACGGCTGATGACGGCCCCACTGAGGGGTCGAAATATAGCGACTAAAACCATTTAATTGTTTGTATTTATGTGGACTATAACATATATATAAAAAATAAATATAGTATATAACGTATACTTAGCAGTGATAGCTCAGGGGTAGAACGCTGGCCTCTTAATCTTGAGTATTTTATTCTGTGACCCGGGTTCGATCCCCGGTCGGGATATATTTATGTGGATAGTCGTTACCTAATACTTACCACTTGCAGAACGGTGAAGGATAACATCGTGAGGAAACCTGCGTGTATTTGTGCCCGAAGTACGGCGATAGGGCTCACCACTAGGGAATGCAATCTTGCACCTAAATGTCAATCTCAGTATTTGCAAGATTTAAAAAAATCAATCTCGCAAGATCTCGGTATTAGCGAGATCTTGTACAGTGGAGACCACATCAAGCTATACACTTGCAGTACAACATTAGCCCCTACAGAGAAGAATATAAGATAGGTACAAAGTCCAATGTGTCTTACTTGATGCGGTCTCCACTGTACTAATGAAAATTCTTTCGAAAAATATTGTTTCAACTACTGGTAAATAAACAACATATCAATCCAATTAAAGGAATGTATTTTAACATACTTATTCTACTGATCATACTGAAAAACTTTTCCAAAGAAACATACCAGCGCAAATGAAAAAATTAATAATTCTTTCCACAATTACTTTAAAAACAGACTGTGAACGTTGTATGGGCTTGTGTTTTTATTTATTTACTTTGTTCCATTATAAATCGACAATAAAAATAAAAGGGACTAAAATAAATACATCTACCCTAAACTAAAAATATCCTTAAAAATAAACTAAAACACCATAAAAGATAATATATAATATATATTATAAATAAAAAACTTTGTTATATTTCTTTGGAAAAATTTGTTAAGTGGGAACAGTAGAATAGAGTTTATCATTTTATTTAAAGATAGCATGTGTTTTCACTTTATAAAGCATATAGGCTAGCCCAGCCACAGACAAGGTTCTTCATAATTCCATGTTTATAGTCATCAATTTCAACTAAATGATGTTGATGTTTTTATGAAGCAAAATGCCGTTATTGACTTCTCGACTCAGCAAATCCAAAGCTTTATCTTTTTTTTAAAGTTATTCAAGTGTCATCATTGATGACTCATCAATGCCCTACATCTCTAATATGCGCTGCCGCTTGATCTCGCAAATCTTGCGAGATCTCGCACTGATAGCGCTGCGTGATTGATCTTGCAATATATGTGCAAGATCTCGGTATTTCGAGATCTCGGTATACCGAGATTGCATTCGCTACTCAACGCCCATCATGTTGGGACGTAATAATCGTCGGTGCAACGCGGGTGTACCAAGTGTGGACTGTGACTTGCATTTCACAGTTCACACTTGTTACACCTCTAACACCCCCTCGGGGATCCATGTCATGACGATATTATATAATATGTTAATTAAAAGGCAAATCGGTTATGCCTTTTAAAAGCGGCAAATATCATAAATTTAAGTAAAAGTGGATTTTTGAATTTGCAGATTCATAATTTTCAATTTACAACCACTTTAATTATTTTCTCATATAACATTAACAAAACTAATTTCTTACAACATTTTCAGATGGAGGTGGTAAGTAAATTGATATGAATTGTTTCCCCGGTATTTGCCTGACGCAGCAGTAGCTCAGTCAGTAGGACGTTGTTAGACGAGATTCGAATCCTTCCGTGCGGACATTCTCTAATGAGTAGGTAATTCAGAATTTATGCGTATACTAAATTTGTACACCACTTGTTAAACGGTGAAGAAAAACAGTGAGAGATAGACCAACATGCTCTTTAAATCGTCGTAGCGATATATGAGCATTTCTCATTTTTTTTCGTAACTTGATTTTTTTGCTGTCCCACAAAGTTATTTATCATTATTGTGTACAAAATGGTCTAACAGTATTTAACTGTAGACGGTGTGGTTTTCTTTATTTATTTTTGAATACGAAAAAAAAAACTGAATGTCTAAAATAATTATATATTAATTAAAATTAAGTAAATAAAAAACATTCCCAAATTTTAATGTAAGAAAAGTCACGTGTCCCATACGACTTACTGATACTTTGATCGCTAATATTTCGGAAAGTTCAAAAGCATCCTACGTATTTTTTGATTTTAATTGCTTAATCATTATGTCGGGGTTCATTTCATATTATCTTTGAGAAGAGACTAGTGCATTATTTTTTCAAAAAACACATTTTAGTCTTGTCCCAGAAAAGTTTCAAAAAGTGACATCCTCTTTTGTTACCAATTTTAGCATATTACTTTTGTGAAATATACCAATAAGTTGATATTTTTAGTTTTTGGCAACATTCTACGTGACATTTCAGTATGCCATTTTGTTGAGCAATCTCTCTCTGCTGGATGGCGTCTTAGAGTGTACACGTGCCTACTATTGCTCAATTTCTGTTCAGTTTTTGTTACCAGATTTTACAGGTAAATTGTTAATATCTCATAAAACCATTGTTGGTTTTTGAAAGAGAATATTCTAAGTTACATTCGAGTTGAATTTAAATAAAACAGTTATTGTTTTTACTGTGATGAATAAATTTCAAAACATAAATTATTCTCGTTTCGTTACTTCTTCTTTTGTTAATTTGGCATAGTAATGTATAAGAGGAAAGTTAGGTAACAAAAAAGGAATTCAAACAAAAGTAGCAAAAAAGGTAACAAAAAAGGAATTTTGTTACTCTTATTTTGTTACTGTCCCAAATTTTCCTGGGTTTTAATTGACTTAAAACACCTAAAAATGATCGTTAATAATGAAAAATAGAAACATGTCGGGATAAATAATATTATCTTTCTATAATTAATTTTGGTTTTCATAAAATAAAAACTTTTGCCTTTATGTTTGTACCAATGGTAACAAAAAATAATTATTGCAGAGTTTTCGTAAATATGTTTTTATTTAAAGGGATATTTTTGCTGAAATTATTAATAGTATAATCATGAATTTAAAGAAACAATGTTTCCTACTGGTATATCTACAATAACTTATCCAATTTTCACCAAATAAGTAGTAACAAAATAGGACGCTTTTTTTCACCCCCTAATTGGATTTTCACAATTTTATCACTGAAACGGTGAAATCACATACGTGCTATACTGTACGGACTTTGTCCACACATTTATTTTATAGTTTTTTTTTATTATTATTTTGTCGTTGGCAGCATGTACGGACTTTGTCCACACATTTAGATTATCTATTATTTATTAACATTTCTTAATAATTATTTCCTATTGACATAGTTTACTTAAGTCAAGGTTGCTAACACAGCGCCCACAAGTATTGAGGACAAGTTAGTGCCTTCCGGGTGTCGATATGACTGCCAGCGACACATTGTTAAGCCTAAAGAATTGTAGAATCGTGAGTTGGCTTCGTGCCTCTCATCAACATTAACATTCCTTCTAACATAACATTTTATATTCCTTTTTCTCTTGCAATAACAGTGTAACATTTATATTTAATTAATTAAACATTATTAACATAACAATCAACAATTCATTTCCACTATTATCCTGCCAAGGCAAACTGGACTCGTGGTATCGGTCGGTCGTCGCGTTCGGATCACGAGTACATTCTGTAAGGGAGAGCTAGTCCAATATTAGTCCCTACCCTTACATATGTGGTCCTTCGAGCAAAACAATCAGTGATTTGGTGAAACAGTAAACATTAACATTTAATAAAATAGAACATTTATAACAGTGAAACCTTACATAATGGTCCTTCGAGAAAAAACAATCAGTGATGTGGTGAAACAGTGAACAGTATAAACAGTACGAAAAGGTGAACAGTAAACATTAACATTTAATAAAACAAAACATTTATAACAGTGAAATTTAACAGTAGTCCGTTGGAAAATACAAGGAGCAGCAGTGAAGGAGGAAAAAGGGTTTGTCTGAGCAAAATCTCGGCGCTTCTGGAAGCGCTAAAAGCTGGTAGCTGATCCCGGTGAGCTAGTTCCTTTTTATTACTTTACACACCATCTGTTGTCAATCTTAAACAATAAATATGGCCAACTTAAAGGACCTACTTTTGGAGCAAGCCAACATTCTGGATAGAATGAACTCCATCCATGATAATTTCAAAAAAGATACTTTATCTAGGAAAACAGCGGAATATCTGCAAATTAGATTGGAACGCCTAGAGTTAGCTTGGGAGAAATTTGATTTTAATAATACCAAAATCCTGCAACTTCCCGTGAATAAGGAAGATGAAGAGTATTTTGTTCAAAATATATATAAAAAGGTCATGGAGTTATTCAACAAAACCAAGACAATGATATCGGAGTTCTCTAAAAGAGGGGCACCACCACCGATTCCAAGACAGCAAGGAACTGGAGAGCAGGTAGAGGGAGAAACGAAAATTAATGGCAACATAAAGTTAACGGAGTTATTAAACAAACAAAGATCTAATGTCAGAGCTTTTGAACGGGTAATACAAACAATTGATTTTAACCAGCTTTCCGAAAAATGGCAATTAGAGGACAAACTCAGACTAATAACCCAACGATGGGAAAATGTAGACCTTGTGTTTTGGGAGTTAGATAACATGATGGAGGGAACGGAGATACAATCATATGCTGATGACTATAATAGGTTAGAAAACATGTACGAACAAGCTAAGGCCGATATTAGCAAGAAAATATGGGGCCATAGCCATCAAGAAGAATCAACCCCGAAAATAAATCTACCATATTTTTACGGAGATTACGAACACTGGCCAACATTCAAAGACCTCTTTCTTGAATCAATCCACCGCAATAAGTTTATCCCCACTGTGCAAAAAATGCAACATCTGGTAAGCAGTTTGCATACAAGTGCTGATAATTATGAAATTTGTTGGAATAAACTGCAAGGGCGATACGACAACCCAAGGCTCCTTTTGACGTACCATATAAACATTTTGCTAAATCAACCAAGTATACAAATTCCTACGGCAGCCAAAATTAAAAATATGCACGATATCACCATGGAATGCTTGGAAGCCATCGCTAATTTAACCAACATTTCAAATTGGGATCCATTGATTGTGCATATACTCTTGCAAAAACTTTCCCCTGAAATCATTAACGCGTACATGGAATCGGTAGAAAATCCGAAAGAAATTCCAATGTTAAAAGGGCTTATGTCATATCTCGAGACTAAATTTATATCTTTGGAGTCTAGTAATATGCAAGGGAAATCCGAGCAACACAAAAACAGTAAACCATTGTCAAAAGCTTACAACAATGTTAACAATTCCAACACCCTTAACAAAAGATTTTTCAAAACGTCACAAAACAAGCAGGACCTATATCAAAAAGAAAAGACACCATTCGCATATTTCAATTCCGTTAATAACAGCTGCCCTATGATAAGTGGACCTGGACCTTCTATAACATGCCCCAATTGCAAAACCTCGGGTCACGGTCTTTATGGCTGTTATCAATTTTTAGATGCAACACCAGAAAATCGGCTGAAAATTGCCAATCGGCTGAAGGTATGTAAAAATTGTTTATTTAGTCATGGCCTAGATAATCAGTGCACTTCGACAAAAAGGTGCAAGATGTGCAATAAACATCACAACACATTATTGCATGAAGCGCTCAATAATCAGGGCGAAAATCAAGGAAACAAGTACCAAGGCCATGCAAAAGGAGGTCAAAACTGGCGCACACATGTAGGAAGTGATAGCCAAAGTGAAGTTTTGCTTGCGACAGTACAATTGAGAGTCCAATCGAGAGATGGATCTTATATAAATCTCCGAGGAATTTGTGACCAAGGTTCGCAGGTTAACCTGTTGTGCGAGGATGCAGCACAACGTCTCCAGCTGCAACGGAAGAAAATGAACGCAGTAGTAACTGGAATCGGCGCTCAACCTACTAACAGGTGCAAAGGAATGGTGCAGCTATCCTGCAAAGCTTTATGTAATAACTTTACATTTAACATGGAAGCTTTAATAATGAATACATTAACAAGTAAATTACCAGTAAACAGTATAAGTAGAGAATCCTTTGAACATTTCAATCAGTTAGAGCTTGCTGACCCGGAATTTAATATATCCGGGAACATTGAAATTTAATGGGAGCTGATGTCTATTCAAGGATATTAATGACAGGATTAATAAGAAGCCCAATTACATCCATAATTGCGCAACAAACCCAGCTTGGATGGATAATATGTGGAAAATTTCAACCCCTTAACTGCCTAGTAACAATGAACAACTTGGAGGATATCTCAAAGTTTTGGGAACAGGAAGAAATACAAGAAAATAGTAAACAAAACGAGACAAACATGATGGAACAATGGTATACAAAAACAACAACAAGGCTAGTAGATGGAAGATATCAAGTACGCTTACCGCTAAAACCTGAGATTGGAAAACAACTTGGAACATCTAAACCACAAGCGGTGGCACAGTTTAAACAATTAGAAAAAAAAATGAAAGCTCAGCCCGATTATGGTCGTAGTTACAAGGAATTTATGTCAGAGTATCAAAAATTAGGACATATGATTGAAGCTAAGCAAAAAGCTAAGCTGGAGTATTTTTTACCGCACCATGGCGTTCTAAGGGTTGAAGCAGTGACAACAAAATTAAGGGTTGTTTTTAGTGCGTCAACCCACCACCCCCAAAATGATCAGCAGAATTTGAACGAATTGATGGAATGCGGACCGAATTTACAAAAGGATCTGCAATTTATTTTGCTACAATGGAGAATGCATAAATACGTGCTGACGGGTGACATTGAGAAAATGTATAGGTACATAGCCATGCACCCTGAAGATCAGCCTCTGCAAAAAATAGTCTGGAGAGATACTCCCAAGCAAGAGCTAAAAGAGTTTCAACTATGTACTGTCACCTACGGGACAAAAGCTGCACCGTATTTAGCATTAAGAACACTAAAACAACTGGGCATGGATGAGGGAGACAGATACCCAAGGGCAAGGATAATCCTCGAAAATAACTTTTTTGTCGATGATGCCTTATTTGGAGAAGATACTGTAAAAGAAGCTAAGTCATCACGCGACCAACTCATATGCTTATTACGAGCAGGTGGATTTAACCTCAGAAAATGGGCAAGCAACGAATCAAGACTGGTCGAAGACCTCCCAGAACACATGAGGAGTCCAAACAACTTTGAATTTACAGAGGCTGAAACATCAAAAACTTTAGGTCTTGGGTGGAATCCAAAACATGACGAATTTGTGTTTTCATCCAAGTTGAAAGATAACAAAAAACTTACAAAACGAAACATATTGAGTGACATTTCAACATTATTTGACCCCTTGGGCTGGTTATCACCAATAACAATAAAAATGAAAATATTATTTCAAGATATATGGACAACGAAAATTCAATGGGATGAGGAAGTCCCTGAAAACATAAAAAAGGAGTGGCTTAACATTAGAAACGACCTGCAAAACATTGATCAATTAAGGATAAAAAGGTGGCTCGGGTTTTCAAAAGATAACGAAACCGTTAGCCTACACGCATTTTGCGATAGTTCGCAAAAAGCATTTGCCTGTGCAGTATACGCCATAATTAAAAATAAATACGGCAAAACGACAGTAAATTTGATAGCCGCAAAAACAAAGGTTGCACCCTTAAGTGCAAGGCAAACTTTGCCCCGTTTAGAGTTATGCGGGGGACTTTTATTAGCTAAATTAGTCAGCAAAATAAAGAACAGCATAAATAGACCAGATATTCCGGTAACAGCTTGGACAGACTCCATGGTAGTTTTGGGTTGGCTTAACGGAGACATTAACAGATGGAAGGCTTATGTAGCGAACAAAGTTAAACAAATTTTAGAGGTAGTTCCAGCTCATAATTGGAGACATGTGAGATCAGAAGAAAATCCAGCTGATTGTGCATCAAGAGGATTATTGCCTTCACAGCTGGCAAGATTCTCTCTTTGGTGGGATGGGCCGGAATGGCTCAAATCAGGAAATATGCCCAAACAATCCGAATATAACAATAATATTGCATCACAGACACTCGAAGCAAAAACCTATACAACTTTAGTATACGATAAGCAACCGCAACAATTGATTAATGGACTACTAAATAAATACAGCTCTATCACAACGGCAATACGAGTCCTCGCTAGAGTATCACGTTTCATAACATTGGTACGCGTGCACCAGACAGCACGGCGACTTTCAAAACACCTGACGCTAGCAGAAATACGCAAAGCGAACAATATTATAGTTAAGGCGGTACAACAAGCTCATTTTGAACAAGAAATTCAAGATTTAAAATCAAAAGGTAAATTAAATAAAAATTGCAAACTTTTGAAATTGAACCCGATGCTTGACAATGAAGGGATATTACGGGTAAGCGGAAGACTTAGAGAATCGTGTTTGAAGGAGGAGACGAAGTACCCAGCAATTTTGCCTCAAAATAGTAGATTGACGCAATTATTAATCGAACAAGCTCATATGACAACATTACATGGTGGAGCCAGACTAACATTAGCAACTTTACGACAGCAATACTGGATAATAGGCGGTAATAATACGGTGAAAAAACAATTGCGTAAGTGCGTAAAATGTAGCCGCTTCAATGACAACACTCACCATCAACTAATGGGAAATTTACCTGCAGCTAGGATAACACCTTCAAAACCATTCCAGCATACAGCGACTGACTACACAGGATTCGTGGATGTGAAGGTTAACAAGGGGAGAGGCGTAAGAATAACCAAAGGTTATATAGCAATATTTGTCTGCATGGTTACGAAGGCAGTACATTTAGAACTAGTCTCAGATATGAGCACAGAAGCCTTTATTATGGCGCTAAAAAGAATGACAGCCAGAAAGGGAGTAATTAAACATTTATACAGCGATAATGGAACCAACTTTGTAGGGGCTGATAGAGAATTAAGAAAACAATTAAAATTAGCACAAACATTTGAAAACAGCAAGTTGGGAGTATCTCTGTCTGATATGGGTATTGAGTGGCATTTCAACGTTGTTAAGTGGTGTTCGGCCGGTGGCTTATGGGAGAGTGCTGTAAAGTCAATGAAGCACCATTTAAAGCGCGTATTGGGAGAACAAAAATTAACATATGAAGAATTTTCAACTTTACTAGCCCAAATTGAAGCATGTCTAAACTCTCGACCACTCTGCCCTCTTACAGAAGACATTGAAGACCTAGACTCAGTTTTAACGCCAGGACATTTTTTAGTAGGGCAGCCCTTAATAACAATACCTCATGAAGCCATTGAGGAACCAATGACCTTACGAAACAGGTGGCGTTTGACGGAGAAAATGATGCAAGACTTTTGGAAAAAATGGTCGTCAGAATACTTGCAACAGCTACAAGTAAGAAGCAAATGGCGGCATAAGACAAGAAATATGGCCGTAGGGGAGTTAGTACTAATAAAAGAGGATTTCATTCCTCGCTCAAGGTGGTTAATGGGCAGGGTGCAAGAAATACACCCTGGAAACGATGGATTAGTACGAGTAGTAACAGTAAAAACCAAGAACGGAACATTAAAACGTCCAATAGTAAAACTGGTGCCGTTGCCAGTGGATAAGGAAGAAGAAACTCCAGTACAACCACCCAAGAACTCACCAATAGAAAACAAATCAAAACGAGCACAGAAAAATGATTCAACAAAGCTACCAACAGTAAAACGACAAAGCCTATTTTGCTTATTCATGACATTACTATGCATATTCCAACCAACACACCAAACAAATGAATTAATAAAAATTACCCCGTTTGAGAAAAATAAGGCTATTTATTTCGATGAAGTGGGAAGAATGCAGGGAGTGCATGATAACTGGAGAATGGTTACTTATTATAACATGACGGCATTTTGGAAAGGTATGGGGGAGATGGAGCCATTATGTACATCGCTTAACTAACATTTGCATCCAAATTGAATATAGAGTACTGTGTAGCAGTATAACAGCAGGTTTGAATCAAGAAATCGAGGAATTAAAACATAACAACTTTATTTTAATGACACAGCATAATCAACAACCTAAACGAAAAACACGAGGTCTGATTAACGGAATAGGCTACCTTGCCAATAGCCTATTTGGAGTATTAGATGAAAGATTTGCGGATCAATATAAGCAAGACATAGAAATGGTGCGGAGTAACTCACAGCATCTGTTGAGCTTAATTAAAAACCAAACATCGGTACTAGAAGTACATAACAACATTCTTAAGCGAAATGAAGAAACCATGAATCAACAATTTACACAAATTCGAAACCATTTTTTTACAACTGATAAATTCCTGCAGAACATAAGAGACAAAATGAACCTTTCCGAAACGACGTCATACTTTAACATGATGGCTATGTCAGCAAACATAATAATATCCAAGCTAAGACAAATTCAATATCTTGTTTTGGACACCATTACAAGCATACATAATGGACAAATTAATTCAAGAATAATCTCACAAGATCAATTGCTTCAGGAGTTGACTTTAATTTCCGGAAAGTTACCAAATCATCTGACATTACCGATAGAAAATACACAAAATTACCTAGCTGAGATCTATAAGTTGTTAACAGTCAAGTCCAGAATAGTAGACAATTATTTCATAATGGAAATCAACATCCCCTTAACAAGTGATAACCAACTTATGTTGTACAGAACAATTCCCATACCAATAATAAAAAATAACAGCACATTGACGGTCAATATAGCTTCCGATTACATTGCCATTAACATAAGAAAAGAAATATATATGACCTTAACAGAAGCAGATATTCAACATTGTATCAAAATTGAAAGTTCCTTGATTTGCAACGTTCAGCAACCTACCTTTAATATGAAAAATAGCCGAGTTCCATGTGAGATAGACATGATCACAAATGCAGCGACATCTTCATGTACCTATAGCAAAAACAGCTGTAAGAATAAATGGGTCAGCTTACAGAGTCCAAACACCTGGATGTATTTTTGTTGCAATGATTGTCTTTTAAGAGTAATATGCCAGGAGCACATACATTCCAAATCCGCTCACGCAGCAGGAATCGTTCAAGCGAGTCAAGGATGTGTGATAAAGCATGGAGAAGCTACTTTATACACTAACGGAATTTACAAAAACAATATTTATATCAACACAAAAATTCAAATGCCCACAGCTTACTTAGAAGACATAAACAATTTAACGAACATTGAACCACCACAGTTAGATTCAATACAACAAGGAAATGCAGGAGACTTTGAAAGGATGCAGAAACTCCTTAATCAAATAAAGGAGCAGAGTAAATTAAAATCCATATCAGGACACGACTTTCATCAATACATTGTTTCATATGGAGCTTTGTTTGGAGTAGCAATCCTAGTAGCAATAGCAATATTATCAATCTAAACATAATAAATTATCAGATTTTTATGTTATATACATATATTTACGATATTCTCATTTTGGACAAGTTTTTGAATTAGTAGCAAATTTTTTGAGAAATGCTCATATATATTATATATAAAGTGGTATCTAGACACGCGGTAGCGTGTCAAGCCAAGTTCAAGCTAACAAAATTGCAAGCGGTACCGTGTGTAATATTACACGAACCATTTGGAGCCACTTTTGACCCCCTCATAACTCAAATACTATTTCACATAACCATGTCAAATTTGGCTCATATATTGAGACTTGCGAGATACATATGTGCTTCCAATTTCATAAATACACCTCAAACAGACATTTAGATATTAACGTCCAAAAATCGTCAAATTTATCACTCACTCACCTATACATCAAAACTCTAACCCAGTTCCGGATGACCTAGAAAGTTCAAGTTTGGCATCGAGATAGGTAGTTGGGTGAATGCAAAGGAATAAATAAGAAACTAGTAAATTATTATCAATTTATTATAATTTTGAATTAATTGATTATATTAGGAACACTTACTTATAGCGCCTGTAATGTAAGAATCAGCAAAACGCAATTATCAAAAATGATGACAGCCGGTCTTTATGTGGATTTTAAGGTCTTCACGTGAATATAAAACGGGTGGAATACCACTCTTAATCCAAACATATCAGTTTTAGTACTTATAACTAAGAGTAGAGTCGACTTTCGTATTTATTACGTTATAAACTGGGATTTAGTATTAATTATGATTTCAATATTTAGCGCACATCAATGGTGTAAGATCATTACTTATAAATTATTAAATAATAGTAGGTATTCATTAATTAATATTATTAACTAAGTAGGTAGTAATTAAATAAAAGTAGAACCAGCGGGTTGGGGAGCGGTGCGATAAAACCTTGACGCGAACGTCCCCGAGGTGCGGCAGCCGCGCTCATAAGCGCAAGCGCCGTCTTACTGTCCGGTTGTCTCTCGATACATGACCTATAAGGTTGCTATTTATGCTTTGAAATTCATAGATTTTCTTGAAAAATATTTGTGGTTATATTATTATTACAATAATTATCTTTTTAATACGTGTTTTGTACAATGAGTCGTACAATAGAATTACTGGTGGGTGACACATTTACCTTACACCGAATTATTCCAATGCCTCCCGATGGAAGCTGCCTATTGTATTCGATTTCATATTCTTTGTTTTAGTATAGTGATAAACAACAAACCAATAGGTTGCGTGAGACTATAGTAGAGTATATACATACATATGTCGGAAATGGGAAGATTTAAGTGTCTACACTAGCGCTCCGAACGGGGATCTTTACTGCTAATAAAACTTTAATACCTACTAATAATTTCTTTACAAAAAGTATGTAATGGTATCCCATCAAAAACAAATGTGAAATGAGAGCCAAGTTCAAAATTATGATATATGCCTTGGTTTTTGACTTCAACGACAAAAGAATTGAGATCTAAATGGGTGCCAAGTTCAATGGTCAGTCCTGAAATTTATTTATAACAACATAAAATATTTTATAATAACTTTAAATATCATTTCTTCTTATAACTTAGGATAATATATTGAAGGCCAAGGTCTGAGTTGGCTAGTTCGAATATACGAATTATTATTAAGTACCTACTAAAACAGTCATGGAAGAGCCCTATGTTCGATAGCTAGTTTCTACCAGCAAGCCAAATTTTCGGAAGAATAAAATAAGAACATACAGAAGGCTATAATATAATTCGTTTATGAAAACTAGCTAAGTCAGACTGTATATCGTGTGACCAAAATAAAAGAAAAATTATTTCTATAAGTACGTGCGTTTACTTGGAGCTCGGTACGACAACAAGATCGATTGCTAATGCTATTGCTAATTTAACAAACATCGGCACTCCTAGCGCCATCTATGATTCTATTAATGAAGCTCGATACAAAATAAGCAAGTTAGCTGATAGATAACGCTGTGCTTAACATGCTGCCACCCTATATAAAATACTAATGGAAATTACTCAGTACATATTTCCTATATACAATGACTACAACTAAGCTAATCGATTCCTAATTTATTGTTTACATTACTGTTCCTACTGTGCTATTATAAAAGAAACATTAAACCTTATATGGTTAACGAGATCAAAACCTTACTGATAAGAATTTAGAAGGAACTTATGTATTCGTAATTAATTTACATTTAACTAATCTATATCGTTCAACGGTAAAACACAAATATTATTAAAAGCGCGTTTGATGATCCCTCGTTGTGTCTTGATAGTTGCTACCCTGGTGATGTCATCTCGCCCGCCGTGACCTTCAATTATGCGTCCTAGTCGCCAACAGCATGGCGGCACCTTATCGTCCTTGATGAGCACTACGGCCCCCACCGCAAGCGCGGGTCCCTTCGCGGCCCTCCACTTCGTGCGCTGCTGAAGGAGTCCGATATAATCGCGCGACCATTGACGCCAGAAATCCTGTTGTAACTTCTGGATCTGTTGATAATGGGTTAGCTTAAAATTCGGGACTTCTTGATAGTCGTAGTCGGGAAGGCATGTCGGTGACCTACCGATCAGAAAGTGAGCTGGCGTGAGGATAGAAATACTATCGGAATCAGAGGAAGGAACAGGGCAAATCGGGCGTGAATTCAGTATCCCTTCTATCTGAATTAAATAAGTAAGAAATTCCTCATAAGTTAACAGTGCTTGCCCAACGACTCTTTTAAGGTGAAACTTGCAACTTTTGACCGCCGCTTCGTGCAGCCCCCCCATGTGGGGTGTAAAAGCTGGTATGAACTTAAAGGTGATACCTTCATTAGCGCTGAAGGTTTTAAAATCATTCGAGTAGGTATTCAAAAATTGAGATATTTCGGACATTTCGTTCCTTGCTCCTACAAAGGTAGTGGCATTGTCACTTACCAGCACGCGGGGTTTACCTCTACGAGCTATAAATCGGCGTAACGCTGATATAAAGGCCTGTGACTCTAAACTCGATATCAACTCAATGTGAACCGCCTTCGTGCTGAAACACACAAATATACCAATGTAACATTTATAACATTTATAGCCACGGCTTCTCCGATCCCGTATGGTGAAAGGGCCCGCATAATCGAGTGCCGTTGTATCGAATGGAGGAGAAGGTGTTACCCTAGCTAAGGGTAAGTTACCCATTACGGGGTTCGTTGTTTGAGGTTTAGCCCTGAAACACTTTACACACTCATGCACAACCTTATTCGCTAGACTCTTACCATGCGTAGGCCAAACCCGTTCGCGCACTGAAGCTAATAGCAACTGTGGCCCGGCATGAAATAAGCGCTCATGTTCGTTTCTAAGGATGAGTTTAGTGAGCGTGTGCTTATGATGTAGGATGGCAGGGTGCTTTTTATTGTATGCGTAATTCGAGTTACCTAAACGCCCTCCTACACGCATCAAACCATTTTCCATAAAAGGTCTCAAATCCAATATGTTGGATTTTTTGGGTAACAGTTTATTTTGATTAAGTAATTTATATTCGTTTGGAAATGATTCTTCCTGAGAAAATTTAATCAATTTGTCCATAGAATAGTTTAGTTCTGAGACTGATAGTGGACCTTTAATTTTATTGTTTGTCGGTTTCGAATTATTAATAAATCTTTATATATGTGCAAAGACTCGGTTTAACTTTGTGACACTAGAATATTTTAAGAATAAAGTATTCATGAATTCGGTTTGATGATCGGTTTGGTTTTCTACTGTAGGAAAACACACTATTTTATTTTTTTCTTCGGTTATCGAATCTACTGTTGGTGGTATTTGGCCGTTAGCACTTGGCCACTCGGACCTTGGTCTTTGGAGCCATGAAGGGCCCTGCCACCACAACGAACATTGCGATAGCGCACCAGCTGATACGCCACGAGTTATAAAATCCGCCGGATTGTCCTGTGAACTAATCCAGCGCCACTCATCCGTGTTAGTTACGGCTTGAATGACCTTTACTCGGTTGCTCACGAAACATTGCAATTTACTCGGTTGCGTATTGATCCATGATAAGACAATGGTGGAATCAGACCACAAATTAACAGAATTTAAAGGGATTTTAATCGCGTCCTTCACCTTTTTATAAAGATTGGCTACCAGGACCCCAGCTCGCAACTCGAGACGTGGTATTGTTTCTTTACGTGCAATTCTGGATTGAGAACGGAGTAAACGCACAAGTATGTTGCCGTGTTCGTCTACCGATCGTAGATAAATAACTGCCCCGTAGGCGGTCATTGAACTGTCCGCGAACCCGTGTAACTCAATCTCTGAACTCCCACGAATAATGACGTGCCGCGGCACTGTTAGCAGGTTAAGCATCAAAATATTTTTGTAAAATGAATCGAACTCTTCGATTAGTGATTTAGGTAATAACTCGTCCCACCCGGTCCTATCTACAAAAAGTCGTTGAATGAATAATTTACCCATAATTAAAACGGGAGTAAGCAACCCGAGTGGATCAAAAATTGATGACAAAATCGACAACGCCTTTCGTTTAGTTAGTTCGGTTCCTATCGGTACGTTTTTTAACGCAAATGATAAATTATCGTTCTCTTGACACCAAGCAAGACCCAGTACCTTATTTGAACCATCCCCAAAAGATATTGGTATATTTGATTGAGTTGCGTCTGAGTTTACTTTACCTACTGCGTCGAGTATTAGCTGAGAGTTTGACCTCCATTTTCTGAGTTTAAATTTCGCGCTCTGTAAAATACAGTCGATTCGCTTTATCGTTTCAGCCATTTGAAACTCGTTTTCCCCACTGTAAATAAGATCGTCCATATAAAACCATCGGTGATCACTGCAGCGGCGTCGGGAAATCGTGTTTCGTTCTCATAGGCAAGTTGTCGTAAACAACGTGTTGCCAAATGTGGCGCGCATTTTAATCCGAAACTCAATGTAGTGAGCGCATAAATACATATAGGTTCGTCTGGGTTTTCCCGCCATAATATGCATTGCAGTTGTCGCTGGTTAGGGTTAATATAAATCATGCGGTACATTTTCTCTATGTCCGCGCAAACTACAAACGAATTTATACGGAATCGCATTAACAAATTGGTTAATTCGTCTTGATTTATATTACCTTTGTATTGAATTTGGTTAAAACTTAAGCCGCTATCACTTGGGCACGACGCATCGTATACAATCCTAACAGGGGTCGTTTTTTTATCAAAGTTTATAACCGCGTGATGGAGTAAAAAGTTATACTGGCCATCATTATTGGTCCCCTTACCATTTTCTAGTTTTATCATGTGGCCTGTCTGTTCGAATTCGCGCATAAAATTTATATAATGTACTTTGAGTTCGGGGTTTCGGGTAAACTTTGTTTCTAAATTTTTTAATCTTTTGTACGCGATATGCCGTGATCTCCCTAGGGTGGAGGGATCCTCCTTCAAGGGTAAAGTCACAACAAAATTACCTTCAGCCGTGCGAGAATGTTCCTTAAATATCTCCTCACATCGTGCTGTGTCGTCATCAGATAATTTCTCGCACTCGTATTCGTCTCTGTTCCATAAACTGCCTACCACGTCATTCATTACAAAGTTGCACGTCACTGACTTGTTCGATAGTGGTGACGTAACAGGCCCCGATATGACCCAACCAAAACGGGTTTTTTGTAATATTGGTAAACCTGTTCCCAATTTATGCTGGCCTATGCACATAGTATTAAAAAATTGTTCTGCACCCAAAATCATATCAATCTCGCGTTCCTCATAATAATGTTCATCTGCTAATTTATATCGTTTCGGTATTTTAAGACTCTCAACATTTAACAACTGAGGTAGTTTACATAGATTCGGCACAATAAAACAAGAAACGTCGGTAGTATACGAGTCGTCTTTCGATGATACTGTTAATTCGCAATAATGTTTTATGTTGGTTAAACTATTGTTAAACCCCTGTACCTCCATATCAATCGTATGTTTCGGTAAGTTGAGTTTATCGTACGCCTGTTGAGTTATAAAATTTGACATAGATCCGGAATCTAAAAGAATTTTTAGAGTGTGTAGTCGGTTATTATTATCGCGTATTTTAACTAAGGCAGTCGATAGAAGTACAGATTTATGAATGAGTTGTTCGCGGCTCGGTTGCACAAGCGAAGTATTAACCACCGAGTTAGTTGTTGATACATATTTCGGTTGAGATTCGATATGTGGTGGTGAATTCGATGACTCATTTGATTGTCGGTTAAATAACGTCGTATTTTTCTGTTGCGCGAACATGGGGTCGTGTAATAAAGTGTGATGTTTACCCTTGCAGGTTTTACATCGACTAGCTCGGCAATTTTGGATCATATGATTTGTTCCAAAACAATTAAGACACACCTTTAATTTTTATTAATAGTGCGATGGCGTGCTTCCATGTTCAAGGCCAAAAATTTGGGACATTGGTTTATGTAATGACCTTCCATACAATTAGGGCATCGATTAGCAGGGTTACCTTTAACGTTCGGTTGAGCCGTGACGACAAATGCCTTCCTTGCGCTGCTAGTGATGACACCCTTGTTCTCCGCTGACTGGTTGGTACTCAGCGTGTCCAAGAGGTCAGCGCGCGCTCTCAGGAACGATTTAAAATCCTGCAACGTAGGCAATTCCTTTGAGCCAATTTTCTCTTCCCATTTTCGTTGTAAGGACGTTTCGAGTTTGGAAGATAAGAAAAATATAATTAATATGTCCCAGTTCTCTATATCAACATTTAATGCCTTAATCGTACGCAAATGTCTTGAAATATTATCTAAGAGACTTCGTAACGCGGTGGGAGTATCAGATACTACTTCGATATTAAACAAAGCCTTCAAGTGGTTGCTTAAAATGATTCTAGGGTTATTGTAACGTTCGCACAGCAATTTCCATGCTAATTCGTAACTATTCTCGTTGTACTCTAATGACGCAACAACTTCCAATGCACTACCCTTGAGACAAGTTCGTAAATACTTGTACTTCTGAATGGGCTTTAAATTACTTTGATTAATTATAGCATCGAAGCTATCACGAAATTCCATCCACTGCTTTATATCCCCATCGTATTCAGGTAAGACTATCTCTGGATATTTAATGCACTCAATGTCTCCTGACCTAGGTTCAGACGTGCCAGGAGTGGGTTGATCTGAAGGTTTCTCCGTCATGAGCCGTGCCGTGGCTGAGGAAATCACTTTATAGTATTTAGTTTCAAAGGATTCCCTCTCTAATAACTGTTCGTCATAGTCAGAGCATAAAGTTTCAATTTCGTCCTGACACTCCTCAAATTTATTAAAAACCGATTGGATGTTGTTACTACGCATCTGTAGGTCTACTAATTGTTCGGCAGACATCTTAGTTGCACTAAGAGAATCTATATATTTTTTATATAACGTAAGCTTCCCCTTATACACACCCCGGAATCGTTTTAAACCCTGTAATTTTAATGACTCTAATTTCGTCCTACCCCCTTCGTCGTCGGAAGACATTTCTGATTTAGGGATACTGTGAATTTAGGAAAAGACAAGACAGGAAATTGCCAACTCACGTGCTCGGTAGGTACTTAGCCTCCAAAATTTGCGAAGATCCTTCGGTAATTCGTCGTTAATTGGTCGTCAATAATGATTTCTTCACAACCCTTGGATCCAGATTTCGATTCGTCGTTCTTATAATCGATAATTGTGAGTTGGATGAGTGATTGGCAACGTCGCGTCGTCGTGACGTGGCTTGAGTACTCGGTTGATCGGTTGATCGGGGCTCCTCGACGCGCACTTCTTAACGAAAGCGATAATTTATTCTTCTATTTGGCGACACTCTTCCTCGGTACATATATTTTGAGATTCTTCAAAAACATGCACTCCGTTACTATATCAGAGGTACAGATCACAGAGTCGGGGTCACCATCATGTATATCGTGTGACCAAAATAAAAGAAAAATAATTTCTATAAGTACGTGCGTTTACTTGGAGCTCGGTACGACAACAAGATCGATTGCTAATGCTATTGCTAATTTAACAAACATCGGCACTCCTAGCGCCATCTATGATTCTATTAATGAAGCTCGATACAAAATAAGCAAGTTAGCTGATAGATAACGCTGTGCTTAACACAGACCTTAGGCTTCAATATAATTATCCTAATTTATAAGAAGAAGTTGTTATAAAGAAATTTCAGGACTGACCATTGAACTTGGCACCCATTTAGATCTCAATTTTTTTGTCGTTGAAGTCAACAACCAAGGCATTTTTTTTTTATTTTTCTTTTTATATCATATTTTTGAATTTGGCTCTCATTTCAGATTTATGTTTTTGATGAGATATTATTATCAATTATTATTGTCTATCTATATAGGTATTAACTTTTCTGTTTTTAAATAATGTTTTTTTACTTTATTTTATATATTACAAGGTTTTAAGATAATATTTATTTATATAGATACATTTGCAGAAGATATATAAAACATTGATGGTAGACGAGATTAAAAAGGTACAGTTCTGATTTACGTTTTTTATAAATCCTTCGACTGATCACGGCCCCTTACTAAGGGCCGAAATATATCGAGTAATAGTTTTTTATTGTTTTAATACTAATAAATAAACAAAAGAAATATACATCCTTCGCAAATTTATATTTAAAACTATATGAAAAAAAAAAACGGCCAAGTGCGTGTCGGACTACGCGCAGTGTAGGGTTCCGTAGAATTGCCCTGGACAATATGCGGACTTCTTCTCCAAGTACATTTTATAAGTTTGTCGACTAATACAGATCGCGCCAAACTTCTAGTACTCTCGGAAGTTGTTCTTCAATACTACCCTAAGATTTGTGCTGGAATTCTCACGAAGTACACTGATTGTTATATTGAATATTGAACTGATTGTTATTCAACTAACTGATCATCAGTAATTTCAGACATATGATGCAAAGTTTGATACTCGGACATAAACGAAGGTTGAGTTTTTATTCCGCGCTCTAAGGTTAAATTTGACTTGTTTTTTATTTAATGTTAGTTTAATGGATGAATATTTGTATCATATTAGTGTAGCAAGAACGAAATTTTAATTTGTGAGCTTCAGACTTAAAGACGCCTACCAAATCCTCCGCGAGCGTCGCCTAGCTAAGAGAACGTTTAAAAAAAAGCAAACATAAAGAAAGAGAAAAGGGAACCACCACCATACAAAAGACAAGGATAAGAGACGATGCTTAGCTCGCTGAAATGAGTCACCCAGCACTTGTGGTGTTTCTTTCAGCGGTATGCTTGTGCAAAACCTACCGTTTTCTAAGCGAGTTGTGTTTTTAATGAAGTGATCCTCACATAACTGTTCCCCTATTATTATATTCTTCAAGCTGCCAAAAACGCGTGAGCTGGTTTTGTATATCATCATTAAGAAACTCATTGTCAATGGAATCAACCTTTGTAAAATTGCATAAAATGGGAACCACCCGAGTTTAGTTTCATGAAGTATCGACTTACCATCACCAAGCTTGATTTTTTGAGATCCTAACAAGTCCCAAACAATGTCTGCACCTATGATAAGGTCTACTTCAGCTGGTGTATGAAAGGTAGGATCAGCTAAGCATATATTAGATGGAATATCTAATTCTGATACATTTACCTTACGATGCGGTATGTTGTCTGTAATCATGGGTAAAACGAAACACGGTAAAATAATCGAGAAATTCTCGTCCAGTGATTTCAATGTCACTTTACACCATTTACTTATGTGTGATGTTTCGTTATTAATGCCTTGTATAGACTTGTATAGACACTCTCAGCAGGCAGATTTAATTGATGACACATTTTTTGTGTTATGAGACAGGAGGTGCTACCACTGTCTAGAACTGCGCGAGCGATTATCTCTTTATTTTGTTTGTTGTACAACTTTACTAAAGCAGTTGACAATAGCACGTCCTGCCCACAATGACCTGAAGCTACGACATTTGCTGAGAGCACGAGAGCTGAATTGGCTCTCGTCTCCGCAGCTCCCGAGGACTCGATCAACGTCTTTTTGTCGTCATGAATGTGAACTGAAACCGAACTAGTGTTGATCAGATTTTTGGTCTTTTGTTCAGGTATACCATTTATTTCAATGTTGGTGTCACGCATGTGCTGCTCCACAAGTGTAGATGTCCTGATAAGTCAGTGATGCTCAATTGTGGCGCACTTATCATCTATGGTGGCTTTCATGGACTCAAACTGGTTGTTGCAGAAGGCCATTGACGCTTGCAAGCCAGCAATCAGCTCGTTCATGCTCTTCAACTCAGTCGAGATGAGGTCCTTCATGATTGCCCGAAAAGTTGTGGTCAGCTTCTCCTGCAGAACCTCAAGCAGTTTTTCAATACTGACGAAATCTTGAGGGGTCGGTTTCACTCTGACCGTAACGTTATTAGGTTCCGTAAGGAGATGCTCAGGTGTTTCTTGTTGATAAACTGTTCTAGGTTGTCCTGTTAGGCGTGGGTCACATTTCCAGTTACGCTTATGGTCCTGCGTCATTAGGTTGAAGCGTTTAAACCCGACTTTACCGCAGTTGAGAGTGAATCTTAAGTCACATGTGGAACAATTAAGAACTCCCGTTTAGGCAAAGCGTTCCGGCATTTGGAACAGTTATTATTCGATGCCATCACGATTAAGATAAGAGTTAACATTAATTAATTACAGACTGTAAAAGGAAATAGACTATATGAGACAGGTAGGCAAAGATATATATGTTTTTCTTTTTTCATTAACCTGAATTCCTGCTGTCTTGTATTTTCTTATCCCTTGGTTAAAGTAGATATAAGTAATTCAATGTATAGTTTAAGTTTATGTTAAAAAAAAGACATGATCTTGCCAAGTTTCTTGCCCGTTCTTCTTAGCAAGACTAATCGAATGGGCGGAGGTAGGCATGTATTTATATACGTAACCTATTACTATGTAGTATATAGGGTGGGATTTGGTCGGCCGCCTGGATTTGTGCTGGGGGCTCGGTTGGTGATCATTGAACCTTGTTCCTGGTCCCTGGCCGGGTCTCCGGTATGGGTTCGGGCGGTTGATTGGATTTCACCTTGTATAATAATATTTTACCTATAATTTTAATTGTATATATATTGCTACATAAATTAAATAAACATTTAATCTAAGTAGTTCATGTACATTTATTATTTTATTACATATATTTTTATAAGATTAAAATTTGACTTGTGAAACGTGTATTATATATACCTACTTTGCAAAATAAACTTTTTGAATTTTGAATTAAATTTTTGACTGATTTCCCGAACAAAATAAATGATGTACTTACTCGTTCAGTGGGTGACGTTGCAATGAAGCGCTACAGCGCTAAATCACGGCTCGCCAACTTGACGCGGGCGACGCGACGTGACAGTGGTGGGGGGTTGGCGAAGCGGTAAGCGGGGGCCGCTTACCACGCGATGCGTTGATGCAGAATTTTGGCGGTTAAGAAGATGGCATACTCTAGCAACTTTTTTTATTACCCGTCCAGCACAATAAGTCTAATGGCAAAGACTTTATTTGCTTTTCGTAGAAGCGATTATACGTTGGCTCTTAGGCCTCTTTTTTTTAGACGCGTAATACTAGTGATCACGCAGCGAAACAACAAATTGGTGTGTTTTTAGCTTATACTGAAACATTTTGTAGGGAAAAAAATATTGAATTTAGGTGACATACCTTCATATTTCTAGTAACTATTTTATGAAAAAAAAAAATCAAGTTGATTTCTTAACCACGTTCTTCAAGCGAACGTTTGAAAACCAAAAAAAAAGAGGGTGCAAAACATTTTTTTTTGACAAAAGTATAAATCTTAGTACATTGTTTTTACGTAAGATCCCTAGGGAAAAGATTAATAAACCAAATATATTTTTTTCAATACAAGGAGAGTCCGAATTTCTTCAAACGAAGCCTAGATAGACTGGAGTTGGTCATGCTCTAGGCTCAGGTACAGTCTTAAGGCGAACGGATACGCCAACTGCAATTTGGACCTGTCTTCGAAGGCCTACTCCTCCCACACCGGTGGTTCAAAAACTTTCATACAAATATATGATAGCCATTATAGAGTCTATAATAAATATTAAGTTTCATAAACTGTTTTTCTATTGTAAGCTTTGACAAAAAAAATTGAAAGTCATCGAAAGTTTCACATGATTAACACAATAATTATCTTGCTTCTCCCAAACGCCTAAAGCGATTTTAATTATTATTTCACCAAATTATAGGACATTTTTAGATCTAAAAAATTTAAGTTCAAAATTTTTTTTCCGTTCATGGCGTCCATGTGAAAAGTATTATTTTCTCCTATTTTGCGCTAGCCGGAGACGCAGAGTGGTTGTCGTAACAGCCACTTTTCAGGCACGCTGAAATAAACATTATTTCGATGTCGTTTCCGTTGATATTTGTACCGACACACATCGAGTTACTTATTTAGCGTGGTCATACGCCTTAAATGAAGTTTTGAAATGTTTTTGCTTATATCTTCCGTTTCACTTTGTGCAAAATAAACCTGTTTTCACCGCTGATTAGCTTAGTGTACCAGCAAGAGCAAGACCTCAAACACAAAAATCTGAGTCAGAAACCACTTTTTAACCGACTTCAAAAAGGAGGCGGTTCTCAATTCGACTGTATGTTTTTTTTTTTTTTTTTTTTTTGGCGTTGTTACTCCATAACTCCGTCATTTCTGAACCGATTTGAACAATTCTTTTTTTGTTTGAAAGAGTGTACTTCCAGGTAGGTTCCATTTTGGGTTTGGTCATGATCTAATGAAGGTCTTCAGAGATAGGCAGTGGAACTCCTCAGAAAATGACAGCATACCTCTCGAAATTGAGGTAATCGCTTTGTACCCGGGTGCTGATTACAAGGTATTACTTGAAAATCATCATTCTTCCACCTGACCTTCGATCCTGGCTTCATCACCATATTCACCATAGAACTCCTCAACAGATCAGAGCACATAACTCGAGATTGCGGCAATCACTGCGTTAGGGTGCTAATTCAAGGGTATTACTTGGAGATTACCAGAATACCCACCTGACCTTCGATCCTGGCTTCATCACCATAGAACTCCTCAACGGATGACAGCACATAACTTTGGATTGCGGCAATCAGTTTGTGTTATGGTGCTCATTGCAGGGCATTGCTTGAAAATTGCCTGTGTACCCACCTGACCTTCGATCTTGGCTTCATCACCGTAGAACTCTTTAACGAATGACAGCACAAAACTCGAGATTGATAGCAGGAAGCTACTCAAACATAGCTACTTATACTCACTTGAACTTCGTTTCATATTAAAACCACGTTTGCAAGAACTACCCATATTTCACAATTTAACCCAGCAACACTAAAAAATGTGAAATAAAATAAACTTTTAACAAAAAAATAGCAACCGACTTCAATAGTAACAGCAGTCATTCACTAAAAAGTTAATAATAATTCTATAAAGACCGATGGTACCGAAGCAACACTTTTGCCGACTTCTTTCTTCCTGAAACATTATGTTATCTAGAAGTCGGCGTATTTCCTACGATATAGCAACATAAAAACCAATATAAGAACGCCGACTTCTAGATAACATAACGTTTCAGGAAGAAAGAAGTCGGCAAAAGTGTTGCTTCGGTACCATCGGTCTTTATAGAATTATTATTAACTTTTTAGTGAATGACTGCTGTTACTATTGAAGTCAGTTGCTATTTTTTTGTTAAAAGTTTATTTTATTGAATTTAATTATTACAGAGCGGCGGCGCAACGCCGATGCGCACATTTTTGGCAAAAATATCTATGTTGCGGAAGACGAAAACTGGCGATAGTACTCGTCCATAAGAACAACATTTCGACAAAAAAATCGAAAAATCGTGTATAAAATATCAGTTGCTCCATAAATTAAGTCATTTTGATCGAGTAACAACAAATACTATGCACATAAATTCCGAAAAACTCATTGGTGCATGCCCGACCGGGGATTGAACTTGGGTCTCAAGATTGAGAGGCCAGCATTCTATTCCTGGGCTACCAGATTATAAATAATAATAAGTAATAACATGCACATTATATCTACTCACAAGACAATAAATATACATTTTATACTAAGTACATAACGATTTGTCTGCATGTTGTGTTGTGTGCTTCGTAACAGTCCATAGTTGTGCCCGATGTACGGCGATAGAGCTCACCATCCATCATGCAGGGACGTTATAATCGTTGGTGAAACGTGGGTGTACGAGTGGAGAATTTCACAGTTAACACTCGGAGACACCTCTGACACTCCCTTGGGGACTCATATCGTAACAAGGTATTTGTATTGATAAAAAATACTTGGTTACTGACAAAAAAAAAACGGCCAAGTGCAAGTTGGACTCGCGCACGAAGGGTTCTGTACCATTATCTATAAAAACGGCAAAAAAACATGTCTGTTGTATGCGAGCCCCCTTAAATATTTATTTTATTCTGTTTTTTAGTATTTGTTGTTATAGTGGCAACAGAAAAACATCATATGTGTAAATTTGAACTGTCTAACTATCACGGTTCATGAGATACAGCCTGGTGACAGACGGACAGACTGACAGACAGACGGACAGCGGAGTCTTAGTAATAGGGTTACCCTTTAAGTACGGAACCCTTAAAAACATTAAATTTCTTTCAAAAAAATATTTAGTTTTTTAGAAAACATCTGTTTTTACGATTTCTGCTTTAACTCTAAAGAAGATATTGTATGAACGTGTAACTCCGTGTAAGTCACCAGTTTTATTACCAAAACTACTAAAATTTTACTTCATATGATTTTCTTTTCCGAATAGGGGGAAAACAAGGAAGCCTTTACAGACTACAAAGTGGTAAGTTATTTATGTCACTTTTATTAATTAGACGTAACAGATTTAGTTACAACTACAAGATAGAAAAATATTAAAAACTCTTATTGTTCCTCTAATATACCTATATAAGGTGACTTTTATTCATACTGGAGACTTTCTGACCCTTTCTGTGAAAAACGCTAAATAAAATATAGGCTTCCTATACTAATCGACTCGGAGTTGTTGATAAGCAAAGTATAGGAGAACAAATTAAAGGAAATAAAAAACTCAAAATTTAAAATTAAAATAATTTGGAAAATAATTAACGAGTACACGGGTAACAAAAAAAAGGACAAACGAGGGCAATAATATGCAACTAAACAAAGACGGAAAAAAGTGACAGATACTAAAACTATTGGCCATATTTTTTATGATATTTTCATAAACGTAGATAAAACTGAAATTGAGCTAAAAAATAATTGCGAGTATAAAGCATATCTTGAAAATTTTGAAATTTCAAACTTAAGTTCAATGTGTTTTATACCCACAGATGAAATTGAAATAATTAAATTAAGTAAAACATTGAAAAACTCCAATTCGTGTGGGCCGGATGAATGAAGCACTAATGTTATCAAAAATATTATTGATCTTCTCTGTTACCCTATTTCACCTATTTGCCATATATTTAATAATTGCCTTGATCAAGAAACTTTCCCTGAAACACTTAAAAATACAATATGGATTTAGAAAAAATTCTAACACTATTACAGCAGTCTGTGACTTAGTAAAGGAAATTTCTGATAATTTAAATAGCAAGATTAAGTTTATTGGCCTTTTTTGCGATTTAAGCAAGGCATTTGATTGTGTCAATCACGAAATAGTACTTAATAAGCTAGAATTTTACGGTGTAAGAGGCAAAATCTACAATTTCATTCAATCATACCTACAAAATCGTACTCAGTATGTTCAGATTAGGGCTAACAGTGGTTCAGAAAGTCAAGACAAAACAGACTCTGATGAAAGAAAAATCAAATATGGCGTTCCGCAGGGATCAAAATGTTATTTCTGATATTCATAAATTAATATTTATACGCAGATGACACAAGCATAATATTAACCGAAAATATATTTGATAACCCTAAAATAAAAGCTGAAGACACATGGATTCCCCTAAGCAAGTGGTTTAAAGCTAATGGTTTATCTATGAACTGCAATAAGAGTAATTACATTGTTTTTAGGCGCTACACAAATAGTGCAGACTGTAACCTAAATCTACCAATTCAAAAATCTAAATGTATACGCTTCCTTGGTGTTGAATTAGACGGCACAATCAAGTTGAAAGTTGAAAGACTAGCCAGCGCCTGCTTTTTGCTCAAGTGTATGAGAAACATAATTAGTCAGGAAACCCTCAAACTGATGTCCTGATGAAACTGATGAATCGCCTGGCAAGCGAGAGGTCCCGGGTTCGATTCCCGGTTCAGAGCTCCTCACATCCAGATTTACTTTTATTTCTGCGTTTCTATACTGCAATGATATAATGTTAATTTATATCTCCTTGCGATGGATAAATCGCCAAGTGTTCAAACATAGAAATTTATTTCTGGCAAAAAATGCACTATTTTGACTTCATTATGCTATTAATTACTTTATTCCTATGACATAGTTTCACAACAACGCTTGTTGTCAAATGCTCAAAAGTTGCAAATTTTAAACACAAAGGGTAAGCTGATTCCTTGATACAACATTTGAAGATCAGTTGCAACCACTACGATGCTTGTTGGCGCATACTAAATGAAAGATAAAACAACACAAAATTACTTTTCCACTGATCTTTGGATATTTCACGATGAAGCAGCAATCAGCAGATCATATCAAGCTACTGATGAATGTATTTATTCTATCGAAAACCTGGGTATAAACATCTCAACATAGACCCCTTTGTCTGCATCCTAAGTCAAAAATTGGATTCCGGCTACGTTGAATTACTGCGGAATCCTAAAGCATTACCAACATTATCAGATTTCATGAATTTTTTAGAAAAAAAGATTCACATCATTAGAATCAACACGCAGGAAGCAAGAAAACCCTGTAGAAAAACATAGTTCACCAAATTTAGCAATAATTACAGATCAGGAATATAGGAAGTCGGATTACTTTTACTAGCAGTCTGTCAGGTACATCAAGTAATGGCGCTATCAGGCCACAGAAAAAGGAGCAATTTAACAAAATATAAATGTCCACTGCGAAACTAGTTAGAACACTGGTTGTACTACTGTAAGCAGTTTTTGGACGTGCCGCCATACCTACAGCGCCAAACAGTTTTTGGACATGCCGCCATACCTACAGCGCCAAACAGTTTTTGGACATGCCGCCATACCTACAGCGCCAAACAGTTTTTGGACATGCCGCCATACCTACAGCGCCAAACAGTTTTTGGACATGCCGCCATACCTACAGCGCCCAAACAGTTTTTGAACATGCCGCCATACCTACAGCGCCAAACAGTTTTTGGACATGCCGCCATACGTACAGCTACGCCATACGTCATACGCCATACTTGTGCCGAAATATCCTCTATTGTCATAACGGCAAGGATTGTTTCTTAAAGAAGATATAAGATGTCGGCACTGCAATGACCCACATAATACCATTTTACATGACACATGCGTAATACCAAGCGCATGAAAGCACCAGCAAGTACAATCAAGTAAAAACTAACTCACACGTGTCATAAATCATAATACAACGTGAAATTCCGGAAATTTAACTAACTACAGCTACCGCCAAGGTGAAAACATAAGATGGAAACTATCGTCAGATGAGAATTTTAATTGACCAAGGTTTAATAAGTGCTGAATTAGCAAGATTATTAGGTAGGTATACCACGTCAGAAATACAAGGGCGTTATATCAGGAGGAGAGAAACCTCATAAAAAATTTGCCATACATACACATTTCCCAAACCAGCTTGCAGATCCAGATTTTTACATTAGTCGTCCAGTAGATATTTGGTTCGGAGATTTTTTATTTTTATTAGATTATTTTGTTGTATACACCCAAATATTATTTTGGAAGGAATTTGCAGATCCAAACAAAACTTACTTAAAGCACAGCAGACCTGGTTAGGGTGGATTTTGAGCGGAAACGTAAAACCATTACAATGTAACGTCGTATTGAATAATTTTGAAGAGATCCACTAATTGATATCCACGGATTTACATTATTATCTAGCTATAGCAGGGATGCAACAGAGCACGGCGGATCTTGTTTATATGTGAGAGATGGTATTAAATCCGTAGAAAATAAAGAACTGACGACACTCTCAGTTAAATGGTATTGTGAAATCTCCGCAATTAAGCTATTAGAATATAACTTGAACATTATTTGCATCTACCGAACTAATCAAGTAAATGCTATGGACTATTTAGAATTTTTAGAGCGCCTGTTCGACAAAATAAGTACCTGTGACTTGGAATGCGTAATCATGGGTGACTTTAATATAGATTGCTTAGGTAACATGCACTCCGAACAAAAGCAACTAAATGACTTATTATCATGTTACAATTTAAAAAACCTTGTGAACTTTCCTACTAGGGTGATAGGAAAGTCATCGACCTGTCTAGATCATTTGTACACAAATCTCCCGCACCGGTCAGTCCGAACCAGCCCGGTGGTCACTAACATAAGCGACCATTGCGCCGTCCGCTGTGAGGTACAGTGTCAGCTCACCTCCCCGGCGCCGGCGCCCGGCCCTCGGTACGGTAGGGTCCATTCAGAGATAAATCGCGCCAATTTTGTTGCCTCTTTACTAAGTATTGACTGGGATGCCATCCGTAAGCGAAACAATGGCTCCGTTGAAAACATGACCATGTCGGTGCTAAATGTAATCTCGAATAGGTACGAGGACTGTTTTCCCTTAAAACGGTTTAATAATGTTAAACAAAAACCATCTTGGGTAATAGACAAAATTTTAAACTATAAAACTCTATTGTTTGATGTTATAGAAATCGGTAAAAACTGTTCTAATATTAGTGTACCTACTGAATGCTTTAGAAAAACTTAACAAAACCTACATCAATCTCATTAAATCTGAGAAAGCGACGTATTACTATCGATTAATAGCCAATAGCCCCAATGCTCCCAAAGCAATGTGGAAGGTAGTTAATAAGGAGACAGGACAGCACTCGAAACGCTGCGCCAGCTTTACCGATATTGCCGTGGATCCAGCCGGAAATAAGTTTACATGTAGGAAGGACGCAGTAAACGCTATGAACGGGAGGTTTGTAGGTGCGGCGGCTGCGTGTGGCGCCCCTCCCGCCGATCTGCCCTTCGTACGCACCACGTTGAATACTGCGCGACCACCGGCCGACTGCTCGATGCGACTACGACCGTTCACAGCGGACGAAGTGCATCGCATTATAACTAAACGTATACCTCACAAGCCTACCAGAGATATTTATAACATCTCCATGGAACTGATTAACATAATAGCTGTACCACTATCACCAATCCTAGCTGAAATTTTTAATCAGTGTTCGCTACGTGGCACCTTTCCTATCTGCCTGAAAAAAACCAAAATCTCTCCCATCTTTAAAGGCAAAGGAAACATAGAAAACATCGATGACTACCGGCCTGTTGCAGTAATTCCATCAGTGTCAAAAATTTATGAGAACGGTCTAAGTGACCGATTGACTGATCATCTGAATGCAACCAACGCTCTCTCTGATCGGCAACACGCATATCGTCAGGGTCATTCAACAACCGGTATGACGCGTGAGGTGCTGCGGCGCGTTGTAGGTGCCAGAGAGGATGGCCTTCATGTAGCCGTGTTGTTTTGTGATCTGTCGAAGGCGTTCGACGTCGCAGATCACAATACTTTAGCCATCAAGATGCACCACTATGGGATCAGCGGGCCAGCCCACGCTCTGTTCACCGATTTGATGCGTAATCGATCACAAACTGTCGTAGCTGATGGAGGTGACACAAGATCTGATCCTCTCGACACTACGATGGGCGTGGCTCAGGGATCTTCGGTCTCGAACATACTGTTCTCCTTGCTTCTGAACGACTTACCGTGTGCGGTTTGTGACTGTGAAATTCTCATGTACGCTGATGACGTCGCCGCGGTTGTAAGCGCACCGTCTATCGAGAAACTTGAAGTGCAATTAAACAACACAGCGCTACAGCTATCCCAATGGTTTCGGGGAAATGGTCTCGTACTCAACTCAAAAAAGACACATTTCATTTATTTCTGGCTTCGTGGTACACCTCCCCGACCTCTATCGGTTCAAGTGAATGGAACTCAAATAGAACAGGTGGAGTCCACAACCTTCCTCGGGTTCAAACTTGACAGAGGCCTGACATGGAAATACCACATTGACGCGCTATGCGGTCGACTTGGCGGCGCGTGCTTTGCGCTAAGGCGTCTGGCGCGTGTGGTGCCGCGGGACGTGGTGCGCGCCTGCTACTTCGCAACCGTACACTCGCTGCTGCAGTACAGCGCCCAGCTGTGGGCGCGCGCCGCCGACTGCGAACGTGCCTTCCGTATGCAGAAACGCGCGATCAGAGCTATTATGCAAATACCACGGACAGAAACAGTGAAACCACATTTCAAGTCCCTGAAAATAATGACACTCCCATCTGTTGTCATCTTTCAGGTGGCGGTGTACACCTACCAAAATATCGGCTCATATAAAATACGTATAAGACCGCGTACGGGTGACAAAATCATTGGCGTGAAACATAGACTTAAAAAGTCAAGTATGCTTACGCATGTTATGGGCCCCACTGTTTACAATTTGTTGCCTAAAAATATTATAGGATCTCCAAATCTACAAATATTTAAATCCAGGTTGAGGCGCTGGCTTGTCGAGCAGGCGTTCTACTCGGTGAACGGTTTTTTTTATGACAAGCGCAATGTAAAGCTTACTATTAAGATTATTATTATGTGTTTTGTACAATTATACATTGTATTATTATTTTAATTAAGATTTAAGTATTTATAAAGTGACATGTAATGAATATTACGAAATAAATGATTATGATTATGATCAAGCAGTTTTGGGAAGTGTAAGACATATCAGAACAGCCGCCGTAATATCAGAACAGCCACCGTTATATCAGAACAGTCATCGTAATCAACAGAGGATCAGCGCTGTATTGTATTTTATAAAAATACAAATAAACGATGCGAGGATGGTCGATTCTGTACATGACGCGACGGACGTAGACTAGGATGGTCGATTCTGTACATGACGCGACGGACGTAGACTAGGATGGTCGATTCTGTACATGACGCGACGGACGTAGACTAGGATGATTTTGATTATGATTTGAAGTCGTATAAAATATAATAGGTAATATAATTACCATAACTTGTAAAAATTTGCTATGAGAGTAATATATTATTACATTTATATTATTATAGGTATATATTTTTATATATTATGTCGTTTCATTTGGGTCGCATATATAAATATTTAGGTGGTGGCCCAGAAGCTCAATTACTTAGTAAATAACAAGTATATAATGAATAGCAAGTAAAGAAATAAAGAATTCAATAATATAGTCCACTATAAATAGGTTCGAAGATGCAAATAAATAAATAAATCTATTAAAATTTCTTAATCTAAATATTTCTACAATTAGATCCTTTGAATAAAACCCAGCTACAAGTCTGAGGATCCACACTGATTGGTCGACGAGTAAAAATCGCCCGCGCCAACCGCGTCACAAAATTTGCGTCTCCCGCACTCACACTAGCCACGCTCGCACTGTGCGTGCCAGTCTCGCGTGCGCCTAACCACCACGCCACGACCACAAAGACCTGCCCATAGTAATGGGCAGCGGTAGCACCCTCAGTCAGGGGCCACAGACCCGATACTGAGACCCTACGCCCCCACCCCGGGAGTGTGAGAGGACTTCAACTTCAAAAAAATCTGTCTGCTACCGCTCGCTGAGGAAGAAAGAAGCAAAAGAAGATCCGAAGACTCGAGACACCAGAGGCCTCACTTCACTCCAAGATATAAGATATAAGATAAGATATATAAGCAAGCAGTCGAATATAACGTAACAATAGCGATAGCCTGGGACTGTGAAGAGCAAGATCACCGAGCTACGAGCTCTCTCTCTCTCTCAACGTATATCGCATCGGTGCGAAGGAACATAACCCAATGTTCCTGTTTCCAGGAACAACCACCATCCCATCCCCGTTTCCACCAATCTATTGGTATAAAGGGGAAGCCGGGGGAACATGCGCAGAGGGCGGGCCTTGTTTCTTCTTTTGCCCTCCGGCACTTCTTGAGTCCCCCTACACCGGATACTATTTTGTGGCCCAAGTCCCAGCCACCTCTCCCCCTTTCAGGGGGCGTGGCCTACTTCTAGCGGTCCTTAATAGGACAGACCTTCACAGTTACGCCTTCGGCGCCGAGTTACCCTTCTGATTGTTAAGAGAGAAATTTGAGGCAGGCATCAGCCCACCTCACACCCACAGCTTGCGTTTGTTGTGCCAGGCACGCGCGAAATCCCGCAGCCGTCCGAAGTTCACCTCCGAGGAGACGAGGTCACCATGACCAACCGGGCCCTGTCCCGGTCCCAGTATGCCCTGCAGCATCTTCCCACGCTCTTCGGCGTACAGAGGACAGTCCCACAGAACGTGGTGACGGTCCTCCTCCGCCAGACCGCACTCGCACAGCGACGTCTCACACAGAGCCATGTCCCGAAGCCGCTTACGGAAACATCCATGCCCCATGAGGATCTGAGAGACGCGATAATCCGGCTCCACCCACCTAGAACTCAGTCGCGCTTGCACACTGGGGAAGAACTCGAAAAGTTCTCTGCCCCGTTCTTCGCTCGCCCATCGGTCCTGCCAGAGAGCAGTGATCTCTGAAATTAGTGTGCGCCTCCTTCCCCCTAATTCAGTCCTGGTTGCGAATTCTCGTGCTTCTTCGAATCTCGCGGCATGGATGACCTCAAGATCGGCCGGCAGAACGCCAGCCAGCACTGGTAGTGCCGGTGTGCTGCTGGACCTATACGCCTTTGTTAACAAAATTAGAGCAGGCCGTTGTGTCCTTAGCAAGGAGGTACGCACCGTGTGAAAAGTCACACGGTGGTACCAGACTGCTGCCGCGTAAGTCACGGTCGCCACATACGTGCCCTTGTAAAGGATCTTTAGCGCGCGGTACCTGACGCCCCAGTTTGACGCTGAGACGCGGCTCATCTTGCCGAAACAGTTTGCCGCGCGCTCACCGATCGATAACGCGTGTGGCGCAAAGGACAGCCCTGCGTCGAGAACCACCCCCAGTACCGTCGCCTGAGTCACGTTCTTAATAGAGTCGCCATCCGTCTTTATAGTCGGCGGGCGCTGAAGCTTCCCCCGGACTGTCATAGTTTACGACTTAGCCGGAGAGAATGAAAGTCGGTTTCGAACGCCCCACTCGGCTACACTAGCCAGCACAGCAGCGGCTGTACGTTCAATGGCTGCCCTGGACTGAGACTCTATCAAGACAGTGATGTCGTCTGCATAGGCTGTGAGCGCCGTGTCCTGTGGTAGTGGCAATCGCAGCAAGTCGTCCATCATGACGTTCCACACAGATCCCTGAGGACAACCCATAGTGGACACCTTCCATTCCACCAGGGGACCCACGAACATGCCCACGCGGCGATTCGTGAAATAGTCCACCAACATCTTATAGATATTAGGCGGACAACCTCCGCGCTTGGCCTTGAGCAAGATCATGGGCCACCAGGCGTTATCAAAGGCGCCTGAGATGTCCAGGAAAATGAGCTGGACATATTTCGCCGCGGATTTTTTTTTTTTTTTTTTATTTATTTATTATATTATACACAAATTTCAGTAAACAATATTCGCCAAACTGCTAAACAGTTTGTTGGCGATACGCTCTTACAAATTTTTGTTCCTTAAATAAGCATTTTAGGCACTAACTTAAAATCTAATACTTATGGAGCCTTGAGAAAAAAAAAAATAATAATAATAATAGTTTTGTAGAATTGTAGCTATGCGTTTAAAGTTTTAATTATTCAGAAAAGATAACAATGTGCTCTTTAATTTATTCTTTAAGTTACCAATTTTTAACTTATTTTCTTCCAGTAGGAGAGGACAGTTATTACATAACTTGGGAGTTACGTATTCCCTAGTTCTCTCTCCATAATAGTTTTTGGATGATGGCTGTGATAGTTTGCCACTTTTTACTGCTCTAGTGAAATGTCTACTTGGTTTAGGAATTTTAAAGTCTTTAGTGTAATAAATTTGCAGACCTATGAGGTATTTGACTTTATAGTGTACAGGGAGAATCTTACACATTTTAAACAATTTATCATATTCGCCCTTACATTTAGCCTTCGTATTTTTATCTACTAAGTATTTAATTATTCTTAATTGTAATTGCTTAATTTGCTGCGCGCGCGACGCACAAAAGCGTTAAGCACTATTGTCGTCGACCGACCCCGAGTGAATCCGTGCTGGCAATCTGAAATACCCCTAAAAAACGCCATTTAAGTTTAGCTGGCCGATGACAAGGTTGTTCGTACTACCCATAGTAGTTTGTTGTATTTATTTGCCGCTGAATAGCGTGCAAGCATGCGGGACAGTCAGTAGATGCTGTACGATGCGATGTTGCATCGGCACGCTTGAATTTTCTGCAAGTGGCGCATCGCGGGGTCACGTCTGTGCAGCTGGTTTTTGTATGGCCTTCTTTGCCGCAGTTCCCGCACGTCTCAGTGGTGGCCTTACAGTATCTTTGGGGATGCCCGTACTGCTGGCATTTGGTGCAGCAGGTTACATCAGTGTGGTCAGTAACCTCAACGACCTGCCAACCGATGTACACCCGACCCATATTTATGAGAAGGTCACGAAGGGGAGGGCTGCACTGGAGTATGACGACGGAGGCCGACTTGTTCGCCCTCCAACGTTTAAAAGCTATCTTGCATTGCTTCTTCATTCTCTCGACTGGCCAGTCCTTAGCGGCATCTGTTTGCATGATATTCTGCACATGCAGGTCCGCCAGCAGGTCGTCTAGAGACGGGTCCCCGTCCACGGCAGCCAGCGCAATGAGTGGCTGGCGTTGTTTCGGCTCGGTGAATCGGAGAGTAGAGGGTGCTGCCTTTTTGAGCCGTTCTGCTGCTTCGTCGCTCGTAGTCTGGACAACCACTCCAGCGTTCGCAACCTTGCGCATCTTGCTCACCTGCACGTTAATTCTGGCAGGCTGTATGGCTTCTTTTAGGATGCGCTTCGTGTCATCCGCGGTCTTTATGTTTTCAGCCTCCTCCGCTGTGGGGTAGAAGGCTAAAGATGGGCCATTATTAGCCGGGATTGCAGTTGGCGGGTCGTTTTTGTTTAGTTTTAGTACCAACGAGTAATTCAGCGTGGCCGGTACTGCAGCTGCGGCAAAGAAACTGGTTGCTGCGGGAGTCGTCTGCAGGTTCCTCATTTCCGCACGTAAAGTGCGGATTTCAAGCTCTTTGAGCCTCGAGTGCTGGATGGCAACTAGCATTCCGGTCACGTGGCTGCCCATGTTGGAGACCTGCGTCTTATTGAGCCGTGAGCCATGCTCTTGCATGTCTGCCATTAGTGCCTTACAGAAGCCTGCGGCGCGCTCAAATAGCTCGTCGTGGCTCATTTGGTGAGGGCTGTCCTCTCGCTCCGGGATGTCACGGTCAACGAAGGCGGCAGCAACAGCTGATACGCTCACATTAATTGTCTCGTCAGTTATATTAGGTGGCTGCCCTCGCTGTTTCTCGCCGTCCGTCGAAGGCGAGAGCGTGTCGTAGGGCCGCTTCTCAGCAGTATTTGCTGGCGGCAGCTGCTCCGACGGGATACCAGCGGCGAACAGGCCGGCGGGGGCCGTGTTGGAACCACCAGGCGGCGTACGCTGCATGGCAGAACGTGGCGTGAAGGCCGCTGGCAAAGAGGGATTCCTACCGTCTGACATGGGAAAATCCCCTTTCAGGCGCCACAGGGTTACACAATACGATCTATTTTCCCCTTTTCACGAAAGAGAAGGGGTGTAAAGATTGTAACACACAGTCTGGTGGGTATAAAATACACAGTAATAGACAGAAAACAGTCAACAGTATATGAGGGTCTATGGAACCAAAACTGATATATTGAGCCGATACACAGAAAGTATTACGGCAGAGTCACACAGTCACACACACACACACACACAAGAGTACAAGAAAGTAAGAGAGCGTCCATGCGCGGGCAAGTGCTTATAAAATAAGAGTGTCAAAGAATCTCAATGGGCAAGCGTCCTGTCGCAATGTCCTGTTCCATCAATCTGTAGTGAAAAACAATACAGATCTAAGGAACAAAAACTGATATATTGAGCCTCTGCTAAAACACGGTAAAAACAAGATCCCATCAAAAACATAAAATGTACAAAAATGGCAAGTCTCGCAACGCAATCCTTCCACCGTAAAAAGTTGTGAGATCTTATGTAAAGCCAAGTCTGCTATTTTAGTTTTTATGGAAGCACCTTTTCTTTTAAGTTAGTATGGGAGCACCTATTTAACAAATTTATCATTAATTGTTTCCTATTTAGTTACCTACCAACATTAAGTGACTGTATTAATATTAGTCATCTTTATTTCCTAATAAAATATAGTGACTTCGCAATCGCACAGCAACATATACAACATATCAGCTACCTAATACCAATTTAGTAGCGATTTAAGAAGATATTTCTACGCATCAGTGCTTTATTTGTGCTCTGCGATTGCAAAGTCACCATATTTTATTAGGTAAATAAAGATGACTAATATTAATACAGTCACTTAATGTTGGTAGGTAACTAAATAGGAAACAATTAATGATAAATTTGTTAAATAGGTGCTCCCATACTAACTTAAAAGAAAAGGTGCTTCCATAAAAACTAAAATAGCAGACTTGGCTTGACATAAGATCTCACAACTTTTTACGGTGGAAGGATTGCGTTGCGAGACTTGCCATTTTTGTACATTTTATGTTTTTGATGGGATCTCATTTCTTTTTGTAGGTAGTCCTCCTTTTTTTCTTCTCGGGTAATATTTCTTGCACGTCAGCTGCGGATTTTCTTAAAACCCACTCCCTTTAACTGATCATTAGGACATACTCCTGAGAAACTAGTATCGGGAAGGAGCATTTCATAATGACCACCTAAGAAACTACCAGAGAATCGTAAACGTTTCACTGGCATCTCAGGATCGCCACCGAATGATCCTCTCAAACGGCCATTTTCGTAAACCTCTAACGTAAATGGATACAAAGCGGTGGCTGCCATAAGTTCGGATACGGAACCGTAGGTGGTAGTTTTCATCATTGCTGTCGAGTACATGTGTCTCCACGCTCGTCACACGTATAAAGTTGCATTTCATCCCAATGCGCTACCACATACTCGACTACCGCACACCTAATGTCATATGACGCCTCAATGTTCCTATACATAGAGAATGACAAAGAATGGAACAAACATGTTCCATCTCCAGGTATAGGGACAACTAGGTGTGGACAAGGATTTTCATTTATGTACAATATTTCAGGTTCCATTGCAATATTAATTTTTACTGTAAGTTATTATTACTATTATCCACAAATAGATGCAACAGGCAGGTTAAAATTTCTTTTGACCATGAAGTGAAAGGCAGGCTTGTCAGTCTAAACCACAGAGTACATTATTATGTCTAAACCTCTCAGAATAATGAGCTAAACCTGGTCTTTTTTGAATGACACACGAGTACATAGATATTTCAATATACCTACATCATAGAGGATGCATATACAAATAAAACAACATTAGCCGCTTTATTTTTCCTTTAATATATTTAAAGTTTTACTTGATAAATAACCTTTTACCTTGATTTTTAGGGTTCCGTATCATTAGGTTCCGTGACCCTATTACTAATCCTCCGCTGTCTATCCATCTATCACATGGGTCTACAGCTGCAGCCGTTATAGGTAGCGCGTAAATATTTTCACATAATATATGTTACATTGTCCTCTATCACGGCAAATAATAATATGGCCCCTATCACAGCATAAAAAGTTCAATAAATGGAAATCCAAGGGGGGTCCAATTATTCGATGTTATTTGTTTCAGCTCTATCTTTATAAAACAATAATTTTGGGCATATAAATATTAGAGTTCCGTATTCAAAAGGTGCTGATTTGTTTGTCAGGCGCTACCATTTTAGCGCCTTGTTTCTTGTCACCTTGATGTTGCTATGTCATCTTTATTGTTGGTATTTACCATAATGATTTGGGGTTTAGTACCCATATTGTGTGATGGTAGTACGGAATCCTTCGTGAGCGAGTCTGAATTGCACTTAGCCGGTTTAATAGCGACTTAATTACGAAATGTTGATAATTATCTTCTTAAATAGACTAAATGTGTTTTAGGGTTCCTTACCCAAAGCACAAATTATTATAACAAAGGCTCTATCGTTAGAACGGTTATACATACAAATTGAAAATTTAGGCAGACTACTTTCAAGTAAAATAAGAAATAATAAAAATTAGGGTTCCTTCCTAAAAAGGTACCGAATTGTTTGTCAGGCGCTACAGTTTTATCGCATTGTTTTTTGTCGCCTTGATGGTGCTATGGCATCTATGTTGTTGCAATTTACTTTTAGGGTTCCATACCCGTATTGTGTAGGGGTACGGAACCCTTTATGCGCGAGTCGGATTCGCAAACCACCGTTTTTTTAGTGACTTAATTACGAAATGTTGATATTTTCTTCTTAAATAGACTAATATTGTGAATGTGTGGAACATTATAAACCACCCTTTTTAGGGTGCCTTACCCAAGGAACAGATTATTATAACAAAGGCTCTATCTTTAGAACGGTAATACAACATACAAGTAAAAGTTTAAACTTTGGGCAGTCTGTAGTAAATACTAATAATGAAAATTTGGGTTCCGTACTAAAAAGGTACCGAATTGTTTGTCAGGCGCTACCGTTTTATAGCTTTGTTTTTTGTCGCCTTAATGTTGCTATGGCATCTTTATTGTTGTTATTTACTTTTATTTACCCGTATTGTGTAGGGGTACGGAACTCTTTATGCACGAGTCAGATTCGCACTTTACCGGTTTTATTTTTTAGTTTTCGCACTTTAACTTTAACGTAGAATTTTTCGTTTTAGGCGTCTTTAATGCAAAGCAGCATACCACCAACGTCATCTAGTGTCATACAAATTTATAGATGCAGCTGGAAACATACATTTTGTATAGACTTTGTATGGAAATATTAAATTACCAACCGCAAATAACATTTTTATATTTTTTTGTTGCAATGTACACTTAACACTAACCGCATGCAAAATTTCAAGTTTGTAGGCCTGCTAGAACACCTTTAGACTTTTGATGATGTGTCAGTCAGTCAGTGACAAAATAAGGGAACTTTGACTTGAGATATTTCGTAATCGAATATAGGTACAAAGTTGTAATTTGGGTTCAGATATAGGATCAGTAAGTACTCTTGATTCCTGAAATTTCAGACTTCTAGCTTCACCCACAACGAAGATACAGGGGGGTTGAAAGTGCCGTGAGTTGCTTCGAGAAAAGGATGGTACGGCCGTTCCGCGTTTTTTCTGCGAGACTTTGCGGGGGCACTGCCGTGCCCCCAGATAAATAGCGTTCAATCGCAAGTACTTAAGCCTAATACTTATCCTAAGAGTCCTGTCTCACTCGGGGTCCACTTTTGGTCCACTTCCGGTCCACTTCCGGTCCACTTTCGGTTGCACTTTCGGTTGCACTTGCACATGCACTTGCACATGCACATGCACATGCACATGCACTTCCAGCTGCGCCTCCGGTGTTGCAACCACGACGAACTCAAGAGTGCGAGGGAGATGGAGATGCACAATCCAAGATGGCCGTGGAGTCTTACGGCGACGGCCCCAAGATAGTACGGGACAGACTGCTTTTCGATTTTAATTTTACCAACGAATAAAATTAAATGTCCGAAAACTTTGGCGTGCGGAGTAACACGCGCAAAACACGACCGATCGACTCTGAAGTCCGCGCCGAAGGCGCGAAGGAACAGTCGAGTGATCGGTGTGGCGGGGGCTATAGTTTCTACTACTTCTTGTTTCTTGACTATGTATGCCCCCCCTATCTCGCCTACTTCCCCTTGTACAACACACATAGCTGCCGGACTGTGCTGGAGCCCCACGTGAAAGGAGCGCGAGCAAAGCTGCGACCACTCCTATCGTCAAGCCTCCCTCTGCGCGTAAAACCCGGGATCTACAAGACCTACATTAGATCCCGACTCACGTACGCTGCGCTGGTGCGGTATACCCTTGTTTCAGAGACAAACAAAAAAAGGCTCAGGAGAACATAGCCCTTTGCACCATCATCGGCGCGCCTCGCTACGTGAGGAACGATGCAATCACTAGCAACTTGGAGATTGAGCGCCAGAACGACTTCGTCAAACGGCTGGCGGTGGGGATGTTCACGCACGTGAAGCATGCACCGTTCTCGCGCCTTCGAGAACTGGCGCCGCATCATACACAACCCCCCAACCACCACCGCCTCCCACAGGACCTCGTAGCCGAACCACCGGACGAGACTTCAGTGCCACCTACACCGTCAGTGACCTCAGACCGAAAACCGCGCCTGCGACACTGGCGCCGCACGTCCCGGTGAAACTCGCGCCATGGACACGCGCATCCGCGACACTCGCACCCGTGACTGGCCAGTATATAAGGCGGGGTAGTATAATAACTGAAAATTGTAAAACTAAGTATATTAAATATTATTAAAATTTTTAAATTCTCAAATTTTGCATCAATGTCTGCACATTGATAATATTCCAAAAAAATAGCGATGTAGATACAAGAAGAAACGGAATTTCTGTCGGTATTTCATACATCACGCAAAAACTATTAAACAGGTTTGGATGCGGCTACCACTGTATGATCCTTGGCAGTGAGACATGGATTATTAAGAAAGAAGGAAGAGAGATTACTGTTCGATAACTTATGATCCAAATTAAAAACTGGTATGTTTTATTGTGTGATTCCCGAGGGATTAACAGTATGACCGCATTATCTTCTTCCACGCGGACAAAGTCGCTGGCAATATGTAGCTAGTCTACGAATAAATGACCGAACCAGCTTATCCACTTCCCCACTATTAAATAATTTTTGAACGGGTTTAATGTTGAAGAGGATTCGTTGTAAAGGAAACAACTGTCTGCGACAAGAGTTGATTTATTACGAACTAATAATTATTACACAAGTAAATATGAGCATGAGGTACATACATATACAGGGTGGAAAATATTTAAGGGCCCTGGAGGGGAACTACCTTAAATCCTTTACTTAGCTCATTTTACGGAAAGGAAACATTCCTTTATTTTTTTAAAGAAACAAAACTGCATTCAAAGATATTCTGAAATTTGCTTGGCTCACCCGGGAATCAAACTATTTAAAAATAAAAAAATAAACCCTCGGAATTTTATTATACGAATCGGTAGGATGATTGTTCAGGATAAAATTTGTCTAATAAACATTTGGTCTTAGACTCATCTGTTGTACGAGATAACCATGAAATTAAATATTTATTACAAGTTCTTTATTAACAATACCTAGTACTGTTCACTTGTAACAAGTAAATCACACGTTATAATTTTCTTAACTCTCTTACATCCAAAGACATCGTATGAAGTATAAGCTTGCTAATGTTGTTTAAAAAAACACTTGTACTTATCCACACATATAAAACAGTGTTTTATAAATTCCACCAAGTGCCAACAATCACTAGCATCTACTATCTTGCTAATGTTATTTATCTTAAGTACCTTGTTGAAGACTTCAATAAGAAAATCGTTAAATGGTAATAATAAATCTATGCACAGCACGATTCCTTCTCGCACTAAGCGTACTGAAGAAAAGTTTAAAAAGGGAACGTATTTTTTTTGCAACGCGGAGCAACAAATTTGAAGTTCAAACAATAACTTTTAACATTTTTAAAATCGATAAAAGTATTCGTTCGAATTTTAAATTTTGTTTTCTTTTGCTTTCATTCCATGCTGTCATTGTGTAATAATGGCGTATCATTATTACTTTACAAGTGAACAGTACTAGGTATTGTTAATAAATAACTTGTAGTAAATATAAAATTTCATGGGTATCTCGTACAACAGATGAGTGTAAGACTAAATGTTAATTAGACAAATTTTATCCTGAACAATAATCCTACCGATTCATATAATAAAATACCGAGGGTTTATTTTTTTAATTTTTAGTTGGTTTAGTTCCCGGTGAGACAAGCAAATTTTAGAAGATCTTTGAATGCAGTTTTGTTTCTTTTCAAAAATAAAGGAATGTTTACTTTCAGTAAAATGAGCTAACTAAAGGATTTAAGGTATTTCCCCTCCAGGGCCCTTAAATTTTTTCCACCCTGTATATCACCTCCGGGGGTGAAAAATAATTTTAAAAAAACCGGCCAAGTGCGAGTCAGACTTGCGTACCTAGGGTTTCGTATTGTGGATGATAAATTAAATTTTGTCATTTTTTTTTCGTGAATTTCTCAACCACTTTATTTTTCCCGTAATTTTTACGTAAACACATATTACCATGATTTTTTTCATATTTTTGGTCTACCAGTTTTGGAGATAAGGGTTTTTTTTAAAGATTTCTCGAAACCAGTGCCCGTGAGTATAGTAAAAGTATATATTTTTAAAATCAACTTTTTAATACCTACAATTTGATATCCATATTGTATTTTTATAAAATATATTTTTCATTTATTTTACTTCTTTTGTTATATTTCTCATAAGCGTTGAATTTTTTTTAATTGCTATAGTTTTCCTGTAACTGGCCAGTTATGATCTATAATATACATATTTTTCATATTTTTCGGTTTACCAGTTTCAGAGATAAGGGGGGGGGACATACATATTTTTGGGGTTTTTTTTAAAGATTTCTCGCAACCAGTGTCAGTAAATATATTAAAAGTATGTATTTTTACAATTAACTTTTTAATGCCTCAATTTGATACCCATATTGTATTTTTATAAAATATATATATTTTTTATTTTGCTTCTTTTCTTATATTTCTCATTAGTTCCTATTTTTTTATTCGCTATAGTTTTCCTGTAATTGGCTAGTTATGATCTATTATTAACATTTTTTTCATATTTTTCGGTCTACCAGTTTCGGAGATAAGGGGGGTGACATACATATTTTTGGGGTTTTTTAAAGATTTTTTGAAACCAGTGTGAGCAAATATAAAAAAACGTATATATTTGTTCAATCAGCTTTTTAATACCTACAATTTAATACCCATATTGTGTTTTTATAAAATATTTTTTTTATTTATTTTACTTCTTTTACTATATTTCTCATTAGTGCTGAATTTGTTTTTAATGGCTATAGTTTTTCTGTAATTGGCCAATTATGATCTAAAATTGACATTTTTTTCATATTTTTCGGTCTACCAGTTTCGGAGATAAGGGATACATATTTTTGGGGTTTTTTAAAGATTTCTCGAAACTAGTGTCAGTATTTGATTTATTGAAACTAACTTAATTTTCAAAAGGTTTTGTTCGATTTTTGTGAACAATTTATGCCTTGTTTTTCTTTAATATTTTCACATTAACTCCCAATCTTTTAATTGTGTGTTTATTTTTTTGTATAGATGCTCGGATTGCTTACCATAATGTCTGCTGGCAAAAGTAGATTTTACAGAAACAATTGGGACTACAATCATATGTATATCTAGGCTCCTTCCAAAAACGATTGAATCATCTAAATAGACAAAAAAAATATCATAGGTCAATTCGGACATAACTACTGACATCATACGGCTAAAAGAACTCGACTAAAAGACTCGTTTTCAGTCCCAACGGCAATCTTTTCATGTGATATTGACCTGTGCTAGTAGTAAACGAGGTGAGTATGTAGCTATCTTTTTCTGAAGCTACTCGGTAATATCCTTGGTATAGATCTAAATGAGTTTAGTAGAAAGAACCACTAAGTGAATCCAATATCTTTGTAATATTTGGAAGGGGAAATTTATCATCCAAAATTTTTTGATTTAATTTTATATAATCCACAACTAAACGCCATTTTTTTCTGTTTACTTTCTTCTGTAGTCTTCTTTGGTTCTAATTATAGTGGACTTGACCACTCACTTTGTGATTCCTCTTTGCTACCATCTTCTATAATTTTATTAATTTGCCTATCTAATTCTGATTTCAAAGAGTAGTTATGGCAATTGTTTAGTATAGACAGGACTAGCATCAGGTTGCATTGTAATTTTTTGTTCGTATTTGCTTGTAGCTGTAAGTTCATCTCCTGGTAAAAAAAAATGTTCTTCTGTATTAAGGTGATTTAATTTTCAATGAGATTTAAACATTTTTGCTCTGCCTTCAGAAGATGAGAAATTGCAAAATTCACACACATCATAATTATTTAATACTTCCAACTCTGGTTGAACGTTGGTAACATGATATCCTGTTTACTTACATTCATAATTTTTGTTGGGTTTCTGTTGTTTTTTGGACAAACGACACTTCTAGTCATAAACACATCGTTCATTAATTGTTTAGGATATATGACAATGTCATTGTCATTATAATTTGTTTCCAAAAATATAAAATGAATTGATATAAATTACCTCTAGAATAATCTACCTTATCTTAAAGTGTGAACAAACATTCCATTCCATTTTTATCGCAAAGTGGCAACACATTTCTTTCTAAGTCGATGTTACATGAAGTAACAAAGAAAATCTAAACCTAGAATTCCATCTGCCTTTAACGGAACGTTATCAAATATATGATCCACACATCCAAATAACACATGTAAGTGATTGAATCTGACCCCCGATGCCGTTTACGATTGTATCGTCGCTTTGTATCGGAATGTTACTAGGTAAAGAGTCCTTTGGAAAATGAAGCGCCAGTATCGATTAAAGAGAAATATTTCTTGATATAAATTTTGCTCGAATAATCAATAACAAAATACTATGTTTAAACTTGAAAAAACTGATTTGGATCCGTATTCGTATATATCTGACCTGATGTAGAAATTGTATTCAAAAATTTACCCGATTTTTGTGCCCAAAACAACGGTCTACGTCCTCCACCATTCGCTCCTTGATTAAAGACTCGATTTCCATTCATTGATATGGGTGAAAAAAAAAACACAAAAGAAACGATCTCGAAAGTTATTTTGGTTAAAATTATGACGATCTCTAAAACTCATCTAACCTCGATTTTGTAGTGAGTTCCTTCGTTGCCAGTAGTTGTGGTTACCCTGGTTAGTGACTTGCGGACCGAATTTATTTTGATATAGTACATTACCTCTTCCTCGTCGAGAAAAATACATAACACCAGCATTAGTCGATGTTGCTGACGAACACTCTTCGTACTTAGCTGCCTATACGGCATCCTTCAGGCTATCGTAGTTCTAAGCCAAGCGTTATGAAGTCCATCTGATAGTTCTTTAAATGGCAATTTTTTCATTAAAAGGTTTAATAACCTCAATTTGCTTGCGATATTGTGAGAGCGGAAAATAACTTGTCAATGCCTGTTTCAAATCGATCGATAGTTCGCCAACCCCGCGTAATAGTTTGCAAACGCGATTTCAGGGCCGTAAACGATTTTTTGTCAAAAGTGTTTTCCGTGAATCGGTCACAAGATCGATCACAGAGTTTGAGAGTTTGAGACATTCGTAATTTGGCATTTTCGGATAATCGACTTTTCAAAGCGAATTTAACGAGTAATGGATGCGCAATGGCTTTGATCATTTCAGAATACATTTCGACCCCATCAATTAACCGTTTAGTAGTCTCTTCCCTACCGTCCATCACTGGTATCGAATTACACGCATACAAATACAGCACTTAATGTTCTCATAATGTTGTTATACAGTTTAAGATTTTTCCGTTTATGCTAGGTGCATAACGATTCTACGAATGATTAAATTATACCGCACTGAAATTCCCGCGCACTTTTCTCACAACTTTAGTTCATGCTTCTTGATTTCAGATTATCGATCCTGATATTTCCTCACCATCACGCCATCCAATATATCTCCGAAAGAAAACCAATCTGTTTATTTCCTGCCTCATCTATTATCTTTGGCAGCGCCTATATAATAAAAATAAACCAATCAGTGCTCCGACACCAATGCACAGGCACACCATAATTATAATTAGCAGCATATTATTATTTCCGACGGCACTCTGTAGCATTTCAACGTTGGCTCTATTTGATCCTGCAGCATTTTAGTTTATAAACACCTTTTCCTTTTCAATTTTGATGTTGCACGTTTCAAACAGAGTTATTTTCAGTAATACGCGATAACAGAACACACAAACAAAACGTTTAAATCATGTCTACTCATTGTCTTTCACTGGCCGGTGCAAGCTTACTTCAATTACAAATATCAATTACAATAAGGAAACGCGGCTGGCCGACGCCGGTTACCAGACACTCGCGCGTCCTTACATGGCAGCAGTTGTTTCCTTTACAACGAATCCTGTCTGCCGACAAGAGTTGGTGTATTACTAACTAATCATTATTACGCAAGTACATATGAGTATGAGGTACATGCATACATTTCAATGTTACATGACTCCACGATAGATGATTTTAATTTTTTCTCAATTTGATGACATTGGACTTGTTAACTTTTAAACATAGCCTAGTTTTGTTATTGCACTACAGTATTTCATTATCCATATAATAAGCTGAAATTTAGTATTTAATTTTTATTTTACTCTGATCTGACTTTCGAATTTAATTTAATTTTGAATTTCAATTCGGACGGTCTTCGCGTACCTTAAACTTAGTTAGTTAAAACTATGACAAATAAATTTCTATGTTTGAAAACTTGGCGATTTATCCATCGCAAGGAGGAATAAATTAACAGCGTCCTCTTTAAAGGAGCCAAGTGGCTCAAAAAAAAGTGGGTATAAAAGTGGGTATCTATAAATATCATTGCAGTATGGGAAAGCACATCGGTAAATCCACGAGTTGTGCTAAGACCTGGATAGCTCAGTGGTTAGAGCAATCGCCCGGTAAGCTAGAGGTCCCGGGTTCGAATCTCGGTTCAGATCTCCTCACATCCAGATTTACTTTTTTTCTGCGTTTCTATACTGCAATGATATAATGTTAAGTTAGCTAAATTTTTGGACGTTCCACCTAATCATTGTAACAAATATTATACAATGCTGCAAATTGTTTATATTAAGTAGAAGGTATGATTTCATCTTAGAAAATATTTTCATTCTATGTAAAACTATTTTAATGTAATTGCCATAAGTTTTGACAGGTGCATGTAAAAGCCTTAAAAAGCAAAGTAATATTATGTTTATGTGCTTACTGACTATGTTGTAAGTTTTCATACCATTGTATTTTACCTGTTAAATAAAGAACCTTGAAAAACAAACAATAAAACAAACAAACCTTAGCCTTAGTTAGCTATCATTTTTGTTTGTTTGTTTACCTTTTCCAATTAGCACGACGATGTCAAATAGATTAAACTAGTTGCAATAATTAAATAAATAAAATAGTGAAACTCGTAAAAGAAGACTTTTATTAACATTAGAATGAAGTTAGTTACATCAAGGTGTCACAGCTAACCGTATAAATTAATTTATTTTTTGTTGTCAGGCTGACAACACAGGAGCAGAAGCAAAAAAAGATACGTATTTGGTAAGTAAAGAATAGAACATAATTAATGAGGACACGTGTCTTCAAATAAAACCACATAATCCACTAAAAACTTTTCCATAAAACATACCTGCGGAAATCAAAATACAATTTGTACTTGCCCATACAAAATACACAGTTGGTTTTCAAAATTACTAAGTATAGAAACGTCATATCATCATCTTATACCTAGGTCTTACTCTAAGACCTAGCTAAGCGTATCAATGAAACAAACATAAAAAATATCTTTATTCTGCAAGATATTAATGCTATCTTGTAACTATTTACTCTATTGTATTTACTGAGTTATTTACTAAGTTATTTTAATGCTTATTCATTTATTCAGAGTCAGATAGGTGTTCTACCTACTTATTTATTCCTATACTATATTGCAGCTATCCGAGTAAATAAACACACGGAACGAATTTATTTATTTTCCTAAACTTAATTATATGCTGTTTACATACTTACTTATTTACATGAAAAGTCGGAAATATTTCCCGAAAAACGCGAAAATCTTCAAAAACACGTCTGCTTGGTAATGCCGCGCGACCCCATCAAAAAATCGCGTAGTATGTGGGGAAGACGACCGCCATGCTGTCAGGCGCCACCCACACCAGCAGACTCCAGCAGCTCCAGCTCCGAGGTACGAACATCGAGTGGGCCGACTCGGTTAAGTACCTGGGATGCCACATAGATCGCCGGCTACGCATGGGGCCTCAGGTTGATCACGCCGTCCGCCAAACCAAGGCGGCAAGGGCGCTCCTGAGGCCCGTGCTAACATCAAGACTTCCACTTCGGACCAAGATGATGATTTACAAGACGTACCTGCGCTCCCGCCTTACTTATGCGGCGCCTGCGTGGTACGGCTTGGCATCTGCGACCAACCGGCAGAGACTCCAGGCGCAACAAAACATTGCCCTGCGTGCAATCACCGGCGCACATTACCTAACGAGGAACACGACCATCGCAACGGATCTGGGGGTTGAGAGCGTTGAAGAGTTCGTGCGCCGTTTGGCCCGTGTCATCTATGACCGGGCCGACAACGGCCCGCACGAGCATCTCCGTGTACTCGCCCCCACGTACGACAGATCCCCCACCGGACGACCCTACCCTCGAGAGCTGCTGCGTGAGTCATCCGCGAGCAGCTCAGAAGAAGATGTCGGAGATTGAAGACGGACTGGGCTGCCGGTGACGTTACCACCGGCAGTCATGAAAAGGGAGTGGAACTGCCGGTCGTACGGCCGGCGGCCCGTCACGACGCGATCTCCGACATGCCGCCAACCACCATATTGGCGGCCCCCCCCGGACCCGCGGGTTGAAGCCCGCGGAGTTGAAGCCCGGGCAAGGATGTATTCATCAAGGCCCGTACCTTCGACCGCCCTTCGGGCGGCCGAAGACGACCCACGTATATCCCGTTTTGTCGCTAGGTGCGCGCGAGTCTCGTCGTGCACAGATGCGTGAGTAATTTTTCAAGAATTCAGCAAATTTAACATTATTATTGTAGGACTTTATGTCGTATTATTCGTATAAATGATTCCTGCTTTTGTAAATACCTGGTGTCGCCCAGTCACTGAAGGTAATTTTACTTTTGTTAGAACGCTTTTGTAAATACTGGTGTCGCCCAGTCACTGAAGGTAATTTTACTTTTGTTAGAACGCTTTTGCATCTTAAATGTATTTTCAAACTCTTTGGAGACTATTTTAAAAAGGTGTGTAAAGAGAGCGTTTATATCGTCTTGGACAATATTTAAATGTGCTAATTTTACCTTTAGGTTTGTTTTGAAACAGTCTACTTTGTGAGTTGTTATAGGCCTGCAAAAGGATTTTTCGGGTAATTTTTTACGCTTTATTTAATGGTTATAGTTTGGCCACTGTGATCGGACTGCAAGCGGTTGATTACTTTATTGTCTGAATATTCACAATCACAGAATATATTGTCGAGGCATGACGCAGTACCCCGAGTAATTCGAGTAGGTTCTAAGAACACATTAGACAAATTACATTATTTGAATAAATGTATTGATTTTGAGCGCATAATCGATTTTTCTAGTAAATCTACGTTAAAATCTCCACAAACAATAACTTTTTTCTTGGTATCAAATAATAATTTTTAAACTTCTTCCATTGCTTTTTCAAAAATGTTGTAATCTCGTCCTGAGGGTCGGTAAACAAAGAGAATACTCTTCACGTGCTAGTGCGAAAACGAGCGAAACGCTACAAGCGCTAGTGGGTTTAGCAATAAATAAGCGCTTTTCTTTATTAAAAGTAATTTTTTTTTCTGAATCTGGATAAAATTTTCCATCTAGAAATTGGGAAAAACAAAAAACTTCTTCAATCAATTGACACTTAAAAATCGTAAAAGTTGCCAATGTTCAGATAAACTTTTTATTTTTTTCAAGAAACACGAAGTTTTTAATAGGCTAGTACTTACATTTGGCTGTTTTGGTCCATGATTATCCCGTAAAATAAATATTTATGAACAATACTGCACTGCACTGCACAAGACTGGAAGGTCAACTCAGTGGCTCGAAAACTGATTTATCATTTACGTAATTGAATAGAAATAAGCGGTTATATAGTCGGCCTGTTCCTTCCCATCATGTCAATATAAGTTTGAAAGAGAAAGAATGCTTCGGAACGTGTCATTTGACCACTTTAAAACCGCATGTCGATTTACTGCGTCATCGACGGGACCCGTCCACTAGCGCTTGTAGCACTATTAGTCAGAGACGGGACCCGTCTACTAGCACGTCAAGGGATATATGTACTCATTTCTAAGCAAGCTAATTGTAGTTGATGCTCTACAGAAAGTTTTACAATGTCTTTTCTTTCCTTTCCTTTTTATTATGTTTTACAAGAATCATGGAGCCACCTTTTTGGTAGCTAAGAACACTAAAATTATTAACATTAAACTGCATTATTATGTTCATGTAGATGGTGTTCAGTTACAAACAAAATATCTGTTTTTGATTCCTCTAAAAACAATTCGATTGAAAGTATTTTGCCGAGAAAGCCGCCTTGTATGTTTTGATGTACCAACTTTAATACAGGCGGCTCTCCCATTGTCTTTAATTCTAAAAAGATTTTTTAATAATTTTGTTAGTATTTGTACTGTGTCATAGGGACAAAATTATGAAATTAATTAACATTACAAATACCATCAATTATAACATATAAGTATGTTACAATTTAACACATATATGTTCATATCTACTTGTACTGGCGTTTGCTTGGGGGTTGCAGGAACCTGTTCTTGTTAGATTGAGAGTGTGTAAACTGCCAATAAAATGCCATGCAGTTTGGCAATATAGTGATTAAGTTTACTTTGTATTATTTATTTCAATTGAATATGAAAGTGTCTTTGGTGAGGCCGAAGGCCGAGCCGCGTTTCCGAACAAAGTAATTTTTTGATACCTTTTTTATCCCCGAGTATACTATGTTTGGCGAAGCTTAAGGCTGAGTCGCGTTTAGAAACGACACTATTTTTGTTGCCAAAATTAATCCTCTGCTAAGGTGTCTTTGGCGAGGCCAAAGGTCTTTTCATTATCTGAATTAATCTTCTTCTAAAGTGTCTCTGGCGAGGTGGAAGGCTGAGCTGCGTTTTTGAACGAAGTACATTTTTGATAACTAATTTGATTCACTAGTATAGTATGTTTGGCGAGACCGAAGGCCAAACCACGTTTCGGATCGACACTGTTTTTGTTCTTTGAATTAATACTTTACAGGTGTGTCTTTGGAGGTATTTTCCGACCATCACTTTTTCTTCTTATCTTGATCCTCTGTAAAGTGTTTTTGGCGAGGGCGAAGGCCGAGCCGCTTTTCTGAACGAATTTATCTTTTTGTCTCAGAATCGATCCTCTGCTAAAGTGTCTTTAGCGAAACCGAAGGCAAAGTCGCGTTTCCAGACGAAGTAATTTTTTTGATTACTGATTTGATATAAAGTAGCTTATGTCCTGTTTCAGGTCTAGAACTATAGTTTCAGTAATTTCAGCCCAACGTGAACTGTCACGGGACACCTGACGCTAAAACATCAACAACACCAGGTTTTAAAGGGTTCATTGGAAGAAACTAGGTCTCTCCTTTTATCTAGGGATTCCACCTATAACACACAATCAATCAATCAATCATAAGTTTATTTGTCCGAAAGCATGTTACAAAAGTTTTTACGTTAAATGTTACATGTACATGTTAGTTCCAATGCTATCTGCCAGGCCAGCATACAAATATTTTAAAGTAATCAATTATTTACAATGAACGTATCACTTAAAAGTTAACCTACCAAAACAAATAAAATCAAATATTTTACATGTCCAATTTACTTAATTTTATAATGTGAAAAAAAAACAATGTCAATTTATTCCTAATATAATAAAATAAAACAAAATAGCACAATTCAAATACCGATGTCATTGTCTTCTAAAAAATATTTAACGCTGTAATACGATTTCTTTTTTAGGATCTTGAAGACTGTCGCTTTAAATTGTCTTTGTGGTAACTCTTTTATTTTATCTGGTAGTTTATTGTAAAGCGTTATTGCCATACTGTAGATGCTATTGCTATGAAGTTTAGAGTTAGAAGGTGGCATTGTAAGCTGTATCCTATTACGAAGTTTACTTGACACATATTTAGTCTCCTGAAAATACTTGTAGTTAAATTTTACGAAAAGAAGACACTCCAGGATATAGACTGAAGGGAGTGGTAATATTCCCAGGTTTTTGAAATGGGGTCTACAACTGTCCCAGGGTTTAATACCTGTTATAGCCCTTACACATTTCTTTTGCATCTTAAATATGCAATCACTATCTGTAGAATTTCCCCAAAAGATTATTCCGTATCGAAGTAAGGAGTGTACATAACCATAATATGCTATTAATGCTGCGTCTTTAGAAGCAACTCTTGTTAGTTGCCGCAACGGATACAAAAAGGGATTAATTTTATTTTTTAACTGTCCAACATGGAATTTCCAGTTACAGTTTTTGTCTAAATGTAGACCAAGAAATTTAAATGTGTTGACTACCTCAATCTTACAGTCATCAAACACGAAATTCAATGCAGAAGGCTTATTCTGAGGGTGGTGTATCTGCATAATTTTAGTTTTGCTAAAATTAATTAATAGTTCATTGGTCTTTAACCACTTCAATATGTGCTCTAGCGTACCCCTAATTTCATTTTCCAACTGTTTTGCATCATTGCACGAAATTATTGCTGTGCAATCGTCTGCAAATAGTACAACTGGTTTTGGAACATTAACTGGAAGATCGTTAATATAAATTAGAAAAAGTAACGGTCCCAATATGCTACCTTGGGGATATAAACAATGTTTTAAGATTTATACTTTTGCCAAAAAAAATTGTTTTTAAGGCGATGTAAGATGACGATCTTCACGTTTTAGAGGAGGTGAAGCAGGGGAACGGTGCGAGGAGCTCCGCCCGTAGCGGGACGCCCTAGCTCGCTCTCGTCCAGCGCGCGGCCTTATTCTGAAGCCATCCGTATTCTGGTCAACACTACTGCAATAAATGTTTTATGATTTCGTATTCGAATTTCAAAAGATACATTTTATGTATGATTGATATGACTTACAACGCATAAAACATTTTTGTCATATAAAAATATATCGATCAGCTGACCCACTTAGAATGATTAGTACCTTTTTATATTAAGAAACTACATTTTTGTCATATTTTTCGACCCAAGGTAGATATCGACGGTGTAAAGGATAATTGACTAACGAGCATTTTTAACGAAAATTAGTTAAATATACCATCGGAATCAGCAAATTTTTCTGCGTCGAATGGGGCTGGTTTCAGATTAATTTTAACATTTTTTAACCTCTTTAGTCCATCCAAATTACGCAAAATTTTACGACTAAGTTTGTTTAGAAGACAAAAAAACGTCCCTTTTTGATGAAATCTGCAGTTAGCTTTTTGGTTTACCAGTTATTTTGCGATTTATTTTTTAAGATAAATAGACAGTATCGATGTATGAGTTTAATTGATGTTTAAACGTTTAACGAACTATTTTTCTTGTAAATTTTCCTGGTTAGACTTTCTTGCCGGCCGAAAAAAAATTTACTTCTTTTGTTTGGTCAAATAGCGTCACCTAAGTCCAGAGGAAAATAAAACGTTAGCTATTTCAGATAACTAACTTATAACTTAATAAGATAACTTATTTGCAATTTTTTCATATTTATACCTTATTGCCTACCTAAAAATAATTTAATTCTTCAATTTAGGTAGTTTTTGTTATAAGTAATGCAAGATAATTTACAATTATTAAGACTAAAATTTTGTGTCTTTTTATATTTGTTATATTGTTTTTGCTGAGCTGCGCAACGATGCAACATGGTGGCGTCACATGATTATTGTCGTTCGTGCCCACTTAATTGTTATAGTTAATTGATACTGTAATAATTGCATGGTCTTCGCATCTTTATCACTGCCTTTTTAAGCCTGGACCGTACTTAGCACCAAGCGACCATATATACGATCTCTTCCAAGTTCTAAGTTGGATGTTGGATATGGGTAGTGTAAATTATTTAATTATGCACGCTGTAAAACACTGTTTGAATTTCAAGTTATGGAGACGAGTATGTGTGAGTACGGGTAAGCTATTGTTCGTGATCGAGTCGTCTGTGTGTCGGTGATGATTGATTGTGATGTGTAATGCATTTTTGATCTCGCCTACATAGAATGCAGGGCAGTGCCTGCATTCTAAGATGAAGATGAGGTTACTGGTGGTGCATGTGCTATTTGGTTGGGCTTGGTAAACGTTGGTTGTGTGATGTGATGTGTGTTGATGGTGGTGGCGGTGTTGATGATAGAACATGTTTTACATCGAGGCCGTTGGCATGCTGAGGTTCCGGTTGTTGTAGATGTGTTATTGTTGAGTTGTGATGGTATTTTCTTGGAAACTGTGGATTTTGTTTGTAGCAGATTTGAGTGTTTGGATGTATGAAGTTTTTGGTGTCATCGTTTTATGTCAATATTGGTGAGAAGTCTTTTATTAGTTTTTTTTAGTTTGTAGCTGCCGTGAAAGTATGTAGTGATGAAACATAGTTGATTTTGTGTAGTGTTCCTGTTTGGTCTGTTGTTGTTGTGGTATCTGGGTCGGTCATGTATTTGTTTTAATAGAAAATGATTTGGAAAATTGTTTGGATAATTCCTGTTAAGTAGGTCTGTATGTATTTTGGTTTGGTAGTTTTGAACATTTCTTGTTTGTTGCAAATCCGACGGCCTCGAAATGACAATGAATATGGAATCTATTTTTTAATATGCGGTGGATGGCAACTGTCAAAATGAAGGTATTGTAGTTTATTGGTGGGTTTAAAGTGGACAGATGTGGTGATGATATTTTCTAGCCCAAGAGTAAGATCAAAATCCAAAAATGTGATCGTGGTGGTTGATATTTTCATGTGTGAATTTCAGATTGCTATGCTGATTTAGCCGGAGTAAAAAGTCGTTGAGAGGCTCGGTCGTGTGACCAGATCATAAATATGTCGTCTATGAATCTTTTCTAAATCAGTGGTTGTCGAAGCTCTATATATAAAAAGTTTGGAGCCATCCGAGTACCCATTGCAGGTCCTTTTATCTGATGGAAGTTTACGTTCAAATGTGAAATAGTGATTTGTTCGAATGATTTCTGCTAGTGTTAAGATGAAATCTGTCGAGGGTTTATGGGGAGGTGGACGGCTATTAAGCTGATCATGTAATGCTGTGAGTCCGGCGTCATGAGGAATGTTTGTGTAAAGTGAGGTCACATCTATTGTAACTAGATATATTCATATTCATATTCATATTCATTTATTTCATAATATTCATTATATGTCACATTAATAAATACTTCAAATTAACTACAAACTAACAACTTATAATTAATAACAATGTAATTAATTACAATTAAATTAATTAGATGTATCTCTAAAGTTATTCTTGAGAACAAGAAAGTCTTTAAAAGAGTAGAACGCTTGCTCAAGAAGGCACTTCAACCTGGATTTTCAATGTTTGTTGGGATGTATAGTGTTTTCATGATTTCTATAAAATGATTTGTGTCTTTGATGTAAGAGGGGAGAAGTTTAACAAGGGGTTAAAGGTGATGATCTACAAATGCTGATATATGCTGGGTTAGTGCATCATAAGAAGTGACTATAGGGTGACCGGGGTGATTCCGCTTATGCATTTTTGGCAACATGTAGAAGTTTGGGGTCCTCGGATGGCTCGGCAACATAAACTCCTTGTCTTTTTCTGACAGACCCTTGGCGTCCCCCCTAGTCTGGATGATGTTTAGGACCAAATCTATGATCTGGTCACATGTGTCACTTGGTGCTGTACTGTAAAATTTTTTGTCGTTTAGCTGTCTTAAACCTTCCTGAATGTAATCAGATTTATCTAGAATTACCGTGGCTGAGCCTTTGTCAGCTGGGAGGCTGCTTTTCATTATTCATCTTCATATGCTTTTCATTTTTTAAGAGACTTGCGTTCCTCGAGTGTTGAGTTTTGTGATTGGTTTTGTAGGCTATTTACCTGCACACATTAAGAAACCATTCAAATTGATTATTTGATACCTGGGCATACCTCAATGCCAGTGGATAGCATGCATGCCACTAGCATGCATACCAATGGCCGACGGTATTTTAACTTGCAAGGAAAAACTATGATCCCTACATAGTTGAAGTATTAACTCATAAAATGTTTTTGGGATATGACTAAATAGCTGACAAATACTTTTGAGGAAATTGAACTGGAAAAAAGAGCTAACTTCGAGTTGTCACAATGAAAAAAAATGCACCTAAGAAAATATTTATAAATTCGATAGCAGACGGAGCTCATATTGCAGAAATTGAAGTTTTGGGAAAAAATAACATTAAATCAACATAAATTGCTCCTAATGTCTGTTCAAAAATATAATGATTTAAATAATTTCTGCAAAAAAACATAATTTCCTTAAAATACCACAGCGAGTACAAGGATATAGCCTTACTCTTACACAAAAAAATATATTTTGATTGAATCTGACAAAGAAGACATACTAAGTAACGTTATAAAATACCTTTGTTATGCCTTGTTTGTTAAGTATAATATAATATAATTTGTAGACTGTAGACTACTATAATAAACATTCATTAATTAAAAGACTTTATTTTAGTTTGATTTGATTTTCTTGCCATGATAGACATAAGTTATTATTATTTTAGGAATTTGATTACAAAGTTCTTAGTTATACCTATTTTGATAATTATTCATTACATTTATCATTGAATTAATCATTAACGTTTACTCGGTGAAATTACAAAAGTTGTTTCAAGTTACTTACGTCGACTAAACAGTTATAAGATGTTCTATTCAATTCTTAAGCCTTACATCCACAGATTTAAATTATACTGTTTAGATGATTAGCTTTCCCTTTATCGGTTACTTAAAACATGTTGAATTGACTAACGAGATATTTTTTAAATTTCTAGGGCCTAACTAGGCATTTATATGAAGAACCGTTCATGTTTTCATTATTATCAAAATATATCTAGATAGTTATTTGATTTAGGATTAATTTAATATTTTTAGATTTAACTTACGTACATAAAAAAAAAAGTTATGATTTTTTTTCATGATAATAAAACTTTAAATGGCTCTACTGTAAAGTTGCGAAAATGCTCGTTAGTCAATTATCCTTTACACCGTCGATATGTATCCGATTCTATAGTTAGGACACTAAATATGTCAATCCTGGAATCTCGAGATTTTTTCAATACAAAAAAACATTCCATATTAGCCAATACTCAGGTAAATGGGTATTTCTCATTTTGACCAAATATTTTGTTATCTGTGAGAATTTCAGAGCTTGTAATACTATGATGGAGGTAACATTATATCAAAAGATAGCGTTTGAGTAGCTCTACTTAGGGCACGTAAAATTATTTTAATTAACAAAATATATCTTATAATAAAAAAAATAAACCCCCAAATATCACCATTCCGTGGATGTTACATCTGTAGTTAGTGAAACAAAACCTAGATTATTCAAATTTTTATGAAATTTCATAACTAAAAACTAGTGTTTTCAATAAATATTAATTGGTAGATAATAATTTTAATATTATACATATACAAATAAAGACACTGGCCTAAGAAAGTTTTACTTATATTATTATTATAGTTACGTAATATTTATCCATCAAACCGTCCATAGCGTGATGGGGCATTTTTCAGAAAAGATGTACAAGTGATGCACCGGAAAATACCGGAACTTTTTGGGATTTCCTTGAACTTTTTTCATTTCAGTTAATCAAAAATATAATCAGAATTTCGTAAAAAACAAAAATTCTGCATATATAAGGGACATACCGTAGTTATCGTAACTTTTCTTTAAAGACGCAAAAGAGTTCGTTCCGGTGCATCACAATGAAAAATAAACAATAAAAAGAAAACCATAAGTAAAAACTTTTATTTGTTTTTATTAATCATTATAAAACTAATAAATCTTTCAAACTCAATACCAAAGAACAATTAAATAATAATATCCAACGCGTCACAAGTATTTATATTTCGAGATCGTCACAGTAGGCACTTTTGTACTTAGAAAACTAACTTTTTTTTACCATTTCTTAAAGAAAAGTAACTTTGAGATCGCATTAAACAAAAAAGTATTTTTTAATTCTAATAATATCTAGTTAAATAATAACAAATAAATAATTATTTGCTTGCAACAACCTCTGTCTGATACTCAGTTTTTACAAGCAATAAATACACTTTGTCATTCTGAGATCACATAATATTGTACCCCTACTTTTATTGTTAGTCAGTTATTTATAGGAACAACAATTCTTTTTTCAAGTAGGTTTTAAAGTTTTTTCTATTTGAACACTTATTCAAAAAAAAAAACTTAAAACAAAACAATTGTTATATAACCATATGCAAAGAACGGGGATAAACTGAACCAGTCTGATCGTATAAACTAAAAACTATTCGAAACATCTATCGCAAGTATAATCAATGACTGGTTGCTTGCAACAACCTCTGCAAATCCAGTTTTTACAATCAGTACACTTTGTCATTATCTGAGATCACAAACAATTTACGTGATTTACACATATGACACGTAAAGTATCTATTTATAATAGTTTTAAGCGATTTTTTCAGGCAAATTTCTTTTTTTAGTAATTTGACCTTTTTCATAGTTATTTTACTACTTGCATAGTTATTTTTTAAATATTATTAATTCGTCAATGTAACCTTAGCTTTATAGTCCTGTTGCATCACGAATTGATTCCGGCTATACACAACGTGACCCACCGGACGTGACGAATTCATATTAACAAACATTTAATAAATAATTATGATGGTTTGTTTGCATTTAACGGCAACTTTTGACGCGTTTTATGATACTTAACAAGATTAGTTATAATTGTTTTACATCAAAATTACAAGAAAAATAATATTTATCTATTTATTTGCCGTGAGTAACCGGATCACAATTTTTGAACCCCCGTGACGCAAACTCTTTAGCTGCCGATCTTGTTTAACACTTACCCATTTGCTACAAAATGGTGGATTCCATAGACAAGATAATGCTGCCAGGAATGAAAAACAGCCACTTTGTGGTAGAATATTTTGGCTGGAAATGTTGAAGAATTACCGTGACGCTAAACCGGAACTCCGGTACCCCCGTTTTCTTGGGACAGCAATAATGTAGAATTATAAGCAATTTTAAGTACATTTACGTTAAAATAAAGCAAAATTCATAGTTTTTAATTCTTAATACGTCTACAAAGCTTAAAAAATAGCCGCCAGTCGGATCAACCCTACTTTAAATGCGACTTGAAAGTTTAAAAATGTAGATGGGACATTAAGATTTTTTACTTTTCGGTAGCTTCTTTTCATTATGTTTTAAGATTAATAATATTAAAGTCACATTTTAAAATAAACTTCTTCACTGAATAAATATGCGGTTATATTTAAACACAATTCGTTTGTTAACAATCCTTTACCAAATAATAAAAAATGTTGATTGCTTGGGACACCCTCATTTTGCTAATGTACAATATTACTAATGTAAAAAAATGTGTTTATTTACGACATCATATTAGAAACCTCCAAAATTATCAGTGTTTCTCTACTATACTATGCATGTATCATACAAATAAACCTTTCTCTTGAATCACTCTATCTATTAAAAAAAAACTGCATCAAAATCCGTTGCGTAGTTTTAAAGATCTAAGAATACATAGGGACAGACAGACAGCTGGAAGTGACTTTGTTTTATACTATAGTAGTGATGATGCATTGGACATAGAACAGGCGATAAAGTGTGAAGGATATGTATGTCGTCGCTCTCGCTGCGGCTGCAAAATCCGCTATGTGATTTTTAATTTTATGCAATTTTAATTCCTATCGTAATGAAAATAGTTATAAAAATTACATAAAATAGCGGATTTTGCAGGCGCAGCGACGATCGATGTGCAATAATACTAGTTTCCTGCGCTTCTAAAATTAGTCGACAACGCAGGTACCCACAGGCAGTTTATACAACTATCGATATTTTGCGTACGAAGACGTGCACGGGAAAAATTGTCACAGGTCCGGCGTTGGCAGGTGCCAGATTGCGACTGGCGAGGAGCGGGCGGCGTGGAATAAGCAACGGACCCGCGGTGGAACGTTGATTTCATAGGTTATTAATTGTTTAAAAAATAAGTGATAACTTTAGTAAAGCACAGCTAAGTGCTCGACCTAGGTAATTTAAAGAGAAATATTACCAGATAAGTTTTGTTAATAAAAGAATGGAATTATGGAAATGACATGATTTGGAAGTATTTATTTACATGCTGCATTCGTGATTTATTTCTATCGAGCAAAGTTTATGTTATCGTGTCACACATAAGTGCAAGACCTAGACAAAGGTTTGAACTATGTCATGTATTTTTTTGGTAATTAATAAATGATATTCTGAGCTTCTACTTGACTTTGAAATGACTGCTTCGCGCGCGTTTTTCGGATAAGCCCGCCTTAACCCTCTTTATATATATTTTTTTTATTGCACGTCATTTTTAGAGATAGTTGTCGTATAAAATTATTTTCTTTGTTAGTTAGGATTTGTAAAAGGCCCTAGAAAATGCTTTACAGGGAAACCGGCCGGGCATAATAAAGTTTTACTATATATGTGGATAAGTACAAGTGTTTTTTTAAACAATGTTTTATAAATTCCACCAAGTGCCAACAATCACTAGCATCTACTATCTCTTTTTTTTTCGTTCGTTCGTTTCCAAGACGCGGTTAAGAGATCAACTTGTTTTTTTTTTTTAAATAGGCAACATAAATATGAAGGGATGTTACCTTAATCCAATATTTTTTTCCCTACGTAATATTTCAGTATTAGCTAAAAACACATCAATTTGTTGTTCCGCTGCGTGATCACTAGTATTACGCGTCCAAGAAAAAGAGGCCAAATAGCCAACATATAATCGCCTCTATGAAAAGCAAATAAGTCTTTTTCATTAGAATTATTGTGCTGAACGGGTATATAATAATAAAAGTTGCATGGGTATATGCCATCCTCTTCAGTACGTACGGCGTAAAGGAATAACACATCATTTTTTTGTTGGAACTTTACACCTCATCGCCATCCTATGGGAATTGATTTATGGGACTAAATTAGCATAATTATGTCCTATTTCAAGACCAATCCGTTCAAATAATATTTAGAAATAATTCTCTTAATTTTCTTATATCTCAATGATTTTGCCGGCCATCCTAGACAAACGGTATTACACGTGACGATGGCAAGAGGCCTGACGGGATGACGCTCATCCCCTGGCAGAACGGTCGTTCGATCGTGTGGGACGCGAAGACGAAGACCCTTGCCGCGTCTCACGTGCGATCGACCGCTGTCTCAGCTGGCGCGGCGGCGGCAGCGGCAGAGGGTAATAGGCTGAGAAATGAGTGCTCTCTAAGGGTATGTGGATGGAAAAGTCGAAAGCAGGGTCTTTGACTTAAGAACTTTGTTTGGACTAGTTAGGAAATAAACATACTAAAAGTCCTTATCCCTCCGAGTCGAGCCCGAGGGGGGGGGCACAAAGAAGATCCCGTTTTTTGGTTTTTTGCTTACATCTCAACAACAGCTGGTTCTATAGACTTGAAATTTTGCATATAGATACCTTATATAGTGAAGGCGTCCACTAAGAAAGGATTTTTCAAAACACACCCCCTAATGGGGTGAAACGGGTGTCCAAAGTTTGTATGGGGAAACAAGATTAGTTAGACTATTTTATTCGAGACTTCACAGGAGTACTCTTATCTATAAATGTGTTTCAAGTTTTTTCAGAATTCAACCCCTAAAAGGGGGAAATGGGGTAAAAATTTTGAAAATCAACATGGGTATCGTTTGAATGGTTTATCGGGTCGCTGATTACGAAAACAACAACGATTTTAAAATCCAACGTGGTTGACGTGAAAAAGGCTTCGAAATTCGACCATTTTTCGAAGCTCATAGCTAGGCAAAGATTGGAGATAGATAAAAAGTGTAAAAGATAAAGTTGTAGAAAATTTTATCAGCTTTCATTATGTAGTAAAACTAAATTTCGTACAATGCACGGTTTTCGAGGTGTAAGCAAAAAACCAAAAAACGGGATCTTCTTTGTGCCCCCCCTCCTCGGGCTCGACTCGGAGGGGCAAGAACTTTTAGCATGTTTATCTCCTAACTAGTCCAAACAAAGTTCCTAAGTTAAAGATCCTGCTTTCGACTTTTCCATCCACAAATTATTCGTTGCTTAAGCTAAACAAGCGGCGCAAATACGCGCCTCTAGGAGAGGGTTGCATGTTTGTGCCATTTGGCGTAGAGACGTTCGGGCCGTGGGGGCCAGACGCGCGACGGCTCTCTAAGGACATAGCGTCGCGCCTGGTCGAGACTTCACGTGACCCAAGGGCTGGGGCTTACTTCAGACAAAGAATAAGTCTCGCTATTCAGCGTGGTAATGCCGCCAGCGTCTTGGGTACCCTGCCCCGTGGCAGCGATGACCTAGACAATTTTTTTTATTTAATTTAGTGGTTTGTAATAACGGAGGTGCCGCCTCCTAATATTTTTGTTTTATATAGGTTTAGCTTGTAGATTTTTTCTTTTGTAGATTATTTAGTTAAGATTTTAAATTTTGATGTTATGTTAGTTTAATTTATGTATCAGTTAAATAATAAATAAACAATCTTATTATATTTATATCCCAATTCTGTATGCTACAGTAAAATGTGAGGTCATTGAATTGAATTCAATGACCTCACATTTTACTGTAGCATACAGTATGCAAATATTGTAAGGAACACATCATGCAATATAGTTTTGTACATTATTATGGGAACAACCTTATTAAACATTTTCTAATAAAACATAGTAAAATTAATTAAACTATAAACATGAAGTTAAAATGTCAGTGGATAAATTATGATAAAAAATATTTTTTCATAATATTATATCAGATTCAAAATAATCATTTACATCATAGAAACAATTGCTTAAAAGCCATACATTTAATTCCAAATTATGTAGTTTTTTTGGCTAACAGCAACATTCATTTAATTTCTGAAAAGTGTCAGCTGTAAAAAATTATTACCAATCTTATCATGGAAATGGATGGCATTTAGGACGAACTGTTTTTGCAGATTTAATTTTTGTAATCAAATTGAAAATAAAAACAAAATTTAGGAACCCTGAAATCAACTTTCAAACAAAAAACAAATAATTCAAAAACCTATTGAATTACAAGAATTATGAACTCATGAATATGTAAGAAAATTTCGGCAATTTCATATGTAAAGACCTATATTTGGATATTTTCGAACCCTAACCCTAAACCCTAAAATACGTATCATAAAATTGTATAGTACATTTCAAATACCATGGCCCTATTGCACTTGAAACTTAAAAATGGGGCTCATAATGTTTGCCTTTTGTTATCTAATTTGGAGCACTTCAAATTGGCACGCGTCGGTGCAATCTGTATGTAACTAAAGCGTGACTAAGAAATTTTGGTACTTGAAAATAAAAATACGTATGATTAGTTATTTACATTAATGTTTAATTATAATACTATGGTATCTTTATATTTATTACATGTAACGTCTAATAATTAACAAGTACAGACATTCAGATAACTTAAGTTACGACTAGCTTAATTGATTTACGTTTAACATATAGGTACATTAATTATAAAAAATATAAGATTCATTCGCTTTCTGACATATTTTCTTCCGAACTTGAGGTTTCGCAGGTGTTTATGATGAATGGATACACAGGGTGGGTTAAAAAGTCGTTCTCCACTTTGATGACATGCTCACAAGCATTTTTCCAAAGCGTGGGGTTCGTATTGTCTACCACAGTTCTTAAATTTTGAATTACGGTATCACCCACTGTTGGTGTAATGTTCGTCTTACGAATTTGTTTTTTCACATGACTCCACATAAGCTCGATTGGGTTTAACACACAATAATAGGGGGGAAGCCTTAAAATTTCATGCCCAGCCTCAGCCGCTATTTTGTCGATGACGTATTTCTTTTCAAACTTTTGATTTTCTACAATTTCCAACAACTTCTTAATAGTTATTTTCTCAGGTACAGTAACATGACGCCTTCTTAAAAAAGCTATTATATCCGCTTTTCTTGTATTTGTGTTGGGAATTTTTTCGTCTTGCCGGCTATGATAAGACGCATTATCCATAACGATAACGCTGTTGGCAGGGATATTGGGTAAAAGCTGCTCTATGAACCATCTTTCGAACAATTCCGAACATATGTCTTCGTGATGGTCTGCACTTGAGTTTTTCAAATGTTTGCTCGAGACAAGAAGAGCCCTTGGAATCCAACCATTTTCAGTGCCTGCGTGCAATAGAATTAAACGTTTGCCTCTTGAACATGGAGTATTTGTCGAACAATTTTGAGAATTGTCCCTGTATCCTTTTTTCAATGTATCGTGGGTGTCAAACCAAGTCTCGTCCAAATATACAATACTTTTTCCTGAAGACCTCTTTAGTCTTATACTGGTAATAAATTCTTCTCTTAATTTTTTAAGCCGTGAAGTTTCCATTATGATTCTTCTTTCATTTAACTTTCCATATTTAAAACCAAGTTTTCGTAAAAGTCTCCATAGTGCCGTTTCTGAATATGGAAAGCCCACTTCGCTTGCTAATAATGTTTGATGAATCTCTGTGAGCGTTGGAACTTCATTTTTTCGATAAAAGTCGTACACAGTTCTCTTCACAAATTCTTCTGTAAAATTATCAATTTTTGTAAAAGAAGCTTTTATTCGTGTTCGGGGAAGATATCTTGGTCCTGATGAGGGTGATGAGACAATCCTTTTAACTGTCCTTTCCGGAACATTGGTGAATATTGATGTTTCTTTAATTACACCTTTTTCGCTCATTCGATTTAACAAAGTTTTATAAACACTTATCACCACATCTTGAGCGTCCTTGCTTAAAAATCTTTTCTTACGTTGCTGCGAACTAACTTCACCACTAGACGGGTCACTTATGGATGTTACCCAAGGTCGAAACATTGTTATTGACAGTATACGTGTAATCACTAACGTAGTCAGATGACAACTAACATGAAATATTGTTTACATTCATAAAGATTACTTGGTTAAACGATCAAGATCATTAGGTTGCGTGTAAAATACCACACCGCAAAAGGGTCTGGCCAGGTATCTTTTGTTATCACTAATCCTACTGTTTACACCTAATGACCGTCTTAAGTGGAATCGGGCCATGGTATTTGAAATGTACTATAACATTAATATTCTTTGTATAAAAGTTATTTGGACGATTTTTTTATTGTTGGTGTTATTGTTTCTTAAGAACTAGTTACAAATCGAACCTTCACAAAGCTACACGAATGTTTGTTGGTGTTATTGTTTCTTAAGAACTAGTTACAAATCGAACCTTCACAAAGCTACACGAATGTTTGTTGGTGTTATTGTTTCTTAAGAACTAGTTACAAATCGAACCTTCACAAAGCTACACGAATGTTTGTTGGTGTTATTGTTTCTTAAGAACTAGTTACAAATCGAACCTTCACAAAGCTACACGAATGTTTGTTGGTGTTATTGTTTCTTAAGAACTAGTTACAAATCGAACCTTCACAAAGCTACACGAATGTTTGTTGGTGTTATTGTTTCTTAAGAACTAGTTACAAATTGAACCTTCACAAAGCTACACGAATGTTTGTTGGTGTTATTGTTTCTTAAGAACTAGTTACAAATCGAACCTTCACAAAACTACACGAATGTTTGTTGGTGTTATTGTTTCATAAGAACTAGTTACAAATCGAACCTTCACAAAGCTACACGAATGTTTGTTGGTGTTATTGTTTCTTAAGAACTAGTTACAAATCGAACCTTCACAAAGCTACACGAATGTTTGTTGGTGTTATTGTTTCTTAAGAACTAGTTACAAATTGAACCTTCACAAAGCTACACGAATGTTTGTTGGTGTTATTGTTTCTTAAGAACTAGTTACAAATCGAACCTTTACAAAACTACACGAATGTTTGTTGGTGTTATTGTTTCATAAGAACTAGTTACAAATCGAACCTTCACAAAGCTACACGAATGTTTGTTGGTGTTATTGTTTCTTAAGAACTAGTTACAAATCGAACCTTCACAAAGCTACACGAATGTTTGTTGGTGTTATTGTTTCTAAAGAACTAGTTACAAATCGAACCTTCACGAAGCTACACGAATGTTTGTTGGTGTTATTGTTTCTTAAGAACTAGTTACAAATCGAACCTTCACAAAGCTACACGAATGTTTGTTGGTGTTATTGTTTCTTAAGAACTAGTTACAAATCGAACCTTCACAAAGCTACACGAATGTTTGTTGGTGTTATTGTTTCTTAAGAACTAGTTACAAATCGAACCTTCACAAAGCTACACGAATGTTTGTTCGCAGACTGGCGGAGGGTCCGTGGAGCTCAGCGTAACTGATAAACCAACGGCAGACCAAGAGTACATGGCCACGTTCGAGATCAAGGAAACAGCCCCAAATACGGTGCCAGAGAAAGTTGCGGTGCTCCTCCTCACCCTCAAACCGCCAACAAGCAAATAGCTGTTGATGGCTCGACGTAACTACTTTATTTATTTACTACTAGGTTTTACCCGCGGCTTCGCTCGCATAGAAGTGTTTTTCAATTACTGATAGTTTTCAGCTTGGTAGTTATTGTATCAACAACCCTATATAGCTAAAAAAAATCATTTTTTAGCTAATATTTTTATTGTTACTGTTTACCGTGTAATACGCATTGGAGAAAATATATTAGATCTGTAATGTAGGTATATCGTGTGTGTGAAGAAATAAATAATAATATATAGGTATTAATGCTGAACAGGCCCCGTAGCATGATGCGCGCGATGCGACTTAGTTGTTGAACCCGAAGTTCTTATTCATCCGTCCATCCATCCAGCAGCCCGTATTCGTCCACTGCTGTACATAGGCCTCCCCAATATTACGCCACTCGGGGCGGTCCTCAGTCATCCTCATCCAGCCGTCAGTCGTCACCCACAACGTCCTTCAGATCGTCAGTCGAGCAAAAAGTTCAAATTCAATTTATTTTATTTAGTTTATTTTCATGACAAATGAATGATTGAACGAACATTTTGTTATGGAGAGTGAGACCTTCTGGTACAGGTATTTTTAGGAGGCCTCAATCTTGTATTGTGTTAAGATTTAAGTTATGAAATAAACATTTTGATATTGTTTTACTTTTTGACAAGTGCGAGTATCGTGACACACTGTTTAATCGCAAATGTCAAGCTGCTTGCACTTATGATTCAATTAAGGCCCTTAATATCGCCAAATGGGTACTTTCTAAAGCCTACTCCTCTTTTATGGCCAAACCAAAAATATTGAAAAAATGTATTATGGATTATCAACTCTAAGACAACATATGCAACATTTTCCTTTTTCGTATTCAAAACTTCTATGTGAAAAATTGTTTCAACTGAATGGTGTTTTTTTGGCTTGAATTTCCTACTGCTCCTAAGCGGCTTAGGTGATTTAATTCATTTATGCTTTGATAAATAGATAAACTTGATAGCTATAAATATAACATAGAATTATTCAATCGAACAATGACGCCCATGTGAAAAGTATTATTTTCTCCTATTTTGCCATTTCAAGGACGCAGCGAGCGTCGTAACAGCCACCACGCATTGTGCACTGATTTGAACGTTATTTCAATGTCGTTTCCGTCGATATTCATACAGACAAACATCAAGCTGCTAATTTGGCGACGGTAATCGCCTTAAGTCGCGTCGCATGCGATTAAACACTATGCTACGAGTGTAGGGTCACTCACTACGATGATAATAAAGAAAACCGCAGTAATTTATTTATTATTGTTCACATTACAGTAAAGCTTTACAGAATTCTACTACGCTATACATTTCAATCATTTTAATAAACATTAAATTATCAGGTACATACAAAACATAATAATAATTCAAAATACAATTACACAATAACAAATGCAATTAGGTTATACTACTCTTTCTTGCATATTTCTCATATAACTCCAAGCATTCACGATAAACATCCATCAACCTATCAGCAAAAAGATCACACTTTGGTTTTGCTGGTAATACCACAGATAATAAAATACTTTAATTTACTAATAACCCATTTCATTTATAATTTTGCAAAAAATATTTAATGTGCAGACACGTTTTTTTCCATCCATTTATCTGCCCGGTTCAGAACATAGACCGCTCCAAGGTTTTGCATTTTTCCATCCATTTATCTGCCCGGTTCAGAACATAGACCGCTCCAAGTTTTGCATTTTTCCATCCATTTATCTGGCCGGTTCAGAACATAGACCGCTCCAAGTTTTTCATTTTTCCATCCATTTATCTGCCCGGTTCAGAACATAGACCGCTCCAAGGTTTTGCATTTTTCCATCCATTTATCTGCCCGGTTCAGAACATAGACCGCTCCAAGGTTTTGCATTTTTCCATCCATTTATCTGCCCGGTTCAGAACATAGACCACTCCAAGGTTTTCATTTTTCCATCCATTTATCTGCCCGGTTCAGAACACAGACCGCTCCAAGGTTTTGCATTTTTCCATCCATTTATCTGCCCGGTTCAGAACATAAACCGCTCCAAGGTTTTGAATTTTTCCATCCATTCATCTGCCCGGTTCGTCCACTGCAGAACATAGACCGCTCCAAGGTTTTGAATTTTTCCATCCATTCATCTGCCCGGTTCATCCACTGCAGAACATTGACCGCTCCAAGGTTTTGAATTTTTCCATCCATTCATCTACCCGGTTCGTCCACTGCAGAACATAGACCGCTCCAAGGTTTTGAATTTTTCCATCCATTCATCTGCCCGGTTCGTCCACTGCAGAACATTGACCGCTCCAAGGTTTTGAATTTTTCTATCCATTCATCTGCCCTGTTCGTCCACTGCAGAACATAGACCGCTCCAAGGTTTTGAATTTTTCCATCCATTCATCTGCCCGGTTCGTCTACTGCAGAACATTGACCGCTCCAAGGTTTTGAATTTTTCCATCCATTCATCTGCCCGGTTCGTCCACTGCAGAACATAGACCGCTCCAAGGTTTTGAATTTTTCCATCCATTCATCTGCCCGGTTCGTCCACTGCAGAACATTGAACGCTCCAAGGTTTTGAATTTTTCCATCCATTCATCTACCCGGTTCGTCCACTGCAGAACATAGACCGCTCCAAGGTTTTGAATTTTTCCATCCATTCATCTGACCGGTTCGTCCGCTGCAGAACATTGACCGCTCCAATGTTTTGAATTTTTCCATCCATTCATCTGCCCCGTTCGTCCACTGCAGAACATTGACCGCTCCAAGGTTTTGAATTTTTCCATCCATTCATCTGCCCGGTTCGTCCACTGCAGAACATTGACCGCTCCAAGGTTTTGAATTTTTCCATCCATTCATCTGCCCGGTTCGTCCACTGCAGAACATTGACCGCTCCAAGGTTTTGAATTTTTCCATCCATTCATCTGCCCGGTTTGTCCACTGCAGAACATTGACCGCTCCAAGGTTTTGAATTTTTCCATCCATTCATCTGCCCGGTTCTTTCCACGGACCTCTCATTTCTCAACCGAACGCGTTAGAACAAACATATTCTAAAAATGGTGTATTACAGCGTGGCAAATTGTTCTAACTCTTTGAATAACGCAAATAAGACATCCAAAAGAACTTTATTTCACTCGTGTAAGTAATTTAAACATGTATTTACTGTGATATTTACAGAATAAACCTCGCGGTAAATAAAATTTCAACCTTACCATGAAATATTTAGCATTGTAGCGAGTAGCGTTGAAATTAGACAATATTTTGTCCATTGCAGGTTATAAAGAGCGTCACACATTGAGTTAGAATATTAACGCCGCAATGTATATTTTTTTAAAAATTATCAACACGGACCTAATTGTGTCATAGTGCGGCCGCTGGTCATGGCACTTCACACACATTAGCACAGTGCCATGACATGTTTGGTATTTTACATCTAAGGTTCATAGAAATACGGTGTTATTTTGGCTGTATGACGACGGGTAAATCTATGTGTGCGCCGCGTATGTTTACTAACAAGGTAATTCGTTATTCCAAAAAGTGGCGACAGAGGTTCTCGAATACAATTTTTGTCACGCCATCCCCGTGGTGTGCACGCACTAGTTCAACCATAGACAAACAAATGTGTTTATATTACACGTTACATTATATATAAACATAATAATACCTAAATTCAATTCACCCATTCGATTAGTCTGAAGAAGTGTTATTTTTATATTTATTGTTAATTTTTATCTAATATAGGTTGATTATTATTGACGGGTAATTCAATGTTAATACAGGATGTTTTGGGGCATCGATGTAAATTTTTTCAAGGATGATAAAGGAAGTGATTTTAAACATTTTTACAAAGTTTAATAGTTTTCGAGATATAGACATTTTTTGTTTTGTCTACTTAAAAATAGGTAGCTGCAATGTTATGATAATAAAACAAGAATTATGGCTATAAATCATATTTACTAAAATTTACTAAAAATTCTTTTCCTTCGTACTGTATTTTGCCTTATGGTTATTTTCACTTCTTTGTGAACACATTGATCTTGTTTTATTGTTAAATTGACGTGTATTTCGGAATAATCTAAAATGAAAATGTATTTTTTTAGTCATAATAGTGTTTTATTATCATTTAATTACAGTAACCTATTTATAAGTAGCCAAAACTAAAAATTGTCTATATCTCTAAAACTATTAAACTTTGCACTAAAGTAAATTCAGTCAAAAATGTTAAAGTCACTTCCTTTATCATCCCTGAAAATATGTACATCGATGCCCTAAACACCCTGTATACAGTACATATATTTCAAGAGCAAATATTTCATTAATTTTTTTTTATTGTTTGACATACAGGTGCAGTGGAGATACGACGAAAAACCGACCATGTTACATGTTTTCTGAGTTCATTTAATTAAATATATTATATCGATGCATCCCATTGTAGCGTTTTATTTATTAGAATTAAAAAAAAAAAGAAAAAAGATAGAAGACAGATTTATTGCCAAAAAAAAAATCCCTCTTACGAAAAAAAATCATATCATCAATACATAATATATACATAATAATATAAGCAAATCGTAGGTCTGATTAAAAAGAAAGCCAAAGATAGCAAAGGAATTAACGTCTGTCTACTTAAGGGCCTTACTATTGCCAAATGGGTACTTTCTAAAGCCTACTCCTCGTTTATGGCCAAACCAAAAATAATGAAAAAATGTATTATGAATAATCAACTCTTAGACAACATATGCAACATTTTTCTTTTTCATACCACCAAAACTTCTATATGTTTTTTTTTTTTACTGAATGGTGTTTTTTGATCTCAAATTCCCTACTGCTCCTGAGTGGCTTGGCCGATTGAATTCATCTATGCTTTGATAAATAGATAAACTTTATAGCTATAAACACAACATAAGATTATTTAAATCGAGTAATCACGTCCAAGTGAAAGGTATAATTTTCTCCTATTTCACCCTATCAAGGACGCAGCGAGCATCGTAACAGCCACTATGCATTGCGCGCTGATATGAACGTTATTTCAATGTCGTTTCCGTTGATATTTGTAGTGACAAATATCGAGCTGCTAATTTGGCGATGGTAATCGCCTTAATATCAAATGTTGTCGCTGTGCCAGATTTCAGAACGCAAATGTAATGACAACACCAGCGCGTTTGAGTACGGTTGTTTGGTGTTTCTTCCGACCGTTTGACATTTGACTTGGTATTTGAGGCAGACTGTGCATAATCTGTGGTCGGTCTACTTGGTCGGACCAATGTGTAGAAAAGGATCTAGGAGCAACACTTGATTTTTGGAATTCATTTTATCGGTCTCTTTATTTCGACGCTCGGTGTGGACGTGTTCCGTGGTGTGGACGGTCGTTGGTAAAATATTTGTTGCGTTACCTAGATCCTTTTTACTTGTGCTGATTATCTTTTTTGGTTTTGAAATCACCTTGTCTAGGAATTTATTCAGTTTTTACTTATAGTTTAAAATTAAGTTGCGTTAATTCAATTGTAAGATATTTGTCCACATTAGATTGCACAATACATACTTGATAAGAACTAAAGGAGTTTCTTTACACAAACTTCATCAGCAAAAGTTAAAAACAAATCTAAACGAACCATATGACACTGCTCGAACAACAATGGCGACTTGCCAACCAGTCATGTAGATTACGCTCAGAATACTTATTCTGAGAGTTCACGTTCCAATCCTTCCATTAGGACGGCCGACGAACAAAAGAGAGGGCAGCCCTGCCACGCGCTGCTTTTATAGGCAGGTGATGCCGCAGGCAAAGATGTGTTTTTATTGAAATAGGCATGACCGAATATACCATGGAAATAGATATCTTACACGAAGTAGGTATCAATCTCCTGACATCCTGACGCCCTCGTCAGGTTCTCCGAGTGAGGCAGGCAAGAACAAAAAGGATCTTCACATCGCCGTCTGATCTTCAGAGAGGCCCCGATAGGACATCAAATAATTATAAATTGGTGAATTCTCTTAAATTAGCACATTAAATATTTAGTTAATTAACTTTAGTTCTGTTTTTTTAGTTTAATAATTTCATTTGTTGACTAACTTTTGTTCTGTTTTATTGGTTAAATTTAATTTTGTTGATCAACTGTTTTTTTATTTTATTAGTTCAATTTCAAAATTTATACTTGCGATTGTCGGCACTTGGTGAAACTTGAAACACATCTTGAATTAAAACACTTGTACTTGTAGTTTCACCCAAGTGTAGTTTGATACCCGAATCAAAGAACATGTAAGTAGCTGGCGCCGTAAAAAAACATCAAATTCTAATTTTGCCGATCACCTCATAAGTGAAAATCATACCTTTGATATAACACAAAACTTTAAAGCCCTCCACGTGTCCAAAAAAGGTAGAAAAATGACCGCCTTAGAAGCATTGGAGATCAATAAGCTTTTACACAAAAACCAGGAAAGCATTTTAAATCAGCAGTTAGAAGTTAATAGATCGCCGCTACTTCATTATTTTAATTAATTAATCCATTTAACAATTTAAATTATTATATTTTTATCTCATTTAATTTGACATTTATGCTTATTAGGACTCATTTGACATTTAAACTGCCATTAAATAAACATTATATATTTGTATGTAAATTCCCCATTTTTCGGGTAATTTTATCGCATGACATCACTTATACATTTTCGACATACCTACTTAATTCTATTTTCTGTCAACATTATCATTGTTTACGTTGCTCAGAGCTAGTGCCTGGAGTCATGTAAAATATTTCAATTAAGATCTTCCCTTGAAAATGGAGTAAAATCCGAAACCGGTTGGGAGTTAATATAAATAAAGTGAAACTACAAGTACAAGTGTTTTAATTCAAGATGAAGTTCAATTTAATTTTAAGCAAACCCAGTTCTCCTGTTTCTCTAACCAGCATCTAAAGAAAAGGAAAACAAACTTTAGATGCATCTTGCAAAATATTTAAGTTAACTTAAAGTTTCATCTACTTAGTATTTTTCATTCTCACTGATTGCATTCCAAAGCCGTCTTCAATGTCATCAGAGCATGTTGATGAAAAACAAATGTTAAATAACAACATAACGAGCATTTAATTTTTTTTTTAATTCATTGCACATTTGAGGCCTTATTTTAACTTTATAAGCTATTTTTATGCCCAGATTCTCCACCGACGCTCTTCACGATGACACTTTATCAATACTTTATCTGACACTTGACACAATTATTTTCATATCGAAATGTACCTACCATGTACGTACAGATCTTCAAATGTACCTACCATGTACGTACAGATCTTCAAATGTACCTACCATGTACGTACAGATCTTCAAATGTACCTACCATGTACGTACAGATCTTCAAATGTACCTACCATGTACGTACAGATCTTCAAATGTACCTACCATGTACGTACAGATCTTCAAATGTACCTACCATGTACGTACAGATCTTCAAATGTACCTACCATGTACGTACAGATCTTCAAATGTACCTACCATGTACATACAGATCTTCTAATGTACCTACCATGTACGTACAGATCTTCAAATGTACCTACCATGTACGTACAGATCTTCAAATGTACCTACCATGTACGTACAGATCTTCAAATGTACCTACCATGTACGTACAGATCTTCTAATGTACCTACCATGTACGTACAGATCTTCAAATGTACCTACCATGTACGTACAGATCTTCTAATGTACCTACCATGTACGTACAGATCTTCAAATGTACCTACCATGTACGTACAGATCTTCTAATGTACCTACCATGTACGTACAGATCTTCTAATGTACCTACCATGTACGTACAGATCTTCAAATGTACCTACCATGTACGTACAGATCTTCAAATGTACCTACCATGTACATACAGATCTTCTAATGTACCTACCATGTACGTACAGATCTTCAAATGTACCTACCATGTACGTACAGATCTTCTAATGTACCTACCATGTACGTACAGATCTTCAAATGTACCTACCATGTACGTACAGATCATCAAATGTACCTACCATGTACGTACAGATCTTCAAATGTACCTACATGTACGTACAGATCTTCAAATGTACCTACCATGTACGTACAGATCTTCTAATGTACCTACCATGTACGTACAGATCTTCAAATGTACCTACATGTACGTACAGATCTTCAAATGTACCTACCATGTACGTACAGATCTTCTAATGTACCTACCATGTACGTACAGATCTTCAAATGTACCTACCATGTACGTACAGATCTTCAAATGTACCTACATGTACGTACAGATCTTCAAATGTACCTACCATGTACGTACAGATCTTCTAATGTACCTACCATGTACGTACAGATCTTCAAATGTACCTACATGTACGTACAGATCTTCAAATGTACCTACCATGTACGTACAGATCTTCAAATGTACCTACATGTACGTACAGATCTTCAAATGTACCTACCATGTACGTACAGATCTTCAAATGTACCTACATGTACGTACAGATCTTCAAATGTACCTACCATGTACGTACAGATCTTCAAATGTACCTACATGTACGTACAGATCTTCAAATGTACCTACCATGTACGTACAGATCTTCTAATGTACCTACCATGTACGTACAGATCTTCAAATGTACCTACCATGTACGTACAGATCTTCAAATGTACCTACATGTACGTACAGATCTTCAAATGTACCTACCATGTACGTACAGATCTTCTAATGTACCTACCATGTACGTACAGATCTTCTAATGTACCTACCATGTACGTACAGATCTTCAAATGTACCTACCATGTACGTACAGATCTTCAAATGTACCTACATGTACGTACAGATCTTCAAATGTACCTACCATGTACGTACAGATCTTCAAATGTACCTACCATGTACGTACAGATCTTCAAATGTACCTACCATGTACGTACAGATCTTCAAATGTACCTACCATGTACGTACAGATCTTCAAATGTACCTACCATGTACGTACAGATCTTCAAATGTACCTACCATGTACGTACAGATCTTCAAATGTACCTACCATGTACGTACAGATCTTCAAATGTACCTACCATGTACGTACAGATCTTCAAATGTACCTAACATGTACGTACAGATCTTCAAATGTACCTACCATGTACGTACAGATCTTCTAATGTACCTACCATGTACGTACAGATCTTCAAATGTACCTACCATGTACGTACAGATCTTCAAATGTACCTACCATGTACGTACAGATCTTCAAATGTACCTACCATGTACGTACAGATCTTCAAATGTACCTACCATGTACGTAGAGATCTTCAAATGTACCTACCATGTACGCACAGATCTTCAAATGTACCTACCATGTACGTACAGATCTTCAAATGTACCTACCATGTACGTACAGATCTTCAAATGTACCTACCATGTACGTACAGATCTTCAAATGTACCTACCATGTACGTACAGATCTTCAAATGTACCTACCATGTACGTACAGATCTTCAAATGTACCTACCATGTACGTACAGATCTTCTAATGTACCTACCATGTACGTACAGATCTTCTAATGTACCTACCATGTACGTACAGATCTTCTAATGTACCTACCATGTACGTACAGATCTTCAAATGTACCTACCATGTACGTACAGATCTTCAAATGTACCTACCATGTACGTACAGATCTTCAAATGTACCTACCATGTACATACAGATCTTCTAATGTACCTACCATGTACGTACAGATCTTCAAATGTACCTACCATGTACGTACAGATCTTCTAATGTACCTACCATGTACGTACAGATCTTCAAATGTACCTACCATGTACGTACAGATCTTCAAATGTACCTACCATGTACGTACAGATCTTCAAATGTACCTACATGTACGTACAGATCTTCAAATGTACCTACCATGTACGTACAGATCTTCTAATGTACCTACCATGTACGTACAGATCTTCAAATGTACCTACATGTACGTACAGATCTTCAAATGTACCTACCATGTACGTACAGATCTTCTAATGTACCTACCATGTACGTACAGATCTTCAAATGTACCTACCATGTACGTACAGATCTTCAAATGTACCTACATGTACGTACAGATCTTCAAATGTACCTACCATGTACGTACAGATCTTCTAATGTACCTACCATGTACGTACAGATCTTCAAATGTACCTACATGTACGTACAGATCTTCAAATGTACCTACCATGTACGTACAGATCTTCAAATGTACCTACATGTACGTACAGATCTTCAAATGTACCTACATGTACGTACAGATCTTCAAATGTACCTACCATGTACGTACAGATCTTCTAATGTACCTACCATGTACGTACAGATCTTCAAATGTACCTACCATGTACGTACAGATCTTCAAATGTACCTACATGTACGTACAGATCTTCAAATGTACCTACCATGTACGTACAGATCTTCAAATGTACCTACCATGTACGTACAGATCTTCAAATGTACCTACATGTACGTACAGATCTTCAAATGTACCTACCATGTACGTACAGATCTTCAAATGTACCTACATGTACGTACAGATCTTCAAATGTACCTACATGTACGTACAGATCTTCAAATGTACCTACCATGTACGTACAGATCTTCAAATGTACCTACCATGTACGTACAGATCTTCAAATGTACCTACCATGTACGTACAGATCTTCTAATGTACCTACCATGTACGTACAGATCTTCAAATGTACCTACCATGTACGTACAGATCTTCAAATGTACCTACCATGTACGTACAGATCTTCAAATGTACCTACATGTACGTACAGATCTTCAAATGTACCTACCATGTACGTACAGATCTTCAAATGTACCTACCATGTACGTACAGATCTTCAAATGTACCTACCATGTACGTACAGATCTTCAAATGTACCTACATGTACGTACAGATCTTCAAATGTACCTACCATGTACGTACAGATCTTCAAATGTACCTACCATGTACGTACAGATCTTCAAATGTACCTACCATGTACGTACAGATCTTCAAATGTACCTACATGTACGTACAGATCTTCAAATGTACCTACATGTACGTACAGATCTTCAAATGTACCTACATGTACGTACAGATCTTCAAATGTACCTACCATGTACGTACAGATCTTCAAATCTTTTACAAGAAAGGTAGTTTTATAACCTACATAATTATGTGCTTCGTACAGTTGTTAAGACGATAAAGTGATCAATCATAATTTACCAGACCCACATCTCATGACCATGTGTACTCAAATAACCACGAATGCCGGATCCCGTCGTGTAAAAGTGATATTCCATTTTTTATTATATTGAATTCTTTAATGAAATGAAATCACTATTAAAATCAACAATCCTCATTACTTATCTTGACATTTGACAAGAATGACACATCTTTATTATTTTTTATTCGGCAAGAATTCTGATACTATTCAATAAAATTGTATACCACCCACTTTATACTGCAATGGATCATTAGTTACTAATTTTGTCCAAAAAAAAAACATTCCGTACAACATTCCCAAGTAATGGATTAAAGTGGACATGTCCACAAAAATCCATTAAGTAATGGATATTTTCAATGGATTTTTGTGGACAAAGTGATTTAAGGCAGCTTACCAAACATGGGTAATTAGCTGAGGTTGGTGTCAATAAAAGTAAAATCAAGAAGCCATAGAAAGTTAATACTCCCTGACACGTTTTCATCATCGACGAGAGCCTCACAAGTGGTGTCACCGAGATCAGCGATGTCCAACGTCGATGGTCCTGGCTCAAGGGAAGATGCTGATACCCCGACCAGAGAATATAAAGTATTACTACCCCGACGCTCGGGCCAGGTGAAGGTGCTAGAGGAGCTTGACTCTGGTCATCATCAGGGCTATCATTGTCTGTCATGTCTAAAATGAAAGCATTTTGATTGTAATAAGGACAAGCTTTATAATGAATGCAGTGGCAATGCGTTTCTTACGTCATATGTACAGTTTAACATATAATATATTTATTTATTTATTATTTATACAGCATTACAGATATTCATTGCACTGTATAATTAAGTTTTTACAAATACAAATATAAACATTCACAAACATATAGTTTACACATAATATTAAAATAACATTAAAATTCAACATATGGCAAAACAAAATAATTAATCTGACAGTTTAAATGTAAGGACATAGTCAGAGAAGCCTCTTTCTCACAGAACCTTAAGGCGATTACCGTCGCCAAATTAGCAGCTCGATATTTGTCACTACAAATATCAACGGAAACGACATTGAAATAACGTTCATATCAGCGCGCAATGCATAGTGGCTGTTACGACGCTCGCTGCGTCCTTGAGAGGGCGAAATAGGGGAAAATTATACTTTTCACTTGGACGTGATTACTCGATTGAATAATCTTATGTTATGTTTATAGCTATAAAGTTTATCTATTTATCAAAGCATAGATGAATTCAATCGGCCAAGCAACTCAGGAGCAGTAGGGAATTTGAGGTCAAAAAACACCACTCAGTAAAAAAAAATAATCATGTAGAAGTTTTGGTGGTATGAAAAAGAAAACTGTTGCATATGTTGTCTAAGAGTTGATTATTCATAATAAATTTTTTCATTATTTTTGGTTGGGCCATAAACGAGGAGTAGGCTTTAGAATGTACCCATTTGGCAAAGGTAAGGGCCTTAAGCACTCTCGCATTACATCCATCAATCTGTCAAAAAATAAGTCACACTCTGGCACTGAGGTCAAGAGAGCGTTAAGCTTCGTAGTCCCGCGCATTAAGGGAGACTCGAGGTGTGCTACGGTATTGGTGGTAGGCACTGACAGTAGTCGATGCGATCGTGCTCGGATGTATTTATTAGGAGAAAATAGCCTACAGACTTACTCCACCATCGCTGGGCAATCGATGTCGCCACGTAATATGCGACATGTGGTCACAATTAACTCACATGAAGGCCTCACTTCAAGGGAGTTGAATCCTAACATACCTAGCAGGTACATAGTAGGATATAGAAAAGGATAGTATCCAAATTTTTTCTTAAAGAGAAACCTCAAGAATGCTTTCTGAGTCTTTTCTAACATAAGAGCATAAGATTTTTCGTGAGGGCTCCATATAATAAAGCTAGTCTCAATTTTGCTTCTTACAAGAGCAGTAAAGAGGAGCTGAATGATTTTTGTGTCGTGGAAGTCTTTCGCGTTTCGGATGACAAAGCCCAATCTCCGGTAACACTCCACGGCTAAACTCCTTATATGGTCGTGAAATGTGTGCTTTGTGTAGAAGATGACGCCAAAATCCTTAACACAATCCAGCCGAGCAATTGTATCTAAACCTAGTGTATAGACTGCGTGAACAGGTGCTCTAGCTCAAGTGAAAGATAAAATGTTACATTTTGTATCTAAACCTAGTGTATAGACTGCGTGAACAGGTGCTCTAGCTCAAGTGAAAGATAAAATGTTACATTTTGTATCTAAACCTAGTGTATAGACTGCGTGAACAGGTGCTCTAGCTCAAGTGAAAGATAAAATGTTACATTTTGTATCTAAACCTAGTGTATAGACTGCGTGAACAGGTGCTCTAGCTCAAGTGAAAGATAAAATGTTACATTTTGTATCTAAACCTAGTGTATAGACTGCGTGAACAGGTGCTCTAGCTCAAGTGAAAGATAAAATGTTACATTTTGTATCTAAACCTAGTGTATAGACTGCGTGAACAGGTGCTCTAGCTCAAGTGAAAGATAAAATGTTACATTTTGTATCTAAACCTAGTGTATAGACTGCGTGAACAGGTGCTCTAGCTCAAGTGAAAGATAAAATGTTACATTTTGTATCTAAACCTAGTGTATAGACTGCGTGAACAGGTGCTCTAGCTCAAGTGAAAGATAAAATGTTACATTTTGTATCTAAACCTAGTGTATAGACTGCGTGAACAGGTGCTCTAGCTCAAGTGAAAGATAAAATGTTACATTTTGTATCTAAACCTAGTGTATAGACTGCGTGCACAGGTGCTCTAGCTCAAGTGAAAGATAAAATGTTACATTTTGTTACATTAAAGTGAAGCCTGTTTTTGATGCTCCGTCTGAACACTGCGTCAAGGTCTTCCTGGAGCAACCGACAGTCAGACACATCCTTAATAGAAATGAATAATTTAAGATCGTCTGCATAACATTGAATGACAGAGTGAAAAATATCAACATACGGGATTGCTGAGACTTGAAATAAGATGGAGTGAGTAGAATATAAAAAGGAATGCTTCGGTGGTTTGGACATGTAAAGAGGATGAATGATAGTAGAGTGACGAAAGAAATTTATGGTGCACAAATAGAAGATACGGCTCGACCAGGCCACCCTAGAAGAACACACTGAAGAAAGGACATGACAAAAGTACCTGGAGTACAAGAGCTTGTATGACTAGATTGATGGATGTGGAAGGGGCGAGAGAGGTGTGTCTGGATTGTTACAGATGAAAATCTGTAGTCTCTGCCTGTTCCTCTGAGAGACAGGTGTAGGTATATGTATGTTATTATTATTATTATTATTATTATTTATTATACACAAGCAGCTAGAAGCTGATGCTGTGTATATCACTGCACTTTAAGTCTTATTTATTTAAAAATTTATCTAGCCTATTTTTAAAACAGTTCACTGATGTAGCACTTATAACAGTCTCAGGTAGTTTATTCCACTCGGGAACAACACGGTTAGGCAAGAAATGAATTTTTTCATCCTACCCGCATTTGGGATGACACACACAACTTGTTTACTCTTCCAATTTAATTTAATTTAAATAGTTTTGCAGTGTTAAATCAATATATACTAAGTGCAAACTATTCCATAATTGTTTTTACAACATTTCACTCAGTTTAAAAATGTCTAACTGCGGTATCTGCGCCGAAATAGTGACACGAAAACTTGGTTTACAGTGCCATGGAAAATGTGAGCGTTGGCTTCATTTCAAGTGTCTAAAAACAAGTGAGCAGGAAATTGCGGCTATGAAAACGAGAAGTAATGCATGGCGCTGCAACAAGTGTACAATAACACCACAACCGAGAGCCGTACAGTTGACAGCGGCGGCAGCGGCCTCGGTGGATGCACTGATCTCCAGGAGCGCTCCCTCGTCACCGAGCCCGTTCAGCATTCCCGTCGACGTGTCCAATAGTCTTACAAAGCTCCAGCAGGACGTGGCGAGCATCTTAGCAAAACTTGCGGCAGTGCAGGTTCAACAGAAAGAAATCCTTGACAGCCAAAAGGATATCCAAACTCAACTAAAAGCCAACCAGAATAGAATAACTGAATGTGAACAGAAACTGCTAAAGTTTGACACTCAACAACAAGAGATTAGTCAACTAAAAAGTGAACTTATAAAGTTGCAGGCTCGGCATGATGACTACGATCAAGATAAGTTACTGAACTGCATCGAAATCAAAGGATTACCGTCAATCAAGCAAGAAGATCTAAGAGAAGTTTGTCAGGGATTTGTACAATCACTCGATGTCAACATTACTCAACACCAAATAGTTGAGGTAAAGCAAATCCAAAAAGGCAAACAAATTGGTAACATCCATGTAAAATTTGAGTCAAGACACCTCCAAAATAACGTTCTCAAAGAAGTCAAAAAGAAGAGAAACCTTTGCGTGAAGGACATTCTACCAGGATTCCAGGACTCCAACTCACGTGTGTTTGTGAACGAACTTCTTACAGCACAGCGCAAAAAACTACTATTTCAAGCAAAAACTTTTACAAAAAGTAGGGATGTCAACTATTTTGTGTGGTCAAAGGGAGGACAGGTGTTGGTGAGGAAGGGCCAGGATGATAAGTATTTCATTATCAAAAACGAAAAGGATTTGGACCAGTTTTTTCCGTAATTTTTTATCACTGTACATAACATTTAACACCAAAGTCCTTACTAAACTAATGTATACTCAAAGTCTTCTTTTTCCTTACCTAATATTTGGTTTTCTGTTTGATGTACACACCTTCACCTTTGTCGACTTTCATCACACAACACAATACACAGTTACACACGTCGGTACTCTAATCTTAAGCAACACTCATCACACCATAACACATAATATTAGTAGAACAAAACATAGCAATACGAAAATGAGACGTTATTTCTTTACTTATAAACAGATATTGTCAACTCGTAAACAACAACCACTTGGTTTACCTGTAGCTTGCTTACTGAACTTGAGGAAACGCTTCTGTTTTTTATTAGATCAGATAATGTTATTTACTAGAGATCCAGTTCTGGGGATCGCCGGTTCAGGTTATGTTACACTGAATTTTGAGATTTATGAAACTGTTTTAAGGGTCACATTCAAATGTCCAAAAATTGAATTTGGTGACCTTCGGAACTGGACCAATGGATCATTTTTTGATTATTCGAGTAAGCTATCATTTCAATATTATAAACTAACTCCTAAGCATATTAACAAACTGCACTTCTTATTTATATTGCTGAGCGGGAAGGGTAAGCAGCTGTCCTTTACACTCGTCACTGTTATTTTATCTACCTATATTCACCCGGCGTCCGATGCACGCCTGGGAAATGTTTTGTACATTTTTATTAATGGTACAGTTAGATTTGAATGAAATTGATAAGGACAGCGAAAACCTCTCCGTCGCGCGGCAGTTTGTGTGTGCTGAGCCAGAGATGTGCAAGGAACATTTAAAGATTTTTAATTGTGGTTTTACAATTATATGCATTAATATAAGAAGTGTTACACAGAACTTTGACCAGCTACAGGTTTTATTGCAGAGGTTTAATGTTGAATTTGACTTCATAGTACTGACTGAGTGCTGGCTTAAGGAATTTACTCCAAACATTCCGAATTATACGTTTTCCAGTTCTGAAAATCGTATTAATAAAGCGTCTGGCGTAGTAGTTTATGTTCGCAATTCGTTAACCACTGAGTTTAAAGTCAACACTAAGCAGATAGATCTAATAAATGCAAATGGGCTCGAAATTCAGGTGGGTTCAGTATTTACATTAATAGCCATATATCGCACGCCATCTATACAAAGCACAACCGACTTTGTTGAGTCTCTTGATTCATATTTACACACCATAAAACACCGCAATAACGTGGTACTTTGCGGAGATATCAACATAAATACTCATATGACTTCTGATGATCCCAGGCAAGATGACTATCTTTGCTGTCTTGCGTCACACAACTTGCTTCCGGTTATAAGTGAATACACTAGAGAAAAGTCTCTTTTAGATCATGGAATGGTTAAATCAAACAATAAAGTTATATCTATCGTTTGTCACACTAAAATTACCGATCACTCCCCAATAATTGTATCCGTGGAGCGGGGGAAAAAACGTTATAAGCCTAAAACTATAGACACATCGACCATTAATTACGCAGCAGTTTTACAAGAATTAAGCCTAGTGAACTGGGACTTACTTTTCAATGATTTAAATGTCAAAGATGCGACTAACAATTTTTTAACAACTTTAAAAGACTGTATAGATAAAAATACTACAATCATCAAAGCAAAAAACAAATATCGTCCAAAAAAGAACTGGATTACACCTGGACTAATTAAATGTTACAAAATAAGAGATAATTTGCATAGAATAGCAAAAAAAAATATCCTTAATTTAGATCTACAGGAAAGGTATAAACGTTACCGAAATATTTGTACTCGAGCTACTCGGACTGCTAGAAAACTATTTATCAATGCCAAACTAGCTGAAAACCGTAGAAACCCACGTAAGCTTTGGCAATTAATTAAAGAAGCAGCTGCACTTCCTTCAACAAATAAAACTAACTCTGCTTGTATGATGATAGATAAAAATGACCCAAAAAACTCGCTCAATAACATTAATGACTATTTTTCTAAAGTAGGACGTAATCTGGCTGATAAACATCTAAATCAACTAAATAAAACTGAACTAGATCTAGTCAATAGTCAGTCTGCATGCGGCACTTTAAGAGACAGTTTCATGTTCTTCCCTACCGATCAATATGAAATTCACAAAGTGATTGAATCGCTCAGGGAGCATGCGGCATGTGGGATTGATGGCATCAGTGCTAAATTCATAAAAACTGCTTGTTTAACCTTACTTTATCCTCTCACACATATCATAAATCTTTCCTTTGAAACAGGTACATTTCCAGATAATTTTAAAAAAGGTATGATTATACCAATTCACAAATCAGGTGATGTGGAGGCGGTGTCAAACTATAGACCAATTTCCTTGCTGCCCACTTTGTCTAAAATAATTGAAAAGCTTGTAAAAGCTCGTCTTTGTAAATATCTGAAAGATCAAGATATTCTATCCCATAATCAATATGGTTTTAGACAGGGCAGGTCCACGTCAGACGCTGTGAAACGTTTAGTAGAACATATTGTTCATAAATTGGATGATGGAGATTTATGCATTGGCGTATTTCTGGACTTGGCTAAGGCTTTTGATACCGTCTCCATACCCCTATTACTGTGCAAACTCGAGAACATTGGTGTGAGGGGCACGGCTCTGGAATGGTTCAGCAGTTACCTCTATGGCAGGGAGCAGCAGATAATGGTGCAATCTGTCGGTGTGAGCGATGAAACTCAAGTTGACTATGGTGTCCCACAGGGCAGTGTCCTTGGTCCGCTTTTGTTTTTAATATACATTGATGGCTTATGCCACTTGCGCCTTGATGATACCCTCATTGTCTCATACGCTGATGATACTGTACTGTTGTTTTCTGGCTGTTCTTGGGAAAAGGCCTTTGAAAACGCTGATAAGGGTATGAATGTAGTTTGCAGATGGTTAGAAAATAATCTTCTGACTCTTAATATTGCCAAAACCAAATATATCTGCTTCAGGAAAACTGATCACTCCAAATTTCCACAGCCAAGTCTCAAATTACATCAATGCAAAAATAAAATAACTTGTGACTGTCCTGAGCTAGAGAACGTAGAGGTTATTAAATACTTAGGTGTACTTGTTGATGCTAAACTTAATTGGACGTACCACATTCAACATATTTCTAGTCGCCTCCGAAGAATGCTATGCATATGTAGGAGGCTCAGATGTATTAGCGACATCAACATAAAACGAAATATATATTACGCTCTCGCTGAGTCACTAATATCATACTGCATAACTGCCTGGGGTGGGGCCGCAAAAACACATATTCTAGATGTAGAAATTGCGCAGCGGGCAGTACTAAAGGTGCTTTTTGGCAAATGCTATCGCTTTCCTACTTCAGAGCTATATTCAGAGATAAATGTTCTCAGTGTTCGCAAATTGTATATTGTAAACATTTTAACAAATTTTTGCCCTGTAAATAAACCTACTAGAACACGTTATGGTCACTTACGTAACACTCCCTTTTGTAAGACTACATTTGCCCAAAGGTTTTCAGGATTTTTGGCACCCTATCTTTTCAAAAAAATTAAGGTTGAGAATCAGGCTGGAACAGCAGAGAAGCTTCAAAAAGCAGCGGTAAAAAGTTGGTTACAAAATAAAAACTACGATGAAGTCGAATGTCTCCTTGTAGTTCCGACATGAAACATTTATATTGTCTCACTCTTACTTACTTTCTTTAAATATTTGAACGTATTTGTTACAATTACTCATCTTTCTTCACCCTCACAACACGCATATACTTTCACAATCACACACTACACTTACACACACACTTTTTTCTCATACAATAACATCACATTCAAACAGAAGTCAAGACTTTTTCATGGCATATTTGCATGTTATTAAATACATTTTTTTTTTTTTCTTTTTTCTTGTGTTTTATATAAGATAGACTATATATAGTAATATTGTCATCAAATTAAACTAATAGATATAATAAAATCAAAGTATCCCAAATGCAGTAAGCCGCTTTTGGTAACTGTCACTCTCGAGACGGCCTTTTAGGTCAGTGTTGGTGATAGGGACTGTCTTTGTCTAGATTGTTTTAGGATACAATTAGCACATCTATATTCTGGAAAACATATTGCATGCTGTTGTTTTTATTGGATAAGTGCTTCTGTATGTTTTTTTGATTCAATAAATAATATTTGTATTGTATTTGTATGTCTGCGTGGGTTGCTTGCACATGTCGACGAGTTGATTTTAAGATGATGACCTCTCAGGTGACGATTTTGGTTCATCTTGTAAAGTTTTCCCAGTGTGGGAACATCATAGTGTCCTGTGAGCACTTTATACGTTTCTATCAGGTCTCCACGTTGTCGTCGTTGCTCAAGTGTAGTTAGCCCGAGTTCTTGCAGACGTCGCTCATAAGTTAAGTCACGCAAACCAGCCACCATTTTTGTCGCTCTTCTCTGGACTTTTTCCAACATGTTAATAACTTTTTTGAAATATGGACTCCAAATTTGGAAGGCGTATTCCAATATTGGTCTCAAGTAAGTTTTATAAATCCTTAGAAATAGATAGATAGATAGATAGATAAAACATTTATTCACTATTACAATACGTACACAATTCACATTCAACACAATTAAACATTTACATTAACAATAAAAGACACGGAACAAGTTTTAACAATAATAATAATGAGACAGATACTTAATTATGGACATATTACAATAGCAAAAGGGCTCCGACTCAGTATTTGCTGCAAAGATTCACAATGCAGCACTGATCATTCTGCCGGAACCGTAGAAGAGCGACGTGCTGAACTTTTAATTTTGTGTTATTTATGTGAGTGTTATACATATGAGTGAATATTATATTTAATATATTTATGTAATATGGTATAAAAACAAATTAATGTAATATGAAATGAAAATAATAATAGATTGAAAAATAAAAAAATTGTACTAAAATAATATGATAATGCACCACTGCTTGCCTTAATAGGACTTTGCTACAGTTTTTCTTTGCATGGCCAGCAAATGCAACCGATACTTCGCTTTAAAGCAATGTTTTTTTGTAAGGTTACGAAGGGGTGGCGGAATATCGTTCCAACATTTGGTGGCCATGAAAGAAAAACTGCCTCTGAAAGCAGCTGTCCGGTGGTGAGGCAAAGAGAGAGGCATAGTGCAAGCCCTAGCAACCCGACGCGAACCACACCAGTTCAGTTTTGTAAACAAATAAGGCGGTACCTTTGTTTGTATGACTCCGAACAATAGCGTGGCTAAGTAAAGCTTTTGCCTACTTTCCATATTCAGAATGTCTGCGTCATTCAGGAAAGGTGTTACGTGTGACCGAGGAGGAATTTTAAAACAAAATCGCGCGCAAGCATTCTGAATTCTTTGTAAGAGACGTTGGGACTTTTTGTAAATACAAGAGCCATAAACATTGATACAGTAACCCAATCTAGACAAAATGAGCGTTTCACACAATGTCACTCGGATATCGACACTAAGGAATTGTCGAACATTATAAAGTACTTTAAGTCTGTAAAAACTATTGCGTACCAGTTCAGTGACATGATCTTCGAAGTGAAGATGTTCATCCATAATAAGACCTAAATTCTTTGCTACTGAGACTCTTTCAATGGGCTGTCCTTTTATAAGAATTTTTGGATGTTTTAGGCCGATTGTACTAACTTTTTTTTTTGATCCCAAAATCATGAATTTTGATTTTGCAGGATTTAAGGAAAGACAGTTCTTTTCAGCCCATTCAGAGATATTATTTAAATCATGGTTAATTCTGTCCACTGTTGAAGCTAAATTAGTACTATCCGTAGAAAGATACATTTGTAAATCATCGGCATAAAGATGAAATCTGCAAGAAATAGAAATAGTTCCTTGTCTATGTAATTGAACGTTTTCCTAATCATATAAGTTATAGAGTTGGCTTTTTTAGTAACTTGGAGAATGTGTACATCCCATTTCAGGTTACTTGTTATTGTTACTCCTAGATCTTTCTGTGATGTTACTATTTTTAAAGACTTTGAGTCGATTGTGTATGAAAGTTGAGGATTTCCGTTACCGATGTGTAAAACTGTACATTTTTCAGAGTTCAATGTTAAAAGCCAATCTTTAGTCCAATCAGTGATACGGTTGAGGTCATCTTGTATAACGTTGTGCGAGATTAGTGGATTACCCATTATTTTGGTGTCATCAGCAAACAACGATAATGCACTTTTAATGATGGCTTTCAAGTCTGTTAAGAAGATTCCAAAAAGGATGGGGCCTAGCACTGAACCTTGGGGTACACCACTGTGAACAGAATGGGAGTCTGAAAGTTGTTCGCCGACTCTTACTTTGAATTTCCTTCCACTGAGAAAGTCTTCTATCCACTGTAGAAGATTTCCTCGTATTCCAAAGTGTTCCAGCTTTGCAACAAGTCTTTTTGTAGGGACACGATCAAACGCTTTTTCATAATCCAGATATATGATGTCAATAGGTGCATGTTCATCCCAATTCCTTGTCCAGTAGTCTAAGCAGCATAACAAGTTGGTAACTATTGATCTACGGGGTACAAATCCATGTTGCTCCTCAATTATGATCTGTTCTCTAGATAAAAAGGCTCCAATATGTATGTAAGCTTTATAGGGGTTTATTCCCACGAAACCTCATACCACCAAATACTCTAGCACACAGAACATTTAAATGTTCTGAGCTCTAGCAGGTCACAGGCATACGTCAGTTTTTATATCGGCCTGTTTCATTCGAAAACCAAATGAAATGAAATATATTTGAAATGAAATATACTTGAAATGAAATATACTTAAAATGAAATATATTTATTTATGTAATGTAGGTATAACAGATACACTTATTACAGGTCAGTTTTAATGTGACAAAAGAAATTAAATAATCTATGTGCACAGGTAATACTTTTATGTCATACTAGCTTCTGCCCGTGGCTTCGCCCGCGTGGCCTACAGGAAGCAAATGTCATTTATTTCAAATATAAGTTATGGGAGTCAAGGTGTAGTGCTCGGCCGAAAAACACGGGGACTCACCGATCGAAGTTTTTCCGAAAGAGTGTCAAAATCCCTATCAGTTGTCAAAAAATGTTAAATTTGAATACGGCAGCATAATTGGGGACCCCGAATGCCCCTTGAGTTTCATGCAAATCGGAATACTTTTTTGGACCTGGCAAAAAACTGTCAAAACCCACCAATTTTTTTTTTGTTTGTATAGTCCCAGCTTGACTGATCACTATAGTCGAAACCCGAACTCCTTGCGATTAGCCGTTCGGGAGATACGGCTGATCAAATGTTTGGCAATTTTTTTTTCGTTTTTTTTTTACAGTCATCTAGATCTCGCCAAGCCAAACATGGGTCTAGCATCAGCCGTTTGGGAGATACAGGCCTGTTAAGTTTTGACATTTTCAGCAGGTAGATCTCGTCAAGACCTTTTCCTAGACACCCATCAACATGGGTCTAACTCTAGCCGTTTGGAAGATACAAGGCGTCAAAGTAATGATATTAAAAAAAAAAAATTTTTTGTCACCCCGTGGTCCAACCCCTAGGGGTGTATCACCTTCCGTTCCAAAGATAGATAGATAGATAGATTGTGGATATATAGATAGATAGATACCTCTAAAGGAAAAAATGGAACCCTAATAGGATCACTTGTGTGGCTGTCTGTCTGTCCGTCTGTTACAGCCGATTTGCTGTGGCACACATACTTTCAAGAATTTTCATGTCCACTATATTAAATTTCAAAATCGATGCCATTTTCGTAATTAACATCCCAAAAAACCAAAAAAACGACACCCATATTGATATTTACACATTTCAACACTTTAACCCCATCGCACCCCAACAGGAGATGATGGTATTTCACGTCCACTACGTTGGATTTAGAAATCGTTGTTGTTTTCTTAATCAGCGACCCAATAAACCATAGAAACGATACCCATGTTGGTTTTCAGACTTTATCACCCCATTTCCCCCTTTTAGGGTTTGAATTCTGGATAACCCTTTTTCACGTCCACCTCGTTGGATTTTAAAATCGTTGTTGTTTTCGTAATCAGCGACCCGACAAACCATACAAACGATACCCATGTTGGTTTTCAGACTTTGTCACCCCATTTCCCCATTTTAGGGTTTGAATTCTGGATAACCCTTTTTCACGTCCACCTCGTTGGATTTTAAAATCGTTGTTGTTTTCGTAATCAGCGACCCGACAAACCATACAAACGATACCCATGTTGATTTTCAGACTTTGTCACCCCATTTCCCCATTTTAGGGTTTGAATTCTGGATAACCCTTTTTCACGTCCACCTCGTTGGATTTTAAAATCGTTGTTGTTTTCGTAATCAGCGACCCGACAAACCATACAAACGATACCCATGTTGGTTTTCAGACTTTGTCACCCCATTTCCCCATTTTAGGGTTTGAATTCTGGATAACCCTTTTTCACGTCCACCTCGTTGGATTTTAAAATCGTTGTTGTTTTCGTAATCAGCGACCCGACAAACCATACAAACGATACCCATGTTGATTTTCTCTTTCAGCGCAATACCAAAAATAACAAGCACAGGGTTTATATGAGTCTGTTCCCGCGCAACTTAATACCATAGAAGGGTTTAAAATTTGCAAGTCACCTCCTTACCTCAGGATTTAAATCAGCCTCTTTTAGACAAATACCAAAAACCGGCCAAGTGCGAGTCAGACTCGCGTACCTAGGTTTCCGTATTGTGGATGATAAATTTAATTTTGTCATTGTTTTCGTGAATTTCTCAACGGCTTTATTGTTCCTGTAATCTTTACATAAACACATATGACCATAATATTTACATATTTTTTGGTCCACCAGTTTTGGAGATAAAGGAGGTGAGTCATGAATTTTTTATGGTTTTTCAAGGATTTCTCGAAATAGGTGCAATTAAATATATCCAAACTATATATTTTTACAATCAGCTTTTTAATACCTACAATTTGATTTCCATATTGTATTTTTTTATTTATATTACTTCTTTCTTTATTATTCTCATTTGTAATCAACTTTTTTTAAATGCTATAGTTTTCCTGTAATTTGCCAGTGTTGATCTATAATTGGTCATTTTTTTCATATTTTTCGGTCTACCAGTTTCGGAGATAAGAGGGGGAACATACATATTTTTGTGTTTTTTTTTAATATTTCTCGAAACCCGTGCCAATAAATAACGTAATATTTTTACAATTAACATTTTAATTTGTACAATTTGATACCCATATTGTAGTTTTTCAAATGTTTTACACCGTAATATGTGGGCAAATTAATGCTATTGTTTTGCCAAATTTCATGTCTTTATCTTTAACGGTGCTAAAGTTATGAGGCTGTGACATACGAACGGACAACGGAGTCTCACCATAAAGTTTCCTTTTGTATCTTTTAGGTACTACGGAACCATTAAAATAACAAAGACAAGGTTTAAAGGAGTCTGTTCCTGCACATCTTTATACCATAAAATGTAGTCTGTGAACACTGTGTAAACAAGGTCATATTTTTGAAGCTCTGTAAAGTATTCGTGGAAAAGTGCACACAAACCTGTAAAATAAGTTCATACTATCGGAAAATCAAAACAACATAACCCGCACTAAAAGGTAGGATAATAAAAACACTTCTTTATGGCTGAATCTTAACAAAAATCACGAAACAATAATCACCAGAGGATAAATAACGAATTATTTTTTGAATTTGAATAACAATGATTGAGTAATGAGCCAATTACCGAGCAAAACTCATTAAAAACAAAAAGATATATTTCACAGACTCAACAGCTGTTTTATGTCAAACATCGAAGTGACATTCAGAGAAACGTTTTGTTATTGCTCCATTTAAACAAAAAGTTTAAGTTCCATTTCACACCACACAACATTGACACCTTACATTATTTCCTAATTATTATTGATGAAACGTTACAACAATAAACTCATCTGAAACATTAAACACAAAATTTTATACTGTATTCATCATTGGGCATCCAAGAGACCGGAACATAATTGTATAAAATCTTTTAAAATGGAGACAAAAAAAGATATAAAGACTAGAAAAAAAGCAAAAGATCTCAAGGAAAACAAGATTTTGACGCAAAATAACACTGATGAAACCTACTTATCCATGGAAACTTCTTTGTTGATAGACGAAATTACAAAACTTAATTTGCGTATCGAGGAACTTACACTTGAGCTTGACGGTACCCATATGGAGGTTGAGAATTTAACTGAAGAAAATACGAAAATTAAAAAGGAACTTACAGTAGCTCAGAAAACTATTGAACTTTATAAAGGTTTAACATTAGATATGACCCCAAATAAGCAAAGGAATATGAAAGCATAATTAGTATTAAGACCCCTAAAATTCAACTATCAGCTGAGAAACAAATAGACAATAATCTGGAAAACATAAACGAAACTAAAATTGAAAATCAAACTATTACTGCTCCAGAGACAAATTTAGAAACAGAAACCGCAAAAACAGCGTTCCAACCTGAAAGGAAAATTGAAATGGAAAATGACACCAAACAACAAACAAAAAACTCAAAAAGTAAAAAAAGAGTAATTATATTAGCAGATCAACAAGGTAGAGGAATACAATCAACTGTGCAGGAAATTCTAGGAACCACCTACGAAGTGTTTTGCTTTTATAAACCAGATGCAACTGTAGGCAATATTACAACAGTGACAATGGGTGAATTAAATACATTAACGAAAGATGATTTTATAGTATTGATTGCTGGAGTAAATGAAACAAACCCTCTCGAACTACAAGGCTATTTGCACCATTGGCTATTGTCATCAGAAAACTCAAATAGACTTATCTGTGAAATTCCATTCAATAGAAACCTGAATAAAGATAAACTCAATTACGATATAAGACACATAATCAAAATATACAAAGATGCTTTATTTATTGACATGGATTATAGCAGATATATAGGTGGAAGAGAAAGACGACGTAAACAAATTTCCCAATCTATATCAAAAGAAATTATACATATAACATACAAAAATGAGTACATCAACTACGAGAAAATGAGATTGAAAGAGGAAAAAATACAGAAGGAGCTTAAGGAAACAAAAGACATGAATCCCAAACCTGGCACAATTCCTTACTATTTTAACAAGGTTGAAACAAGAAACAAAACACAAGGCACACAAATTAAAGCAAAAGACGCGAAAACAGAAAAAGATAATATCGATCTAACAAATATGAAAACTACAACAACCCCTTTTTTAGACTAGAAGAAAAAAAGTGCCAATTTCCTAAATAACACGGATGTAGATATCATTGTAATTACAGAGACAAAACTGAAAGAAGAGGAAATAATTATTTTTAAAATTGAAAATTACGAATTAATAACTTTTTACTGTCGCTCCATAAAATCGGGAGGTGGTGTTGCTATATATGTTAAGAAGTGTCTTGTAGAATTTTGTACTATAAATAAGGATTTTAATAATTTATTTAGTGATTTATATTTTGAATGTGCAATTTTAAATATTGATTTTAGAAAAAACACAAAATTTAGGTTAATTAGACTGTATAGAAACAGTGATTCTGACGCTACGATTACAGAATATTACGATAAGTTGGAGTACATAGTAGACAGAATTTGCAAAGATGACGAAACTAATATTATTATTGCAGGTGACCTAAACATTGATTATCTAGATAAAAGTAAAACTAATGGACATTTAAAAATACTTAAAAACTTTCTCAAAATTTACAATTTGAAAAACCACATAACTGAACCTACACGTATCTGTAAGTCAAGAGCTTCATTATTAGACTACATAATTACTAACATCCCAGTGAATAATATCTCTTCAGTCTCAGTTATACCAAATGGTCTTTCAGACCATAGGGCACAGAGCCTATCAATACTTGTAGGAAAGCCACCAACAAAACGGTATCTTTACCGAAAAAGAATATTTTCTAGCCAAAATATTGAAAATTTTAATGTTATGTTACAAGCTGAAGACTGGTCTGTCATGTACAGTGAAGGCAATGTAAATCAAAGTTTTAATATTTTCATGAAGCTGTACCTCCAGTTATACAATGCAGCTTTCCCGTTAAAATGGGTTACAGATAAGCCTTAACCAGCCGATTACTGGGCAACTGAAAGAACATTAAAATTAAAAGAGAAAATCGAAGTTTTGGATACTATAGGCCTATTTGGAAAAAATGCTGAGTTTTGTAATGAAATAAAAGGATTAAAGGAAGAATACTCTAGATCTTTACAACAAGATAAATCAATACAAATCGGACAAAAATTTCGGATAGTTATAATAAGTCAAAAACGGTTTGGAGCATTATAAACAAAGAGTCAAAAAAATCAGAACAAAAACCTGCGAAAAATTTAACATTAGATGTTGAAGGAAAATCATACCAAAATTACAATGAAATAGCAGACCTTTTTGGTAATTATTTTCAAAATATCTCTAATGATTTAATACATAAAAATTGCCAAGAAAACCATATCGTTAATGTTAACCATTCTATTAAAAATAAATTCATCCTTAAACCTTATACAGAGGAAGAACTAGAAAAACGAATTCAAGCTATTGAACCAAAACATACAAAAGACTTTATAGAAGTTTCATTCTTCATCGTCAAATGCACAGCTAAGGTTATTATAAAACAACTCACATACCTGGTCAATGAAATGTTCAAGAATGGCTGGTTTCCAGAAAATTTAAAGTATGCACGCCTTATACCCATTTTCAAGAAAGGTGATGAAAAAAATATAGAGGATTATAGGCCAGTATCAGTCTTACCTTCTTTTTCAAAAATATTTGAGAGGGCTATTTATAATAGACTTATTGAATATTTCAACAATGAAAAGGTTATTTCGAGTAACCAACATGGCTTCCAAAAAGGCAAGTCAATAATAACCGCTGCAACAGACTTGACACAAAATATATTAAAATTCTTAGATAATTGTGAAAATGTTATTGGTATATTTGTAGACTTGTCAAAAGCATTTGACTTAGTTGACCATAAAATTCTGCTGAAAAAGCTTTATAGATATGGAGTACAAGGCATAGCTCATCAACTATTGGAGTCATACCTCAGACATAGAAAATTTAGAATTAACTTGACATATACAGATGACATTAAAATGAAAAAAATTGACGTAAATTCTAAATGGTTTGACATAAAATGTGGTGTTCCTCAAGGATCTATCTTAGGACCTATAATGTTCTTGATTTTCATAAATGATTTGCCCACTAACATTAAACATTCCACCCTTATTTTATTCGCAGACGATACTACAAGTTTAATTAATGATAAACAGATAGAATCCCTAAACATCAAAGCAGAAAAAGCAGTGACAGAGTTGTGCAAATGGTTCAAAGGAAATAACCTGATATTAAACAAACAAAAAACACAATGTATGTTGTTTAGTATATACGAGAATACGGAAAAGAGAGACAATGTTAATATTAAAATTGATAATAATAATTTAGATATTGTAAAGTCATGTAAGTTTTTAGGATTTTATATAGATGACCACTTAAGATGGACCACACATATTGATAAACTGGTCAAAAGATTATCTTCCGTATGTTTTTGTTTAAAAAGCCTTATTAGAATAGGAGGAAAAGAGGTTGTCAAAACAGCATATTAGGGTCAGTTTTACCCATTAATGACATACGGTATCGAATATTGGGGATCATTGGAAATTGCCAACAAAGTATTCAAATTACAAAAAAGGGCTGTCCGCATTATGATGAACGCAGCTATAGATGCACATTGCAAACCACTCTTCAAACAACTTGGTCTATTATCATTATTTGATGTATTTGTTTTAAAGATGGCTTTGTTTGTTAGGGAGAACCCAAACATGTTCAAAATTCTCGGTAGTGGTCATAATTATGATACGCGAAGTAAAGCAGTACACAAGTTGTCAATCGTGCAACATAACCACAAGCATTTTGAGCGAAGTATTATACATAGTGCAACAAAAATTTATAATTCATTACCACTAGAAATTACAAAAGAAACAAGAATAAATGTATTTAAAGAAAAAGTTAAGAATTGGCTCAAAGATCAATGTATGTATGATTTAAAAATGTTCTTTAGTTAAGTTAACCCTAGTTTATAAGATATGACAAGAAATGATGTAATATTTATTTCAATAAATGATTCTATTCTATTCTATTCTATTCTATAAAAGTATCATGCGAGTCACCTCCGTACCTCATGGTTTATGTCAGCCTGTTTTAGCCGAATACCAAAACAAAACAAAAAATAAATCTACCGCAAGTATTTTTCATCTCGAAGAAGTTTTCACACGAATTTCTAAGTCACCTCGTACTCTTAAAACTTTACACAAGTCTTTTCTTGGTCACTATGATACTTCGTAAAATATTCAATTCGTTGTATATTTCCACATTATCGTCATCATATGCCCACATTAACGTCATCATCTTCAGTTACACAGTCGGTGTATATACTCACATCTCAACATTGTGAGGCCAGCGTTTTACTCTGACCTACCGTTGCTACTCAAGATTGGGAGGCCAGCGTTTTACCCCTGAGCTACCGTTGTTTCTCAATATTGAGAGGCCAGCGTTTTACCCCTGAGCTACCGTTGTTTCTCAATATTGAGAGGCCAGAGTTTTACCCCTGAGCTACCGTTGTTTCTCAATATTGAGAGGCCAGCGTTTTACCCCTGAGCTACCGTTGTTTCTCAATATTGAGAGGCCAGCGTTTTACCCCTGAGCTACCGTTGTTTCTCAATGTTGAGAGGCCAGCGTTTTACCCCTGAGCTACCGTTGTTTCTCAATATTGAGAGGCCAGAGTTTTACCCCTGAGCTACCGTTGTTTCTCAATATTGAGAGGCCAGAGTTTTACCCCTGAGCTACCGTTGTTTCTCAATATTGAGAGGCCAGCGTTTTACCCCTGAGCTACCGTTGTTTCTCAATATTGAGAGACCAGCGTTTTACCCCTGAGCTACCATTGCTTCTCAATATTGAGAGGCCAGCGTTTTACCCCTGAGCTACCGTTGTTTCTCAATATTGAGAGGCCAGCGTTTTACCCCTGAGCTACCGTTGTTTCTCAATGTTGGGAGGCCAGCGTTTTACCCCTGAGCTACCGTTGTTTCTCAATATTGAGAGGCCAGAGTTTTACCCCTGAGCTACCGTTGTTTCTCAATATTGAGAGGCCAGAGTTTTACCCCTGAGCTACCGTTGTTTCTCAATATTGAGAGGCCAGCGTTTTACCCCTGAGCTACCGTTGTTTCTCAATATTGAGAGACCAGCGTTTTACCCCTGAGCTACCGTTGTTTCTCAATATTGAGAGGCCAGAGTTTTACCCCTGAGCTACCGTTGTTTCTCAATATTGAGAGGCCAGAGTTTTACCCCTGAGCTACCGTTGTTTCTCAATATTGAGAGGCCAGCGTTTTACCCCTGAGCTACCGTTGTTTCTCAATATTGAGAGGCCAGCGTTTTACCCCTGAGCTACCGTTGCTTCTCAATATTGAGAGGCCAGCGTTTTACCCCTGAGCTACCGTTGCTTCTCAATATTGAGAGGCCAGCGTTTTACCCTTAAGCTACCGTTGCTTCTCAATATTGAGAGGCCAGAGTTTTACCCCTGAGCTACCGTTGCTACTCAAGATTGGGAGGCTAGCGTTTTACCCCTGAGCTACCGTTGCTACTCAAGATTGGGAGGCCAGCGTTTTACCCCTGAGCTACCGTTGCTTCTCAATATTGAGAGGCCAGAGTTTTACCCCTGAGCTACCGTTGCTACTCAAGATTGGGAGGCCAGAGTTTTACCCCTGAGCTACCGTTGCTTCTCAATATTGAGAGGCCAGAGTTTTACCCCTGAGCTACCGTTGCTACTCAAGATTGGGAGGCCAGCGTTTTACCCCTGAGCTACCGTTGCTACTCAAGATTGGGAGGCCAGCGTTTTACCCCTGAGCTACCGTTGCTTCTCAATATTGGGAGGCCAGCGTTTTACCCCTGAGCTACCGTTGCTTCTCAATATTGGGAGGCCAGCGTTTTACCCCTGAGCTACCGTTGCTACTCAAGATTGGGAGGCCAGCGTTTTACCCCTGAGCTACCGTTGCTACTCAAGATTGGGAGGCCAGCGTTTTACCCCTGAGCTACCGTTGCTTCTCAATATTGGGAGGCCAGCGTTTTACCCCTGAGCTACCGTTGCTTCTCAATATTGGGAGGCCAGCGTTTTACCCCTGAGCTACCGTTGCTACTCAAGATTGGGAGGCCAGCGTTTTACCCCTGAGCTACCGTTGCTACTCAAGAATGGGTGGCCAGCGTTTAGAACTGCCGCTGCTTCATTTTGATTATGTGAGATAAGTTTCAGGCCATTCGGGCCCGGTATCAGTCACTGTGAAGTAGTTATCACTTTTTATGTAAATATAATAATTTATAAGACAAAAAGCCAATATTCAGTATTTATTTTGATTATTGAAAACGTAGAGACAGACGTTGCATTTTATATGTAGAGAGAAGAGAAGATAGAGAAAAATAAAATACCTACTAAATAAAACTTCTAATGCTTTAGTTAAATAACACGTAAACATACACAGAAACATGACGTGACGTGTTGTGACGTGCCACCCTTGAATATGCCGTCCCTTGAAGTTCGCCCAAAGCAAGGGCCCCATCATGCCCCCACAACCCCCTGGATTAGGGTTGCTTGCATTTACGCCATCTTTTACTCTAATTGTGAGTTGAGAAAATAAATGTAAAAGTTCTTTAATTGTATATCATTTACCCTATCAAGAATTGGTAGGTATCGAACCTAGGTACTACATTGTAGGTACAGTTGGCTGCAGTACAAGCTATTTCTTTTTAGACCATTTATAAACCATTACGACATCGTTATAAGCAATGATATTTGATAGGTTATAAGATTTGAAGCGATCCGCAAGTGGCACTAACTAGCGAACCTAACCTCGGTATCGTTGTTGCGACCGTCGGGGTCAACGCACGACGGATGTTGCATGGGATGACACACAGTAAAATATATGTGTAGCTGTTGTCTCTTTTTCGATCCTAATAAATTATGACAAGCCGTCTTACTTCCACGCGTCTATCTGGCATTGCAGTACTACATAATAGTCTAAGAGCTAGCGACCAAATCGGTCATGTGGCTTCAGCTGTATTGAAACTCCGTTAGCTACTTCCCTGTTCAGGTGCACAGGAAGTACAGAGCAACTGTTTGAAAAAAAAATCAAAGTCGCTGAGCCCACATTTTTTTCCCCACCCCACTACACCCGCACCCACCGCCCGCGGCCTGCCAGCACGAACATTATCGGAAAAGGTTGTTCAGGGAAGTAGCTAACGGAGTTTCAATACAGCTGAAGCCACATGACCGATTTGGTCGCTAGCTCTCAGTCTATAAGTAAATGTCGGATTTTTAATTAGTTGAAGTAAACTGACAGTCCGTGATAGTGTGAAATACGCTTTTAACGCGTGTGGCGCATGAGCCATTTAACATTTCAACTATTGCAATATTCAAAAGTTTCAAATCAAATCAAATCAAAATAATTTATTTGTTCAACATAGGTCATATTAGATATTACATATTGATATGTCCAAGCCATGCTGTGCGTTAGTGGCATACAAATATTAAAGTTTAATAAATTACACAAGAAATACAAGAACTACAAATTAAAATTACAACAAACAATACACAATGCAATGCCACAGAATATCACAACAATTTCTTCATATCATAAATCGGTCGTGCGTGCTATTGTATCTTCTATAAACTCATTTATAGTATAATATGCATTTTGTAATAGAATTTTCACTAGAGTGGAGTTCGCGACAATTTGAAATGGCTCATGCCATATAGGAATTAAAAGCGCATTTCCCACTATCACAAACTATCAGTTTATTCCAACTAATTTAAAAAAAAACGGCCAAGTGCGTGTCGGGCCACGTGCAGTGTAGGGTTCCGTAGATGCCCTGCACAATATGTGGACATCTTCCCCAAGCACATTTTAAGTTTGTCGACTAATACAGATCACTCCAAACTTCTACTACGCTCGGATGTTGCTCTTCCCAAGAACAGCCCATACATTTTGTTCCTGCTGATGCGAGTCGCCCCGTGTTTAGAGGGCACTAAAAGTTTGGCGCGATCTGTACTCGTTAACTTGTAAAGCCTACTTAGCTTTGATAGTTTTCCTTTTAATTTCGTTATCTATACTACTTCCATGATTTTTTTCACGTCTCCAAATACAACCGTTTTGCTGGCAGGGGGGGGGACACTTGACTCTAACAAAAATTAATACTTTGAAGCTTAATATTTCGCAAATGGAACCCTGGATCAAAAAATGGTCTTATCAAACCCCCAATATTTATTGCTGATAAAACTTCAATGCTGAATCTGGAGCGAGCGCAGAGAGCTGTACTGAAAGTCATGACTCACAAACGTTTCAGACACTCCACAACCTTACTTTACAAAGAATGCAAGGTCCTGACAGTCAGACAGCTCTTTGTTCTCAATACAGTCCTACGTGTGCATACTTCCCTGATCTACGATCCTACACATATCTCAAATAAGCGTCGAAAAGACAAAGTTTGTCCAATAATACCCCATAGAACGTCATTTGCCAAACGACATTATTGCATCATTAGCCCTTACTTGTACAACACAATTAGCAAAACTTTCTCAATTTATCATTTAACTAAATTTAAATGTAAAACTGCTGTGTCGAAATGGTTGGCGGAACTGAACTATGATGAAACGGAAAATCTTCTCCGTGTAGGAGAGTGAAACATATAGGTCCCATACACCCTCTCACCCACATACTCACACACTCACACACCACACCCTCTAACACACACATCACACCCTCAACATCTTACTTCTTACATATACGAGCATATACGCATATAATATATAATATACCAATTTTTCTTTTTTGCATGCTATTCTATACTATAATCTATAATTTAATAATAAAATACAAAATCTATGAACTAAATAATTTTTATAATTCTTAATTTTTTGATTGTAATACTGGTGTCATTTAACATTAGCTAATATAAAATCTATTTCATGTTGAATCTAAATCAAATTTTATTGTAATGTAATTTAAATGTATTCAAATTATTATAATTTTTGTAAAAAACATTAGCCGGTACATAATTAAGTTTTTTAAATGTGTAAACTTATACGGAGAGCGCTGGCCGTTGGAATTCAGGTTCCAGCCTACCCTAATGGCCAGAGTTCCAATTATTCTGTGTACTTGTATTTTTTTGTGTCAATAAAGATTTTTTCATTTTTCATTTTTTTTTTTCATTTTTAAATTACCTATCCAACGACACCCAACACTAGGGGATAGACGAGAAAAATTAAAAACATGCCCACTTTACGTGTACCCTAAAAAAAAACAACTTTTTTTAAATTTTGCTGTACTACTTTATTGGCGTAATAAATATGTATACCCATGCTAAATAACAGCTTTCTAGTACTAATAGTCTCTAAGCTAAACTGCGGACAGACAGACAGACAGAAAATCAGACGGACATGGCGAAACTATAAGGGTTCCTTGTTGTTGATTACGAAACCCTAAAAACCATGTTTCTTTGTTTACCTTATTTCCATGAACATCGGGCGGAGCCACGGTCAAAAGATAATTTTATTAGATTTTTTTATTTTTACATGTATGCACTACTCTTTATATATTTTCACTCCTATTTCACACAAAGGTTGCCTGGAAGATATTACTAAACTATAAAATATTTCCAATATCCTGTTTCATGTTTAGGTTTGTGTAATAAATAGTACAATACGATTAAAATCAGTTAACGATTCGGCTTTCCTCGGATATCATCGCCTAAATCCCGAGACGGAAATGACACGAAATACATTACCGCGATTTCTTTTAGGTACTCGTAGCATTCAATTTGAAGTATCATAAACGCAAATATCATAAAAGCACCTGCCAAGATGACATTACTAACCAGTAGACCTAAGAAATTTATTATGCAGAAGCGACATGAATTTGAACATTCATTATTTACTGAAGCTATACTTGTATACAATATATAAAAAAAATACATATGTAAGTCAATATTTTACTGTTTGATGTAAGTAACAGTACGGTATTACGTCGGATTAATAATTAATCACCAAATTGAAAATTTTAAAAACCGACTTCAACCGATAATTGTTGATATTTCATAAACTGCTTGACCAATTTTGATCAAATTTGATTGAATCGAATATTTTCACGAATGAAATTAGCGTTCATAAATATAAATGTATCATATACGTCAAACTGTTTTTATTGACACTAAGAAGGCAGACTGTCAAAATAGTCAATAATTTTTCTTATTTCAATATAAAAGTTGTGTTAGTTTTGAGCTACAAAGGAGGTTTTGTTGCTCATATCGTTCTTGTATTGTATTCAATAAGACAACGAGTAATATAATTAAAAGTCATATCTGTAAATTGTTAACGGGGGATTCACGACAATTACCGAGGTTGGCCGAATCGTTAACTGATTTTAATCGTACTGTACAGATTTTGTCGCTCAAATAACTGCCAGTACGTCTACTTATTTATTTATTTTGTCGCTCAAATAACTGCCAGAACATCCACTTATTTATTTATTTTGTCACTCAAATAACTGCCAGAACATCCACTTATTTATTTATTTTGTAGCTCAAATAACTGCCAGTACGTCTACTTATTTATTTATTTTGTCGCTTAAATAACTGCCAGAACATCCACTTATTTATTTATTTTGTCGCTCAAATAACTGCCAGTACGTCCACTTATTTATTAATTTTCAGTTACAAGTACAATATTTTAACATGGATATTTTGGATATTTGTTAATCAATCACACCGTGATAGATAAACGTATTTGCGTCAAATATTTGCTCATTTGTAGAGTAGGTACTAAATAGTCTACATTTTTTAGGGTGCCGTCAAAAAAAACATAACCATTGAGAATAAAATATATCAATCGTCATAACATTTTTAGCGTTCCGTACCCAAGGGCCTAAGGGTCGGGACCCTTTAACTAAAACTCTACTGTCCGTCCGTCACCAGGCTGCATCTAAGAACCGTGATAGTTAGACACTTCAACTTACTGATTCGGCAGGCTGTGTCAGTCACCTTCGATCTCTGACCGATATCTTTGTTTCGGATTTTATCCATCAGGGATATCCCAAGCATAGCCCGCTCCATAGCTCGTTGAGCGACCTTAAATCGGCAGATCAAGCCTTTGGTAAGAGACCACTTCTCAGCACCGTACGTCATCACTGGAAGGACGCACTGGTTGTATACTTTAGCCTTTAAGCACTGCGGTATTGGTGACGTAATTATATGTGGCGCAACTTCCCGAATGCTGCCCACCCCAAGCATATTCTTCTGTCAGCCTGGGAGTCGAAGTTGTTTTTACACAGCTGGATAGGTTGACCCAGGTAAACAAATTTTTGAACAACTTCGATGCTGACATTGTCGACGGTTACTGTGGCCTTTGGATGACATGACAGTTGAACATGACGTTAGTCTTATCCAAGTTCATCCGCAGGCTCACTCGTCTGGAAGAATCACTTAGGCTGGGCATCAATTCTTCCAGTTCTTGCAGCGATTCCGCCATTATGACGATGTCATCGGCAAAGCGAAGATGTGAAATGTATTCTCCGTTCACATTTATGCCTTCAGCATGCCAGTCCAGTGTTTTAAGACGTCCTCTAGTGCGGCAGTAAACAGTTTTGGGGAAATAAGATTCGCCTGTCTCCCGCCGCACTCAAGGCGTATCGGTCTTGTTAGTACACCTGTACTTAGACGGACATGGAAGCGGAGTCATACAGACATTTCAGCATCTCCACGTAACGCCAGTCAACTTGGCATCGCTGCAAGGACTGCAGAACAGACCAAGTTTCAATGGAGTCGTAGGCCTTCTCGTAGTCCACAAACGCTAGATATAAAGGCTGCTTATTCTCTTGAGTTTTCTGTATGATCTGCCTTAGCGTGTGGATGTGGTCCACGGTGCTGTAGCCTTTTCAAAACCAAGCCTGCTCTGAAGATTGGAAATCGTCAAATCGTAGGGCGAGAAGACTCTTGAGAAAAGCTTGTATGTGTGGCTCAGGAGCGCGATTGGCCTATAGTTCTTCAGTAGCATTTTGTCCCTTTTCTTGAAATACAAAATTACCAGGCTCCTGCTCCACTCTTTTGGCATAGTTCCGGTGCGAATAACGGCATTAAAGAGGTCCTGTAGCTGTTTGAGTATAAGGTAACCTCCAGTTTTCAGGAATTCGGTTTTGATGTCATCTTCGCCCGGCACCTTGCTGTTTTTTAGCTGTCCAAGAGCTATCATGATCTCGCCCATTTTGACATCCGGGAGTTCATTGGTGTAGTGGTGTATCAAAGGTGCACGTTTGTCGTCCAGATCGCGGGCAGTTGGCTTGGGAGCCTGTGAAGAATATAGGAGCCCATAGTAATTTCCGTCACATTGTAATTTTATAAAATTCCTTATTCGCGGATGTCTACGTTAGACGAGTACCTAATATGCAACCTACTACGGTACGTATTTCATGTTTTTAGCACCAGCCGTTTGCTATAAGCAATTATAGATCACTCTGTCAGTCAGTCATAGTATTAATTGCTGCTAGCTTTTTCCCGCGGCTTCACTCGCGTGGAATTTTGTCCCTTTAGGATGTAGGTCAAATCTTTCAGTGTTTTACCTATAGTCTATAATATTTTAACCAGGGTCACTGCGATGATAACAATGTAGCATAAAGACGCTCGTTGCTACCAGAAATTGTAGCTTATAAAAAGTGGTAATACTGACTAGTGACGGGCATCGGCGTCACTAGTGCGAGGATTCCATAACCACGCTCAGACACCACTAATTGTATGCTACAGGGCGATACTTGCAGCTGGAACAGGGGCCCATAAGCTGTCCCAGATTTATAGTATACAAGTATCTTACATTCTATAAAATATAATACTAGATGTCCTACCAGACAGTTGTACGATGACCTCATCAGCTAGTCTTCGCACGGAATCCTTCCGCTGCGGAGTCCAAAGTGTGCCGGTGTTGTGGCACGTGGTTCACCTTCCACTGCGAATCTAAACACGAACCTCCTACCCCGGGATGCATCCAAAACCCAGAAGAAATAATAATTAACAAGTCCACTTGTCGGAAGCCGCGTGGACACAGGTTATGTCACACACACACACAGGAAATTCACTCAAAATGGTCTTCACACCAAAATAACGTCAGCCCTTGACTGAATACAGTTTCTTACGATGTCCGCACCGATTTGCCGTTAATATCCCTTAATATAACACATATTAAAATCGTCCGCGATCTATACCAAGAAATGTCCACGTCCCTCGTTTTTTGACAGCTCCAAGTCCATAGACAAAATATAGACCATTGATGGATGCGTTCCGAAATATACATTTTATTCTGAACAACAAAGAAAACCGCATCCAAATCCGTTGAATGGTTCGCGAGTTAAAACGGTACATACTGACGGAAAACAATTTCAAGTATTTTAGTCTTGCTTTCAGTACAATAATAACCCATTTAATTTAAAATTTTACCAAGATATTCAGTATACAGACATGTCATTTTACCAAGATATTCAGTATACAGACGCGTCATTTTACCAAGATATTCAGTATACAGACGCGTCATTTTACCAAGATATTCAGTATACAGACGCGTCATTTTACCAAGATATTCAGTATACAGACGCGTCATTTTACCAAGATATTCAGTATACAGACGCGTCATTTTACCAAGATATTCAGTATACAGACGCGTCATTTTACCAAGATATTCAGTATACAGACGCGTCATTTTACCAAGATATTCGTTATACAGACGCGTCATTTAACCAAGATATTCAGTATACAGACGCATCATTTTGCCAAGATATTCAGTGTACAGACACGTCGTTTTTACCTCTATATTATTTTCTTTAATATTGTATATAATATAGATGGATGATACAGTGCAGGTTGACGTGCGTGCGACCTTACGTAGGCATGTAGGCCTGTAGGTATGTGACTTTCTATATTTTATGTGCATAATACATTGTTACATTGATAAAATAAATTGTCGATATATATGATTTAATACATTGTTAAAATAAATTGAATATATGTATCTTAATTGGCCAATTAGGAACAATTCAAGATTTTTATTGTCGTTTGCTAATAAAATAAACCTTGTCCCGTTATTTGTAAGGACGCAAGATGGCGAAATATTCTATTTTTTTAATTTCGTAATGCAATAACAGGCAAAAGTACTATTACGAAAAATAAATAAAACGAAAATCAACGCACACAGCCTACTGTACTCGTATCCCCCTATACGCCTGGATTTTTCTCAAGTTTCATACAAAAGGTAAAAACTAAATGTGAAGTTAAGGCGATATGCGAAAAAAATACGGGTGTTTCTTTTCTGTGTATTTCATGAAAAATTATATAATTATAAATATTATACACGGAAAATTATAATCAGTTTCTGGTATATGCATTTTGACTATGTAATATGGGGTTTTGAAATTGGAAAACATGTTTGGAAAAAATTTCCTCGATAAAAATAATTGTTGGAATGAGGTCTTCGAACACACTTTTTCTCCTCGTTTGACGAATAGGAACCATATACAGAACTCAAACATATTTTATTAGGTGTGTTTTGATCTAGAGATTCAATATTTGAAATTTTGCTGGCTATTTTGGTTTTTTTTTAATAAAAATATAAAACCAACTTTTTCCCTGAATCCACCGCCGATTTTTCGCTTGGAGTGACAGTGACAAAAATAAAATTCGCATAGCCTCTTAACAGCTTATTTTTTTCATATATTTTTTCACAGCCCATGTAATGAAACACCATTATATTAGCTGTCAGGATATCATGAATATTTCCTCGTTTTTACGCAAAGTTTAGCAGGTAATTAAATTATTTATAATTTAATAATATATTATATAATAATTTAAAATAATTTATTATTTAAATTATGTCCTGCATTTGCTATGGATCTAAAACATGTTTAAAGTTGTTATATCTCTAATTAATTTAAAATTAAAGCTTTTCTTGAAATATTTTTTTTAATCCGAGGTAACCGAAAAAAGTTTTTTTTTGTTTATAATCTTGTATTTTGTCTTATAAAGTAGTGAGGTAGGTATTTATTTTGTTTAGAAATTTTAATATTTACTCTATCGTCTAAGATCGGAATACCGAATTCTGTTTTTGCCCAACTAACAGGTTTCATACTCACAATACAAGCAGCTAAGCTTCATTGATTTCATTAGATTAAAATTAAAACTTATTAAACAAAATAAAAAATTGAGTAATTAATTCTGTTAGAACTACTGAGGGTCGCCTTACTCCGCTCCACTTCGCTCCACTCCACTTCGCTCCACTTCGCTCCACTCCACTAACACTAACTTAGTCTTCTTTACATGAACGACGTCTGTGTTCCCCGTTATTCCTGTTTCCATAAATCTTGGACAAATGGTTTCTTTCATTGATATCTGGAATAAAGAAGTGGACAGGAGATTAGCTTACTAATAAATACTGGGCTCATAAAGAAATTTTTAAAAGCAAAATTCCAGTCCGTCTGAAGAAGAAACTAATAGACAACACTATACTCCCAACATTAACTAATGGACAACACTATACTCCCAACATTAACTAATGGACAACACTATACTCCCAACATTAACAAATGGACAACACTATACTCCCAACATTAACATACGGTTGCCAATGCTGGCCTCTTACAAAAGCAATTCAATTCAAAATTCAAATAGTGTATTTTGCAAAGTAGATATATAAAATACACGTTTCACAAGTCAAAATTTAATCTTATAAAAAAAATATATGTAAGTAATAAAATAATAAATGTACATGAACTAGATTAAAGGTTTATTTAATTTATGTAGCAATATATATAAGATAAAAATTATAGGTAAAATATATATTATACAAGGTGAAATCCAATCAACCGCCCGAACCCACACCGGAGACCCGGCCAGGGACCAGGAACAAGGTTCAATGATCACCAACCGAGCCCCCAGCACGAATCCAGGCGGCCGACCAAACCCCATCCTATATACTACATAGTAATAGGTTACATATATAAATACATGCCTACCTCCGCCCATTCGATTAGTCTTCATAAGAAAATTAACAACGTTCCAAAGATCAGCTGAGAGATCTATGTTGGGTCTTAGATTGAATGATCGAGTTCGAAGTACAGACATACGAAATACTACAAACATACAGGATGCTTCCCGCATGATCTGTATACTCAAATGGCAGTGTGCTAGTCATACAACTAGGGCAACAGACGGAAGATGAAGCGAGCGGATCCTCCACTGGTTCCCAATAGATGGCCAGCGATCAGTGGGAAGACCGAGATAACGATGGTCTAATAATATTGTGGACACAGCTGGACATACTTGGACGAGACTGGCCAAGAATAGAAAATACTGGCAAAGCTTGGAGGAGGCTTTCACCCAAGTTTGGGTGCCCAAGTAGCAAGCAAATGAATAAATGCAGTTCAAAATTAATACAATTCACCAGGACATTTTAAAACAATTATTTTCCAATTTAATATAAAAATCTATAATAATTTAGGAATTCAGACATAATGCATGCCATTAACTTAAATAATAATAATAATAAGTTTATTTACATCAAATTATCATATGACAGTGATTGATTGTACATGATTACGTAAAAACAAGTTACATTGAACAAGTTGCCAGTAAGTACGACTGTGCCCGAACTAGGTGCTAGAGTACTCTAGACCGGTGTTTCAGGCAGCAGCGCTCTTCCAATATTTACAATCTTATGATAGTTTTTTTGAGTGATACAAGTAAAATTATATAGTATATAGTATATAGTAGTAGTAAAATAAACTAAAATAAATATGTGAAGGGTGTTCCTCTCTGTGTGTGTTGGTGTAGAGTGTATAGTATATGTGTGAGTGTGAGAGGGTGTGTCAATGTGTATGTAATAATAATAATAGTTAAGAGTTACACAATAATAAAATAGTGTTATAATTTTTAATAAACTTAAACTTAAATTATGACTGAAAAGTGATTTTGTTTGAAGCTTTTAGGTTTATATTTAATAAATCTTCTGTTTCACTGTAATTTAGTTTTTTAAGCCATTCAATGACAGTTCCTTTACATTGTGTTATATTTAGTGGGTATATATTAATTATTTTATTTATTTTATTGTAAAGATATGGTCCGAGGAATGGAAGGTATTTATTAACGTAAGCGTGTTTAAACGTCGGTATAGTACAAACTCTATCATTACGTCGACATTACGACATTACGTATAATTGTTTATATAGATTATAATCAAATTTTAAATTAAGTATCGAAATGTATAAAATGTGTTGTTTTATATTTAATATTTATATTTGGGATCTATAAAGCTCTATTTATCTATAAAGCTCTATAAGCACATTTTGAGTGGACGTCTTGATTCTCCTCCGGCTCTCGTCTCAGAATTGTTTCTTAATACACCTGGCTACCGCACCCGTCATACGTCACGATGTTTGTTTCATGTGCCTGCTGTTCGTACAAACTATGCTCAAAACTCCCCACTTATACGTTTGGTAAAACAGTACAATTCAAAATTTCACTCTATTGATCCATTTGATTGCAATAGATTCAGATTTAAAAAACGAGATTTATATAAATTGAATTTTCCTGATTCTTAGTAGCTCTAGTACACTTTACTCAATTACATTCATAAGTACTTTCACTTACATTCATTTCATTACACACCTCTCACACACGCACACTTTTATGCACTTATTTTAGTATTCATGTAAAAATAATAACAGTGCTAATTATAAGCTAATTTGTCTGTCTTTTTCAATTATATATTTAGTGTCTAGTTAAATAGTTCTTTGTACTTTCGTTAATGTACTATTGTGGCTATCTGTTATTGGCTTTATTTCCTGTATTTTTTGTTAATGTTGTATTAAGTTTTATGTATTGCTGTTGATGTCCCTAATAAAACTAAATAAAATAAAAAAAATATTATTATTTCGAGAATTTTTGATCTCGTCTCTCCCTCTTGGCCAAAAGAATTTAAAGAGAGAGAGACGGTACATCCCTCAGCAGAAGCACAGTCGACCGAGGTTCAGAGCCCCAGGGAAAGAAACCGGCGAACGATGCGAGCAGTATCGAGCAGAACTGCCTTCTGCATCACCATGGGGCGGCCAGGGGGCAACACTATGTAAGCAGCTAAGGTTGTCGAGAGGTGAGTCTGCGGGGCGCAAGATCCTTATACAGTCAAGTGCCCCCGGCGTTATGACATTTTACACTTCCAACCTGGAGCATAGGTTCCGCTCTTGCATCTCCACTCTGGCCGGCTGGTTAAGGCAGGCACAGAGGCAGGGGGTGTGTTTCTGTGTGTATGTGTGTGTCTAAGCGCATGTGTGATAGTGTCTCCTGGAGGTAGGGTCAGTGGTGTCGCCACTCACCATCGGCTCGCCACAAGCCGCCCTGCGGTGACTGATTGCACTGGACGTACTAAACGTACCAGAGGGCGATGGGGTCGTCACATCCCTACGCCTTTTTATTATTATTATTATTATTATTATTATTATAAAAGCTTAAAATTATACGACTCGTTAAACTTTGCATAAAAACGAGGTAATATTCAAAATATCATAACAGCTAATACGATGGTGTTTCAACAAACTTTGCATTTTGGGCTTTATAGAGACGTGGTTAGATGTTGCTAGATATTACTTATGAAATTAAAAATATGAAGAAAGTTATCTGTTGATTTCACAATCAGTTTTACCTTTTGTATGAAGAATTTACCGGGTTGAGTTGAACTCTATTAAGGGTCAAATGAAAGAGCGAAGGTGTTCGCTGTCATTCGCTCGCTAGGTCTTTACGCAGCTGTATACTACACCCTACCGGCGGCCACTGCAGTATCAACAGTTATCGGGAAAAGGGTCATTAGTTATTTCATTAACATCCACGAACCATTATAAATAGCAATGTGAAACTCAAAGCTAGACATTGCCTCCTGGGCGAGAAACAATACGGTACGAATCACGATGGACGTGAATTTAATAGTTTTCTTTCTGTTAAATTTTATTTTTGCTGTGAAGTCGTCTTCTTACACACCTGTAAGTATCTTCTACACCAGTTAGTATCTTACACACCATTAAATTAAGTATCTAAAAAAGTTATAATTCATATTCCAATGTGAATAAAAAAGTTCTTGTGGGTCTTTTTGGATGGTGCGAGCTCTATTGCTTCTCCCAAATCATTTAAGGGGAAAAATGAGGCAAGTATATATGAAATGACAGACTTTGGATGATTTTATTGCAATAATGAGGAAACCTTCAGTCCTTTAAAAATAAACCTTTGTTCTCCTAACTGTCATAAAGTAAGTTTGAAGAAACCAGTTCAATTGATTAATATATTTGCTTTAAATGAATATCTTTATTGTTTATTGTACACACACGGAAATATAAACATAAACAAAATTACAGTGAAAAAAAGATGCACATTGGCGAGCTTATCTCTAAACAGAGATTTCTGACAGCAAAACCATAACTATAGGAACAAGTAACATAAACGAAGTAATCATACACGAAGTAATCGACACGGAGAAATCTATTGTAAACCGCTTTTTACTTATTTTAGACTTTATTGTTGATTTTCTCTGGAGTGTCGATTTCAGGATTTAATTGGTTGTTACTATATTGAATTTGTTTGAATAATATCTAGCTAGTTTCAACAAATCATGTTTTTATTTCAACAAGAAGCAGATTTATTTATTAAAAACCTAGTTTTTTGAGATCGCGTGATATTTCAGTTGTCGTTACAGCCACGACTCAACATAAATAAAAATGAGGTGCTCAATCTAGGGTAGCCTATACTCTTAACCTCGTCAGCCTCCAGGATCGCGAGCCGACATAGATCACCTCATTTTGCATCAATTGGAAAGAAAACCGAAAGCTTTTACGGTAGAGGGCGCTGAGTGTTTGTGTCTTATTACGCTCCTGTAAAAGACACTGATAGGTGTTATTTTTACATTCCACATTTCTAAAGACTTTTGTGTCTTTTTTTGTTGGTGTATTCTTCATGTATTCTACCTGGTGTATCGCTCAGTTGAAGGAGGAGCTGAAGAAAAGAGATGCTTCGCTGTGAGGAATGAAAGGATGTTCCTTTACATACAAAAGCCACACAAACTCCCATTGCTTTAACTTTTCAATGAAAATAAGAAATTGTTCAATTATTTGTATGTGAACTGACAAGCTAATAGACACAAACACACAGTGCCCTCTATGCGGAACTAATTTGACATTAAGCATCCCCAATTTTTATAAAGAAATAGCCAAACAAACCCTGTTATCGATACTCGAGAGAAAATCAATGAGAAGTCTAAAATAAAGGGTTAGAAAAGATTTTATGTAGAGTAAATAAATTAATAAATTGACGTGGTTTGTTCAAACTTACTTCTGAATAAACGTAAGAAGAACATAGGTTTATTTTTTACTAGCTTTTTCCCGCGGCTTTGCCCGCGTTGATTAAGTTTTTGTATATTCGAATCGAATCTTTAAATATTTTGAATGTATCTTTGGCGGTCTTTGATAACTTATTTAATCCCTTGGTACCATCTTGGTACAGTATGTTTGGCGAGACTGAAGGCCGGGCCGCGTTTCTGAACGACACTATTTCTTGTTCCCATGGGAACTGATTTATGGAATAAAAGTAGCCTATATCCTATTCCAGATCTAGAACTACCTTTCTGCAAAGTTTCAGCCCAATCGGTTCAGTAGTTACGGCGTGAAGAAGTAACAAACATCCATCTATCCAAACTTTCGCATTTATAATATCCCACGGTGGGATATCAGTAGGTATCCTGCTTAATTTTAATTCAATTTGCGTCATATTGACATTAGATCACGCACAAACCTCCTTACACAAACCTCCTTACACAAACCTCCTTACACACGCTGTCACTAAATTGTGAGGTGTCTATAAAAACAAAAAATGTATGCGATTTCAATATCAAAAATGTGACGTAAATTAATAATACCAAAAATATGTTTCAAAACGTCCACACTCTTGCCAAAATCATGTTTCTCCAGAAACAAGTTTTAAATTTTGCGCCCGCGACGAAATTGGGACAATTGTATTCCCCTCGCAAGTTTCATGGAGCATGCAAATTATAGCGAAATGAAACAGCATGACATTTTGCCACGGTCACAACTAACTTGGTCGCGTCATGAGGTCTGTTCAGGTAAATTCTCTATACAAAAGATTAAAACTGATTGTGAAGTCAAGTGATAACTTTCTTCACTTTTTTTTTTTCATAAGTATTATCTAGCAGCATCTACTATGTATATGGTAACACCCTTTATTGTACAACATGAATGCAATAAATATTTGAATTTGAATTTGAATTTGAACCACGTCTACACAGACCAAAAAGCAAAATTTGATGAAACCATATCAAATTAGCTGTCAGGATGTCTTTAATATTGCCTAATTCTTATGTAAAGTTTAGCGAGTCGTATAATTTTTATCTATGCGAGTCGGACTCGCGCATGAAGGGTTCCATACCATTATCTATAAAAACGGCAAAAAAGACATGTATGTTGTATGGGGGCCCCCTTAAATATTTATTTTATTTTGTTTTTTAGTATTATTTTGTTGTTATAGCAGCAACAGAAATACATCATCTATGAAAATTTCAACTGACAGACGGACAGCGGAGTCTTAGTAATAGGGTCCCGTTGGTTACCCTTTGGGTACGGAACCTTAGAAACGAAGAATACAGAAGTCGTTCATGTAAAGAAGTCCAAGTTTACACACTTTCTTATAAGTAAACAGTAACTCATGGAAATCAGTTTTTACCTTAAAACCATTTCACAAACTCGGCGCCTGCCTAGGGTTTGAATATCTCGCCATCGCAAACCTCTTGATGAGGGATGGGTCAGATTGCGGTGTGCGGGGTGGTGCTGGGAAGGGAAACTCGAGTTTAGTCGTAAATGCTCGTGTTTTGTCGGTTTGTTTCTATCGGTGTTTTTCGTCGACTGGCAAATGGATGTATAGTAGGGGCCAATAGTATAGGCATCTTATATTTGGAAGAAGTTGTTTAGTTGTGGAGCACGAAGAGAAAAAACTAAGAAACCTCAGTTAAAGCGATATGTTAAAAAATACGGGTACTTCTTTTCTGTTTTTTTCATGAAATACACGGAAAACTGTAATCAATTTCTGGAATATGCATTTTGACTATAGGGTTATGCTTTTAGAATTTTCCTCGAAAAAAAGATTTTTGAAATGTGGTCTTCAACTTCAAACACTTTTTTTCTCCTCGTTTGACGAATAGGAACCATAAATATACAGAACTCAAACCATTTTAATTTAATCCCTGTTAATTCAAAATCTTAACCTATTTCATTATTTCATAGGTTTTTAGTATATCGATTGCAGTTATGTCATTCTTTATATAAAGAAAAAAAAAGAAAACTGTGAACAGGAAAATTGTTATGAAATAATTAAGAAGAAATAAAATTATATGAAAAATTATATCCTGTTGTCGGGGCTAAAACGCAGATATGGGTTAAAATACCGTTTGAGATTTACATTTCTCAAAAAATTTAATATCTGATATATTTTCAATCTACTAATGCATTATTATGCTTTATAATTTGTTAGACAGGAGATGAAGTGCAGCCAGGCAGTGTGTTACTACCAGCGACCAGACGCGGCCGATACCTAGCCAACATCGTGCGCAGACAGGCCGTGGTGAGTCCTAGACCCTACTGTTGCCACCGGCGACCAGACGCGGCCGATACTAGACAACATCGTGCGCAGACAGGCCGCAGTGAGTCCTAGACCCTACTGTTGCTACCGGCGACCAGACGCGGCCGATACCTAGCCAACATCGTGCGCAGACAGGCCGTGGTGAGTCCTAGACCCTACTGTTGCCACCGGCGACCAGACGCGGCCGATACTTAGACAACATCGTGCGCAGACAGGCCGTAGTGAGTCCTAGACCCTAATGTTGCTACCGGCGACCAGACGCGGCCGATACTTAGACAAAATCGTGCGCAGACAGGCCGTAGTGAGTCCTAGACCCTACTGTTGCCACCGGCGACCAGACGCGGCCGATACTTAGACAAAATCGTGCGCAGACAGGCCGTAGTGAGTCCTAGACCCTACTGTTGCCATCGGCGACCAGACGCGGCTGATACTAGACAACATCGTGCGCAGACAGGCCGTAGTGAGTCCTAGACCCTACTGTTGCTACCGGCGACCAGACGCGGCCGATACTAGACAACATCGTGCGCAGACAGGCCGTAGTGAGTCCTAGACCCTACTGTTGCCACCGGCGACCAGACGCGGCCGATACTAGACAACATCGTGCGCAGACAGGCCGTAGTGAGACCTAGACCCATTTGATGCTGTCAAGTTCAATTATTAATAAATGGACTGGAAAAAATTAGACCATTTAAAATGAAAGTTGGTAGGAGATTGTTGCGCTGTTGTTTTAACTATCTTCTGTAAATGTTCGGATTTCAGATTATTGAGTACATATTGTTCTAACGATTTTGAAATGTGGTAGAATCTGGAATGCGCATACCATTAGCTCCTAATTCCATAGTATCACAAAATATAAACAAAATTCTAGTTTATTCAAACAATATTTATAAAATCTATTTTGGAAAATTACCTGTACGTAATAATACTTTAAATATTGAATGAAAATAAGTTGAGAAGAAAAATAACCTTCCCTTTTCCCTTTCCTTGGAAAAATATCCCCTTCAGTTTATGACCACAATTTCAAGGTTAATGACTACATCAATATCAATAAGATATATATATATATATATATATATATATACCTATACAAATACTTATATATTTTTTAATATATTATTTATTACAGACACTACACTACTTAAATACCTCTGTACTTATAAATTTAAAATGTACCTACTATTTTAATATTATTATTCATTTTCTCACTTTTTCTTTGTGTTGAAATTTAAACGTCCTTCTGTGTCTTTATTTGTTTTTTTCTAAATTATGTCCTCTGTCTGGGTTATGCTGAAAATCAGTGCTGCTCGATTTCTATCGGCAGCTTTGCTGAGCATGCTACCATTTACCAGATATATTTAAAACTTTTTTTTTCTTCTATTTTAACCTGTGTATAATTTTAATGTGTTTAGTTTTAAGTATTTTTTTTTTGGCAATAAACCTTTTTTACTTTACTTTTACAAGGTGGGTGCGACGGACCGAGTACCTTTTAGGTACTACGGAACCCTTAAAATTGAACGCAATTGACGGCAAAAGAAGATCCATTTAATTTATTAACTTTTTTATTTTGCCGACAGTGACATTATTTTGCCAGCAGTCACATTATTTTGCCGGCAATGACATTGTTTTGCCAGCAGTCACATTATTTTGAAGGAAGTGACATAGCTTTGCCGGCAGTCACATTATTTTGCCAGCAGTCACATTATTTTGCTGACAGTGACATTATTTTGCCAGCAGTCACATTATTTTGCCGACAGCGACCTTATTTTGCCGACAGTGACATTATGTTGTCGGCAGAGACATTATTTATGATTATTATTATTAAATGTACGCATAAAAATGTCCTGTATAATTATTATTTCATTTTATTTACCTTAACATATTTTTTCAAGGATGGCACCGGCATAAAGTTCAACAAAGACGCTGACCGAGTAAGTAAATGTGAATCCCAGATTGTCTGATAATAATATATGAAGGGTACAGGAAAAAAAGGGGCTCATCGACATATTTGTCCAAATCAAACCAACAATGGCAGTTGATAGATTTTGAACGGGGCTTTAGTATGCCGTGTTCAAAACAAACTAAAAGGGGCTGGTTTCCTGTTATATGGGCATAACAAAAAAAACTATAAAAGACTAAAAGGAGCATATTGCGACGTAAACCGGGATAAAAGGAGCGCATTTTATTCGATACTGGCTAAGAAGGGGTACATTGACAACTTACAATCTTAGAACGCGCCCATTGCACCGCCATTTTAGATTTTCTGTCATACTTATAATATAGTCTGAAACCTTTAAATAGCTTTTTCTGGAAATTACATAAATGTCAATCAGCCCTTTCTTCTCCTGTACCCTTCATATGTGAACCAACCGTATTTATACAGTACCGGCCAGTACAGCAGGAGTGACCAAGTTATACAGTACCGGCCAGTACAGCAGGGGTGACCAATTTCACGCGCTTCCTTTGTGCTGGCCTGAACATTACTTACAAATGTAATTTTTTTTTAATTAAGTGTCGCGACCTGCTGTGCAAAACGTAGAGTTTGAATTTTTGATAATAATCAGCGGAGCCAAAAGAGAAAGAGATAAAGAACTGTGTTAGAAAGGGAGATAACATAAACAATACGTCAAATCTCTTCGCTCGCCTGACAGCTGCTGAGGAAAATGGTGACGTGTTTTTTTTATTATATAAACGTAAAAGTTATTCATTTATTGAGGTTGAGGTTGATATTTTATAAATCATGAATTATCCCCAAGTTCCATTTAATTCTATAAGAGGTTGATAATTTTTTTTTTTATTAAGATAGCGCAATAGTAATAGTGATTACAAAATCCTTTTTCTTTACCTTGATCCATATTTTGTCCCAAAATAATAGATTTATTAGCGGTCAAATGTATTTCATTTATTTTTATTTATACACTTTTGCACATTTGCACAAAAAAATTTGAAACTGAGAAAAAAATATCTTAGTATTCTAAATATTATTTATGTATTTACAATAAATTAAATTAAAAACTAAACTTAATCTAAATTAAAATTATTAACAAATATAATGCCTATATTAAATAAAAAATGTTTTTTAAATCGTCGCCGTTGGGGAGGGTACCCAAGACGCTGGCAGCGTTACCTCGTTGGATCGCTAAGCTGATCCTCTGACCGAGGTAAGCTCCGGCCCTTGGGTCACCAGAGGCGTTGACCAGGCGTGCCGACAATTCTTTAAAAAGTTGCCGTGCGGCCGGGCCCCATGGTCCAAGGGTTTCAACACCGAACGGCGCAAACATGTAGCCCTCTCCGAGGGCCACATATCTGCGCCGCTTCAGGTTTTCAGCTGACTTCCCAGCCGCGCCAGCCTTGGCTGAGGTCGCTCGTAGGTGGGACGGGGCGAGAGTGTCCACGCACGTGGCATCCCATACAAGCGACCTACCATTTTTCCATGCCAGGAGCGTCATCCCATCGGGCCGCTTGCCATCGGTGCGAATTATGCCCTTTGGTTCTAATGTGGCTGGTACGTAAGCGCTGGCAAGGGCCCGGCGGATGACGTCATTGATGCTGGCGTGGCGTGAGAGTCGTCCAGCGCTGAATTTACAAGACAGACCATGGTGCCCGTGTTGGCCGACGCCTTCTCCACAACGGCAACGGTGGGGCTCGTTAAGTTTTGAGCCAAGCCGCAGGCCGCAGGCAAGGCTCAGGGTGTGTCTATCCAAAAGGGTACCGATGTTGCTGGATGGGATCGCCATCAGCCAGTATCCCGACTCACGCTCTCTGGAGGCCAAGAGACGAGCCCTGTCTGCTGGGGTAGATGATGTTTCCAAGAGGTTTTCCTGTACCTGTTTACAGAGGGGCTCGTCCCATAGCCTCTGTGAGGATGGGGTAATGGGGTAATTTTCATTAGGGCACGCTGATTTCCAGGCGTTTCTGGCCTCATCCAAGCCCGAGACCTCAACGTCACCAAGTGACGGGTTTATTATACTACCGAAGAGGTCTCGTGTGCTGTGGATTGAAGACAGAAACGCGGGAAGGGCCACACTTGAAATTTTTCTAATTCCCAAACCACCCAACCGTACTGGTAAGGTGGCTTGGTTCCAACTCCGTTCATCGAGAGGACAATTTAGAATTTGGATCATTGTTTTTTCAATTATCTTGTCAAGAGTATCTAAAAAGTTTTTATGGTTCCAAAGAGGCGTACAACGTAAAACGTACGTAAATTTCGGTACAAACAGACAAAACCGAATGATGAAAAGGGCCATATGGGGGTTTATTTCAGCAAGGCAACTGGACGACTCTTCAAATTTAGCTATTTGTTCCGAGATGTATTGTGAAATGCCATGGTCCAATAAAGGAGCGCCAAGGAGGCGAAGTGTCTCGTTAGTCAGTATTTTTATATTCGGAGCAAAATTTTTATAATTTTGTATGATTTTGTCTTTATTGTAGGTTTTGTCTGGGATAAATAGTTCGCATTTACTATAATTTAGTTCCAGTCCAATGTCTTTGAATTTGTTGCAGAGAGTTTCCAGGTCCTTTAAGACGGTGTTAGCTTCCCCTCCTATGGTGCCGTCGTCCAGATACCACACATTGAATTTTGAATTTAAAGTTGTTATTATTGGGTGAATGGCTAAGCCAAAAATAGCGAGGCCTAAGGGGTCGCCTTGTTGACAGCCTACTTCTGAGTTTAATAAGTGGCTTTTGTATATGAGCTTCGTAGGTGAACTGTAGCATTGCCACATGTATTTATAAATTTGGGGTATATTTTCTTTGACCTCTGTCAACAAGGCGCCCCTGTCAACGGAGTTGAAGGCGTTTTTAACGTCCACCTTCAACATCACCTCGCATCCACCGCTTTCAAGGAAGGTGCGGGCTGCATGAACGCCAGCCTCGCATCCTCCCCGGCTTCCAAAGCCCAGCTGTAGAGGTTGAAATTTTTCTGTAAGTGTCGGTAGCAGATGCTTGCAGCAGACTTTGGAAGCGATACGGCGGATGGTGTTCCCGACCGCAATTGGTCTAATACCTCCATTCCTCTTTTTTAATGCGCACAGGCTTGCTCCGTAGAGTGTATCAATTATAGATTCACAAACCTCTCCAGACAGCATCAAGTTCACAAGCTGCGTCATGTCCACAAGAAGGGCCCGGCCGGTTTCGCCAGTAGCTCCGCAGATAAGGTCTTTCAGGTGTTGAGCTGAAAGTCCGTCTAATCCGCCGGCAGAGCCGTTTCTGAAGGACATGATCGCAGCCTCGACGTCCTGTGTCGTTGCTGTTGGAGACGGGTCTGAGGGATGAGGTGGGTCGGGAAGCTGTAGGGTTGGTGCTGCTGGTGGATGTTTAGACGCCAGGGCCAAAAGGGTTTCAGGAGAGTCGGGAGCAATCGTGTCGGAGGAAAAGAGGAGTTGAGCGGCTCCCTTTATATCACCATCATTGAATCTGGTTTCTATTTTTTTAACAATATTATAATTGTGGTTTTTTCTTTTATCGCTAGTGTTTTTCACATGTATAACTGAAGTGTTTTTATTTAAGCAGTTATTTTTTATTTTTTGTGTAAGAGAGCCGCCCTGCTCCTCCTTCGATACGTGCAGTGTCCGGTATGCAAATGTAAGTAATTGTTCCCAGCTATCTTGCTCATTTTTATTAATGACATTTTTTATGCAGGAGGACAGAGATGTGCCGACGGAATGTCGAGCTCCGCGAGGGATGCGTTTAACAAGGGGAAGATTAGATTTGTACTCACTTAGTTCTTGCCAGAAGTTGGATTGATTGGGTGTTAATGGTGGGGCGTTAGAACTAAGGTTAAGAGTAGATGTTGAACCTTTGTGCATTTTACCCATATGGATTTTAAGGCCTCGCTGTCCTCTCAAAAATTTTGTGTGGGGGCATTCGGGACACTGCACTAGATCATCCGACGCGACAGCGCCAGGTGGACCATCGGCACTGACTGAAGGGCCTGCGATCTGCGACATAGCTTTCCACCTGTCAGCCACGAAAAGTAAATAACGGTACCTATAAAAATATATATATACTAAAACTAATATAAAAATAACACAAGCACTAAGAAAGTTCACATGTTGGCCACCATCGAGACACGGTTATAAAAAGGGAAAACTGCTATCTTCTGTATTTCACTGTACGACACTTGTTCATCATAATGTTGTTTTTATTTTGGTTGGTGAGTGCTCCGAATCAAGGATTTCTTGTTGTTATGCCTCTATGATACCTTCTCGGACGGTAGGAGATGGTCGCCTCAAGCGACTAAATATTAAAGGTGTAAACAGGGTGCAAAAGGTTGTAGATAAAATAGATGAATTATCAACGATATTATTCATATAAAATCTTTATCAAATGGCTTAATATTTACGTAAAATAGTGATATTTTAATATTTTGTAAAAAAATTCACGACTTGTTATTGTCACTAAAAAAAATTAAACAATTTTGAAAGGAAACAATTGTTAAAAAAAATAGGACGGACACCCTAGAATTTAAAATATCACGGACACCCTAGAATTTAAAATATTGATTCAAAATGACTTTTTAATGGGTTTCGCTCACTCAGTGTTTTCAAAAAGTCAACGTATAAATCGAAAACAGAGACATGTTTGGTGCCTGTCTTAGTTAACAAAACAGAGACATGTTTGGTGCCTGTCTTAGTTAACAAAACAGAGACATGTTTGGTGCCTGTCTTAGTTAACAAAACAGAGACATGTTTGGTGCCTGTCTTAGTTAACAAAACAGAGACATGTTTGGTGCCTGTCTTAGTTAACAAAATTAATAAACTAAGTCATGAAAATTATAAGTATCCATTGTTCATGAGCAATTCTTTCTTTTGGTACAAACATTTCTATTAATTTTTAGGACCATAAATTAACATTATATCACTGCAGTATCGAAACGCAGAAAGAAAAGTAAATCTGGATGTGAGGGCTCTGAACCGGGATTCAAACCCGAGACCTCTCGCTTACCGGGCGATAGCTCTACCAACTGAGCTATCCAGGTCTCAACACAACTCGTGAATTTAATGTGCTTTCCCATACTGCAATTATATTTATAGATACCCACTTTACAGTGAGCCACTTGGCGCCTAGAGGACGCTAGTGTATTCAAAGCTTGTCAAAGACCTATTAATCTATTAATCAATTAAACAATTAAATCAACACACAAACACACACACCCTTCCTCACCCTCACACCGTCCCTCTCACCCTCTCTCACATACACACACTTACTCACTTTCTTACTCTCACAAATGTTTTTGCTGCAGCACTTAACTTTGAATTTGTATAATTTTTATTTAATTTATATTATGTTTTTTTTTATATTATTCTTTGATTGTATAGTGTTACTTTTTTAGTACTCTTATTCTTATATTACATAGTTGATACTAGAGTACACACATAGATATACGTGGAAGAGTGGGGTCTTCTGGCACAGGCTGCTCTCAGCTTAAAAGAAGACTCCGGTCACCACCTTTCTAATTTCTAAGAGCCTATACAAACAATAAAACATTTTTCATTTTCATTCTCATTTTTTAAAAACCATTATTCTGCGTTTCTACACTGCACTGATGTTAATTTATATCTCCTTGCGATGGATATAACACCAAGTGTTCAAACATAGAAATTTATTTGTATCATACTTTTAGGACCATGTAAAATATAAAAAAAATGGTAGAGCAATCGATTATTTGGCATCATAAAAATAAAAAAATTACTTAGGAGAGCACTCGTAGTTTAATAGCACGCGACGCCATTTAGTTGAATCACAAGTGCGAGGAGCGTGACACGATGTTTTTTGCGATAAACAGTATGTCACGCTCCTCGCACCTGTGATTCAACTAAGTGGCATCGTGCTACGAGGCCTGGTGGCCTTAACAAAAATTAAAATTGCTTTCTAGATGAACGCAGAATCAAAAAAGAAGGTGGATGTGTTATCCGAAGAGCTTCTGCCATACATTATAGCAGAGCAGGAGCGACGGACCAGCCTCTACAAGCGGATCATGACCGCGATTCAGAACGGAGAAAAGGGCGTTACCATCGCTGAAATAAGAAATAAACCACCCGTCTTGATTAGGAAAGGTAAAAGTGAAAATATTTTAGTGACGGAAAAAAAAATACATTGATATATTATTATATTGTTGCGTTTGACAAATTCGTCTGTTTCCAAAGTTGACAATAAAATATAATAAGAATCCTCATTCATCTGGTCGCTTGGTGCCCACTTTGGACCAGGCCTTAACAAACAACATTAAAACACACAAAAAAAGAAAAAAAAATGTCTTTTATATTTATAATGTCATATCTATTGTCAATGCAACTGATGCCGAGTCCAAAAGGATTCGAAATATATCTTGCTTATATTAAATTAATGTCTATAATTTACAATAAACCACTATATATATCAATATTTATAAAGAAAAGCCGAAATGTTACCTTTCGGCTTTTCTAGTACTAATAGTCTCTAAGCTAAGCCGCGGACAGATACACAGACATACGGACATGGCGAAACTGATAAGGGTCCCTTGTTACCTTTCGGCTAGCCGAAATGTTACCTTTCGGCTTTTCTTTATAAATATTGATATATATAGTGGTTTATTGTAAATTATAGACATTAATTTAATATAAGCAAGATATATTTCGAATCCTTTTGGACTCGGCATCAGTTGCATTGACAATAGATATGACATTATAAATATAAAAGACATTTTTTTTTCTTTTTTGTGTGTTTTAATGTTGTTTGTTAAGGCCTGGTCCAAAGTGGGCACCAAGCGACCAGATGAATGAGGATTCTCACGTGCGAAGCTGAATATCTGTGAGTGCCGGGTGAAATGACTTAATGATGCGAACTGTGAAACAATGGTTGAAAGGCGAATTGTGAATGCGTGTGTGGGTCGGTACTGGTGGAGTGTAGTACGTCAGTATAAATAATATTTATTTACAGTTAGTCTTGTTTTTTAATGTTTTTGCGATCTGATGTGTTTTAGATGATTATTTCGAAAAAATATGTTAATAAATTCATGACTACGTAAATCCATCAATATTTAAATGTATGTTTATATTGAACTTATTTTAGAGTTATAGTAATATATCATATACCTGGGCGACGGAGTTCTTATTTAGGGTTCCGTAGTCAACAACAAGGGACCCTTATCAGTTTCGCCATGTCCGTATGTCTGTGTATCTGTCCGCGGCTTAGCTTAGAGACTATTAGTACTAGAAAGCTGTAATTTGGCATGGGTATACATATTTATCACGCCGATAAAGTGGTACAGTAAAATTTTGAAAAAGTTTTTTTTAAGGGTACCTCCCCTACACGTATGTAAAGTGGATAAGATATATTGTTAAATTTTCTTAGTAACAAAACATCTGAATTAAATCGGACCTTAATCGCAGTTTTCAAGGTCATTGGCGAGTCCTTGCTTCTTATCGATGTATTTTATATAAATTAAATGTACAACAATATTAATTGTAAACTTAGTTATACGTATCTACTAATATTTAATATTAAAATAATAATTGTTAGTTAGTCTAACATAAATTAGTTATACGATAAGATAATAGGTATTATGTTGTGATATTATTTAAGAAATAACTTAATTTAATTTGCTTTGCCCTTACAGGGTCATGTTTGATACCACTTATGTAATAATAATAAAAAATAATAGAAATATATTTATTTGCAACCAAAAATAAATACAAAAATATTTTATGCACTATTACTATGTTGTTTGAAAAATGTGTCTTTCATAAAAAACCGGCTTACTTCGAGTCGGACTCGCGCAGAAAGGGTTCCGTACCATTATCTATAAAAACGGCAAAAATACATGTCTTTTGTATAGGAGCCTCCTTAAATATTTATTTTATTCTGTTTTTTAGTATTTTTTGTTATAGCGGCAACAGAAATACATCATCTGTGAAAATTTCAACTTTCTAACTATCACGGTTCATGAGATACAGCCTGGTGACAGACGGACAGACAGACAGACGGACAGCGGAGTCTTGGTAATAGGGTCCCGTTGTTACCCTTTGGGTACGAAACCCTAATAACTCTGATCCTCACACTAAGATTCCCTGAGTTGTGGGAAATTAGACTCTTCCTGGTGAGTCTGACGATAACAAATTTATAAAATATTTAAAAGTAACATAAGAGACAAAATTTATAAAATTTTCAAAAGTAACATAAGAGACAAAATTTATAAAATTTTCAAAAGTAACATAAGAGACAAAATTTATAAAATACTAAAAAGTAACATAAGAGACAAAATGTATAAAATACTAAAAAGTAACATAAGAGACAAAATTTATAAAATACTAAAAAGTAACATGAGAGACAAAATTTATAAAATTGTGACTGATGCCGGATCCAGGATAGGGCCCGAAATATATCTTACAATAACTTAAATTTTATTTTATTAAGTGTATATATATATATATTTATATTAACTACATTTAAAGACAAACTAGTCAATTAATAACGTTTTTTAAAATATTTAAAAGTAACATAAGAGACAAAATTTATAAAATATTTAAAAGTAACATAAGAGACAACATTTATTAAATATTTAAAAGTAACATCAGAGACAAAAATTATAAAATATTTAAGAGTAACATAAGAGACAACATTTATTAAATATTTAAAAGTAACATAAGAGACAAAATTTATAAAATATGTGAAAGTAACATAAGAGATAAAATTTATAAAATATTTAAAAGTAACATGAGAGATAAAATTTATAAAATATTTAAAAGTAACATAAGAGACAAAATAAAACTAGTTGAGCATATTGTAACACCCTATATTGTTCAACATGAATGCAATAAATCTTTTAATTATAATTTGAATTCACTATACAGGCATGCTGTACCGCTGCCCAGCCAACAGAGCCCCGAAGGAACCAGATGGCTCAGGAGTGATGATGTGTGAGGATGACATTCCTCCCACGCAGATCATGTACGAGTCATGTCTCAGTGCAGAGGACAAAGATCTTTATCTGGCTGAAAATAAGTACTTCTTTTGTAATAGTGAGTATTATTTTAATATAATTGAACTTTAGCGGGCATTTATTAGAACGGTATGAGAGAGGTTTCTAACTTGAATTTGAATTGAATATTAGAACGGTATGAGAGAGGTTTCTAACTTGAATTTGAATTGAATATTAGAACGGTATGAGAGAGGTTTCTAACTTGAATTTGAATTGAATATTAGAACGGTATGAGAGAGGTTTCTAACTTGAATTTGAATTGAATATTAGAACGGTATGAGAGGATTTCTAACTTGAATTTGAATTGAATATTAGAACGGTATGAGAGAGGTTTCTAACTTGAATTTGAATTGAATATTAGAACGGTATGAGAGGATTTCTAACTTGAATTTGAATTGAATATTAGAACGGTATGAGAGAGGTTTCTAACTTGAATTTGAATTGAATATTAGAACGGTATGAGAGAGGTTTCTAACTTGAATTTGAATTGAATATTAGAACGGTATGAGAGAGGTTTCTAACTTGAATTTGAATTGAATATTAGAACGGTATGAGATAGGTTTCTAACTTGAATTTGAATTGAATATTAGAACGGTATGAGATAGGTTTCTAACTTGAATTTGAATTGAATATTAGAACGGTATGAGAGAGGTTTCTAACTTGAATTTGAATTGAATATTAGAACGGTATGAGAAAAAAAAATGAAAAAAAAATATGGGCTCAGCGACTTAAATTTTTTTTCCAAACAGTTGCTCTGTACTCCCTGTACACCCAAAAAACATTTTAAATCGATCGGGTGGTGGTAAGGGGTTGCCAGCGTTAATTAAAAGTACCAAAATAAAAATAATTTTCATGTGGGCTCAGATATCAGCCGGCGTACGCGTCACCACGCTCTCGGCTCACGGCGGCTTGGTACTTTTAACTAACGCTGGCAACCCCTTCCCACCACCCGTACGATTTAAATTTTTTTTTGGGTGCACAGGGAGTACAGAGCAACTATTTGAAAAAAAAATAAAGTCACTGAGCCCACATTTTTTTTCATTTTTGTCCCCACCCCACTACACCCGCACCCACCGCTCGCGGCCTGCCAACACGAAGATTATCGGAAAAGGTTGTTCAGGGAAGTAGCTAACGGAGTTTCAATACAGCTGAAGCCGCATGACTGATTTGGTCGCTAGCTCTTAGACTATATTAGTATGTAGTATACAGAATTGGATTTGGTCGGCCGCCTGGATTCGTGCTGGGGGCTCGGTTGGTGATCATTGAACCTTGTTCCTGGTCCCTGGCCGGGTCTCCGGTATGGGTTCGGGTGGTTGATTGGATTTTACCTTACCTAATTATAAATTATACCTTTCATTTTAATCGTATATATATTGCTACATAAATAAATGGAACTTTTCTTTAGTTCATACACATTTATTATTTTATTACATTTATTTTTATAAGATTACATTTGACTTGTAAACAGTGTATTATGTATACCTACTTAACAAAATAAATTATTTGAATTTGAATTTTGAATTTGATTTTGAATATATTACAGTGACCGCGCGTTCTCCTTGATCACCACGGTCTGTGTGTGTAAAGATCCAATCCTTCGCATTATATTGCAGTGAGCACGGAACGCAAGCCACGGCACTGTGTGGTTAACCCCATATTTTGAATATATTGCAGTGACCGCGTGTTCCCCTTGATCACCACGGTCTGTGTGTGTAAAGATCCAATCCTTCGCATTATATTGCAGTGAGCACGGAACGCAAGCCACGGCACTGTGTGGTTAACCCCATATTTTGAATATATTGCAGTGACCGCGCGTTCTCCTTGATCACCACGGTCTGTGTGTGTAAAGATCCAATCCTTCGCATTATATTGCAGTGAGCACGGAACGCAAGCCACGGCACTGTGTGGTTAACCCCATATTTTCGTTTGAGAACAAATATAATGACCACCAAAATATATTTTGATATCATGTACCAACCCGGTAGAAGGTAGAAAGCCGGTTAGTTAGTTTAGACGTAGTGGTGCGACCGCCACACCTAACATAACCTTGTGGTCATTTTTAACCGACTTCACAAAAGGAAGAGGTTCTCAAATAAGACTCAATAATAATTTTATTTTAATATTTATCTACCCTAAGACTTAGTTAGCTATCCTTTTAACCTCTTGAAATAAGCCCGACGATGTCAAATAGACGAAACTAGTTGCAATAATTAAGTTAATAAAATAGTGGAACTCTTACAAAAAGACTTTTATTAGAGTGACAAATTTATAGGTTTTAATTTCGTACCCAAGAAATTTCAAAAAGTTAAATTTAATTTTCACGCCAACTGACGGACGGGACGAAAACGCAATTACGAAAACTTTCCTCCATAGAAAACAATCACAAAAATAGATCTTGAAACTAAGGAAATACAACTTTTTGGTCTACTTTTTTGAGGACAGCGCCACGAAATTTTTCATCAAGATTTGTTTTACAAATCTTTAATATTGTGACAGCAAATATTTTAATTATAATTCCTAATTTAGCCGCAAATTCAAAATAACTAGTTTTGCTGTAGTTTAGCAGTTTATTAAAGCAGGATAGACAAATCGAAAAAAAAGCGCTGGTGCAGGACGAAAGTTTACCTTGATACTGGGCCTTAACAATCACACATTCTTGAACGGATATCTACTTTTAGGAAACCGGAATTTACGCTTCTGTTTCTTTTTTTTTCTCGCATACCCAAAACTGATGTAAACAAAACCAAACTCTCTTCCCAGGGCACAGGGTTGAAGGTCCCGACCTACCACGTAATGGCACGACGGTGATTGGCTGCGCGCCCATAGAACGTACGTCCCGCAACTACACCGTTGACAAATGCACGCTCGAAGACACTGATGATGTGGTCGTGCATTATCGGTACTATCCAGACAGGGTGAGTAATTATTTTCATTGTTTTCCTTAAACATTTCTATGCAAAGCTTTATATTCAGAATAAAAATATTAACCGAAGTCACCTGACAGACTAACATACATTATTGTAAGAATGTCAACCGAAGTCACCTGACAGACTAACATACATATTGTAAGAATGTCAACCGAAGTCACCTGACAGACTAACATACATATTGTAAGAATGTCAACCAAGTCACCTGACAGACTAACATACATATTGTAAGAATGTCAACCGAAGTCACCTGACAGACTAACATACATATTGTAAGAATGTCAACCGAAGTCACCTGACAGACTAACATACATATTATTCTAAGAATATCAACTGAAGTCACCTGACAGACTAACATACATATTGTAAGAATGTCAACCGAAGTCACCTGACAGACTAACATACATATTATTCTAAGAATATCAACTGAAGTCACCTGACAGACTAACATACATATTGTAAGAATGTCAACCGAAGTCACCTGACAGACTAACATACATATTGTAAGAATGTCAACCGAAGTCACCTGACAGACTAACATACATATTATTCTAAGAATATCAACTGAAGTCACCTGACAGACTAACATACATATTGTAAGAATGTCAACCGAAGTCACCTGACAGACTAACATACATATTGTAAGAATGTCAACCAAGTCACCTGACAGACTAACATACATATTGTAAGAATGTCAACCAAGTCACCTGACAGACTAACATACATATTGTAAGAATGTCAACCAAGTCACCTGACAGACTAACATACATATTGTAAGAATGTCAACCGAAGTCACCTGACAGACTAACATACATATTGTAAGAATGTCAACCGAAGTCACCTGACAGACTAACATACATATTGTAAGAATGTCAACCGAAGTCACCTGACAGACTAACATACATATTATTCTAATAATATCAACTGAAGTCACCTGACAGACTAACATACATATTGTAAGAATGTCAACCGAAGTCACCTGACAGACTAACATACATATTATTCTAAGAATATCAACTGAAGTCACCTGACAGACTAACATACATATTGTAAGAATGTCAACCGAAGTCACCTGACAGACTAACATACATATTGTAAGAATGTCAACCGAAGTCACCTGACAGACTAACATACATATTATTCTAAGAATATCAACTGAAGTCACCTGACAGACTAACATACATATTGTAAGAATGTCAACCGAAGTCACCTGACAGACTAACATACATATTATTCTAAGAATATCAACTGAAGTCACCTGACAGACTAACATACATATTGTAAGAATGTCAACCGAAGTCACCTGACAGACTAACATACATATTGTAAGAATGTCAACCGAAGTCACCTGACAGACTAACATACATATTGTAAGAATATCAACCGAAGTCACCTGACAGACTAACATACATATTGTAAGAATGTCAACCGAAGTCACCTGACAGACTAACATACATATTATTCTAAGAATATCAACTGAAGTCACCTGACAGACTAACATACATATTGTAAGAATGTCAACCGAAGTCACCTGACAGACTAACATACATATTGTAAGAATGTCAACCAAGTCACCTGACAGACTAACATACATATTGTAAGAATGTCAACCGAAGTCACCTGACAGACTAACATACATATTGTAAGAATGTCAACCAAGTCACCTGACAGACTAACATACATATTGTAAGAATGTCAACCGAAGTCACCTGACAGACTAACATACATATTGTAAGAATGTCAACCGAAGTCACCTGACAGACTAACATACATATTGTAAGAATGTCAACCGAAGTCACCTGACAGACTAACATACATATTATTCTAAGAATATCAACTGAAGTCACCTGACAGACTAACATACATATTGTAAGAATGTCAACCGAAGTCACCTGACAGACTAACATACATATTATTCTAAGAATATCAACTGAAGTCACCTGACAGACTAACATACATATTGTAAGAATGTCAACCGAAGTCACCTGACAGACTAACATACATATTGTAAGAATGTCAACCGAAGTCACCTGACAGACTAACATACATATTATTCTAAGAATATCAACTGAAGTCACCTGACAGACTAACATACATATTGTAAGAATGTCAACCGAAGTCACCTGACAGACTAACATACATATTATTCTAAGAATATCAACTGAAGTCACCTGACAGACTAACATACATATTGTAAGAATGTCAACCGAAGTCACCTGACAGACTAACATACATATTGTAAGAATGTCAACCGAAGTCACCTGACAGACTAACATACATATTGTAAGAATATCAACCGAAGTCACCTGACAGACTAACATACATATTGTAAGAATGTCAACCGAAGTCACCTGACAGACTAACATACATATTATTCTAAGAATATCAACTGAAGTCACCTGACAGACTAACATACATATTGTAAGAATGTCAACCGAAGTCACCTGACAGACTAACATACATATTGTAAGAATGTCAACCGAAGTCACCTGACAGACTAACATACATATTGTAAGAATATCAACCGAAGTCACCTGACAGACTAACATACATATTGTAAGAATATCAACCGAAGTCACCTGAACGTTGCGTTAAAAGAACAGTATGAAAATATTGTTCAAAGCCAAGCTGATTTTAGATTACCCGCACCCACCGCCCGCGGCCTGCCAGCACGAAGATTATCGGAAAAGGTTGTTCAGGGAAGTAGCTAACGGAGTTTCAATACAGCTGAAGCCACATGACTGATTTGGTCGCTAGCTCTCAGTCTATAATAATGTACTCAACCTCATCAATTGATTGCAACATGATATAAATCTCATAATATTACTGGTATAATTAACGCTTTTGAACTCATCTGTACTCCCTCCCCCCGCTAACCGTCTTCGTCCCGGCTCTCAATTAAGTTGTATACCTAAAGGCACCGATACATTCCAACTATACGCCTGATATTTTGATATCTAGCCTCTTAAAATAACTAAACGCCGCGCACACTGGTCCCACATTATCATGGTTTTTTTTTCGTTTCTTTCAGACATACAAGTTTGTCACCGAACTGGACCCGGACCGAGAGGTGTGTGACCACTGGAACCCGTGCCAGATTGGGTATATTTATAGTTTGCCCTCCGTGGACCAAGCGCTTCCGGCGAGTGAACTCTGGCGTGAGTATAGATCTTGAAGTTTTGTATAATCTTCGACGATCAAATAACCCCTAGATGTTGAATCAGCGCACAAAAAGCGGCTCCGAAAACTGATGCCAAGTTCAATTTTTGGCATTCGTTTACGTCATTCAGTTTTCTACCTTAATGCATCGATTTAAAGCTGAATATATATATAAAAAATAATAATCACTGAGCTCCTTATTCACTGGCTAGTTGGTATGGCTTTACGACTTTTTAATAGTTTTTACGAGCTACGAAAGCAAAATAGAATTTGTCCTGAAATGTATCGTAGAAAACAAATTTTAAGCAAGTGCGGACAAGGTTTATTTTCGAAAAACCATAACTTAGCTCTTATGTTATTGTTGTTTTATTGCGATGTATAGACATAACTATAATTGTATAACATACCTGGACAATGATTTCGAACTGATTTTGTATGGAATAATAGATCTAGGGGTTATTTGATCGAAGTATATAATATGCAAGTTCCTCTTAAGATTTCCGTAAAATTCTCTAAAATGATAGTCACCCGAAAAGAGGTGGGTTAGTGCGGTAAGTGCGGGGGTGAGTTGTGTCCACGTGCAGTCTGACTAACTTATCGTATGTGTGGCGCTGCACTGTGACTGTTCTCAGTCAGTGTAATATAATGTATGCAGTTCCAGTTTTTGCCGTTTGAAATTATTTTAGTTGGTCCGTTAGGATAACCATTATATTATTTTTGCAAGTATCATTTTCTGATCTTTATTTAAGCTACTAATTTACTAAATTTACTTCTCATCTAAAATGTTTTCTACAAATGATTGAGATTCAAAATTATTGAGATGAAACCATTAGTAAGTCGGCAAAATAAAAAAACAAGCCAAGTGCGAGTCAAACTCGCGTAACTAGGGTTCCGTATTGTAGATGATAAATTTAATTTTGTCATTATTTTTCGTGAATTTCTCAACCGCTTTATTTTCCCTGTAATCTTTACGTAAACACATAATATTACCATGATTTATTTTTTATTTTTCGGTCCACCAGTTTTGGAGATAAGGGGGATTTTTAGGGTTCCGTACCCAAAGGGTTACGTTGGTACGGAACCCTAAAAATCGTTGATCTGGATCGCAACTCGGTACGTGATTTCGTTGATTTGGGTCATAACTCGGTATGTGATTTCGTTTATCTGGGTCACAAATCGGTACGTGATGTCGTTGATCTGGGTCACAACTCGGTATGTGATGTCGTTGATCTGGGTCACAACTCGGTACGTGATGTCGTTGATCTGGGTCACAACTCGGTATGTGATGCCGTTGATCTGGGTCACAACTCGGTACGTGATGTCGTTGATCTGGGTCACAACTCGGTACGTGATGTCGTTGATCTGGGTCACAACTCGGTACGTGATGTCGTTGATCTGGGTCACAACTCGGTATGTGATGTCGTTGATCTGGGTCACAACTCGGTACGTGATGTCGTTGATCTGGGTCACAACTCGGTTTGGTCCGTCCGTAAATGGTTTATTTTTCAAGTATAAAAAGGTAAAAGTTAATAATAATTAGGGTTCCTTGTTGTTGACTACGGAACCCATGTCCGTCTGTTTGTCTGTCTGTCTGTCTACGGCTTAGCTTAGAGACTATCAGTACTAGAAAGCTGTAATTTGGCATGGGTATATATATTTATCACGCTGGTAAAGTGGTACAATAAAATTTTGAAAAATGTATTTTTTTAGGTACCTCCCCTACACGTAAAGTGGGGATGATTTTTTTTTCTCGTCTATCCCCTAGTGTGGGGTGTCGTTGGGTAGGTAATTAAAAAAATTGGGGGTGTGAGAAGACTATTTTTCGATTTAGGTTTCCGTTTGCGAAATATTAAGCTTAAAATTGTAAATTTTTGTTAGAGTCAAGTGTTCCCCCCCCCCCCTGCAAGCGAAACGGTTGTATTTGGAGACGTGAAAAAAATTACAGAAATAGTATACGTAACGAAATTAAAAGGAAAACTATCACAGCTAAGTAGGCTTTACAAGTTAACGAGTACAGATCGCGCCAAACTTTTAGTCCCCTCTAAACACGGGGCGATTCACATCAGCAGGAACAAAATGTATGGGCTGTTCTTGGGAAGAGCAAATTCCGAGCGTACTAGAAGTTTGGCGCGATCTGTATTATTATAGATAATGGTACGGAACCCTTCGTGCGCGAGTCCGACTCGCACTTGGCCGTTTTTTTAAATTATATTATTGTAAATACCACTAAATACTATATTTTGTAAAGTGGGTACACATAATACACTTTTTACTTTTTTTGACATGTTTGTGTAACAAACAACGTGTAATAACAGTATTATTCCTGGTTACATTTGCAGATGACTTCAGTAAGTATTATAACTACAGAATATGTTACAAGTTATCGTAACTAGTTTTATCTATTCCCATACTGCAATACGGTAATTAAACATCGAAAGCAGTTTTATATGTACCTACATTGTTTATCTGATGTTATATTATAATACAACGATTCTGCGCTGCGATTGGCCCAATTTATTATAACACCGCTAGAGAGTCAAGAAGTAAGTCCCGACCTTATTTCTTAAGACACGCTCTCTGTATCCTGATTGGCATTAACGTACGACGCACCCGAGGTTCATGAACGAGTGTTCTTCTTCTAATTTTTCGTGAAATTGTTAGTTAAAAATATTATAAATAAAGACGATATTTTTGATGGTCTTAGACAAGGTATTGTGTGCAATTGAACAAAATTAGACATTGGGACACTCGTGCAAAACTATTACGAAACTTACATCGTTTTTGTAGTTCAACCTCCAAATCAGCCCTCCACAAGCCGAACCTCGAGCAGTCGAATACGATGTGCCATATTGTCTCCGCCTGATCCGGATCACATTCGCAAGATGGACTGTCCTTTATCTCGAAGCGGTGGAGATATGAGGCGAATCATCCGTGCCCTGTTAGGGCCTGCACGAGGGTGGGGTCAAGTTTTAAGCACTCGTGGCTCAATGTCTCAAATTTTGTTGCAGTTGCACAAAATACTATTATATCACCCACTTGATACAAAATATACTGACGATAATTTTCGTCTCAAGTGTGTTGTACTCAATCGCAAACAACTTTCAACAAGCGTCTGGTTATTGAACGAGCGAGCATAGTTCTCCGAGTTACTTGAACAATCCGGCGTTGAATGTTTGTCCGACGATAACTCGAGTATCGTTGATCGGAACGTTTGGTAGGCGAGTAAATGAGACAAAAATAAGTTTGGTAGGCGAGTAAATGAGACAAAAATAATTTTTGTTTTTACATGAGCCAAATCGGTCAAGCAGTTGCAGAGATATGGGGTTGAGGGTCCGCGAGTTCACAGTTCGAGGCGAACTACTAGCTATTTTTTATATTTTAACTTTATCATAATGTGTCAAAACCGGAATGTGTAAAAATCATGCAACCGGAAAGCCGAGGTTAGTGAATCGTGCAACCGGGAAGCCGCGTTTAGTGAATCGTGCAACCTGGAAGCCGCGTTTAGTGAATCGTGCAACCGGGAAGCTGCGGTTAGTGAATCATGCAATCGGGAAGCCGCGTTTAGTTAATCGTGCAACCGGGAAGCCGCGTTTAGTGAATCGTGCAACCGGGAAGCCGCGTTTAGTGAATCGTGCAACCGGGAAGCCGCGTTTAGTGAATTTTGCAACCGGGAAGCCACGTTTAGTGAATCAAACAACTGAGAAGCCGCGGTTAGTGAATCATACAACGGGGAAGGCGCAGTTAGTGAATCATACAACGGGAAAGCCACAGTTACTGTTAGTGAATCCGGCATCCCGTGGAACCCACAAAGCAGCCAAATTACCGTATTTCTATGACGCATATGTCATAGTAATATGGTGTGGTTTACGTGCAGGAAACGCAAAGTCCCACGCAGGGAAAACTTGGTATAACATATTTTTTTATTTACTCCCATACTGCAATAAGTTATGTTAGAATATTACATTATAACACCGCAATTCTGCGCTGCGATTGTTACAATTTATTAAAACACCGCTAGAGAGTCAATCAATAATAGTGACGAGAAATAAGTTCCGATTATTTCTTAAGCCACACCCCCTTTATCCTGATTGGCCTCCAAGACAGCATTACCGGGACGACCGTACCCGAGGTTCATTATGCAAGTGTTTTCTGTTCTCATTTTTTGTAAACTTGTTAGGTGATAATATTATATGTATAAAGCTCTCACGATCGTACGTGCCAAATTAACAAAAATGTATTGTGTTTTATTATTATTAAAGCTTTATGAAATTATTATTTTATTATTACCACACGCATTTTATTACAGTATTATTTTATCAAAGGCGGTAAATAAATGATCAGAACTTTACAATAAATTACCAGAGACCGACAAAGCATCAAAATAAATTAATGTTTTCAAAAAGCGGTTAAAAGTGTATGCACTAAAACATGTTACTATGAGTGGATGAAATACTACTAACTTAGTTTGTACCCAACCTGTTTACTAACACAATTAAATATTTAAATGAAATTTAGGTATCAATGGATTAGCAATATATACATAATTAGATAAGCTTTTCATTATAAGTGAACATTGTATTTGTTTTTTATGAGAAATAAACTTCTTAAACCATAACTTTTCTGCTCGCGCGGTACAAAAAAGACAAAATGATACAATATCATTTTAATATTTAATTAATTTACCCAGAAAATCTTAAAAGCTAGGGTCTATCTAATTAATCACTACTGAAATAAAACAAAAGTGTTTTATTTTTTTTAGAGGAAAGTAAGTATTTACAATATGATTTTCTTCATGTTTTCGTACTTTTTAACCATATGCAATATGTAACAGAAAGGTGTAACCATATTTGAAGAGCTTATTCAGTCAATGATATAGAACAACTTTTACTATCGAACAAAACCTGTATCTCAAATAGTAGATTATGCACTAAGGGAATAAAGCAGTTTCTTACGTCACGGGCGGCATATTGAACCCTGAGCGTAACGAGGGACTCTAGAGTTAACTCCTGAACGTAGCGTGGGAGTTATATAGACTCCTGAGTAAAGCGAGGGGTTCAAGCTGCCCAAGACAGAGACAGGCTTTATTCCAGAGGAGCATACTCTACTTTTCATACCTTCTGCGAGACAATAAAAAGCTCGACATTTTTTATCAACATTAATAATTCAATAAAATTCACTGACAATCACAGCACCAAACACCGTCTTTTGTTTCACATTCTTTGTAAACGCTTTTTTTCTTTTTGTTGAATTCTGCTTATGGTGGCCAGTTCGATTTTCGATCCCATATGGGCATTTGTTTTCCACGAGTTTTCACACGAATTTGACGTTCCAAATTTAAATCACTTTAATCCCTAGGGATATTCATAAAACTTTATATCCCTTGATATTTAATGCGTTACTTTACGTTGAGGTTGCATGATATGTAATTGGACATTGTCGAGCAGGTGGTGTGAAAAAAAAAATACTGTTTCATAGAATAATGCAATGCCGCTCGTCCGAAATGTATGTAAGGGAAGATTTTTTTTTGAGATTTCGGGGTTGACTTCATAGTAAAAGTTGCTCCATACCATTGACTGAATAAGCTCTTCAAATATGGTTACACCTTTCTGTTACACGTTGTACAAGTGTAAATTGATTAATGTTTTAATTTTGTCTATTTTAACAGAATATGAGGGTATGAAGTACATTTTTATAATATTGAATAGTTAACAGACGGAGAGTAACAATTGGAAGTTATTAATAAATTATTGTTTTGATATGTTTTTAGATTACGAACGTAAGTGAGGAGTTTTCATTATTTGTTTTGTATTCAGATACGAATTATCCTTTGTTTCTCGCTTATATATAAATAAGGCTTTATTTGTCATTTAAAACTCGTTTATGAAGTCAATATTAATTAATTAAGTCACATTGTGACTTATGCCAACTTAGGATAGGGCCTGAAATATATTCGCTAAAAATTATGTTCTTTTTAATGTTACTTTATTAGGTATAATATACAGGCTTTAAATGCAAACACAAGAATCCTATATGGGTATGAATATTATAATTTATAGAGAAACCTATTTAGTTTCATTTACATTAGTGAACATTTTCTGAATTCAAAAACAGCTCCATTACTTAACTTTACCTACTACAATGTAATAGTCTACAATACGAGAACACTCAAAAACAGCTCCATTACTTAACTTTACCTACTACAATGTAATAGTCTACAATACGAGAACACTCAAAAACAGCTCCATTACTTAACTTTACCTACTACAATGTAATAGTCTACAATACGAGAACACTCAAAAACAGCTCCATTACTTAACTTTACCTACTACAATGTAATAGTCTACAATACGAGAACACTCAAAAACAGCTCCATTACTTAACTTTACCTACTACAATGTAATAGTCTACAATACGAGAACACTCAAAAACAGCTCCATTACTTAACTTTACCTACTACAATGTAATAGTCTACAATACGAGAACACTCAAAAACAGCTCCATTACTTAACTTTACCTACTACAATGTAATAGTCTACAATACGAGAACACTCAAAAACAGCTCCATTACTTAACTTTACCTACTACAATGTAATAGTCTACAATACGAGAACACTCAAAAACAGCTCCATTACTTAACTTTACCTACTACAATGTAATAGTCTACAATACGAGAACACTCAAAAACAGCTCCATTACTTAACTTTACCTACTACAATGTATTAGTCTACAATACGAGAACACTCAAAAACAGCTCCATTACTTAACTTTACCTACTACAATGTATTAGTCTACAATACGAGAACACTCAAAAACAGCTCCATTACTTAACTTTACCTACTACAATGTATTAGTCTACAATACGAGAACACTCAAAAACAGCTCCATTACTTAACTTTACCTACTACAATGTATTAGTCTACAATACGAGAACACTCAAAAACAGCTCCATTACTTAACTTTACCTACTACAATGTAATAGTCTACAATACGAGAACACTCAAAAACAGCTCCATTACTTAACTTTACCTACTACAATGTATTAGTCTACAATACGAGAACACTCAAAAACAGCTCCATTACTTAACTTTACCTACTACAATGTATTAGTCTACAATACGAGAACACTCAAAAACAGCTCCATTACTTAACTTTACCTACTACAATGTAATAGTCTACAATACGAGAACACTCAAAAACAGCTCCATTACTTAACTTTACCTACTACAATGTATTAGTCTACAATACGAGAACACTCAAAAACAGCTCCATTACTTAACTTTACCTACTACAATGTAATAGTCTACAATACGAGAACACTCAAAAACAGCTCCATTACTTAACTTTACCTACTACAATGTAATAGTCTACAATACGAGAACACTCAAAAACAGCTCCATTACTTAACTTTACCTACTACAATGTAATAGTCTACAATACGAGAACACTCAAAAACAGCTCCATTACTTAACTTTACCTACTACAATGTATTAGTCTACAATACGAGAACACTCAAAAAAAGGGAGGTACCCTAATCCTAGGACTTAAGGATGGGGAATGTGAAGAACTAAGAATTAGTAAAACTCTATACAAAATTCAGTGTTTTGGGATTTGTGGTATAAAAGACTTACAAAGTAATATTAATATTTGTTTTTTTTTTATAGAAATCCAGAGGACAAAGATTTTGTAGATTTTTTTGTAAAGTTAGAAAATCTCTTACATCACTTCTTTAATAAGAAATGTTTAATATTAGGCGACTTTATTAAAGATGCATTTGATGAGGATAAATACCTTAAGGAGTTTGTGACCTTACTTGGATGTTACAATTTTAGGACCCTTATCTATAAAACAACCTACATAAGAAACAATATCCGGTCTTGCATAGACAATATTCTCACAAATATTTCTAAAAATAATATTGGTAATGTCATGGTTGAGCACAATGGACTTGCGGATGGGCATACTGCAATATCTTGTAGCGTGACTGTGGAAAGATCTGATGCAAAAGTTTCAAATTAGGATTTTATAGAAGTTGAACGTAGGGTTTTTAGTAAAAAATGCAATGACAATTTTAGACAAGAGTTTCTTTAACATAGTTGGTCTGATATAGGAATAAATACTTTTATAAAAACTCTTGGAAAGTTATTCACAAATTGTTTTAAAAAAGTTAAAAGAAAAGTTAATACTAGAAGAATTTTGAAACTAAAATTGTTGACGAAAGGAATAAAAGTCTCTAGTAAAATGAAACGCGTTCTCAATTCTAAATCAGGCGTAGTCAATGATTCAATACTTTTGAAATATAGAGTCTTATACATGAAGCTATTTAAAAAAGTAGTTTGGCAAGCAAAGAAGTCAACTGTACAATCAGACATTTCTAAAGCTAATATATCATCCAAAGCTATCTGGAAAGTCGTTAATAAACACAGAAATAAATTAAAAATAAGTTTGCTGAAAAGCTTTTTCTTAAATCGAATTAAGAAATTATACAGAACCCAATTGATGTAGCTAATATGTTTGCTGATACTTTTGATCACAAGAACTTACACTGATAGTAATAGACATGACTCAGATTTAGCAATTAAATTGCTCGTTGATAACATGAGTAGAGTAAATGATGACATGTCTTGTCGCCATACTCCCCAGGGGAAGTTACTAAAGTTGTCAACAAAATGGAAACCAAAACTTCATGCGGTTATTATGAGATTCCAATAACTGTGATCAAAGACAACATTGATCTTCTAGCTGCACCACTGGCAAAATTTTTCAACACATGCATAGATGTAGGTGTTTTTCCAGAACAGCTAAAAATAGCTAGAGTCTTGCCAATGTATAAAAAGAAAGGCTCAAAAACAGAACCAAAAAAATACAGACCTATTTTATTACTACCAGTAACGTCGAAAATTTTTGAAAATATAATGAAAGATAGGCTTTTAGATCATCTAAATCTTAACAAAGTTATTAACAATAGACAATTTGGGTATCGGCGAGGACTTTGCACTGCAGACGCTATTGACGCACTAGTTGACGATGTCATTATTAATATAAACAACAAAAATAAAGTTGCTGGGTTAATTCTGGATCTCAGTTCCACCTTCGACAGTGCCGATCATGACATTTTATTGAAAAAATTGGAATTTTATGGTATTAGGGGTAAAACATTTCAACTGTTTAAATCTTACCTACAAAATAGAAAACAGTATTTTGAAATCAAAACAATAGAGGAGAAACAGGAAAAAATATTCAAATCCAGAAATATTAATATCACAAGAGGAGTCCCACAAGGCTCCATTTTGGGACCTGTATTATTTATAGTCTTTACAAATGACTTGATAAAATATGTTACAAAACTTGTGCCAGATATGAAACTGGTCGTATTCGCAGACGATACGAATGCTGTTACCTCCTCTAGAAATTTGGACGTCCTCAATACCCAAGTAAATGATGGCTTAGGCGCGTGGTTTAAAACTAATAATTTAGAGCTTAACACAACCAAGACTAGTGCTATGCTTTTTAAGACCACTGCGGGCAATAAAGATACTCTAGATATCATGTTAGATGGAGAAAAAATCGAACAGAGTGTAAAATTTCTGGGTGTTCATGTCGACTCACAACTATGTTGGAAAAATTAACTCAATGCAATTGAAGGCTCCATAAGCTCGGCATGCTATAGTCTCAGGAGTTTAAGAGAAGAAGTTTATATACAAGAGCTAAAAACGGTATATCATACACTCGTGGAGTCGAGACTTAGGTATAGCACTAAGTTTTGGGGCAACAGCTATAATATAACATGGCGGGAGCATTTATTATCCAAAAAAGGGCAATTAGGACATTTTTACGGCTTAACCAAACGGATTCATATAAAGAGCATTTCAAAAAACTCAAAATTCTTACTGCTCCAAGCCTGTATATTCTTGTTCTTCTGTCTGATCTTGTCAAGATTCTACCTAAGCTTGAGAACAAAGATGACCAGGAGAAGCGACTTAGTTCCCGCCGCAAAGATCTTCCATCAGCTTTTTCTCCAAAATTGGAAATTGCCAAGCATAGCACACGCTGCCATTCCATTGTCTTATACAACAGGTTACCCACGGAGTTAAAAATCATAACTAGCCACGCTAAATTCAAAAAGGATCTTAAGCAGTTTTTATTGAAGAAGTGCCTCTACTCTATTGACAATTTGTAATTATGGTGAGATTCTTATTTTATAGGTAATTTTATGTTTTTCTACAAATAATTTGGACCTTTTATATATTTCGTGATGTTTTCAATCAATCGTTTTTGACCTACATAATTTATTTCATATTGTACTTATCTTTGTTTTTAGTTTTAAGTTTTAGATTTAGAACATTCAAATTCAAATACAATGTTTATTGTTTCATGAATAAATAATGATGATGACGAGTTAGAAAAAAAATACTAAAATTGTTAACAAGTGTCACTTTTACTTTTTTTACTTTTTTATTTCTAATACCATGGACGAACTCGTTTAATACCTAACTTATCTATCAATATATTTTTTACATTCCACTGATGACGGCCCCATACCAAGGGCCGAAATATATCCAGTAAAAACCAATATTTTTTACTGTTTTAATATTAATAAATAAACAAAAGAAATGAATTAAGGGTACGAAACCATTACGATTAAAAATATATCACTTAAATGTTTACCAAAAATTATATTATTTTTCTAAGCTATGGTTACGAACTCTTATCAACGTAGTTCATTGACCCTGTAGCGTGGTCTCAACCAATCACGTGGAGTAATTAACACATTCTGTGCTACTGATGCTATCAGAAATTAAAAATTAAAATTATTTATTTTTCTTAAAAATAAGCAATTTATTCTTAAAAGTATGCGACAATAAAGAATAAGCTCAGCTGTAGCAAAAAAAGATAACAATCTTCACAGCGCTGATTTCCAGCTTGTCCCCGTTTTCGCAGAATGTACACATACGCGGGTAGAAAATTGTAAAAAATGAATGGTTATGATATAATATGATATTATGATGATATGATGTTCACCGACCAGCGAGGGTGTCCACGAGACACAGACCAGCGAGGGTGTCCACGAGACAAACAGACCCTTAGCCATGAGACATCTTATCAACCACGTGACAAGAAAAAAAAATCCGTCACTGCTGGGGTGTTGCGGGGTAATGCGGGGAGGGTACTAAGTAAGGAAATAGAGATGGTATAGTACGTAATGACATTTGTATATTAGTGAAATTGCACTGATGTGTTGGTGACAAAGGTCTGCCTTCCTTACGACGTGTAATGGCTTAGTGATCTGTGCCACGAGATCACTGTATTTTAACGGGACACCTGACGCTAGAACATCAACAATACCAGGTTTTCAAGGGTTCATTGGAAGAAACTAGGTCTCTCCTCATATTGAAGAAAATATATTTGATTTATCGATCTTTTATCTAGGGATTCCACCTATATTTTTTTATAAAATAGGCCATAGAAATAAAAAGGGATTTTACCTAAATCCAATATTTTTTTCCCTACAGAATATTTAAGTATTAGCTAAAAACACACCAATTTGTTGTTTCGCTGCGTGATCACTAGTATTACGCGTCCAAGAAAAAGAGGCCAAAGAGCCAACATATAATCGCCTCTATGAAAAGAAAATAATGTCTCTGCCATTAGACTTATTGTGATGGACGGGTAATAAAAAAAGTTGCTAGGGTATGCCATCCTTTTAAATGTAACAAATCGTCTTTTTGTGTATTACTGGTACATTAACTAAAGTTGCCGCTAACTATTTTTTTAACGGAGTATGTGTGAGTCATCCTAACGGAGTATGTGTGAGTCATCCTAACGGAGTATGTGTGAGTCATCCTAACGGAGTATGTGTGAGTCATCCTAACATACCCTTAAAGGATTCTTGCCTTTGATTTTGCAGTATAGGTATATACAAATTTAATTTTAAACTTCTAATTAATTACACTTTTTCAGGCGATGGTATGCTCATCCGTTTTTTTAATTATTGTTTATTATATTTAGTCTCGTAGATTTAAGAATAACATAATATAACACATAATAAGCCTTATGTTACCTCTCTGTAAGGCCAGATGCGCCCCGGGGCAGGGTGCCCTTAAGTTACCTCTTTGCAAAGCCAGATGAGCCCCGGGCGGGGTATCCTTATGTTACCTCCCTGTAAGGCCAGATGCGCCCCGGGGCAGGGTGCCCTTACGTTACGTCTTTGTAAGGCCAGATGCGCCCCAGGCGGGGTAACCTTATGTTACCTCTCTGTAAGGTAAGATGCACCCCGGGGCAGGGTGCCCTTATGTTACCTCCTTGTAAAGCCAGATGCACCCCAGGCGGGGTGATCTTATGCTACCTCTCTGTAAGGCCAGGTGCGCCCCGGGGCAGGGTGCCCTTATGTTACCTCTCTTTAAGGCCAGACTAATTATCTGGCCGAGGTAAATGCTAAACATATCGGGATTTATATCGAAATGAGAGACAAATAATTTATTAAAATATATATTATACTTATTTATTTGAATAAATAACAATGATATTTTTTATTTTCATTTGCAGAAATTGTTCCAGGTAATATCAAATATGCAATACATTAAATTATAAATTCAATATTTTGCATTTTGTTACTCTGAAGCCTAAATTAATTATAATTTGTTTTAAATTACAGCTGTGCCTGGTAAATAAATGTTTTCATAAGAAATATTAGTTGTGTCGCGCACAATTTAAATATTAGTTGTGTCGCGCACAATTTAAAATATGACTTCCGGTTAAGAGGAGGGTGTTCGGTTTCACCAGCAACTATTACGTCTCAACGTAATGGGTGATGAGCCCTTTCGTAATGGGTGATGAACCCTTTCGTAATGGGTGATGAACCCTTTCGTAATGCCGATATCCGCACAGTTTAACGTGCATTCCGGAGCATGCAGAAAGAACACGAATGTGCGCCTGCGTGATTTGTACCCACGACCTCCGAATTACTCGTCGAATACTTGAACTAACAACAGAGGCGGTCTATACCACTAACAAACAGTTCTGTTGTAATACTTGAACTAACAACAGAGGCGGTCTATACCACTAACAAATAGTTCTGTTGTAACCAGTTAGTTAAGATGCTGATATTTTGATGATGCTTGTATGTAATAAAACTTGACAACTTTCGGTTTACGACTGACAGATTTTTTATTTAAACACATAGTAGGTACTAATTTATCAAAGATGGCGCATTTTTTTAAACGTTATTGCCGTACAAAAATAATACTACTAGAATAAACGTGACATTATGTAAAACTACGATTGAATATAAAAACTTTTCAAAAAAATCTCTATACTTATTTGCTTTAAATACTAATTTGGAAAAATTCCTTTCATCTTCATAAACTGCTACAGGACGCCCGTGGTTACGTTAATAATATAAACTGCTACAGGACGCCCGTGGTTACGTTAATAATATAAACTGCTACAGGACGCCCGTGGTTACGTTAATAATATAAACTGCTACAGGACGCCCGTGGTTACGTTAATAATATAAACTGCTACAGGACGCCCGTGGTTACATTAATAATATAAACTGCTACAGGACGCCCGTGGTTACGTTAATAATATAAACTGCTACAGGACGCCCGTGGTTACGTTAATAATATAAACTGCTACAGGACGCCCGTGGTTACGTTAATAATATAAACTGCTACAGGACGCCCGTGGTTACGTTAATAATATAAACTGCTACAGGACGCCCGTGGTTACGTTAATAATATAAACTGCTACAGGACGCCCGTGGTTACGTTAATAATATAAACTGCTACAGGACGCCCGTGGTTACGTTAATAATATAAACTGCTACAGGACGCCCGTGGTTACGTTAATAATATAAACTGCTACAGGACGCCCGTGGTTACGTTAATAATATAAACTGCTACAGGACGCCCGTGGTCACATCTCGTTTCAACAACTTAATTAATTCAAAATATTCTTCTTTCTTCTTCCTTCCAGAGGATAGCTTGGACGAAGGCGTGAATCCCTTGCAAAAGAGGTACCAGACCAGCGTTCGTAAGGTAGATACTGAACAGTACTGGTGAACTAAGGCTTTTAGCGTACGGTGATCTGATCACAGATAACGGCCGATTTACTGATCTCGATTTAGGCTCGGTTAAAAACTAAACAGGTGGTAGAGCTGATGCCGGGCTCGACTGTGGAGGTACCATCATTTTACTTGGAGACCCCCTTGAAGTAATTCGGGGGAGAGTAAGAGGACAGCTCACAGGCAAAAAACCAGGAGGCCCACCATTCCTGGGACCGATGGATGGTGGTATATCCATCCCTAATAGCCGGGCCTTATATGGAACAGACTGGTGACGGGCAGCGGCGTCACTGGTGCGAGTGTTCCGGCACCGCGCTCACCAACCCGCCTGCCCAGCGTGTGTGAGTATGGGTAATTCTTCCAGGATGACCGCTGGGAGTGGCAAAGTCTTGGAAAAGCTTATGTCCAGCAGTGGACGAACTAGGCTGATGGATGGATGGAAATACTAAAAACCACAAACCTCCCGTTGCTGTTGCAGCTGTCAAAAAAAGGCTAATTTAAATGTCTATAAATGTTTAAAAAAAGGACTGGCGAAATATTGTTAAATCTTTAAGGTTTAATGATATCCGTGGGTTTACTAATGTATCTCTATGTATCAGTGTGTCTTTTAATGTTTATTGTACCTCTATGTTATCAGTGTGTAATTAATGTTTCTCTATGTTATCAAAACCGCCCCCGCTTTTTTTCCCACATTATTTCTGTTAACTATCTTTTAAAGAACTGTCTGTTTGTGTGTCTTGTATATTGTTATCCGTTATGTTTGTGACTGTATGTTTCCTGAATAAAAATAAATAAAATTAAAATAAATAAATACTTATCTAAAAGTCTGACGGCGCTTCTGCAAAGCGCCATCTATGACTGATATAGACAATAAACTGGCATCTACACATCTACACAGACGAGACGAGAGTGAAGTTACCTACAACTCCCTCCGGCGGAACGTCAAGGCGTTGCGGGCGGCCATATTGACTTGAGAGGTCAATAGGTGCTTGTGTGAAGCATTGACGGATCGCCTACGTCTGTCGAGTTAATCCAATTAAATCTTACATGATTGCTTATCAAAGTTACATTTAAGAATTGAATTACGTTATAATAGCCTAATTGAAGATATCTGCGACCTTATTTTGTAATCAAGTAATTATTATAACAGATTCGAATCATTTGAAGTTTTGTCTAATTTGAACATCAACCTGTAAGAGTGCTAAATATCATGGGTGATTCTGATGGAGGCGAGAAGGAGCCGTCAAGTCTATAACTAAAAACGCTTACAACGTGGTCATTATTTTGACAACATTCTTTGAGCAAAGTCGACCTTTCTGCGCTACTTGAATATGCGGCAGCAAAGTTGTATGGAATTTCATTGCTGGTGAGTTTTAGCCACCAGCAATTCTTTTTGAAAATCCGTTCAATAACAATATTGTCGAGATTTGTTCCAGAATTAAGGCGATATGTAAATATTTTAGCGTCCCTGTTACTCTATATGCGAAAAAACCCTCAGTGCGACAGGGACGGATTCGAGAAAAAGTAGCAAGAAGTTGTTTTTTTAATGAGATATAGGTACAAATGTATAGGCTATGTCATTCCAAATTGTCATTCCAGGATAATTGTTGTACTAAGAACGCGGGAGTCGTAATTTGAAAAATAAGGACGCTTTTCGATTTTGTGGTGTCTATCAGACCACATCAGCCGCAGAGAGTTAACATCCCTAATAGCCTATATGTTGAACCGCATCACTACAATTATTTTGTGGTGTCTATCAGACCACATCAGCCGCAGAGAGTTAACATCCCTAATAGCCTATAATGTTGAACCGCATCACTACAATTATTTTGTGGTGTCTATCAGACCACATCAGCCGCAGAGGGTTAACATCCCTAATAGCCTATATGTTGAACCGCATCACTACAATTATTTTGTGGTGTCTATCAGACCACATCAGCCGCAGAGAGTTAACATCCCTAATAGCCTATATGTTGAACCGCATCACTACAATTATTTTGTGGTGTCTATCAGACCACATCAGCCGCAGAGAGTTAACATCCCTAATAGCCTATATGTTGAACCGCATCACTACAATTATTTTGTGGTGTCTATCAGACCACATCAGCCGCAGAGAGTTAACATCCCTAATAGCCTATATGTTGAACCGCATCACTACAATTATTTTGTGGTGTCTATCAGACCACATCAGCCGCAGAGAGTTAACATCCCTAATAGCCTATATGTTGAACCGCATCACTACAATTATTTTGTGGTGTCTATCAGACCACATCAGCCGCAGAGGGTTAACATCCCTTATAGCCTATATGTTGAACCGCATCACAACAATTATTTAAAAAAAAACGCATCCAAATCCGATTAGACAGTGGTATCGGAAATGTGCGCGAACAAACAAACAGACAAACAGAAAATAATTCTAAAACTTCTAAAAACGTTTGCAAAACATAAAAAATACAAACGTGTCGTATTATATTCATTCATTTTTATCAAATTATATTCAGTACCTATGGATATTTTGTGAAATAAATGTTACATCTGATAGAATTCTCTAATAATATACCGTAAATAATACAGGTGAATAAGATATTTTGATATAGTTTTATTGGGGACACTTCAGACTTCTTACAAAACTCCGCGAATGCCAGATCGACAGCTCTGTGTTGCCAGCTATCTCACAATAAATATTCCTACTTGACTATGTATATTTAAGATAACAAAATACATGTAATAAAGATCTGTAATAGCTAACACATCGAAGAACTGTAAAAATGCGACCCTATTTTAGATTTTTAAATGTTCAAAGATTTCCGGGGGGGAAAGGACACCCATAACCCTCCCTTAAATAAAGGCCTGGAAAGATTCAATAATAAAGAATAAAGAAACGTTGGTTTCGGTATCTTTAAATGTCATGTAATGTACCGGGATGTTATGTAATATGTACCGGGATGTTATGCAATGTACCGGTGAGATGGCTCGCCGAGAACTCGCCCATGCCTCAACTGCCCTCTACATGAACATATAAATATATATATGTATTGGCGCCTATACATACATATACATCCACATCCGTGCAGGTTCTAATCATGAAAGTCTAGACTCGGACTTGACTATTGAATTACTTTTCCCATTGTGTCTGAACTGATACCATGTTATTGATATCGGATAAATATTAATCGATTAAGTTAATATGCTATTATTTACTTGATTCAAGATATCTAAGCCATAAAAGGAAAGGGTAAGAAGAGATAAACACCGACATATGCTTTAAAGACTCTATAATTTAATAAATCTTTTGTCGTTGTTCTCAAAATGGCCCAAAATTAATTTAATAAAGAGAAAAGACAACGACTACAAAAGACTCCTTTGGCCTTATTATCTATAGTTTATCTAGTACGTAAGAATTAGATTATTAAGACAACTATACATTTATTTCTTTAAATGACTTCAAGATTCAGAATCGAACTGAATAATTCTTTGTATAACAATATATGTATTAAGCAAGCCTTACTTGTTTACATCACCAGTATAACTGGGACATGATCACTGTGTCTTTCTTTATAAATAAAATAATCCGTCGGTTCGAACGACAGATTGACACAGATCTATTAAATTGAGCTCTCTCCTTTGTACAACAAAATATGTATAAACAACCCTCACTTGTTTATATCATCAGAGACAATACGTAAATATGTACTAACGAGTCGCCTCTGTCGGCTTTATGTCTCAAAAGAATTTTTAGAGCAATAAAGAACACATAAATAATGTTTAGAATAAAATGTATATTTCGGAACGCATCCATCAATGGTCTATATATTTTGTCTATGGACTTGAAGCTGTCAAAAAACGAGGGACGTGGACATTTCTTGGTATAGATCGCGGACGATTTTAATATGTGTTATATTAAGGGATATTAACGGCAAATCGGTGCGGACATCGTAAGAAACAGTATTCAATCAAGGGCTGATGATATTTTGGCGTGAAGGCCACTTTTGAGTGAATTTCCTGTGTGTGTGTGACATAACCTGTGTCCACGCGGCTTCCGACAAGTGGACTTGTTAATTATTATTTCTTCTGGGTTCTGGATGCATCCCGGGTTAGGAGGTTTGTGTTTAGATTCATCGTGGAAGGTGATCAACGTGTCACGGCACCGGCACGCCTTGGAGTCCACGTGTGCAGTGGTCTTCGTGCGAGGATCAGTGGATGAGGTCATCATGCAACTGTCTGGTAGGACATTTTATACTATTTTTTGTAGAATATAAGATATTTGTAGAGTATAGATCTGGGACAGCTTATGGGCCCCTGTTCCAGCTGCTAATATCGCCCTTTAGCATACAATTAGTGGTGTCTGAGCGTGGTTATGGAATCCTCGCACCAGTGACGCGGATGCCCGTCACTAGTCAGTATTACCACTTTTTATATGCTACAATTTCTGGTAGCAACGAGCGTTTATTATCAAACAAGCTTTGGTAACCAGAGTGTGGTTAATCCACCTAATCTACCTTTGGTTTATATACATATAAACAGCGGAACTGGGCGGCCCCAGTGTCATTGAACTGTTAACATAGCTAGGCTTTACATGGTTGTAATGTACATGTTATGGATGTAGCAATTACAAATTGGATTTGTTTAGTGCTTTGAGTAGTTAATTGATTACCGGAGGGTACCACATTGATGTGGTTCAGTAATATCAGTATAATTTGATAGTTTAGTACATATCAGGTGTTCTTGTACTACAATAACATAATCATATAACGGTTTATATTATAGATTGGAAATCAACTTGTTAGCTAATATACGGTTATCTTGGCTTGAATTTATGTACTTACAAGTATGTATACAGTTGCATAGTGGAATGTGCATTCGGGTTTGTGTGTATTGTATACACCAAATATAATTTAAATTTGGTACTTAATGTTGTAATAGGTAGGAACCTATTTGTTTGTTTTGTATTACTGATACAGTACCTACATTGTTGTAATTGGGAATTACATTTGATAATTAAATTCTGGAATTGGGTGGGAACCTATTTGTTTGTTTGTATTGACGGGGCAGTACATACATTGTGATTGGGAATTAAATTTACTAATTCAATTCTAGTTATAGGTAGGGTATCTATTGAGCACTGCTTCTGTATTTTGTGCCTTGTCAGGGTGTTTGCTAAATAGTTTTTATTTATACATTTCCCGGTTTGTTGCGGCATGATGTCCAAGTCTTACAAGGCTGCGTTTGCGAAGGAGCTACGCTGGTTTACGACCGTCCAGAGATTGCTTTCTCGTTCGGATCGCGACAATGCAATCCTGGAGAGAGCCGAGCGGATGCATCAGCGGCTGGCTGACGCAGAGGCGGCTGTGGCAGCACTGCAGGAAAGTGACGGGCCTATGGATAGGTATGTTACTGATTTAGCTCAGATAAAAGGGATTTATCATGCTTTAACAGAGGCGGCCTCCATGATCAAAAAGCGACAATCGGGCAGCCCGGTTGTTAGCACACCTAGACCAATAGATGGCGCCACTGGTAAGACGCTGGTTATAACGTCGAATAATGTTACCGAATTAAAGAGGCAAAATTCAGGAGGTCCTGTAGTTGTCACGCCTCAACCGGTAGATGGCGTGTCTGGTAGTTTGGTTAGTTTAGAACTAAATAAATTTAATGGGAAAATTCAAGAATGGGTTTCTTTTAAAAATATGTTTAATTCATTAGTAAATTCTAGGGTAGATTTATCAAAGGGGCAAAAGATGGCATATTTGATGTCAACATTGGAGGGCGAAGCAAGGTCGCTCATCCAGCACCTCAGGGTGGAGGATGATCATTATGATATAGCGTGGGGCTTATTAAATGATAGGTATCAGAACATGCGCTTACTGGCGGATGCGCATGCGTCTCAATTGTTGACGTTACCTAGGGTAACCGACTGGGCACAGCTGAGGCAGCAATTACTGACTCCGGTTACTGTGGCGTGTAATGCCCTTAGAACATTAGGTATACCGGTGGACGAGTGGTCGTTTTTACTCGTTCACATTATTTTAGGTAGGTTGCCTAATGACGTGAGGTCACGTTTTGAGCGGGTGTCTGCAGAAAAAGATGGCAGCACTGTGCCTAAATTTACGGACTTAATGAGGTTTCTTGAATATGATGCTAGGGTAGCAGAAACATCACAGCCGGACTTGGCGCCATCTGGGGCGCAATCATTTTCATCTGCTGGCTCATCGGAATGTGGGGAGCCCAGACAACCGCAGCAGTCGCGGGGACGCGATATGACGCGTTTAGCGGCGGTCGCCGTGGTCAAGAGGTCATCGACCTGTTTACAGTGTGGCCATACGGGGCATGACCTGCTGAGATGTCAGCAGTGGCGAAACCTGCACGTCACCGAGCGGCGACGCATAGTGAAGCGTAAGGGCCTGTGTTTCGGTTGCTTGGGCAATCACTTCGAACGTGATTGTCCCGAGCCACGACGTTGCAGTGAGTGTGAGGGGCCTCACCATTTATTGTTGTGTGCCAACAGATCTGAAGCGGCTTCACCGGTCCCGCAGCGACGGAGCCCTACGGGCGGGGGTGCTTCAGGGAGAACTCCCCTCCCCTTGGACAACGGGGGTGCGTCAGGGAGAACTTCCCCCCCCTCGGTCCAGGGAAGGCTTGCTGTCGGGCAGAGCTCCCCTCCGTCGGAACGGAGGACTGCGGCGCGAGGCGCGCCCCCTCACCGGGAGGTGAGTTATGTATTTGCGCGTGGACCCGTAGGGGGCTTGCCTACGGGCTATCACACATATGGCCACGTAGTGAATTGGGCCCCTACGGGCGGGGGCCAATTGGAGTTGGCAAGGGCTAGGCCCCCCCTCCCCGCGCCGGTTTCGGTGCCAGCTGGCATGGAGCACCGTGTTAAGACGGAGTCACGGGGTTACTCACCGCCGTACCGGGAATACCCGCGGTTAGAGTACCACCCGCCGTACTCAGGGAGAGTTGGAGGCTACGCTCCCCCCAGGGTAGGGATTTGCACGCGCCAGCCATATTACTGCCAGTGGACTGGTCCTGCACTCCACAGGTGGGGTAGCCTGTAACTAGCTTGTTCAAGCTATGAGTACGGAACCGCGGACGGTTCTGTAGCCTACCGCGATGGCTCGCGTCTAGGGCCCCAGGGGGGATTGAGTTAGGGTAAGGGCCCTCCTCGACTCGGAAAGTCAAGTGGCGCACCGATTAGTTTTGAACCTGCAGGTTTCGTCGGTGCCGCTCCTAGGTATTGGTGGACTGGAGTTGAATCAGCGGCTGCAGCCATGGTTATAGACAATATTGTCGGCTGGCAGCCTTCTTTGGACCTTCCTCCGTCCATAATCTTATGCACGTCAGGTCTGCATCTGGCAGACCCACGTTTTGTCATCCGGCCCAGTCGATGTTCTCCTGGGCTCGGATTTGTTAGGATGGATCCTATTTGGTTTTTTGGTGGAGGTATCCACAATTTTGGATATTCGATATTTGATTCGATACTTGGATTATTATGTTCGAACTTAGGAAATGGCTTTCAAATGAACATATACTGTTTGCAGATTTGGAGGATCCCAATATGATGGTGGTATTATGTTGAAATACCAACCAGTCAATGAAATTCATATATTTTGTTCCCAGCCGTGAGTGCAGAGGAGCGTTGGAGCGCATTGGTACACTGGGTTCGTGTACTTCAGGCGGACCTCATCAAGTTTAGACTTCGAGTTCTGCGCGAGGATCACGCCAGGCTGAAGTGAGCGGTTGCTCGTTTGAATCCTTTCACGGATTATGAAGGACTTCTGCGTTTTGGAGGCTGATTTTGGAGAGCTGACCTGCCATACGGAAGTCTTCATCCTTTGCTTCTACCCAAGACGGACCTTTGGTAAATCTGTTGATGTCGGATTGACACATACGTAATGCGCACGGGGGTTTTCAGCAATCGCAACGCTCGGGTTGTGAAAGCATACCTTTTGTATTTGTGTGCTTGGCCACCAAGGCCGTTCACTTGGCAGTGGTATCAGCTTTGACTACGGAGGCCTTCGTCGCCGCGTTGGATCGTTTCGTGTCGCGTAGGGGTTTACCTTCACTTATTCGTTCCGACAATGGCACAATCTACAGAGGTACTGCTAATGATATTGTTATTTTTTGTTTTGTAAATAACTATGCTAGTTTAAGTTAAATCTTCGCCCGGAAAGGGGTAACTTGGCGGTACAGTCCCCCAAATTGCCCTCACTGGGGAGGGAATTTTTTGAAGCTGCCGTCAAGTCGGCGAAGACCCACCTCCGCTGCGTTATTGGGGAAACTGTCCTAATTTTTTAGGAGCTTGCCACTGTATATTGTAAAGTGGAAGCGGTCCTCAACTCTCGTCCTCTCTGTGGTCAGACAGGACTGAGTATCCTAGGGAAGGAAATTTAATTCTTTTGAAGGATGTGAACTTGCTATCCTTGTTTTGGCGCCGGGGCCGTATATTAAAGTTGTTTTGGCGGAGACGGAACTCCACGCGTCGCAGAGGTGTTGGTCGAAGGTTCGATTTTGTGACGAGCCATGACAACTCTCTCCCGTCTCCCGGGTTGTATGAGCTAGTGGTCTGATTGCTCAGCCCAGAGCGGGGGACTGTTTAGAATAAAATGTATATTTCGGAACGCATCCATCAATGGTCTATATATTTTGTCTATGGACTTGAAGCTGTCAAAAAACGAGGGACGTGGACATTTCTTGGTATAGATCGCGGACGATTTTAATATGTGTTATATTAAGGGATATTAACGGCAAATCGGTGCGGACATCGTAAGAAACAGTATTCAATCAAGGGCTGATGATATTTTGGCGTGAAGGCCACTTTTGAGTGAATTTCCTGTGTGTGTGTGACATAACCTGTGTCCACGCGGCTTCCGACAAGTGGACTTGTTAATTATTATTTCTTCTGGGTTCTGGATGCATCCCGGGTTAGGAGGTTTGTGTTTAGATTCATCGTGGAAGGTGATCAACGTGTCACGGCACCGGCACGCCTTGGAGTCCACGTGTGCAGTGGTCTTCGTGCGAGGATCAGTGGATGAGGTCATCATGCAACTGTCTGGTAGGACATTTTATACTATTTTTTGTAGAATATAAGATATTTGTAGAGTATAGATCTGGGACAGCTTATGGGCCCCTGTTCCAGCTGCTAATATCGCCCTTTAGCATACAATTAGTGGTGTCTGAGCGTGGTTATGGAATCCTCGCACCAGTGACGCGGATGCCCGTCACTAGTCAGTATTACCACTTTTTATATGCTACAATTTCTGGTAGCAACGAGCGTTTATTATCAAACAAATAATTTGTCAGAGTATGCAATTTTTATGTTGCTTAAATGTCCGATTATATTAGACATGTATCGAAATCTCTGTACATTTCGTTAAATGTTAAATAACATTGCGTTCTCTAACAAATATAAGGTTTATATTGGTAAAGATACAATATTGTTGAATATATTTTCAACCCCTCGCTTTTAACTACTTTGCTCGAAAATGGAGCCAATATTCCATAGATAACGTTATGTTAGCACTTCAGGCGCTACGGAAAAAATATTGACACTATTAGAACTTCTATATCTACTTCAGTATATAATGTATAATTTTGATAAAATAGTATATTATTTTTAAAATCTTTCTCTAGGGATTTGTTAAAACAGAAACGCATTTGGAGAATTTCGGCTCGATAGAAGTATTTATTGAAATGAGGTCTTTATCGACACCAATTCTCCTGGTTTGACAATTTAGAATGACATATGGACTGCAATTATATTTTATTAGATGGGTTTTAATAGTATCTAGGACCTGGTTAAACAAAATTTTGATAGCATTTTTAGTACATTCTATATTAATAAAAAACCGACTTTTTGCTACTTTTCCATGAATCCATCCCTCTCGCACTGAGGGTTTTTTCGCATATGGAGTAACAGGGACGCTAAAACTTTTACATATCGCCTTAACTTGAATTTTAATAGATATAAAAATTCAATCACAATATCGATTTTCAACCGAAGGTTTTATGTATGTACTTAGCTTTTATATTTCAATCCCCGCAACACGCTCGTCACAACATTTACAGCTTACAAATTTCACAATTTCAAAACATTGTATAAACAATTGTTTTTGTTTATCTCTCGGACAAATCAGTAACCTCTCCTTTACGTGTCAAAACCTCGACTATTCTCCCTCCTTTTTCACTTTACAACAAAGCTTCCCAAATATATCCTATCAACTAATTAATCTACTTTCACTCTTATCACTGCACATATAATGTCTAATTTCACTTAAGCACAGATCCGCTATTATCGACTCCGACGCACGCCCATGCCTATGACGTCACGTTCTCTTGATTTGTGATTGGCTGGTCAAACGATGACGCAATCGTTACCATTTTCCGCACGCTTTCTCCCGATCCAGGACTTCCCACCAAACAGCTTGGCCTTCTCCAACTGTAGTCAGCACAAATCTAGGTTTCAATCCCAAACCCTTGCCTGAGCGAAATAATTCGCCTCATCACCTCGATCTGTCCTTTGCCTGTAATTAGGAGATAAATTCCCAGTACAATATCATTTGACCTCGAACAAATTTCTCCTTAGAATTTGAGTTGTTAAAGCTCAAATTCACACAAAAATCAAAGAACGTTGTCTACGTACATTTTGCTCCCTTCCCCGACTCACATCTGTGTTACATAACTCACAACGATCCTTAAGAATTCATTAGAAACTGCCTATGCGTATGCGAACAAAAAATAATTATTGACAATTATTGACCCACCCGCCGTGTGAGCACTAATTTATGACTTCGTTCTTAGGAATAGCAAAGTTATCCTTTTTTTTTTTTTCTTTAAAATACTTATTTCGCTTTCGTGACGCTTTATATTTGTGTGTGTGCAAAGAATTTGCATGCCATCATTCACACCGGGATGTTATGCAATGTACCGGGATGTCATGTAGAGCCTTCTTACAACTTTTCTTCTTGGTTCTTCGGCTTTTGTACTCAAAAAGCGAACAAATATAAAACATTTTACTCGTTTATTCTTCTCTTACCACTTTTAGATAATACCACTTTTTGCCTAGACAATACCACTTTTTACCTACATAATACCACTTTATAATAATGCTTTCAGGGAAACGTTTAATAAGGTATCTGACGAATCCTGGACTAGCTCCAACAAAGAAATCCGTTCAGCTCTGGACCAGCTCCAAGACAGAAAATCGCACAAGAATTTAAAGAAAAATTAGCCATGTTTTATTTGACTGATCTTTTATAGAATAGCCATATTTTCATATTTTTTGAAAGACTTTACTATTCAATTAAAAGGATGTTTATTCATAAAGATTTTCGATTGCCCACTAATAAGGAGCTCAAATAGCTTTTTAACCTAACTTTGTCACCTAAAACTATTGCCAAATTTGCCAAGTTATATTACAGTACATCCTATTATAAAGTATTAAGGGGAACGGAAATACAAACAGAAATAAAATGTCAGCTTTCGGATGATTTTGTTGCAATAATTAGGTTACGTATAGCCATAAAAAAAAAACATGTTTTTGGTTGAATTTTAAGGTATTCATTTTCCACAAACCACGTTAATCGATTCATATTTGTACTGTCAATGAATTTTTTTGTAACCCTCTATTGCACACTTCTTATCGATTTTGTTTCAGGTATCGCTTTCGCGATTTTGTTGGTTTTTTTTAAATAAAATTAGTGTGAATGATATCAATTCATTTTCCAAATACCACGTTATTCGGGTCAAAAAAAGCACCCCCTTTTTCCAAAAATACGTAAATCCACTGATGCAGTCAGCGGCAGCAAGATATTGTCAGTCTACGCCAAGCGTTGGCGCCCGTAAGACGTGGAACCTGTGCCCTTTTTTGCAAGCTATAAATATCTCCCAAAACTACTTCAAAACAGATTGAAATTAATATTATAAAGTAATATTTCGAGGAGCATCATATTCCTGCCGTTAAAAACTCAACAAAATATGCGTATGAGTGATTTAGCTACATCGTGCCATAGTCATAACAACAAAACTGAATGAATTTGGAATGAATTCATACTTTTATGCGGGAAAATAATATATGTTACTCTAAAAGAATAATTTTGTGATCGTTATTGAAACCCAAATTAATTTACTTATACTTACTGAGATCTGTAACAAAGGTCAATGACCTTTTCGTGAAATTACCCTCTAGTATTGGCTCACCATTTCAGGTCCAATAAGTGAAGTTTTTTGCAAATTATATAGGTACACTTACTTGGGATAAACCGCCAAGCATTTAAAATATAGAAATTTATTTTGAAATATTTACAGTGCATGGCAAAATTATTAGATCGTAGATAATCCTGTCGGTACATGTTCAGGTTCTGTTACGCAAAATAAAAACAATGAAACTCTTTTAGGATTAATTTGTTATCCCTATGTTTGTCTGTCTGTCCGTTTGTCTAAACAATTTTTCCTGGGTAAAATTAATAAATACCAATATAAACGGCCCTCTATAGAGCTGTAAAAACATACTTTTGACGTTTTTATTTATATTACGTTTTAGGTTTTTACATTTTTTTTTTTTACGTTTTTCATACAAATTTTCTCACTATGAAAATGTAGGGATGAACACTTGAGATAATATTTTGCATTTAAAAGTCAACACAGAAAGGAATTGTTGAACAAATAATGTAAAAAATATGAAAACCATGTTGTTCTATTCTAAAGGGATTAATTATCTACTGTTCGATGTGGCGATAGCTTTGTTTATTTTTTTCCTTGAATTATTTTTTACTAAGATAACAAATATTTTAATACAAGGTTTTCCTTAAGAGGTCCCTTTACCGCTGTATTTTTCTTAAAATTCATACAATAGGTATAAACCGAATGTGAAGTCTACAGCTTATTTTCTTCATATCTTTTTTCATGAGTATATTCTAGTGACATCTAGCTACGTCTCTATACAGCCCAAAAAGCAAAATTTGATAAAACACCATCATAATAGCTGTCAGGATATCGTCAATATTGCCTCGTTTTTACACAAAGTTTAACAAGTTTGTATATTTTTATCTATACTGGAAATAAAAAAGAAAGAAATACAGGCGTCGTTCATGTTAAGATGACTAAGTTTACACACTTTGCTAAGTATAAACAAGTACCGTTTCATGGAAAACTGTTTTGACCTGAAACCATTTCACAAATTCAATTAACTTATTATGAATATCTTGTCATCTTGCACTTCTTGCTAAAAATACAACTTTTAGTTAAGAAAACTTATAGTTAAAAGTCTGCTGTATGCATTAAAATATTTTTAATTATATTACAATAGTAATAAAATAATTGGCTTATCCGTCGTCGTGATACCAGCCGTAAATTTCTTAAATAATCTGATATCACGCTTATGGAAAACCTAATTATTTTGAAGATACCATAATATCATTAAAATGTGTTTATGCATATAGTAAACTTTTAACAATAAATTGTCTTAGCTTAAAGTTGTACTTTACCGTTATAATTATTTCTTAATATTTTGTTACAAATTCGGAGAAATAGCCCTTAAGGAAAACCTTGTATGAAAATATTTGTTATCTTTGTAACAAAGAAAAAAAAAAAAAACAAAGCTATCGCCACATTGAACAAACAGTAAATTATTAATCCCTTTAGAATAGAAAGATATGGTTTTATATTTTTTACATTATTTGTTCTACAGTTCCTTTCTGTGCTTTCTTTCAAATGCAAAATATTATGTGAAGTGTTGATCTCTATATTTTCATGAGGAGAAAATTTGTATGAAAAAGTTAAACAAAAGGCCATAAAAACGTTATAATATGTATATATTTTACAGGGCTGTAAATATTAGCATTTATTGATTTTACCCAGAAAAATTGCCTAGACAAACGGACAAACAGACAAACATAGGGACAACAAATTAATCCTAAAAGAGTTTTGTTTTTTCATTTTGCGTAAAGGGACCTGAACATTTCAAACCATGATACAAATAAATTTCTATATTTTGAACACTTGGCGATTTATCCCAAGGGTAAACAGGTGTCCCAAAAGTCAACGCTTTCCCTCGGAAGGCTGGTAGGCCAGCTCATGACTGACCAGAATATCAAATTATGAGCTCAGCAAAAAGTAGATAGTCTTCGAGTTGATGGTACTTATATAAATTCGAATAGATTTTTGAGAGTCAAAGCTAACCAGTTCTAAATTCTAAGAATAAAATTTTTGTTGCGCAACTCTGAATAGTCATGCTATTGATAAAGTCTGATAAGGAGCTGCGTATTTTTTAAAATAATTAGAATTTAGAATGAAAGAGTGGCGGGCAGTAAAAATATTTGACGTTCATTAGAAATGCCATTTAACACGCGTTACAGTGAGATAAATAGTGACGCTATTTAAAATGAGTTGGAATGAGATAGTAGCGCAGTTAAACGTGGTTAAATGAGAGAGGCATAATTGATATAGGCTACAGTGAGATAGATAGTGACGTGGTGCATTCCTTCTGAGAATATTTGTTAGTTTCCACTTTTTGTAATAACAACTTTAGTAAAAATTTTTTGTAAAGAAATTTTTGGTCCAATTTATTTTCCCGCAAGTGTAAAACCAGCTCAACGGGTGAAAAATATTTAAAGAATGGGTAATGGTGACAATTAACCGTCACAATATTATTATGTATCTCTAAAGGAGTGTCTGAAATGTTCCGAGGGTCAACTGATAAATCAAACACTCAAAAAACCACTTTTAGCCGACCATAATAAATTTACGTCCCGACGTAATAGCAAGTAGGATCAATGCCGTGTGACGATGATCGAAATACACTAATAAATTAGATAAAATAAAATACGTATTACTTTTGACCCTGCCTCGTCCACTCTATTCGTATTTTTGCTATGGTGACGCGAGCTTAGAGACCGGGACGAATTTCCCCCCGCGCGCTATCGTAAAATAGAATAAGCCACGCCCGGAACTGGTTTTTGTTTTGGCTATGTCATACTCTTAATATATAAATTGATTTCAAGGTCACGATTCCGGACGATAACCGACGCAGGGCCGGTGGGTACGAGTTCTCTGGAGTAAAACTGAAGTCCGTTCCTGGAACCACAATAAAGGTACATTTTATTATAGCTATTTAACTATCTATAAGATGTACCTACAAGTCAACGCTAGCTAAATATTTCTCCGATAGACACATCATCGACGCCGGCGCCGCGGCCCTCCCCTCAGACGACCAAAATAAACTAAAACGGAAGTCACTGTAAAATTTATTTATTGAATATTAGTATGATAAGTTGTAGTGATCTTTTAGGCTAGCTCATCCCAGACCACTTCGCTACAAGAATTTTAGTCTCAGCCAGTACTGAGTAGTGGTGGGTATGGAGATTGAGTTTAAAAGAATGAACAAACCCTTGAATGCATGGTGATGCATGAAGTGAAAAGTGAAGTGAAAAGTATTTATTTGCCACAAAAAATAAACACACACATAAAAAGGTAACTAATAAAGTGACAAAAAAGGGGCAAGCAAACTCAGCAGATGCTGCTAGATTGTTTTCAATTATTTTCCTGGCAGCTAAAGTATAAAACAGCTACTTTTATTAGGCATATAATATAATAAAATGGCTGCGTATTCATATTTTGGCACCAATAAATTTAAATAATACTCGAAAATTCGCTACCACAATACTCAAAAAATGGCAGCGAAATAATAGTAACAAAAAAATTATGCAAGCAATTTTAAATTATAGGTTGGCTACTAAAAATAATGAACTGGCGACTAATTAATATTGTAAACCGGGTGATTTTAAATATATTTTATTGATTATTTGTTTCCATCTAAGAAAACCATTTTGGGTACTGTAACTGTGAGTAGCATTAATTATCAAAGCGGCTAATTTTAATAAGGGTTGGATATGTATTTTTTTTTTCATTTGACATTCTTTGTTAATGAAAATGGCTGACAACGTGAACGATGCGCACCCCTCTTGGTTAAAATAAGTCGAATCTGTTCCTAAACTGAATCAGTGCACCCCGACTGCATACAGTCTTGTGGTTACTACAAGTTGTTGACCAAATATACATCCTGTACAAGGTGATTTTTGTAAATATAGCCAAATTCATATTGGAGACTCGGTAAATGGGGGTCTCTACTTTATAGCTTCTAGCAAGTAATTGTTTTTGGACTCCTGTCTGTAAACTTATTTGGTTCATAAATAAATGATTCTTTGATTCTATGAATTCATTCTTCAAAAAGAAGCCTCAAAGAAAGTGGACCTGGCAAGGCCCCAATGGTATGACTAAAAATGACTGATCAAAACCACATAGGTATGTCAAGATGTCTACATGATCATTACCGGTTTTGTACCGGTACCAACAATAGACTTGTCAGAAGCATCTTGAAGATCGACTTACAGTTAGACAGAGACAATCTGATGAAGTTTACGCTTCGTCCTTCTCTGCGCCAAACCAAACTTCAGAAACGATTTGTCTTGTTGAAAACCACTAAGAATGTTGACCAGGTTACTAAAAATTTCATGAATGTCGTACGCAGGGCTTATTTCAAGCAGCAGCGAACGAATAAGGAGTCTAAAATTTCGAGCAGAGTTTTAGATCTGATGAGGCAAAGACGGGAAATATCTTCAGACTCAGCAGATTACCCCCTTTTTAACAAGCGCGTTAAAAGTCAAATTCGTTTTGACCTGCTCCAATAAAACACTCGCATCATTAAAGAAGCAATCTAGTGAAACAAAGGCTCAAAGAAGTGGACCAGTGACCTTGTAATTTTGTTCTTCAAGAAATAGGACAAAATCCAACATATTTACTATAAATTAATCGCGGTCCTGAGCCACACCTACAAGCTGTTCTTAAGCGTTATCAAAAATGGTCTCGCCCATTAATTTGACGACTACAAACCTCCAAAGTAGGGTGGGTTTTGAAAAGGTTACAGCACCCTAGACCACATCCACACGCTAAGGCGTTTGTGAATTTTGAGATAGCCTTCGACTCCGTTTAAACTTGGTCTGTTCTGCAGTCCTTGCAGCGATGCCACGTTGACTGGCGTTACGTGGAGATGCTGAAATGTCTGTATGACTCCGCTTCCATGTCCGTCTAAGTACAGGGTGTACAATCAAGACCGATACACCTTCAGCGCGGTGTGAGATGGAGAGACGTTATGTCCCCAAAACTGTTTACCGCCGCGCTTTAGGACGTTTTTAAAACACTAGACTGGTGTGGACGCGGCATACACATAAATGGAGAGTACATTTCACTGACTAAGCGATTCTTCTAGTCTAGTAGGCATGTGGATGAATTTGTATAAGACTAAGTTTATGTTCAACTGTCATACAACCTAAAAATCAATTGGAAACAAATTTCAAGTAAATAATTTTGTTTGAAAAAATTCCTCGCGCCAGGCTAGTTCGTAATGCACTCTTATTTATTATTTGAGTACCCAAAGCTAAGGATTTCGCTATAAAAATCATTTAGTCAAATTGTAACGAAGTAGCATTAAATGTGTAAATATTTTGGATCCTCCGTTGAAGTTGACACATACATCATCACAAAGTTGACACATACATCATCACAAAGTTGACACATACATCATCACAAAGTTGACACATACATCATCACAAAGGGAATCTCTGAGGAGTATCAGTTCCGAGCTTGAAAAATGTAAGTCACAGTTCACACTCATACACCTAAGTTTCACAGACAAATATTATGTCACAGCGTGAAGCGCTTAGACCGGACACGAATATAAAGGATTTTGTCTATGACCTCCGGACTAGTGGTTGTCTATGACCTCTGGATTAGTGGTTGTCTATGACCTCTGGATTAGTGGATGTCTATGACCTTGACCTCCGGATTAGTGGTTGTCTATGACCTCTGGATTAGTGGATGTCTATGACCTTGACCTCTGGATTAGTGGTTGTCTATGAAAGTACCATTTGAAATATTCATTCAATTATCATTCCTCAGATATTAGAAAATCACATCTCATCCACCACCGGCACTGAACCTTCTGGCGCGGCCTACCTCTCTATCCAGCTGAACTTCGAGAAGTGGAAGAATTCTTTGTATGGCACCTACTTCGCCGTATTCTCCAAGCCTGGTGCTAAAGACAAGCTGGTGCGATTCCTGCAAGTTGGTGAGTGGACACTGAACTTACATTGCTATCCATCTGAACTTTGAGGAGTAGAAGCATTCTTATAAACCGAAAATAGGTTCGATTTAGTATCGTTTGGCAGTTGTATAGGGTTGATTGATTGATTGAGGGTTGAAAGTAGTTGAAGCTGGCAGAGATGGGTTCCCCGATTATATCACTAACACACTTATTACAAGGTAATGCACATTTATCGAGAAATTAATAAAATTGGTTTCTAACCTCAAATCAGGTAAAACTCGAAAACGAAACGTTAAAATGGCGTTTGACAACCAAATCTGCCCTAGTTTATTGTATGTGGTTTAAAATATTGTGCAATATCGATAAAACGGAACGTAAAAAAATAAAGTTTTGTTGTTTTTACTAAGAAATACTGCTCAGAAGGAGGTTAGTGTACCCCCACTTCATGGTTAAAATGGGTCGAATCTGTTCCAAAACCGAATTAGAGCACCTCGACTCTATACAGTCTTGTGGCTACTACCTCTAGAGTGTATATAAAAAGCCAAAGACGCGAAGGGAGGGCAGGCCCCACCCACTGTAACAAAGCTCAGGCACCCGTGTGAGCCGTAGTGCCTGAGGCTGGTCGCCGAAGACGACCAACAAGTCAAAGCTGCGGAGGCGAGCATGGGTGCCTGTGGCTTTATATTCTCTGCCTGTGGTTTGTTACGCAAGGGCGAAGGGGCTAAACTTCCTGTAGCGCCGTAGCCGATGCAGAAGTAAATTTGTGACATAAAAGTGACTTCAGTATTGATAGGTTCAAATGGTTTAAAAATCGAATTATGCACTGGTTGATTCAAGATTTAAAGAAAGGGGGTTTCGGCACTTCCCCCACCCCTACTTTATAAATATAATCTGAATTTGTTGATTATTACCTCAAAAAAGTAAAAAATTAAATATAAAAAACGGTTCATTACCTTGTATTGGGGGGGGGGGCTAGGGGGTAGGGGGCCGACCCCCCATCCCTTCCTTCCTCCGCCTGCCAAACGATACAACATTTTTACCGAATTATTATACTTAGATCTAAATTACACAATAAATTGTTTCCATCAGTCAGTGCGATCAATGACAGGACGTTCTTGCATTCCTTGCAAGAATGGGTGTCCATTCTTTTCCAAAGCATTCATTGCACGGCAACTACTGCTCTCTTTTCTCCAAGTCTGGTGCCTAAGACAAGCTCGTGTGATTCTTACAGCTTAGTGAGTGGACTTGGAGCCCGCTGAACGGAATGAGTGGAAGCACTAGTCAGATATCGTCTGACTATTTTCACTGTAATAAAACAATTCCTTCAGGAGTAAACAGGATTACGTGGCGGTGTCCCGTTTGACACTGTGCATCGTACAGTAGCGGGCTCGCTGTGATATCGGTTTAGGGATTATTGGAGATGGTGGAAATGACGAGCGGAGCTGTTGACCGTTCGCGTTCATTGCAGGAGCAGAAGATGTATTTATGTCTTCTAACATAACACAGTGCTCTCACTGTATCATCATTCTCGACAATATTTACACTTACTGTTGTCAGATTGTTGCTCAATAAGGGTGGTCATATAAGGGGCTGAAGTCACCGACCATGATAGTGAGTGCCTGATAAATGTGATGTTGCCATCCACAGATAAATAAATCCACTCCAGAAATATTGTGGGTATATGTCCGAGGAGGTTCATTGGTGGTTCTAACGTGGTTTGTCATTTTACTCCATTCCAAGTAAGGAAAATGAAGATAAGGGAATTAAAATAGCAAACTCTCTATGCTCATTTTCATCAAATCTCAAATTTGTAATGAAGTATTTAACAGTCAACACTCGTGACTCTCACATTAAACCGACGATTTTAACGTCTCAACGTGATAGAGAATGAACCTTATCACCATGCTTCGGGCACAAATGGTCATGCAAGTTAGAAAGATAGACAAAAACTTTATTCAAAGCCTCCTTACAAAAAAAAAACACAAAAAGTACACTTTTAGAGCTTAACAAATAACAAATACAAAAAGATCACAATCTTTGACATAGAGGCTGAAAGGGCGCTGGCTCAGCATACGCCACAGAATAATCTGTGACACTGATATTCTGCCAGTACCATGCATTAAAAAGATCTATGTCGGTTGATCAAATTAAGACAATGACCTTATAAAATTGGAATGGTAAATATACTTAAATAACATGTAATAAATTTGACAATAACAAAAATAAAATAGACACATATAATGAGAAGAGGGGAGGGAAAAGATGCTTATTTATCACCATTTTTAGTATTTGCCACTAAGCATGCTGTTCTTGTTGGTCTATAAGATACCGTTTGTAATGAAACTTGAATGTTGCCATTGTTTTTAAATTAAGGATTGGTGGTGGTATAATATATTATTCCAGCATTTAGTGGCCTGGTATCTGAAACTCCCACGAAAGGCAGCCAAAGTATGTCTAGGTACTGAAAGGCGATGTCTGTAAGCTTTAGTATAATAATTGTGCCTCGAACCGCACCAGTTTACCTCACAACGTGTACTTTTACCTTACTCAAGCTATACAAAAACCAGTTCAGGGTCATCCCAGCCCGCGGGCTAAGTTAGCTGCGGGTTGAGACGACCACTTGCAAAAAAACTATGCACATAAATTTGTAAACCCTTTTAGTGGTAATTTCAATTTATATTTGTAAATTCAATTTGGTCGCACCAGTTACAATGGAATTACTCTGTACTGACACTTCATTAGACCTCATTATCGAAATGAAATTTTTAGTCGGACCTAATAACTATAATGTAATTTATTCTCCAGTTCAAAGCCAGACGCTCGTAGAAGCGCAGTTTGAGGAGCTGAGTCAAGGCCAGCGCAAGAATAGCACCAATGTGCCTTACAAGTGTAACAGGTGTCACTTACAGGTGATTCTATTATATCTCTTTTTATTTTTATTATGTACAAACATTTTGGTGCCTCTGAATCTCGTCTGTCTCTCTTTCATCTACCCCTGTTATCTATTTTTCTCTAACCATCTTACCGAAGCTAACTACACTCAGGCGTCTTAAAAATTGGCGCGAACTGTACATAATATATTTTATGTAATATCTCAAGATGGCGGGTCAGGCTTGTTGCTGCACATTCCACATGGTGCTTATAGTGCTAAAACTACCATCAAACTTCTCACCCCAACGAAAAATGGCGTCCATCACTGTTTAAACTATGATCGATTTTTTTAATGCTATGTTTCCCCAGATACTTATATTTCAGGTACCTTGAAATTTTAAGAGAAAAAAAAGGAATCGCTTTGCTCTGCAATATTATAAATTCAATATAATATATTATTTATATATAAATACGTAATAATAAACTAAACTAGAGATAGATACATATTTTTTATTAGTGTTAACCATTTATTAATTAATTATGATTCATTCGGAACTCTTTTGAACGCAACATGAATGTTGACACTTGAAAGTGACAGAATTTGTAGACATTTGTTTATGTTACGTGAATACAAAGGGTATGTACTATTTTACTAGGCTCAAGAAGTGATTTCTTCATACTACAACCTTTGAATTATGGTTTAATAATAAACTCTTATGCTCCGAATAACCTATTTTTGAAATTGTCACTGGCCGGTTGCACTTTTTATAGATCGCTCACAGTGCAAATGCTCTAAAGCATAGACGATGATTGCACAACATGGCGCCGGTAATGATGTCATCTATGACGTCATATAGACCATTTCAGGGCTATCGTTATCGGGCTCACAGTGACTCGGAATGACAACGGACGCGATATAATCGATTATGTCGTGACTCGGAACGCACTGTTGGTTGTAGCTGTGTGCGTGCGTAATTTGTGTGAGCGGGAGCGGTTCAGATACATATACGCACTACTACAACCAAGCCTGACCCACCATCGTGAGATGAAATATCATCTGCATAACACCTTTTGTATTCGTAAAACAGACAGACATAAAAATCAATCGAACATTGTGTACAAAAGCGGCACTTATTGCTACTAGCAATTTATTTCAGGCATTTTTTGGAAGCAAACAGAAATATAAAGAAAGATTGACAAAATAACAATGTTGGAAGTTGTATAGATACCTATGTTGGAGAAAAAGGAGATCAAAATAAAAATATTGATAATATCCTTCAGTTTGAAGCCATTACAATAATTCCATCGTCACGATGTGAATTCTCAAGGGGTTGTTGGTCTTCAGACGTTTTACAGAGTATGGACTGTGAAAGCAAGTGACAGCCCACACTCGTACACCTACATTTCACCAACGTTGACTACGTCAAAAACGCGATAGGTGATAAGATAAGCCCTATCGCCATACTTCGGACTCAAATGGAATTCCGAAGCACCCAGAACCCACACAAACTACCTATAATTGCACCGCGCGAATTGAACCCCGGACCTCCAGGTTAGCAGACGAAAGCTGTACTACTCGGCCACAGAGGCGTTCGTACGACAACTATCCATCCATCCATACATCCATCAGCCTAGTTCGTCCACTGCTGGACGGTCATCCTGGAAGAATTGCCCATACTCACACACGCTGGGCAGGCGGGTTGGTGAGCGCGATGCCGGAACCCTCGCACCAGTATAAGGCCTGGCTATTAGGGATGGATATACCGCCATCCATCGGTCCCAGGCATGGTGGGCCTCCTGGTTTTTTGCCTGTGAGCTGTCCTCTTACTCTCCCCCGAATTACTTCGAGGGGTCTCCAAGTAAGATGGTGGTACCTCCGGTCGAGCCCGGCATCAGCTCTACCACGACAACTATACTTTTAATAAAATATTTGTACAATTTGCAGGGTATAATGATCAGATCGATAGACGGCAACATATACAACCTAGACAGTTCTAGGTTTAGACTGCGCATCTTATCCAACAGGAATCCCAAGTAAGTTCATGAAACAGTTTTATTTCTTATTGGAAATTTATTTTCTATTTTTTAAAATGATTTTCTCATTATAGATGTTACTTTATTAAGTATTTTAAAAGTATAACATTAATATAATTAAAAAACACACAGTTTTTGCACTTGTAAGCTGCAGCGAGTAACGTAACAGCCATGTTGCATTGCGACCGAATGAGAAATTTATTTGAATATGGTTAAGCTCGAACCACGATTCAAGTTGCTAATTTTTCCATCGTAGGTAGCACTGACGTCACAATAGGGTAGATGGGGGAGTAAATTAAACAACCTAATTTAAATAACAAAAATTGTGCTTGTAATATGTTGAAACTACTGTTGAAATACTAATTTTAATCTCGTTTATGTCTTAAGAGACAGTCACTGTTAAATTTAAAGTTAAATGATTATGATAAATAGATAAAATATATATATTTATTATCACAGAGAATGTATCTACACTTCTACACTACAATGTGTAGACGACATAATAATATACAAGGTGTAACAGAAAGGTGTAACCATATTTGTATAGCTTATTCAGTCAATTGTATAGAACAACTTTTACTATGGAGCAAACCTAAAACACTCGAAAAAAATTATCTGCTCTTTTGCACATTTTGGGGTCAGTGGCATTGCTTTTTTCTATGAAATAGTTATAATTTTTTTTTTTGATATTTCAATGTTTGTTCTAATACCATTGACTTAATAAGCTTTTCAAATATGGTTACACCTTTCAGTTACATGTTGTATAACATTATAACACTTTATGTACCTTATTTTACATGTACACCACCTCTTCAGCAATCTAAATGTATTTTTTCCACCTAAAGGTTGTCTGGAAGAGATCGCTTTAAGCGATAAGGCCGCCTATTTGTACTTACCCTTTGTACTCGTATTTCTAAGTTCAATTAAATGTATTATTTTTCTTTTGTGGTGTGACATTAAAGCTGTATTGTATTGTATTGTATTGTATTGTATTGTATTGTATTGTATTGTATTGTATTGTATTGTAACATGTTGTATATACAATTTGCTTCGTACATCCTTTAAGCTATTTTAATCACACGCACATATTTATTTCAGACTGTAAGTATTGCCATTTTTATTTATACTTACATCAAAGATAAATTTATAAAATGCCGTTCATGTTTTCGTCGCTATTAACCACTCGTCTGCTTAGAAAAGGCGATTACATTGTTATTTTTTTCGTGAATGGGTTAAAACCTTGGACAAATGAACAGGTTAAAACGCATAAGAGGTTTATTAGTTTGAAAATCACGAAACTTGCAAGTTTAAAGGTACAAGATTTATATCAATTAAGATTTTTCAAACAAAAACCTTAAATAACATAAAACCTTAAAATCTAAATACAGATATAAAATAAAACTAGAGGTAGCACTTAAGAATTATTACTAATTAGTCATATAGGTAATAATTAATGATTAACTTATTGTTTACAGTCTAGACCAATTAGAAATCGATTTGGATGGACTAAAACAGCGAGATTTTGGTGATTACTTCGCAATAATTCAGAATTCCGATGGAAATGAAGAAAGAGTTAAAGTTTTGAGCATCAACTGTAAGTATATCCACGTGAACTAAATAAGTTGGAAATCCTAGCACATTGGAATAATCAGACTATAACTTTACTAACATATTGTTAAAAACAAAATTAATAAATATTATATCCATATCTTTTCGGAAACTTTCGTAGTATCGGAACATGGTCCCAGCAACAAAATCCTGAACAGCCCTTAAATTCTATATGTTTAGTTGCCAACTGGAATGGATGCCTATCATCAAAAATATGGATGAAATCTGAATTTTCAAAATTGCCTTTAGTGGGTATTGAACTATTTACGAACTGTGACGTCACTTCAAGTGCGAACATATCCTTGGACAATCGGAATTCGATAGTATATCTATATGTTTTAGATGATAGGCATCCAGTCCAGTTGGCAACCAAAGATACATAATGGATTGCTATTGCTAAGCACCAGCGTTATCTGGGTGGCTCCACAGATCTTTAATTGCCCTTTCATTTTCTATTAGAAAGATCTTTAATTGCCCTTTCATTTTCTATTAGAAAGATCTTTAATTGCCCTTTCATTTTATATAAGAAAGAACTTTAATGGCCCTTTCATTTTATATAAGAAATATCTTTAATTACCCTTTCATTTACTATTAGAAAGATCTTTAATTGCCCTTTCATTTTATATTAGAAAGATCTTTAATTGCCCTTTCATTTTATATAAGAAAGATCTTTAATTGCCCTTTCATTTTATATTAGAAAGATCTTTAATTGCCCTTTCATTTTATATTAGAAAGATCTTTAATTGCCCTTTCATTTTATATTAGAAACATTTTTAATTGCCCTTTCATTTTATATCAGAAAGATCTTTAATTGCCCTTTCATTTTGTATTACAAAGATCTTTAATTGCCCTTTCATTTTCTATTAGAAAAATCTTTAATTGCCCTTTCATTTTCTATTAGAAAGGTTTTTAATTTCCCTTTCATTTTCTATTAGAAAGATCTTTAATTGCCCTTTCATTTTCTATTAGAAAGATCTTTAATTGCCCTTTCATTTTCTATTAGAAACAGAAACCACACAATCCATAATATTACAAAATATTAACGCGCTAAATTTAATAGCTTATATTATTATGAAAGTCGCTCAAAATTTTATTTTTTATATGCATACAATATTATTTATGTTGGTTTTATTCTTTAAGTCTTGTGGGCTCACAAAACTATGCCAATATCTATTTTGTGTTTTTTTTTTAATGATGCACATGGCCCTATAGTTTTATATATTAAAACAATGACTATTAATCTGTGAGGTTATAATATCCAAAAATGAAAATAAACAATAAAATTACTAATTAGACCGTTTAGTAATTTCAATGATCCATGGTGATGATTTACCAAAAAATTATAAATTTATTTGATTTATTATTTTTTTAGCTCCAGGTAACTATTTATTATTTCAAAAACGAATTTAGTAAGTTTTTCACGAAAAGATTATATAAATAACGCTACGATATTTTTTTCTTTTCAGAAAAAGGTTGGTACTAAAAAAGGAGTCTATTTTATTATATGCACCTGTTAATTGTGAAAACAACTGAATAAACTTCTATATGCACCTGTTAATTGTGAAAACAACTGAATAAACTTCTATATGCACCTGTACATTGTGAAAACAACTGAATAAACTTCTATATGCACCTGTACATTGTGAAAACAACTGAATAAACTTCTATATGCACCTGTACATTGTGAAAACAACTAAATAAACTTCTATATGCACCTGTACATTGTGAAAACAACTGAATTAACTTCTATATGCACCTGTACATTGTGAAAACAACTGAATAAACTTCTATATGCACCTGTACATTGTGAAAACAACTGAATAAACTTCTATATGCACCTGTACATTGTGAAAACAACTGAATAAACTTCTATATGCACCTGTACATTGTGAAAACAACTTAATAAACTTCTATATGCACCTGTACATTGTGAAAACAACTGAATAAACTTCTATATGCACCTGTACATTGTGAAAACAACTTAATAAACTTCTATATGCACCTGTACATTGTGAAAACAACTGAATAAACTTCTATATGCACCTGTACATTGTGAAAACAACTGAATAAACTTCTATATGCACCTGTACATTGTGAAAACAACTTAATAAACTTCTATATGCACCTGTACATTGTGAAAACAACTGAATAAACTTCTATATGCACCTGTACATTGTGAAAACAACTGAATAAACTTCTATATGCACCTGTACATTGTGAAAACAACTTAATAAACTTCTATATGCACCTGTACATTGTGAAAACAACTGAATAAACTTCTATATGCACCTGTACATTGTGAAAACAACTGAATAAACTTCTATATGCACCTGTACATTGTGAAAACAACTTAATAAACTTCTATATGCACCTGTACATTGTGAAAACAACTGAATAAACTTCTATATGCACCTGTACATTGTGAAAACAACTGAATAAACTTCTATATGCACCTGTACATTGTGAAAACAACTGAATAAACTTCTATATGCACCTGTACATTGTGAAAACAACTAAATAAACTTCTATATGCACCTGTACATTGTGAAAACAACTGAATAAACTTCTATATGCACCTGTACATTGTGAAAACAACTGAATAAACTTCTATATGCACCTTTACATTGTGAAAACAACTGAATAAACTTCTATATGCACCTGTACATTGTGAAAACAACTAAATAAACTTCTATATGCACCTGTACATTGTGAAAACAACTTAATAAACTTCTATATGCACCTGTACATTGTCAAATAACAGGATTCGTCAAGGGTCTGTAGTGTAGAAGTCTGGAGTGGTGATTGAAACACAGACGTTAAGTTGACATGTTTAATGGTCAACTGCCAAAATAGAGCACCCGAAAACTTTACAACATTCTTTAATATAACTACTTATTGCTAAATAAGCAGTATACGTCGCAATGTTGCAGTCAGTAGCGGCATGTCGCAGTAATGTTATAAAACAATGTGTATACGTAATTACTATACTTCATCTCCCCTTTTAAGTCCCTTCATTCCCGGGGTACTGCAAAAAAAAAAATGTGAGGCATACTACTTGGTTCACATTTTTATCTAAATATAATTTTCTTATAAAATAATTGCTAAAACTTAAATATTTCATTTAACAAATAATTTGGTATTATTTTTATGGGTTACATATTCTTTACCATTCCTTAAAATTTTAACATTCGGTTCCAGATCTTGTATAACTTTAAATGGACCTAAATAAATCTTATCTAACTTATCACCAACTTGGTTTCTAATTACAACTAAATCTCCACTCTTATACTTTACATCAAATAACAGGATTGGCATTTTTATCAAAATGTAATTTCCTTAGTTCCTTGCTCATTAATAAATTATTTCTAGCTTCAAGTTGTGCTCTTTGAAGCCTGTATTTGAGTTCCAAAGGATAAGAGTCGGGATTATACAATGGTTCTACGACTGGGTTCTGTAAATTGCTTGGTAAGTTACAGACTTTTCCAAACACTAACTCAAATGGAGTGTATTTTGTCTCAGTATGAACCGCGGTGTTATAGGAAAAACACCAAAATGGAAGCCAACTGCTCCAGTCAGTATTGTTGCTATCGCACTGTATCCTAAGATAAGCTCCTAAATGCTTGTGAGTGTTCTCTAAGGCTCCTAGGGTTTCATGGTGGTACGCGGTTGAGTGTAATTTAGTAATATTTAGTAAGCTACAAATTTCTGAAAAAACTGACGACATAAACTCTGTCCCCATGTCAGTTACTATTTCTTTCGGGATACCGTATCTTAAAATAAAATTATTTACAAATAACCTAGCTACCGAAACCGTATCTTTCTTTTCTAGTGGATATGCTTCGACATACTTCGTCAAATCACACTGTAAAGTTAAAATATATTTATGATTTAAATTATCTATACTTAAAGGACCCATTAAATCTAAACTAACTCTTTCGAAAGCTGTGGATGCCGTAGATGTAATCACCATCGGCTCCTTTGTATGCCTATTGGAATGCTTTTGAATCTGGCAACTGTTGCACTTTTTGACAAATTCGCTTATATCGTTAGTCATTCCTGGCCAAAAGTAATATTTTTTTATATTATTCAACATCCTATTTACCCCCGCGTGGCCACTTGTGGGTAACAGATGGAAGTCATTCATGATCACAATTTTGGTGTCTCTGTCAGTTACTCTCATGACGTCTTTGAGAATTAGTAACTTAAGAATACCATTGAATTCAAATTTATTAATTTCCTTTATGAGAATATTTATTAATTCTTCATATCGTTTGCATTTAATAATTACGAGCTCATCTAATTTTAATTTGTTGCAAAAATCATGTAATTCTCTCGCTAGCACACTTACGGTAGAAAACGATCGAGACATTACGAATATGGCTGATTTTTCAGGCACAAAAATGCAATTACCTTTATCACTAGTGATTTGCTTCAGTTTCTGTATTTGTCTTTGAGTACTCATGTTACCTATAATTAATTCTATGCTCTCTGCTGGACGCTTGAGGATTTCCACTACTTTTGGTTGATCAGACCTTGGAGTAGCGGGAATCTCAGGAGTCATGGCAGTGCTGTCACTACGCAACTTACGAGCTTTTGCTCTGGTGATGACTGATACTACATGTTCGTGCATGTTCTTTAAATCGGTGGAAGTTAAAGTAATACGGCTCAATGCATCTGCAGCTGCGTTTTGCCGTCCCGGAACATAACTTATTTCAAAATCATACTCCTCTAGATAGAGTCTGAATTTAGTAAGTCGACTTGAAGGATCAGTCATGTTAAATAAGTAAATCAACGGCTTATGATCCGTTTTAATATTGAATTTTTTGCCATATAAATAAGGTCTAAAATGTCTTACAGACCAAACAATAGCAAGTAATTCAAGCTCAATTACTGGATAACGTGTTTCGGCGGGCTTAAGACTACGGCTCGCATACGCTACTACCTTGCCATTGCTATTTGAAAGTACTGCGCCTAACCCAAGTTTTGAGGCGTCCGTCTGTAGAGTAAACGTATTTCTATCAGAAAAATCTGGATAATCTAGTACCTTCGGGCTAATGAGTGTCTGTTTAAGCTTTTGGAAAGCGCTCTCACATTGATCCGTCCATGCAAACGCTACATCTTTCTTACATAATGCATTCAGAGAATGGGCTATCTCTGCGAACTTTGGTATAAAACGCCTATAATAATTTGCAAATGCTACAAATCTTTTGACATCGTCAGTGTTCTGTGGAGTAGGGTAGTTTTGTAAGGATTCTACTTTAGTTGGGTCGGGGAAAATCCCTTCTGAAGTTATCTTATGACCTAAATAAACGATTTCCTTACGCAAAAACTCACATTTTAGAGGATTTAATTTCAAGTTAACTTCACGTAAGCGCTCTAAAATAGTCATTAGGTTTTTATTGTGCGTTTCTAGGCAATTTCCGACTATTATACAATCGTCTAGGTAAATAAAACAAGCTTTATAGTTTAAACCAGACATCGCAATCGTCATCAGACGAGAAAATGCACTCGGAGATGTCTTTAAACCCATCGGACATCGCTTCATTTGGTATTGTTTATCCGTCGTAAATGCTGTATACTTCCTAGATTGCTCTTCAAGAGATAATTGATAGTAACTTTGACTGAGATCTAGCTTTGAGAAGTAGATACTATTCGATAATGAGTCTAAAATATCTGTAATATTGGGTAAAGGGAATTTATCGTCTTGTATTCTGTTGTTGAGTTGACGATAATCAACGACAAGTCTCCATTTTTTATCTCCTGACTTATCAGTCTTTTTAGGAACTAAAAGTACAGGGCTTGACCATTCAGAAGTGGTCTCCTCAATAATGTCATTCCTAAGCATTTCATCAATCTGCCTTTGAACTTCTCCTTTCATTGCATTTGGCAATCTATAAGGCTTCACGTACACTGAGGACGTATTATCTTTCAATTTAATAGAATGTTTAATTAAATTAGTTGTGGAGAGCGTATCTCCTGGTAAATGAAAAACGTCGGCGTATTTGGCACACACGTTTTCAATGCTCTTTTGCTCTTCTTTATTTAAATAAGAATGCAAATCAAGTAAATTAAGCAAAGTTCGAACTCTATTGGAACTAATACTATCTTTGTCAAACTTGCAAACATCAAAATGATTCAGACTAATGACTTCTAAATCCGAAATATCTACCTTAATTGAACTATCTGTGGTATTTAAAATTCTAACTGGAATAAGTCCATTCTGTGGTTTCGAAATGACACCCGCTGTATACACTCCCATATGTATTTCCCTAGCTAAAATTACGCAATCACTACATAGTGTCGTCGGGATGTGTTTGATCATTTCGCATCGTGGCGGAATTGTAAACAAGTTTCCACTTACTTGTACAACAATAGACTGGTCTTGGTTTTCTAAACTCAAAGTACCATCTTTATAATTTAACATCGCGGAATATCGCGTGAAAAAATTTTGCCCGAGTATCCCCTCTGCGGTGCAAGATAAGTTCTTGAAAACGTAGAACTTTTGTTTAAAAACCACATTCTTAATAATAATATCTAAATTAATATAGCCAATAGACTCTAAATTACCACTTATTCCTTTAATTACTAACTTATCCTGTTGTATTAAATTCAATAAATCCCCATTTTTTAATAACCATTCATATTTCAAAATAGATAGACTGGCTCCAGTGTCAATTAATAAATTTAACTCGTCACCATCCTTTAACTGGCAAGTAATAACACAAAAGTTGTTAAAACTAAAAATAAAATGATTGCTCGGTTTAGGTACGAAAAAACTCTATACGTTCGTTATTATTTTGAAGCCTTTCCTGGCCGTCGTACTTTAACGCGTTATGCTGAATGCGCTGGAAACGTGAGTGGCCGCCGCCGCGTGTTTGCTGACGCTGACCATTCTTGTGTCTACCTCGATAACCTGCACTTATAAAGGAAGTTTGTTGACCTCGATTATTGTTCTGATTGGAACTATTGTTATGAACAAAATTTTTATTCGAATAATTTCCTCGGCCACGGAAACCGCGATTATGATAGCGTTTATGCTCATACCATTTGGTGGACCCAAAATGCATTGTTTGGTTCTGAGGCTGGGTGGACATAGATTGTTCATCTACTGCTGCCCTAATAGCTTCGGGTAGCGAATCAAACTGTCGCGACGCGATAACAGTACTAAGCCGCTGGTCGGACAAACCATCCGCAAACCGCTTGATAGCAGTTTTTTCATTAAGAGGGCGCAAGACCTCAAACTTAGACGGTTCATCATCTGCTTGAGCAATCGTCAGATTGACAAATAACTCTTCCAGCTCTGTACCGAACTTTTCAATAGACCTACGACCTTGTGTAATTTGAAATAACTGCGTTTGTAAAGCAACAGTCGATTTTTTCGGAAGTAAAAACTTGCGAATATCATTAACTAAATATTGGACACTGCTGTAAGTACTTTTCAGTCGCAACTTTGCACTAGCTGAAAGTCGCGTTTTTAACACAAACTCAATAAGCTGATTTTTACTAGATTCACTAATAAGAGAGCTATACAACAATATGCCATCGACGAGCTGGTTCGTCACTTGTTCCTGGCCATTCATAACAGGCAACAGGGAAATAGCCGTTTTAATATCAAAAGAGTCAGCCATTTTTGATAACTTTTGCGATAACTTAGGCTCAATTTCTACAAAATTACCTTCCCCAGTTTGGCAACTATTATCTATCTTTGATAGTAAACTAACAATCTTATTATAAGCAATAGTTATTTCATTTATCAATTTCTGAAATAAATCTGTGGATTCAGTGCTTAGCTGCTCATCTATAATTTCTTGGTTCAACTGAGTCAAAATACCATCGAGTTTTTTATATTCATTTTCAGCTTCCTGTAACTTCTTATAAGCTATATCTTTCTTACGACGTTCTGGACCGATTTTTACCAAGTATTCCTTAATTAAATTTATTTTAATATGTAATTCCTTTAACTGCTCGGACATATTACACTCAATCGACAATAAAAATTATGGCATGATAAGCAAAACTACTAAATTAAATCATTTAAGTTGAATGCAAAAACTTTTGTTCAAAAACTTACAGAATTGTGCGCAGTTAGGTATGTTACCGCTTAGCATTATGTAGGTCACGCTGACGTCGGTTGAAACGTGCTGTGGTGGTCATCGGTCATCGGACTCGAACAGGCTTCCAGCTGCTCCTTATTTGACCCGTACTATGTATCTGCCGGCGCCCTGCATGTCCTTCGATCTCCTATTAGGCTTGAGCATATCTCCCGGCACCCGGCACCAACCTTTTCTTATGCACGATTCTTCTATAATATTTTCTGCTGTACACGAAGTACCAAGTTTCTTACTTGATTTTTCTTCTTAAAATTGCTGCAGTTTCTCTGGTCTTCTGATCTTCTGGTATTGTAGTTTTTTCCTTCCTTGGTGTTGATACGTCATCTTCAGTTATAACTTTAAAAATCTTCACAGGTAAGACTGGTATGGGTCGCCATCAAATAACAGGATTCGTCAAGGGTCTGTAGTGTAGAAGTCTGGAGTGGTGATTGAAACACAGACGTTAAGTTGACATGTTTAATGGTCAACTGCCAAAATAGAGCACCCGAAAACTTTACAACATTCTTTAATATAACTACTTATTGCTAAATAAGCAGTATACGTCGCAATGTTGCAGTCAGTAGCGGCATGTCGCAGTAATGTTATAAAACAATGTGTATACGTAATTACTATACTTCAATTGTGAAAACAACTGAATAAACTTCTATATGCACCTGTACATTGTGAAAACAACTGAATAAACTTCTATATGCACCTGTACATTGTGAAAACAACTGAATAAACTTCTATATGCACCTGTACATTGTGAAAACAACTAAATAAACTTCTATATGCACCTGTACATTGTGAAAACAACTGAATAAACTTCTATATGCACCTGTACATTGTGAAAACAACTGAATAAACTTCTATATGCACCTGTACATTGTGAAAACAACTGAATAAACTTCTATATGCACCTGTACATTGTGAAAACAACTGAATAAACTTCTATATGCACCTGTACATTGTGAAAACAACTGAATAAACTTCTATATGCACCTGTACATTGTGAAAACAACTGAATAAACTTCTATATGCACCTGTACATTGTGAAAACAACTGAATAAACTTCTATATGCACCTGTACATTGTGAAAACAACTAAATAAACTTCTATATGCACCTGTACATTGTGAAAACAACTGAATAAACTTCTATATGCACCTGTACATTGTGAAAACAACTGAATAAACTTCTATATGCACCTGTACATTGTGAAAACAACTGAATAAACTTCTATATGCACCTGTACATTGTGAAAACAACTAAATAAACTTCTATATGCACCTGTACATTGTGAAAACAACTAAATAAACTTCTATATGCACCTATAAATTGTGAAAACAACTGAATAAACTTTTTTAAATTTTACAGATACGGGTATGTTTTAACAAAACATGTTTTAGAACATAATATTATAAACATAAATTTTCAACACCCATATTACACAAATGTATCTTATTTTTGCAGATAATGGTATGTTATTTAAAAATCGATATCAACTTGAGGAGTTATTTAAGTATATAACTAAGAAAAATGTGCTAATATTGAAGTACTGCTTTCCCCTTAACTGATTCATATTTCAAATTTTATTACACTGAAATTATTACCCTGTATTAAAAATGTATTTATAAAATTCAACCACATGCTTTAGTGATCAGACAAACTTTTGTTTAATTACCTTTTTACATACATTAAAAAAAAAAAAACATTCCCGTTACGCTCGACGGCGGGTGCGCTTTTGAATCGGCACAAAAAGGAACTATTTTTTTGTATGGTATAACATGTCCAGCGTTTTTTTATTACTGTAGGTAGGTCAGTGACAACAGGGCAATAAACTCAAAAAAAAAAACAAGGATAATGAGAGATGTTCTAACAGCTAATAAAAATAAATAGTTATAATTATTATACGAGGTGAATTTGTGAACATCGTCCAAATTCATACTTGAGCCTTGGTAAGTGATCAGCATCATGAACCAATAACGATTTTTGTAAAATTCATAAAATAAATTTCGACTAACCATTGTGATTCACTCGGGACTAGGAAATGCAATCTCGGTATACCGAGATCTCGCACATATATTGCAAGATCAATCACGCATCGTTATCAGTGCGAGATCTCGCAAGACTTGCGAGATCAAGCGGCAGCGCATATTGCAGATGTAGGGCATTGACGACACTTGAATAACTTTAAAAAAAAAGATGAAGCTTTGGATTTGCTGGGTCGAGAAGTCAATAACGGCATTTTGCTTCATAAAATCATCAACATTATTTAGTTGAAATTGATGACTATAAAATCATCAACATTATTTAGTTGAAATTGATGACTATAAACATGGAATTATGAAGAACCTTGTCTGTGGCTGGGCTAGCCTATATGCTATATAAAGTGAAAACACATGCTATCTTTAAATAAAATGATACACTCTACTCTACTGTTCACATTTAACAAATTTTCCAAATAAATATAACACGTTTTTTATTTATAATATAGATTATTTTTTATGGTAATTTCGTTTATTTTTAAGGATATCTTTAGTTTAGTTTAGATAATATATATTTATTTAAGTTCTTTCTATTTTAATTGTGGATTTATAATGGAACAAAGTAAATTAACCCATACAACATTCCCAGTCTGTTTTTAAAGTTATTGTGGAAAAAATTATTTATTTTTTCATTTGCGCTGGTATGTTTCTTTGGGAAAGTTTTTCAGTATGATCAGTAGAATAAGAATGTTAAAATACATCCCATTAATTGGATTGATATCTTGTTTTAATTTTTTTATTTACCAGTGGTTGGAACAAATTTTTTTCGTAAGAATTTTCGTTAGTGCAAGATCTCGCTAATACCGAAATCTTGCGAGATTGATTTTTTTTTTAATCTTGCAAATACCGAGATTGACATTTATGTAGGTGCAAGATTGCATTCCCTACTCAGGGCTGGGAGTGAATTACTATGGGAAGCCGAAATTTCATTATACAAATTTCATAAAAATTGTTATTGATTCATGATCCTGATCACATACCTAGCCTCCTGTATGAATTTGGACGAGGATCAAAAAGTCACCTTTTATAGATGGCGTTGATTAGTGAAGCTTCATAAAATTTTCTGACAGCTAGTAAAAAACAAAATAGTTCTTAATTTATAAAGTGAGTGATGGCACTTATGACAGCTGCATTTAGTGATGAGGTACATTTCAAATTTCGTTTAAAAATAAAAATCAAGTGTGAGTTTACTCAACGTTAGACACGTCATTCAACATTCAACATAATGATACAAAAGGAAAATGTGCCAAAACTAGTGGCGTAGCTATCGGAGGGCTATACGGTGTAGTGCCCCGGGGCCCCAAAGAGATGTTTAAATATCTAAATCGAAAAAAGTATTTTACTATCATTTATTTTCGTTTAGTTTAACTTCGTCATTGTTTTGTTTTTAATTAAATATTATTGCGTAACTTGGCGACCTCAAACACGACCTATAAAAAATGAGAAACTTTTATAAAAAAAAAACATTGTTTCTATACGAATTCTATTGCACAATAAAGCAACATTCAAATCGAAAAATAATAACCGAAACAAGTAGTACATCACTATCAACAATGAAGTGTTACATTTTTTAATTCACACTTGCTTATAAATAATTACGATACTTTGTAGGCGTTTAAACGTCATAGGCGCCATCACTCAGTGGCTCTACTGTAGATGCCATTGGAAGGAGAGGCTTTCAAGATTTTGCAAAAACACACACTATCTTGCCAAGTCTAGAAAACACAGCTTTCAAAATGTTAATCAAGTAACACTTAACAATATGGATTAAACAATATGTGAATCAAGTAACAGTTAACAATATGGATTAAACAAAATGTGAATCAAGTAACACTTAACAATATGGATTAAACAAAATGTGAATCAAGTAACACTTAACAATATGGATTAAACAAAATGTGAATCAAGTAACAGTTAACTATATGGGCTAAACAAAAATAGTAAGCTTAGTCAGACGAATGCGTTACTAAAGTTTCCAAGCTTATATTTTTTTATATTCTGTTACATTAATAAAATTTAATTGTACACTTAAATTGTTAATTCATAGTTATTTCTGTGCTTTTTCATTATTTTGACAACTTTTACTTGGCAACCTTACAGTTTTTTCAATAAGTTATCAGAAAATCCCTTATAAAAAGTCTATTCCAGCTGTCGCCATAGCTCTCACCACGGTTTCTCTGGAAGTCGGCGACCATTACGACAGTACTTCAAAGTACAACTGCACGGACTGTGTGGCCACTGACATCCTGTGCAATGGGCAGAGCGTGCTGACAGCCGGCCGAGTATCGATCGTAAACCAGTCTGCAATGATCAGCTTCAATTTTCCCAGGTATGAAATATAAATTAAAAATTGTTTATTCCAATAATGATACAAAAAAACTGGTTAAAACTATCCTATAAATAAAATAAATCTATGAATTAAACAAAGTTAAACTAATCTAAATTAATATTAACTAAAATGGCAAATTAAACTAAAAACCTAGAAATCCTAAAATAAAAACTAAACTTCAAATAAAACGCCTAACCAAAAAAAATAAAATAAAAATAATAATAAAGAAGTTAAAGATAAAAAAAACCGGTCTAGGTCGCTGTCCCCCGGTAGGGTGTTCAGAATGCTGGCAACGTTCCCTCTTTGGATGGCCAGACTGATCCTCTGGCCAAGGTAAGCGCCAGCTCTCCGGTCACCCGAGCAGGGACTCTTTACGGAACCGTTGAAACGGTTAATCACCGTATACGAATTTCGGTACAGGTTAATACCACACCCCACGCCCCGCGCCCCGCACCTCTGGCCACGGACATGCAGTCGGCACACACATATAACTCTCTTTGATTCGCGCCGCTCGCGATGTAGGTATACGTGTTAAAAGTACAAAAAACGTAAGAGTTGATTCATGGGGAGAAGAAAAAATGCCGTAAATGGCTTTTACACTTACGACAAATCAAATAAAGAGTCGTCGTGTTTGATACAGAGCTGTTTATGTTTATTGTTTATTTTGCTAAGGGTAATCGAAATAAATTGTAAGAAAGTTAGCAATCATTATAATGAGATTATTGGCTATTTCTTATACAGTCAATACGTTGACGCAAAAAAGCCGGATAGAGCTTTGGCTATAAAAATAAAAACCGGCCAAGTGCGAGTCGGACTCGCGCACGAAGAATTCCGTATCTATAAAAACGACAAAAAAAATATGTTAGTTGCATGGGAGCCCCCTTAAATATTTTATTTTATTTTATTTTTAGTACATATTTGTTCTTATAGCGGCAACAGAAATACCTACATCATCTGTGAAAATTTCAACTGTCTAACTATCACGGTTCATGAGATACAGCCTGGTAACAGACGGACGGACAGTGGAGTCTTAGTAATAGGGTCCCGTTTTTTACCTTTTGGGTACGGAACCCTAAAAACTGAAGCACCCATAGTATAACAATCCGCTTGTACGCACGAGCCTGGCACGCACTCATTCACATCATAAAAAGCCGATTTCCATAGTAAGTTCACTCACACGCTTATACTAACCGCCGACATCCTATGCATTGCTTAGCAGCGACTCTGTCCGCCTTTTTTACCTCAGTCAGTTTATATTGTGCCGTAGTCCATCCTTTCGGAAGCGCTTGGAGTTCAGTAGGGCTGCCAGCCAATTTATTATAGATTTAATTAAAAATATAATATACAAGTAACAAATTTCACAAAACTACCAAAAGTAATAGGTAAAATTTTCTCAATACAGATAAGACATGTGATTAGAAAAATCTATCAGCACTGATTAAAAATGTTTAATACTTTCAATTAAATTTTGGTAAATAGATGATACCTATAATTAATTCATAAAAATGTAGTGTTTTAGCGTTCTCCTGGCCGGCCAATTTTGAAAGTTGACAGCTCTACGCACTCCTAGAAGTTAACTAAGATGGCTACCGGCGGGCGCGTGCCATCAAAGAAATGCCGACAGGCGCGCGGCGACGCGGCAGCATCTACAAAGGAACGAGCCGAAGCCAAGGCAAAATAACGGTAGCCGTTATTTAACCGCAACCGCAACCCGAAATGACGTCAAACCTAAATTTTACGGTAGCCCTTATTTATCGGTTAGGCAATTAAAGGCACCCGAAATACAACGGTATGACGTCAAACCGATTCATTACGGTTGCCCTTATTTTGTGGTTGAGCAATCCTTGCACCCGAGACATCGACCAGGCGCGACGAACGCCTCCGGACCCTACGGACCCAGCGTCTCTATCTGTAGGTAGATAGATAATCAGAATAGCCGAACAGTGGCACTTGCCCTGATGAAGATGAATCAGCTGAAACTGGTCGGCTATCACTATCATAGCATATATTAAAGTGATCCGTTTTATTAAATTATCTTCAAGTTTCATTAAATAGGGGAGACAACAGGGTAAACAAAATATTATTCTATACATATAGTCCATCATTTTGTTTTTTTATTTTTTTTTTATTTTGATTTAGTTTATCAAAAAGTATTGGACAAGTATTTTTCTTTTGTCAATCAAACAAAAAATGACAGAGATAAAGCGCGTCAAAGTTTGGGCAAAAAATAGGTTTGGGAGTGGGGGCTGACGGCGTCACGCCTATGTAAAAGTGTACTAAGTACAGTACCTCAGAATAAGGAATACAAATAGAAGCCTGGCTAAAATAATACGCGGAGAAAGACACCTATTCTTGATTTTCCTACAACATTCTAGTGCGTTAGAGAGAGATGGATATGTATTAGTTTTTTCTTAATAAGGTAGGTTGTCACTAGTTCGTTGCTTTGCTAGTGATGTAACGATTTCGATTTTTGACTACGATAAATAAACCAAATCGAAATGAACCACGACCAATCTGCTTACCACACATTATATCGTATCAAAGTGTGAAAAAAAAAGAGAATGCAGGAGGCACCGACCTTTTTGGTTACACCCTCTTGCTTTAGAAGGAGGCCAAGAGAATTAATAGCAAAGTGGTCTCTGTCTACCCCAGTGGGACACATGTTATATTGTGTAAATAAGGAATTAATAAAAGGATATCTTTCGTTTAGCATAATATTTTTTATTAAGTACAAATTACTATATCGTAGGCAGGTACATAAGTTAAGGCCCCTCAATTATAAAACGAACATTTTGTTTAATTCATACCGTTAGTAATTACGTTATTAAAAATCCAAAAAAAATATATATTATAAACGAGGATATACTTAAGTAACTTGTTGTTCTGAAAACGTAATTTAATTAACTTCGCTCGATAGAAAAAAATCGCAAAGTCAGCGCTCAAAAAATCTTAACATCGAGCTAATGACATGTATTTTTAAAGCTATACATCTCAAAATATGCGAGAATTTTTTACATACATTACTTAAGTTACTTATTGAACGCTTTTTGATCACAATTAACATTTGAAATAAATATGAAATAATACATATAATTTCTTCCGGCAACGCTCTGATCGCTGTTTGTCGCCTGCGACCAGTTCGCGCTGAAGCGCTCTGGAGGTCGGACCTGTGCCAGTTTTCGCTCTGCGCTATAAAACCATAAACATTTTTAAAATATATATATAAAATGGGACAAAAGAAAATAAAATTTAAAGGAGATCGAAGTAAATTTTCATATAGAGAGAGACAAAAAAGAATGTTGGATATTTTAAGGTAAGAGTAATATTCAATTTACTTTTTATTATAGGTGCCCTAAAAAGCATGTATTTGTACCCAGAGTAGGTACGGCAATAGGGCTTACCGTAACCACCACCCATCACGTTGGGACGTAATAATAGTCGGTGAAACGTGGGTTTACAGAGCGTGTAGAGTAATGTAATGACTTACATTTCACAGTTCAAACTCGGAAAACCTCTTGACACCCCCTCGAGCATTCGTTTCGTGACGATATACTATATTGATTTTATTTATTAGTTTTGTTTCTTTACAAACAAAACTGCACCAGTACATTATTTTGACGCGGTGTATAATTTTTTTTTCTTCAACTTTAATATCGTAAATTATGTACTTAGAGATGCATATTACGTATATCAACTAATAATGTGAATATTTTTTCTTTCAGAACGAGAAAAGATAATGAACAAAAAGATGAATCAGATGATGTGAATGAAACTAGGTACCTAGGTAAACCTAGCGCCGCCGCCCGCGCCGGGCGCTTCCTTTGAGCTCAAACCAAGCCGACACAGGTGTATGGCACCAGACTTTACTGCGTAAATCTAACACTTACTTACTGTAACTGTAATAAGAGTTCATTCAGGTTACACTCGTATCTCGAGCGAGTCCTATCAGTTGTCCCGTGAATTATGGCGCTGTCATATTTATTGCAATGTAATAAGAACTTTAGCGAGAGAAAAATGGAACGTAATTTGGTACAAATTTTATTGTCGATTGTAATATTATAGATTTTTCATCTATTTAACTTTCGAACAAAGTTCTAAGTTCTAAAATAACATGATCTAAAAGAAAAATAACACAGAGCATGTATTTTTACCCAGAGTAGGTAGGTACGGCAATAATAGGGCTCACCACCTATCTTACCTATCTTACCGTCTTAGTGTCTGTCTAGAACTTTCTTTCGTCTCTCTCTGCTAATTGAGCTAAAATGTATAAAGTACTATCAAAGATGGGGACACCATGTTGTGTACCGAGTATGGACAGTGACACTCACTCCTTTTTGACAGAAAATACAAATGTAAATAACAAAGTTCTATAAAATATTATTATTTTGATCAGTTTGTGGAAACGGAGCAGTGGCGCACGGCCTGCCCGGTTTCCACTATTAGCTAGGAATTGCGTATTGGCGGCGTCACCACGCCGACACCGCAAGCTCTGGATCCGCCACCGCGTGACGGTTGGTCGCTTGGCAAAATAATACGGAAGAAAACGGTATTCAATTAAAATATCATGTTGCCTAGTAAATTAATGAAACAGAGGAAACGATAAATGCAACATTGAGAACTAACTACTCGGACCTCGATTAATCATAAAAAAATGTCATCATAATATAAATGTTCGGCTTGTCAGTGACCAAAAATCTAGGTTACATAAATAATGTTTTATTTGAATTAAAGTTCCAATTATACCACATTGCAAAATAAAAATATAATACCCTCCATTTCGGATGTTGATGAAGAAAGGTATAAACAAATTTTTTAAAAACTTTTTGTTTCTTAGTAGGCTTAATTAATTCAGCTGTTTGAAATTCAATGATTTAGAGAAAAACACCTTAAATTCTCTATATTATTAAAAATGCGTTCCTACGGGTAATCCGGCTGTTTGTATCCCAAATTCATGCGGACGTCCTTTAGTGTTTAAGGGTAGGTTCTGGTCTTTTACTTGTTACCTACTTAATATTGTATTTAAAAATAACTATTATTTATTGAAAATCTACCATAAATATAAAAATATCTAGTTTACACTACCAAACTCGTGTTTTGTTACAAAAAACGTCAACGCCTCCTACCAAAAGTATTATTCAAACCCACACTCACAAGCAAATCCTTATAAACAGATAAGAGTTACGGTCAAGCATGCCAACTACGGTCATTGATCCCGAGGAACTAGAACTTCGTATAAACACGTTTCTGAGCAACTTAGAGAAAACTCAAAAGCAAAGGTTAAGAATCGAAAAGGAAACCATTCTTTAACGGGATTGCAGTGATGCCAAGTGCGAGTCGGACTTGCGCACGAAGGGTTCCGTACCATTATCTATAAAAACGGCAAAACAACATATCTGTTGTACGGGAGCCCCCTTAAATCTTTATTTTATTCTGTTTTTTAGTATTTGTTGTTATAGCGGCAACAAAAATAAATCATCTGTGAAAATTTCAACTGTCTAACTATCACGGTTCATGAGGTACATCCTGGTGACAGACGGACAGCGGAGTCTTATTAATAGGGTCCCGTTGGTTATCCTTCGGGTACGGAACCCTAAAAAGGGAAACATCAAAGTCAACGTTAGTGCAAACACTTCTCTATAAGCAATACCTCAGCAATGTAAAAGCAATAAGCGTGTTAAGACACGGTGTTGCGAATGAAGCTAATGCACTCAATCAGCTGTCAATTCAACTTGGGATTGCTATACAGAACTGTGGATTATTCGTTCATGCTCAAACTCCCTACCTTGGAGCAACACCGTATGGACTCATTGGAAATGATAAAGTCGTGGAAATTAAGTGCCCTTTGTCAGTTTACAAACAGAATTTGAACGACGTAGATGTCTTAAATAAATTACCATTTTTCAAAAAGAAAGACGATGCACTGGTAATTAGCAAGAATCAGGACTGGTTTTATCAAATGAGTAATTTAATTTTTTAATCTAGATCTAGTTACAATTTAACAGGTTTCTTATAGTTACTTATAGCGCGAAGTAAAAGTTGTGTTTTCAGTATATGGTCTGGGAAGAACAACCCGTTGCACATAGAAACTATTGACCTTTGTGAAAATGACACAAAAAAAGAAAAAGAATTCTAAAGAAATCAGTTCTATTCTTACATTTCAGCAGATGTATGTTTAAATAAAAAATAAACGTTTACAGTGTTAGTAAGATTAAACTTGTAAAAAATAAACGATATTTTCTTTTTATTTATACTGTTAGTAAAATTAAACTTTTAAGTTAATACAATATTCACAAATCATATACATATGATTATATTATTTATAGCAAAATCCTTCGCTTTAGAAACTCACAATATTATTATAGTGCATAGTAAAAACAAAATCTCAGGGGCTCGAAGCGAACTTTTTTCAAAGAATTTTGTTTCTGATTGATTTTTAACAAACATTTAAACAACGCCGAGGTGCGGCGCCGCTACGCCAACCAAATTTGATCGGCGCACAGTCGCCGCCGGCAGATTCGAGTCGGCGCCCACGTCTAAAAAATATAGTAGGTACTAATGTAGCAGTTAATTAGGGAAATACTAAAAATGTATGTATTATTATGTAAACAAATGTGACTATGGTCAAAAGTTTTAAATTTAACTTATATTCTCGAAATGTATATTTTATCTACCGTTTTGTTCTAAATAAATCCTTTTAACATTTAATTAAATAAATACTTGATGTCCACAAATGTTTAATACTTTAATACATATTACTTACCCAATTTTCTGTTTCAATTTATCTTTTCCAATAGAGCTATGCAACATTTCGCACACAAGCGCCTCTAGTGCCGATTTGTGGCACTAAAATTCATTTGCGGGGAAGCGCGGGGGAAATCTCAATTTCTCAGCGGCCTGGGCCAAGCCTTAAGTCCAAATTGTGCTTGTTTCTAGTACAAAAAATGCTGTAGCTTGTATCAGAGATACAACCGTAAACTATTTAAGTGGATACTTTTTAAGTCGCCTCTTAACTCAATCAAATAGATGTTCGTTGATGTCGCGATGACAGCGCAATTACTACAGAGGTAATTTCAATTTTTTATTATTTCTATCAAATAAACATCAACTTGTCTTGAATAATAACTAATAAAAATAATGAACGATTAAAATACCTAATAAATTGTAATAAGAAATCAAATTATGCGCAGTTCATGTCAATAAGCATTCCCAAAATTAATTTCACGATAGAACTACCCTGTCAAAGTACTTTTATTGTCAACCACTAAGTACGAAAATGTCTTGATCTGCGGAATTTCTTCGGGAAGTCGATCACGGAAGTAACGTACAAGTTCCGAACAGGCCTTTCAGAACGATTTGCGAACATAGAAGTATGCACTTTTCTACACCACAGACATCCATAGGTACTGGTTCTGTTGCCTAAAATTGAAAAATTATCGAGTTAATATACTATACATAGTATAGTACAAGCACGTACCTACAAACAAGATTGATAATGCAATTATACATAATTATTTAAAGGTTACCAATGTGTCTGTATCTGGTAAATACAACGTCGGCAAAGCATCTGCTTTTAACCGTCTCCATTTAAAATTTTCGTTTGGTCCAAAAGAATCCGGCGTAAAGTGTTTCGAACAAATATGACTGCTTTTATTAATTGCCCAATTTGGTCTAATTATTCGTCTAAGCCATTCACTTTCTAATTCTTCTCTTTTTGGAAATCTGTAACAAAAAAATATAGCGATATTTATTCGGCATTATTGTTCTTTTAACTCGCGCTGCAATTAATCTGCAGTATTATCCTTTATGCACGGCTGCCGCGGGAACCAATGTTCGATAGTTTGCCACACGGACTTTAGTACATCACTATGCGAAAAAACATAACCTCTAATAGTCGGCAGAAAATCTACATAAAACAGGCAAATATCGCTGTAGAATTGAACACTAGTATGATTTACAAGAACTACTATTATTGTTACAGAGTTTTAGGTATGATCCTGCAACTTATTAACATAAAAACTATCAAAACTCACTGATGAAATGATATTGCTTCATTGTTGTTTTCTTTTCTTCCTGTATGCGATTTACAGCCTTCAATGGCACAAGACAATTATTACAATGTTAAAAAAACAATTAATACAAACAATAATAAATCACACTTTCACGAATTTTGAGAGGAAGAGCATCAAAATATTTAATTTCTCTTGGTGAAGCTGTAAACTTTCGCAAAATGCATTAGACATTTCGATGCCACCAAATTAAGATGTGATGCACGCAACGAACGATATTACAACACAACGATACAAAGATGAGACATATTTAATTTGATGGTATTATAATTTTTAAAATACATCCAAATTAGATCCATCTGACATTTGTTTGGTTCAATCTAGTGACACACCAGGAAAAAATATAAAGTAAGTACGGTCCGGTGTTTCATTCACTCGTACACAGGAGTAATTTACGTTAGATGAGTACAATGGCTAATGCCCAGTTCTTATTTTAGCCAGGCTTCTATTTGTATTCCTTATTCTGAGCTAAGTGCTAAGACGTGACGTCATGCGGAACTTTAGCGGGCTATATCTTCATAATTTTTTGTTTAATTGACGAAAGAAAAAATACATGTCCAATATTTTCTGATAATCTTACTGACGGACTAATTTGAATGTTTTAGTCATCGTGCCCCTTCTATATCATCAAGACATGGAATTATTCACCTCCATACTTTACGTACTTTAAATACTTGCCGTAAATTTTGTACGGACAAATAAATTGTTATTTTTGTTATTCTTCTAATTTTAATTGTTTTCTCATCTAAAATTTGTCAACAAATTAATTTACAAATACAAATTAATACTTCACCTAAAATTATTGGAGATATGTTTAAAGGCAACGAAAGTACCTGTGTTTTTATTATAATAAAATTATTAGAGCTATTGTAACAAAAAGGTCTTTTACTTTATACAGATACAGTAATATGTACTTACAAGTACTTGGTATGTATTTATGATGATGTTGTAATGTATTTACCTTATATAATATTTGTGTGATCGTCTAGTAGATTAGGACACTCAAAATTCAAAATTCAAAAAGTTTATTTTGCAAAGTAGGTATATATAATACACGTTTCACAAGTCAAATTTTAATCTTATAAAAATATATGTAATAAAATAATAAATGTACATGAACGACTTAGATTAAATGTTTATTTAATTTATGTAGCAATATATATACGATTAAAATTATAGGTAAAATATTATTATACAAGGTGAAATCCAATCAACCGCCCGAACCCATACCGGAGACCCGGCCAGGGACCAGGAACAAGGTTCAATGATCACCAACCGAGCCCCCAGCACGAATCCAGGCGGCCGACCAAATCCCATCCTATATACTACATAGTAATAGGTTACATATATAAATACATGCCTACCTCCACCCCTTCGATTAGTCTTGCTAAGAAGAACGGGCAAGAAACTTGGCAAGATCATGTCTTTTTTTTTTAACATAAACTTATACTATACATCAAATTACTTATATCTACTTTAACCAAGGGATAAGAAAATACAAGACAGCAGGAATTCAGGTTAATGAAAAAAGAAATCAATCAATCAATCAATCAATCAAATAATTTATTTGTGAAACATAACCTAACCTAACCTACATGCGTAGATGACAACAATATTTAATGTGCTCTATGTTTTGCCTCAGAGGCGTACAAAATTTCATAAAACAATAATACACAATAATAAAACAGTTTTTATATAGATGCATTTACAATAACATCATAATTTACATTCATGTCATTAAAATAATAAATTAGACAATATAAAACATATCATATATATTTTTGCCTACCTGTCTCATATAGTCTATTTCCTTTTACAGTCTGTAATTAATTAATGTTAACTCTTAAGAGGAATCAAAAGTTAGGAAATTATATTAATTAATTAAACTATTATCTACCAGCATCAAAATGAGTATCACTATAACACCATGCTTCACCATCATCCAAATATTCATTTATTTTATAATATGCCTTTTTCAGTAGGCCCTGCTTAATATACTGTTTAAACTTATTCTCTGACAAAGTAAGGACCTCTTTTGGAAGTTTATTGTAAAATCTTATACCATGTCCTACGAAAGAGGTACTCACTTTGGCAAGTCTGATTTATGGAAAAGCCAGTTTATACTTATTTCTGGTTTCCTTACAATGTTGCTCACCAAGCCTTGGGAGAGACTCAACATTTTTTCTGACATATCTAAGAACTTGGTAAATATATTCACAAGGAACAGTTAATATATTAATTTCTTTGAACTTTTCTCTTAATGAATCCCGGTACTTCATATTATAAATAGCCCGAATTGCTCTCTTCTGCAAAACAAAGACTGCGTCTGTACCCGCGGCTCTACCCCATAACAGCATGCCGTATGACAAAATGCTGTGAAAGTAACTAAAATAGACTAGTCTAGCAGTATCTACATCAGTAGTTTGCCTTATGCGTCTAACAGCGTATGCGGCCGAACTAACTCTACCACATAGGGCTTATATGTGGGAACCCCACTGAAGACGAGAGTCTACCGTAATGCCCAAAAACTTAGTTTCGTTAACTAACTCCAGCTTGGACCCCTGCAAAAGCAAATTACAATCCACTTGAATTACATCTGGTAACGTGAATTTTATACATTTTGTCTTTTTTGCGTTTAAAACTAAATTATTTACAGTAAACCAATCAAGCACCAGTGATAAAGTTGTATTCGCGTCGTCAAGTATATCTTTACGTCTATTAACTTTAAAAATAAGTGACGTGTCGTCTGCGAATAGTACTATCTTAGTTAAGTCTTTAATTAAATAGGGAAGGTCATTTATGTAAATTAAAAACAGCAAGGGCCCCAATATGAAACCCTGCGGGACACCCATTTTAACTAATGCTCCTCATGATTTTACCCCATTAATGTCTACCTTTTGAATACGATCACTAAGATACGACTTCATTTACGCCAAAGATTTGCCCCTCACTCCGTAGTGATCTAATTTACATAAGAGTGTTTCATGATTAACGCAATCGAAAGCTTTCGAGAGGTCACAAAATACACCAAATACATCCTGCTTTTTTTCCCAAGCGTCAAAAATGTGCTTAACTAAAGCAACTCCTGCATCTGTGGTTGACCTTCCTCTAGTGAATCCGTATTGTTCACAGTGAAGCAACTTATTTAAATTAAAATGAAATAACAATTGATTAAAAACTATTTTTTCAAAAACCTTACTCAAAACCGGTAAAACTGACACAGGTCTATAGTTTGATGGGTCACCGTTGTCGCCTGATTTAAAAAGGGGGATCAATTTACTAAACTTCATTAAGTCAGGAAAGATACCATCATCTACACATTTATTAAAAATTAATGCCAAATAAGGAGCTATTAAATCAATAACAGAACTTATAACTTTCACAGATAGGCCCCATAAGTCCTCGGTTTTTTTCAAGTTAAGCGATTTAAATGCTTTAATTACAGTTAATGAATTAATATGTTTAAAAGCAAATATAGAAAGACACTGCGGTACGTTATCTATTAAAAGATCCTGCGCAAGCCCAGGGCTTGAATTTAAATCTTTAGTTGTTAAGGAAGGAATTTCAGTAAAGAATTGTTCAAAGGCATTCGCAACCTCTTTATCCCCCGTAACGACTTCATTGTTAATACTTAACTTAAGCTCGTTATCACGTTTCTTACTTTTCCCAGTTTCAGTATTTATGATGTTCCATACACTACTACTACTACTAAAATATTTGTGTGATCGTCTAGTAGATTAGGATACTTCTACTATAATTCAACAATGAAACATAAAGTATTGAAGAAAGACGAATGTACACGTTATTTGTAAATTTAGTTCAAGGCTTTCGCCGAACAACTGGTAACTGGTAAACGAAACACAATATGATTAATACACATATAGACGGAAAGCTAGCGACCAAATCGGTCATGTGCCTTCAGCTGTATTGAAACTCCGTTAGCTACTTCCGAACAACCTTTTCCGATAATCTTCGTGCTGGCAGGCCACGGACGGTGGGTGCGGGTGTAGTGGGGTGGGGAAAAAATGAAAAAAATATGTGGGCTCAGCGACTTTAACTTTTTTTTTCAAACAGTTACTCTGTACTCTCTGTGCACCCAAAAAAAAATTTAAATCGGTCGGGTGGTGGAAAGGGGTTAACCAAAAAATATGAAAATAATCATGGTTATATGTGTTTACGTAAGGATTACAGTTTAATAAAGCGGATAAGAAATTGACGAAAAAAAATTGCAAAATTAAATTTATCATCCACAATACGGAACCCTAGGTACGCGAGTCTGACTCGCACTCGGCTATTTTTATTTACAGATTCGAGGATTCTAACAGCTGCGTTTATCTAGGATTCTTCAAAGTCAAGGATAAGGTGTTCAAGAAAGTTCTGGCAGTTTTAGATAGTAAGTTACTTTTAATATTTCTTTTCATTAAGGAACATTAATTATTATATAAACATAATTTAAACTCGATACATTTCGGTCCATGGTACAAGGCCGTCATTAATCGAACAAATTAAGTATTTGACAATTATTATTTCAAAATATTTTTTTTATAAATAAAGTTTTCGTTCGATCTATAATAAAATTTATAAAATATTTTAAGTAATAATAATTAAAATAATTATATTAATCTTTAAATTTACATCTGCTAACAAATTTTGGTAGTTTTATTTTAATTGTTTAGTTTTTGTGATGATGTGTGACGATAATTTAATGGCCACTGGAGTTTTGCTGAAACGGTTGGCATATCAACAATAATTTTTAATACGTGAGTGTAAAACCGTCCTCTAATCGTAATTAATTATGTGAGTTTTAATATTATTATAGAAATATACAATTTACAATATAGATGAACGGAACTCTCGGTACACGGTTCGAACCATTCTCGACCGTTTTTCTAAACTGTATATTTTATTATTTCAGACAAAGGTAACGTATCCAACCTTTAAATATTAGTTTTACTTAGCAGTGAGATTACTATAATGACTAGACATATTTGCATAGACTTTGCATATTTTCATATGCAAACGCATATTTTGGACGGGCCTTTAGTATGCCGTGTTCAAAACAAACTAAAAGGGGCTGGTTTCCTGTTATATGGGCATAACAAAAAAAACTAAAAAAGAGTAAAAGGAGCATATTGCGACGTAAACCGGGATAAAAGGAGCGCATTTTATTCGATACTGGCTAAGAAGGGGTACATTGACAACTTACAATCTTAGAACGCGCCCATTGCACCGCCATTTTAGATTTTCTGTCATACTTATAATATAGTCTGAAACCTTTAAATAGCTTTTTCTTTAAATAACATAAATGTCGATTAGCCCTTTCTTTTCCTGTACCCTTCATATATATTTTAGCCTTTTTTCCGAATCGTGCATATTTCGTTTAGTAGCGGGAGGTACGTATAGGGACCTAGGTGACGAAGACGTGTAGGGCACGAGCGCAAACTGACTGACCAGTGCGTGCGTTTTGTCCAATGACGTCAGTTTATGTAGAGATGTCGTTTTCGGCGTACAAATTGCTACTGGGTGACAAACGTCACAAAACTGCACTCGAAAATTTGGAAAAATACTTAATTGTATATTGTCACAAAAACTATGCAAAATTTTAAGCATATCTCGCTGTTTTTGTACCGTCTTTAATTAAACTGTATAGAAATAATAACGGTTTTTCGATTTTGCATTGTGCATATTTTGGGCATATTAACAGTTTTTAGGGCATATTTCGGCCTTTTTAGTGCATGTGTGCATGCATATTTTGGCACTTTGTTAGTGCATATAATCCGATGTCTAATAATGACCTTGTTAACATTTTGACGAGTTAAGGACAGAAGACAGTTGGCAGGTTAACTCGTTCTTTGGTCAAGTATCACTACTTACGTACCGTCCAAACAATGGCTGGATAGATTTAGTTCAAAGTTACATTTGCTGTCAAGTATACTCATTATCTCTGTGAAACATTTGATGTGATGCTTTGTGTATAATTCAAGCACTCAAGCTTCAAATACTCACTAACAAATACTCACTAACAAATACTCACTAACAAATACGTGAGTGGTTGTTTCCGACCATTTTATTTTAAATGTTTTGTAAATAACCTGAAAAGATAACCTCAAATACAATGCGCGTCTTCAATTTGACAACAAATTAACTGTCTGTGTTACAACGAGCGTCTAAACAGCGAGTTTTTATAAACTGACGATGCTGTTTGTAAACGGCGGAATTTTACTATTTGCCTGCCACATATACACTTGCGCCTGAATTGTATAGTCATAGAGTGGCTGAGTGGGGCCTTATCTTTTGTATAGTCATAGAGTGGCTGAGTGGGGCCTTATCTTTTGTATAGTCATAGAGTGGCTGAGTGGGGCCTTATCTTTTGTATAGTCATAGAGTGGCTGAGTGGGGCCTTATCTTTTGTACAGTCATAGAGTGGCTGAGTGGGGCCTTATCTTTTGTATAGTCATAGAGTGGCTGAGTGGGGCCTTATCTTTTCTGTTTGTAGATCATTGAGTTAGTACAGGAACAGGGGCTGTAGATCATTGAGTTAGTGCAGGAACAGGGGCTGTAGATCATTGAGTTAGTGCAGGAACAGGGGCTGTAGATCATTGAGTTAGTGCAGGAACAGGGGCTGTAGATCATTGAGTTAGTGCAGGAACAGGGGCTGTAGATCATTGAGTTAGTGCAGGAACAGGGGCTGTAGATCATTGAGTTTGTGCAGGAACAGGGGCTGTAGATCATTGAGTTAGTGCAGGAACAGGGGCTGTAGATCATTGAGTTAGTGCAGGAACAGGGGCTGTAGATCATTGAGTTAGTGCAGGAACAGGGGCTGTAGATCATTGAGTTAGTGCAGGAACAGGGGCTGTAGATCATTGAGTTAGTGCAGGAACAGGGGCTGTAGATCATTGAGTTAGTGCAGGAACAGGGGCTGTAGATCATTGAGTTAGTGCAGGAACAGGGGCTGTAGATCATTGAGTTAGTGCAGGAACAGGGGCTGTAGATCATTGAGTTAGTGCAGGAACAGGGGCTGTAGATCATTGAGTTAGTGCAGGAACAGGGGCTGTAGATCATTGAGTTAGTGCAGGAACAGGGGCTGTAGATCATTGAGTTAGTGCAGGAACAGGGGCTGTAGATCATTGAGTTAGTGCAGGAACAGGGGCTGTAGATCATTGAGTTAGTGCAGGAACAGGGGCTGTATATCATTGAGTTAGTGCAGGAACAGGGGCTGTAGATCATTGAGTTAGTGCAGGAACAGGGGCTGTATATCATTGAGTTAGTACAGGAACAGGGGCTGTAGATCATTGAGTTAGTGCAGGAACAGGGGCTGTAGATCATTGAGTTAGTGCAGGAACAGGGGCTGTAGATCATTGAGTTAGTGCAGGAACAGGGGCTGTAGATCATTGAGTTAGTGCAGGAACAGGGGCTGTAGATCATTGAGTTAGTGCAGGAACAGGGGCTGTAGATCATTGAGTTAGTGCAGGAACAGGGGCTGTAGATCATTGAGTTAGTGCAGGCACGGGGCTGTAGATCATTGAGTTAGTGCAGGCACGGGGGTTGTAGATCATTGAGTTAGTGCAGGAACAGGGGCTGTAGATCATTGAGTTAGTGCAGGAACAGGGGCTGTAGATCATTGAGTTAGTGCAGGAACAGGGGCTGTAGATCATTGAGTTAGTGCAGGAACAGGGGCTGTAGATCATTGAGTTAGTGCAGGAACAGGGGCTGTAGATCATTGAGTTAGTGCAGGAACAGGGGCTGTAGATCATTGAGTTAGTGCAGGAACAGGGGCTGTAGATCATTGAGTTAGTGCAGGAACAGGGGCTGTAGATCATTGAGTTAGTGCAGGAACAGGGGCTGTAGATCATTGAGTTAGTGCAGGAACAGGGGCTGTAGATCATTGAGTTAGTGCAGGAACAGGGGCTGTAGATCATTGAGTTAGTGCAGGCACGGGGCTGTAGATCATTGAGTTAGTGCAGGCACGGGGGTTGTAGATCATTGAGTTAGTGCAGGAACAGGGGCTGTAGATCATTGAGTTAGTGCAGGAACAGGGGCTGTAGATCATTGAGTTAGTGCAGGAACAGGGGCTGTAGATCATTGAGTTAGTGCAGGAACAGGGGCTGTAGATCATTGAGTTAGTGCAGGAACAGGGGCTGTAGATCATTGAGTTAGTGCAGGAACAGGGGCTGTAGATCATTGAGTTAGTGCAGGAACAGGGGCTGTAGATCATTGAGTTAGTGCAGGAACAGGGGCTGTAGATCATTGAGTTAGTGCAGGAACAGGGGCTGTAGATCATTGAGTTAGTGCAGGAACAGGGGCTGTAGATCATTGAGTTAGTGCAGGAACAGGGGCTGTAGATCATTGAGTTAGTGCAGGCACGGGGCTGTAGATCATTGAGTTAGTGCAGGAACAGGGGCTGTAGATCATTGAGTTAGTGCAGGCACGGGGGTTGTAGATCATTAAGTAAGTGCAAACACGGGGCTGTAGATCATTAAATTAGTGCAGGCACGGGGGTTGTAGATCATTAAGTAAGTGCAAACACGGGGCTGTAGATCATTAAATTAGTGCAGGCACGGGGGTTGTAGCCAAACGGTGGGGTTTCGGGGTTCAAATCCCTTTTTTCCCAAAATCAAAGATAAAAAGCGAAATTTGTTCATCGTGATGTTGAGGTCAATTTTGAGACGGTTTTCCAGCGTTCTACCAAGAGGAAGCCGTCGCATAGCTTTTAATTGTATTTTTTTTTTCTTTCTATTTGCTATTTTTGAAAATTATAGACTTAAGGATGGTCGTCATGACGCGACCAACTCAGTTGTGGTCGTGGCCAAATGTCATGCTGTTTCATTTTGCTATAAGTTGCAGGTAAACTTGTTAGGGTATAATAAATACAATCGTGCCGATTTCGTCACCGGCGCAAAATTGAAAACGTGTTTCAGGAGAAAACACATTTTGGCAAGACTGTGGACGTTTTCAAACATAACTGTTGGTTGTTAATAATTTAGATAACATTTTCGAAGCTTAAACAATCTTAAAACCGTTAAATTTACGTATTTTATAGGTTTATTTTTAAGATATTACTAAAATTTCACGGTTTTTAGTTCGACCCAAACATAGATCTAAATATTGTGAATGGACTCAGCCCAAAATATTATAATAGCATGCCATAGACACCCCACAATGTGGTGATAGCATTTGTATGGAGGTTTGCGCGTAACGACGCCTCTTAACTCTCGGCTATGGCCTAGAGTATAGGCATAGATATAGGCATAGATATAGGCATAGATATAGGCCTTTCTAGATGAGCCAGTCAGTTAGTTTGTCCACTTATTATGGTGCTGTACCCACATCAGAATTCTGACTTTGTTATTTTTTTACAGCAACTTGTAAGTATATGTTTGTCTTATAGTTGCTCAATAGATGAAGAAACAAGTGAAACATTAAACTTGACATAACTCTGAAATAAGTGAAACATTAAACTTGACATAATTCTGAAATAAGTGAAACATTAAACTTGACATAACTCTGAAATAAGTGAAACATTAAACTTGACATCACTCTGAAATAAGTGAAACATTAAAGTGCTTGAATCAGGATAAACGGGGCATACACTAATCTGTTTAACATCTCTAGAGGAGTTAGACAAGGATGTGTTGTGTCACCGTGGCTATTCAATCTATTTATGGACAGCTGTTTAAATGATTTAAAAGAGCGTGAATGTGGACTGAAGTTAAGAAAGCTATTTATCAAATGCTTCTTATAGGCTGACGTGCTTCATCGACGGATGAGTTGCAAAAGATGGTAACAATTATGGATGATGCTTTTAAAAAGAAAGGAATGAAAATTGACGTAGGAAAAACAAAGGTTATGGTGCTAGAGAGGGATGAAGCGGTGAGTGGATGCAAGGTTCAGATTGGAGATGAGGAAGTAAAACAGGTTAGCGAGTTTATCTATCTGGGTTGTCTATTTGCGCGCGATGGAAAATGTGACGATGACATTGAAAGAAGAGTGACTGCGGAAAATAAAGTGAAGCGAGTGTTTATTTGAATTTCAATTTGAATTTGAAGCCCTACTCTCCTTTATGGGCAGCCAAAATGTGACTGCAAATGCACGATTGCCGGTTCATAATGGAGTGTTGGCTCCTACACTTATGTATGGTAGTGAATGTTGGGTATGGCAAGATAAAGATCAAAGTAGAGTAAATGCAGTGGAAATGCGTTCCTTACGTAGTATGTGTGGTTTAACATTGAATGATGGAGTGAAAAATATCGACATACGGGATCGTTGCGGACTAATAGAAGATGTAGTGACTAGACATGCCGCTTAGAAGGACGTATGCTGACCAAATTGGTGACATACTGAAGAAGAGCAATATCAAAAGTACCCGGAATAGAAGAGCTTATATGACTAGATTGATGAATGTGGAAGAGGCGAAAGAGGTGTGTATGGATCGTAGTAGATGGAAATATGTAGTCTCTGACTACCTTTCTGGGAGACAGTCGTGAGTATATGTATGTACGTATAAGTATGCAATTTAATCAATTGTGTTTGCGCCCGTACGTCGCTTTACAAACATTCTGTGTGTGTGTGTGCGTCCAACAAGTTCTAGTTGTTTTTTAGTATATTAAATGTCATTAGTGTTTATAATCATAATGTGTTGTGGACTTTATCTTATAGGAAATAAGATTAATTTTAGTTTGTGTAAATTCTCTTTAGTTTGTGGTCAAAGGCGTACGCGCCTAGCTACCGCAGTCTCGTTAACTCTGTCGGTACAAGCACTTCCCAAGCAACATCTAAGCGAAATAAAAATCCAAATGTGACACACTACTCAGTTAAAATATGAATATTATTTGAGTAAATAGCTCTGGAAACAGCCTAAATCTGAAATACATCAATAAGCTTAGTAATGTTTGATAAATGATAATGTATATTCTTAATTCTTAGTAATAGTTATTTATGGATACGTATATACAGACGTTACTAAGCTTTCTGCACTTCAGAAATTTTAAATCTTTATAAGTGCTCTCACAACCAACACTAAGCTGTATAATTTACTTAAAGCTGAATAAGGGTGGTCGTCTGAAGTTACAATTTTAATAATAGTACACTATACTTACTTGACCTTCTGATTGCTTTCCCGGAAAAAAGTTCTGTGTACGCCACTGGTGGACATTGGTTATACAGATTACTGCAACTATTTTGGGAACGTGTGTGTCGTAAAATTATCATAAAATAGACAAAATTAAATGGAAAAATAGAAAAAGAATAACTAAGTGGGATTTGGAGAAAATGTTTACGGGAGTATAGAAAAATTTAAGAGTCAATTGTGAACGTGAACAGGGAAAGTGGTGATGATACAGTGGTACAATCAAGTTTCACGAGTACTTCAGAACTTACGTGTGAAGTGGGTACAAACCCATCTATAGAAGAGGGTTCCGCAAGGGAAAATATTAATTATTACAACTTCGTGCAGAATTGTGATATTGGTTCTGCATCAAGTGAAGATGAGTCAGATAGTGTGGAAGTTAAAAACTCAACTTTCCAAACTGTATAACATCGAAAACCACTTTTATTCAAAAGTTATTCAGATAGTGAACTTCTATATTGCCACTATTCAGATTTTACAGATCTTCTATTCAGATCTAAGCAACAAATTTTGTGCCCAAATTGCTTGACTAACGTCTGAGTAGACGTTTACACAGCTATTACTCAGAAAATCCATTTACTAAATGTTACCTGGGTTGTCATTCTAATATTGTAAAATTTGTTTAAATCTTAAATAAGTAATTCGTTTCCAAAGTCCTTTTTTCTTTTATTTAATTATCTTTTTGTTCCGTCGTGAACAAATTGTGTCTATCGATAGACCCACCACGTAATTCTGATTTGTATCAACTTCAAGCAAATGCATGCGAAATTCAACGCGTGCAAAAGAGATGGCATGTTAGGCGGGCGTCGTCGCACGCACGTCAAATTTCAATCTCAAGTTGATGTTGATGAAAATCAGAATTACGCGGTAGACCCGCGGATCCGTAACTAGGCAGACGAGAGGTTAATAATAACTAATGAAAAATTTGTGGAAACGGTTAATTATAAAGATAAAACACCTTTTAAAATTTTGTTTATTTTCCAAATCAAAGTCAAAGTGAAATGTTAGAAGGCTTAAGGCCATTGTGCACTACAACATTTAATAGTGAACGATTTTAAAATGTAATCTTTGACTCAGTGACGTAGTAACGTAACCTTTAACTCACTGACCTAGTAACGTGACCTTTAACTCACTGACCCAATAACGTAACTTTTGACTCAGTTACCTAGTAACGTAATCTTTGACTCACTGACCTAGTAACGTAATCTTTGACTTACACCTAGTAACGTAACCTTTGACTCACACCTAGTAACATAACCTTTGACTCACACCTAGTAACATAACCTTTGACTCAGTGACCTAGTAACGCCCCAGACCAACCTGGAACTAAGAACGTGAAATTTAGCGAGACGATGCAAAGTGGTCCATTCACCCCTGAGTATATGTATACAGAGTGTAAAAAGACTGCAACCTTTAAATAAAACCAAACACTCTACTGATCATACTGAACAACTCCCTGAAGAACAATACACGCGCAAATCTTCAAAGAAAAAAAATTTACCGGTAACTTAAATATTTTCTCTCGTCGAAAGAAGGTATATTTTAGAACGCTGCATAAACAGCTGTTTCATGGACGACGCTGCCTCTAATAACTGCCGCATCTCGTAAACAGCTGTTTCATGGACGACGCTGCCTCTAATAACTCCCGCATCTCGTAAACAGCTGTTTCATGGACGACGCTGCCTCTAATAACTGCCGCATCTCGTAAACAGCTGTTTCATGGACGACGCTGCCTCTAATAACTGCCGCATCTCGTAAACAGCTGTTTCATGGACGACGCTGCCTCTAATAACTCCCGCATCTCGTAAACAGCTGTTTCATGGACGACGCTGCCTCTAATAACTCCCGCATCTCGTAAACAGCTGTTTCATGGACGACGCTGCCTCTAATAACTGCCGCATCTCGTAAACAGCTGTTTCATGGACGACGCTGCATCTAATAACTCCCGCATCTCGTAAACAGCTGTTTCATGGACGACGCTGCATCTAATAACTGCCGCATCTCGTAAACAGCTGTTTCATGGACGACGCTGCCTCTAATAACTGCCGCATCTCGTAAACAGCTGTTTCATGGACGACGCTGCATCTAATAACTGCCGCATCTCGTAAACAGCTGTTTCATGGACGACGCTGCATCTAATAACTGCCGCATCTCGTAAACAGCTGTTTCATGGACGACGCTGCCTCTAATAACTGCCGCATCTCGTAAACAGCTGTTTCATGGACGACGCTGCATCTAATAACTGCCGCATCTCGTAAACAGCTGTTTCATGGACGACGCTGCATCTAATAACTCCCGCATCTCGTAAACAGCTGTTTCATGGACGACGCTGCATCTAATAACTGCCGCATCTCGTAAACAGCTGTTTCATGGACGACGCTGCCTCTAATAACTGCCGCATCTCGTAAACAGCTGTTTCATGGACGACGCTGCCTCTAATAACTGCCGCATCTCGTAAACAGCTGTTTCATGGACGACGCTGCATCTAATAACTGCCGCATCTCGTAAACAGCTGTTTCATGGACGACGCTGCCTCTAATAACTGCCGCATCTCGTAAACAGCTGTTTCATGGACGACGCTGCCTCTAATAACTGCCGCATCTCGTAAACAGCTGTTTCATGGACGACGCTGCCTCTAATAACTGCCGCATCTCGTAAACAGCTGTTTCATGGACGACGCTGCCTCTAATAACTGCCGCATCTCGTAAACAGCTGTTTCATGGACGACGCTGCCTCTAATAACTGCCGCATCTCGTAAACAGCTGTTTCATGGACGACGCTGCCTCTAACAACTGCCGCATCTCGTAAACAGCTGTTTTATGGACGACGCTGCCTCTAACAACTGCCGCATCTTGTAAACAGCTGTTTCATGGACGACGCTGCCTCTAACAACTGCCGCATCTCGTAAACAGCTGTTTTATGGACGACGCTGCCTCTAACAACTGCCGCATCTCGTAAACAGCTGTTTCATGGACGACGCTGCCTCTAACAACTGCCGCATCTCGTAAACAGCTGTTTTATGGACGACGCTGCCTCTAATAACTGCAGCATCTCGTAAACAGCTGTTTCATGGACGACGCTGCCTCTGACAACTGCCGCATCTTGTAAACAGCTGTTTTATGGACGACGCTGCCTCTAACAACTGCCGCATCTCGTAAACAGCTGTTTTATGGACGACGCTGCCTCTAATAACTGCAGCATCTCGTAAACAGCTGTTTCATGGACGACGCTGCCTCTAATAACTGCCGCATCTCGTAAACAGCTGTTTCATGGACGACGCTGCCTCTAACAACTGCCGCATCTCGTAAACAGCTGTTTTATGGACGACGCTGCCTCTAATAACTGCCGCATCTCGTAAACAGCTGTTTTATGGACGACGCTGCCTCTAACAACTGCCGCATCTCGTAAACAGCTGTTTTATGGACGACGCTGCCTCTAACAACTGCCGCATCTCGTAAACAGCTGTTTCATGGACGACGCAGCCTCTAATAACTCCCGCATCTCGTTGCATTAGAGTTCATGCATTTTATATTACCCAAACTAATGGTTCACGCGGGTACGTTTCTTGGAAAATGTGGTTCAGTATGATCAGTAGAATATGTAGGTTAATTTAACGGTAACAGTCTATTTACACCTGGTATATAGTATATTATATATAATTATCATCATACTTAATTTCTTCCGACATGTATGATTTCTGTTATAAACTGCAGCTACACATGATTATCGTGGTACGAGCAGTCAGAGGTCAGCGGCTCCTTTTTTTTCGAGAGTTGAGACGGCGGCGCCGCGGTGGCATTTTCTTTGACGAGATAATAACCCGCTTTGCATCATCACACTAAACGTAGTACAGTGCCCTGCTTCCTTTGACTCACCTTGACGGGGCACTGGTGCATTCCAGATCATTGGCAATAAACAGGGTCGATCAGTAACAAACAAACAAAAACCTGCTCCGCACCGTCCGTCTGGTAAACAAATAGAATTACTTCTTTATTCTTTATTCTTTATTGTACACACACATATACAGAAACAGGGATACATACAATATTTACATTTAAACTATATGCACATTGGCGTGTTTATCTCTAAGAAGAGATTTCTTCCAGCAAAACCAACAGGAAATAACAAACAAAGAAAAATAATAATTTAAAACTTTTATTTTTTCCAGCTGTAACTGTTGATAAAAAAGAACAACCTCCTCCAGCCGAAGGCGAACCGTTAGAAGAGTCGTTGCCCTTCACTTGTGACAATTGCGAAGTCAAAAGCGTAACTATTCATTCCTACTCCCTTATGTTCCATCGAGATGAAACTCAATTGGGGATGCTTACTGTCAAATTAGTTCCGCATAGAGGGCGCTGTGTGTTTGTGTCTGTTAGCTTGTCAGTTCACATACAAATAATTGAATAATTTATTATTTTCATTGAAAAGTTAAAGCAATGGGTGTTTGTGTGGCTTTTGGGATGTAAAGGAAAGGGAACTTGAACGACAAGATCTCCTTTCTTTCCTCACAGCGAAGCACCTCTTTTCTTAGGCTCCTCCTTCAACTGAGCGATACGCCAGGTAGAATACATGACGAATACACCAACAAAAAAGGCACAAAAGTCTTTAGAAATGTGGAATATAAAAATAACATCTATCAGCGTGTTTTACAAGAGCGTGATAAGACACAAACACTCAGCGCACTCTACCGTAAAAGTTTTTGGTTTTCTTTCCCCCTCCACCACTTTGCTTGATGGTCCTTATTTCTACGGGTACTTATACAGGTGTTAATTTGGTCAGCAACTTCCGTCACAGGGTATTCTCATTCCAAAAAACGGCATACAAGAACTTTATAAAAAGGAAGATATGCTCTTTTTTATTTGTACCAAAATTCTCTTGATAAATGGTCACTGCGGGACGAAGTTCTAGAACCGACGCACTCAGTACTGTTGAAGCTTCAGTCTGGCGATCCTAACACACATCGTTATGGTGAACGGTTCAACGCAATTAGACTGAGAGCTAGCGACCAAATCGGTCATGTGGCTTCAGCTGTATTGAAACTTCGTTAGCTACTTCCCTGAACAACCTTTTCCGATAATCGTCGTGCTGGCAGGCCGCGAGCGGTGGGTGCGGGTGTAGTAGGGTGGGGAAAAAAATTAAAAATATGTGGGCTCAACGACTTTAATTTTTTTTTTCAAACAGTTGCTCTGTACTCCCTGTGCACCCAAAAAAAAATTTAAATCGATCGGGTGGTGGGAAGGGGTTGCCAGCGTTAATTACAAACAATTTAAAAAAACTACAAACTAAAATTACCTAACTAAACACTAAATATACTAAATTAAACCTTAACCTAAGGAAGCTAATTAAATATTTACAAGTTGAAAGCTACTACCTACTGATTACAAAAATACATTATTATATGAGATTTAAACACAAAGAAAGATTGATGGAATACATCTAGATCTGTTATGGTTTCGTTCAAACAATTGTATTCTCTCATAATTCTTGTCATAGGCGAGTTAAGAACAAGGTTTGATTTACAAGCGAGATAAGAAAACAATTTTGAAATGGCTGTTCTTGCTGTAATATACACTAGCTGTAATATACATATAAAAGTGCAACAGTTACCAAGAATGAGTTTTATTTACAAGATGTTTCAAATGTTACATCAAGAACCAACAACGAAAAGTATCAATTTCTTGCAATTCTGAAAGTCGAAGCCTTCTCGACCGTAAAATCCCGTTTTATCTGTAGAACTCCATACATTTTTAACTCGAGTTTTAGAAGTGACATTTCGACTGTTTCTCCGAAATGGCCCCCTTGATGGCGGCGATCAGGAGTGATGTTTTTAAATAAACGATTTCGTCTGGTTCTAACTGGTTCTAACTGGTTCTAACTGGTTCTAAATGGTTCTAACTGGTTCTAACTGGTTCGTCCGTCTAACACTGACGGCAGGATGGTGTTTATAACGAAGGTAAATTGTCAGAGCCGTGAAATTATTCACGGTAGGTTTTATATAATCTTACCTGCACCCGTAGCACAGTGTTTAATCGCGCGCGACGTAACTTAGTTGAATCACAAGTGCGAGGAGCGTGACACGATGTTTTTGTGATTAAACAGTACTTATGTCACGGATTAGGGACCAAGGACCGGCGCGGCGTCCCCACGGCCTGTTGTCAAAAGTAGGCATAATTACGCTACGCTATTTACACCCAAGCAGCACATTAGTGATCATTATGACCATTAACAAGCTACATAATAGCCAAAAGCTTTGTTGCAGATATACTAAAGGATAATACTAGTCTTGAAGCTGTTTTAGGGGGGATCTCGTATCCTTTTAATCAGCACAGCTGTCTAACGACTTTATGCCCACAAGGTTCTATCCTCAGTCCGTTGCTGTTTGTGTTATACACTGCGGATCTTCTTAACAAGATCAATCACTGCCAAGTTCACCTATATGCAGATGATACGCAGCTGTACTTTTCCTTCAAACCTAATGATACACAAACAGCAGTGGCTAAAATTAATGAGGATCTGAATAAGATTCATGAATGGGCAAATCTGAACTGCTTAGTACTCAATCCACAGAAGTCCTAATATTTAGTATTAGGTACTAAGCATCAGTGCCATTCGATCAGTGAACAAAATCCTTCGATACGGATCGATAATCAAAGCATCGAAAGAGTCTCAAAAGCGCGAAACCTGGGCCTTATAATGGACTCAAGAGTTAAATTTTTCAGACCACATAAACTCCAAAATTAGAAACGCCTTTTTCAGACTCAAGACACTGTATAGCATTCGTCCTTACCTCTCTGAAAAAATCCGCATCACGCTTACAGAGAGCTTAGTGCTATCATTGTTTAATTTCTGTGATGTCGTTTTTTGGTCCGAAACTATACGCGAAAACTTCACGAGCAGTTCAGCGAGTTCAAAACGCATACGCAAGGTTTTGCTTCTCGGTACCAAAACGAGCTCATATTACACCCTTTTTGAACGAGAGAGGAATACTCAAGATGGAGGCTCGAAGGACTGTACATCTAGCCAGTCTCGTTCATAAGGTTGTACATGGCAAAAGACCGTTGTATCTTTACACAAAGTTTGTTTGGGCCCGTGAAGTGTGCAGTCGTGAAACTCGCAGTAGGCAATTTAACTTGATGATTCTGCCGAAACATGTAAGATCTGGCTTCAGGGGAAGTTTCAAGTACGCGGCCGCAAAGATCTGGAACAATCTGCCTCCCCCTTTACGCAAGTCTGTGACAGTTCACATGTTTAAGTCAAAATTAAAAAAAAATCTTTTTGACAAACAAAAGCAGGAAAGCCGTTAAAACCAAATGTTTTTTTTTGTGCTCAATTTGTTTATGTTAGTACCTACCTAATATTATTTTTCAATATTGGTTTTAATTTAAATTTATTTTTGTTTCTGCAAAATTATAATTGGTGTGTATTTTTTATATATTTTTTTTATTTTATTTTATTGTTATGTCGTAGAATAGTTGCTTGTATATTGTGCATCACCTACCGAAATTTATGATTAATTGTAGATGATACAGGATCAGCTGAAAATCAGCGCTGTGTAGACATGTTTACCATGGTCACAGCATATGCTGAGCTGTCTCCTTTTTGTTTAATGTATTTTTGTGTATAATTATGTCATGTTACTTTTATGTGTTTTGTTTTAGACAAATAAACTTTTTCTATTCTATTATATTCTATTCTATTCTATAAAGGAGAAAAATAATACAAAAAGCATTTGAGTAGCATTTAAAAAAGCCGTAACCCAGACGTTGGGTCCGTAATATACTACGAGCTTAGTTAGAAGACTACAGCTTGTTAACGGCTGTTTAATGGCATTAAATCACTCCTCTTATAATTTTGTGGGCTGCATTAAAGGATAACATATCGTCATTGGTTTGTTAATGGTGTACAATAATTCTGTCGTAATGCTACTTACTGTTCAGCAAGGAGCATTCAAAGGGGATTCACCGAGAATTAGTGCTGGATAAGAAATGAACACCATTTATCAAAAGAAAACAGATTTGTTATGAAAAAAACAAATGTTTTCTTATTGATTTTCATGACATTTGATAATTAGAAATTAAACGGCTGTTTAAGGCATTAAATCACCTCTCTTATAATTTTGTGGGCTGCATTAAAGGATAACATATCGTCATTGGTTTGTCAATGGTGTACAATAATTCTATCGTAATGCTACTTACTGTTCAGCAAGGAGCATTCAAAGGGGATTCACCGAGAATTAGTGCTGGATAAGAAATGAACACCATTTATCAAAAGAAAACAGATTTTTTATGAAAAAAACAAATGTTTTCTTATTGATTTTCATGATATTTGATAACTAGAAATGTAAAATTATATTTTACACTTATTTCATTTGAGACAAAAATAAGTTTGTATACTATAAATTGAGTCACAATTCATGGAAATATTGTTACACCATATTTATTTTATTATATTTTTTAGTAAAACGGTATTATTTTGATGGGGCATGAAATGTTTGATGCAATTATCTATACACATTCACAGAAAAGTGGCACCCGCAACACAATAAACCTGCATAAACACAAAAGAAACGTGAAAATTATTATCATACTATAAATGTATGCGTCCATCTGACATTTATAAACAGCTCGCCATTAATCTTCAGAACAACATGAATTACAATGGAGAAGAAAAAATTGATTAATAGTTTTTGGTTATTTACGCCTTTTCAAATGCTTTTGTCAGGCCTCAAAACATCCGTGGGCTGTATAAGAGCATTTAAAAAGCTGAATCGTAGGCTGGGATTAGACCTTGTACAGCTATTACAATGCTAGCCACTGAAATGTTAATTTAGGGCCCAATTCAGCATTACAAGGGCTGTGTAGCCGCTTAGTCAGCCCTTGTACAGCAAGCTAATACAACCCTGAGTGTTTGATAAAAGCGCTCGTTGCTACCACAAATTGCAGCTTACAAAAAGTGGTAATACTGACTAGTGACGGGCATCGACGTCACTGGTGCGAGGATTCCATAACCACGCTCAGACACCACTAATTGTATGCTAAAGGGTGATACTTGCAGCTGGGGCAGGGGCCCATAGCTGTCCCAGATTTATAGTATACAAGTATCTTATATTCTAATATTTAATATAAAATGTCCTACCAGACAGTTGTATGATGACGTCATCTGCTGGTCCACGCACGAAGACCTTTCGCTGCGGAGTCCAAAGTGTTCCGGTGCCGTGACACGTAGATCACCTTCCACGATGAATCTAAACACAAACCTCCTACCCCAGGATGCATCCGAACCCAGAAATAGTAATTAACAAGTCCACTTGTCGGAAGCCGCGTGGACACAGGTTATGTCACACACACACAAGAAATTCACCAAAAAGTGGCCTTCACGCCAAAATATCATAAGCCCTTGATTCACTTTACGGTGTCCGCACCGATTTACCGTTAATATCCCTTAATAACACATATTAAAATCGTCCGCGATCTATACCAAGAAAATTCCACGTCCCTCGTTTTTTGACAGCTCCAAGTCCATAGACAAAATATATAGACCATTGATGGATGCGTTCCGAAATATACATTTTATTCTGAACAGTCCCCCGCTCTGGGCTGAGTAATCAGACCACTAGCTCATACAACCGGGAGACGGGAGAGAGTTGTCATGGCTCGTCACAAAATCGAACCTTCGACCAACACCTCTGCGACGCGTGGAGTTCCGTTTCCGCCAAAACAACTTTAATATACGGCCCCGGTGCCAAAATAAGGATAGTAAGTTCACATCCTTCAAAAGAGTTAAATTTCCTTCCCTAGGATGCTCAGTCCTGTCTGACCACAGAGAGGACGAGAGTTGAGGACCGCTTCCACTTTACAATATACAGTGGCAAGCTCCTCAAAAATTAGGACAGTTTCCCCAATAACGCAGCGGAGGTGGGTCTTCGCCGACTTGACGGCAGCTTCAAAAAATTCCCTCCCCAGTGAGGGCAATTTGGGGGACTGTACCGCCAAGTTACCCCTTTCCAGGCGAAGATTTAACTTAAACTAGCATAGTTATTTACAAAACAAAAAATAACAACATCATTAGCAGTACCTTTGTAGATTGTGCCATTGTCGGAGCGAATAAGTGAAGGTAAACCCTTACGCGACACGAAACGATCCAACACGGCAACGAAGGCCTCCGTAGTCAAAGCTGATACCACTGCCAAGTGAACGGCCTTGGTGGCCAAGCACACAAATACACAAGGTATGCTTTCACAACCCGAGCGTTGCGATTGCTAAAAACCCCCGTGCGCGTTACGTATGTGTCAATCCGACACCAACAAATTTACCAAAGGTCCGTCTTAAGTACACGTACCGTGTACCAATGCGCTCCAACGCTCCTCTGCACTCACGGCTGGGGACAAAATATATGAATATCATTGACTGGTTGGTATTTCAACATAATACCACCATCATATTGGGATCCTCCAAATCTGCAAACAGTATATGTTCATTTGAAAGCCATTTCCTAAGTTCGAACATAATAATCCAAGTATCGAATCAAATATCGAATATCCAAAATTGTGGATACCTCCACCAATGAAGAAGAACCCAGAGTCTTTTTTAAAAACCAAATAGGATCCATCCTAACAAATCCGCGCCCAGGAAAACATCGACTGGGGCCGGATGACAAAACGTGGGTCTGCCAGATGCAGACCTGACGTGCATGAGATTATGGACGGAGGAAAGTCCAAAGAAGGCTGCCAGCCGACAATATTGTCTATAACCATGGCTGCAGCCGCTGATTCAACTCCAGTCCATCAATACCTAGGAGCGGCACCGACGAAACCTCCAGGTTCAAAACTAATCGGTGCGCCACTTGACTTTCCAAGTCGAGGAGGGCCCTTACCCTAACTCAATCCCCCCTGGGGCCCTAGACGCGAGCCATCGCGGTAGGCAACAGAACCGTCCGCGGTTCCGTACTCATGGCTTGAACAAGCTAGTTACAGGCTACCCCACCTGTGGAGTGCAGGACCAGTCCACTGGCAGTAATAAGGCTGGCGCGTGCACATCCCCACCATGGGGGGAGCGTAGCCTCCAACTCTCCCTGAGTACGGCGGGTGGTACTCTAACCGCGGGTACTCGCGGTACGGCGGTGAGTAACCCCTTGACTCCGTCTGAGCACGGTGCTCCATGCCAGCTGGCACCAAAACCGGCGCGGGGAGGGGGGGCCTAGCCCTTGCCAACTCCAATTGGCCCCCGCCCGTAGGGGCCCAATTCACTACATGGCCATATGTGTGATAGCCCGTAGGCAAGCCCCCTACGGGTCCACGCGCAAATACATAACTCAACTCCCGGTGAGGGGGCGCGCCGCGCGCCGCAGTCCTCCGTTCCGACGGAGGGGAGCTCTGCCCGACAGCATGCCTTCCCTGGACCGAGGGGGAAAAAGTTCTCCCTGACGCACCCCCGTTGTCCAAGGGGGGGGGAGTTCTCCCTGAAGCACCCCCGCCCGTAGGGCTCCGTCGCTGCGGGACCGGTGAAGCCGCTTCAGATCTGTTGGCACACAACAATAAATGGTGAGGCCCCTCACACTCACTGCAACGTCGTGGCTCGGGACAATCACGTTCGAAGTGATTGCCCAAGCAACCGAAACATAGGCTCTTACGCTTCACTATGCGTCGCCGCTCGGTGACGTGCAGGTTTCGCCACTGCTGACATCTCAGCAGGTCATGCCCCGTATGGCCACACTGATAACAGGTCAATGACCTCTCGATCACGGATACCGCCGCTAAACGCGTCATATCGCGTCCCCGCGACTGCTGCAGTTGTCTGGGCTCCCCACATTCCAATGAGCCAGCAGACGAAAGTGATTGCGCCCCAGATGGCGCCAAGTCCGCTTGTGATGTTTCTGCTACCCTAGCTTCATATTCAATAAACTTAATTAAGTCCGTAAATTTAGGCACAGTGCTGCCATCTTTTTCTGCGGACACCCGCTCAAAACGTGACCTCACGTCATTAGGCAACCTACCTAAAATAATGTGAACGAGTAAAAACGACCACTCGTCCACCGGTAAACCTAATGTTCTAAGAGCATTACACGCCACAGTGACCGGAGTTAGTAATTGCTGCCTCAGCTGTGCCCAGTCGGTTACCCTAGGTAACGTCAACAATTGAGACGCATGCGCATCCGCCAATAAGCGCATGTTCTGATACCTATCATTTAATAAGCCCCACGCTATATCATAATGATCATCCTCTACCCTGAGGTGCTGGATGAGCAACCTTGCTTCGCCCTCCAATGTTGACATCAAATATGCCATCTTTTGCCCCTTTGATAAATCTACCCTAGAATTTATTAATGACGTATACATATTCCTATATGAAACCCATTCTTCCATTTTCCCATTGAATTTATTTAGTTTTAAATTAGCCAAACTACTAGACACGCCATCTACCGGTTGAGGCGTGACAACTACAGGACCTCCTGAATTTTGCCTCTTTAGATCAGCAACAATATTTGACTTTATAACCAGCATCTTACCAGTGGCGCCATCTGTTGGTCTAGGTGCGCTAACAACCGGGCTGCCCGATTGTCGCTTTTTGATCATGGAGGCCGCCTCAGTTACATCATCATAAATTTCCATTATCTGAGCTAAATCCGTAACATACCTCTTCAAAGGCTCGTCACTTTCCTGCAGTGCTGCCACAGCCGCCTCTGCATCAGCCAGCCGCTGATGCATCCGCTCGGCTCTCTCCAGGATTGCATTGTCGCGATCCGAACGAGAAAGCAATCCCTGGACGGTTGTAAACCAGCGGAGCTCTTTCGCCAACGCAGCCTTGTGAGACTTGGACATCATGCCGCAATGAACCGGGAAATGTATAAATAAAAACTATTTAGCAAACACCCTGACACGGCACAAAATACAGAAGCACTGCTCAATAGGTACCCTACCTATAAATAGAATTTAATTAGCAAAATTAATTCCCAATTACCAATGTATGTACTGTCCGTCAATACTAAACAAACAAATAGGTTCCTACCTAATTCTATATTACCAAATTTAAATTATATTTGGTGTATACAATACACACAAACCCGAATGCACATTCCACTATGCACTTGTATACATGCTTGTAAGTACATAAATTCAAGCCAAGATAACCGTATATTAGCTAACAAGTTGATTTCCAATCTATAATATAAACCGTTATATGATATAATGTTATTGCAATACAAGAACACTTGATATGTACTAAATTAACAATTTATACTGATATTACTGAACCACATCAATGTGGTACCCTCCGGTAATCAATTATCTACTCAAAGCACTAAACAAATCCAATTTGTAATTGCTACATGTACATGTAAATAGCCTAGCTATGTTAACAGTTCAATGACACTGGGGCCGCCCAGTTCCGCTGTTTATATGTATATAAACCAAAGTTGGGATTAACCACGGACTGGCTACCAACACTTGTTTGATAAAAGCGCTCGTTGCTACCACAAATTGCAGCTTACAAAAAGTGGTAATACTGACTAGTGACGGGCATCGACGTCACTGGTGCGAGGATTCCATAACCACGCTCAGACACCACTAATTGTATGCTAAAGGGTGATACTTGCAGCTGGGGCAGGGGCCCATAGCTGTCCCAGATTTATAGTATACAAGTATCTTATATTCTAATATTTAATATAAAATGTCCTACCAGACAGTTGTATGATGACGTCATCTGCTGGTCCACGCACGAAGACCTTTCGCTGCGGAGTCCAAAGTGTTCCGGTGCCGTGACACGTAGATCACCTTCCACGATGAATCTAAACACAAACCTCCTACCCCAGGATGCATCCGAACCCAGAAATAGTAATTAACAAGTCCACTTGTCGGAAGCCGCGTGGACACAGGTTATGTCACACACACACAAGAAATTCACCAAAAAGTGGCCTTCACGCCAAAATATCATAAGCCCTTGATTCACTTTACGGTGTCCGCACCGATTTACCGTTAATATCCCTTAATAACACATATTAAAATCGTCCGCGATCTATACCAAGAAAATTCCACGTCCCTCGTTTTTTGACAGCTCCAAGTCCATAGACAAAATATATAGACCATTGATGGATGCGTTCCGAAATATACATTTTATTCTGAACACTGAGCATTCACTTGTTCTATAGTCCGGCGACTATACGGCTGCCATGTGTCGCTTGGAGGCCGCGCACGCACACATATTATATAACTTCAGCAGTGTTACCACGAAGTGCCGCGAACTATACGGCTGCCATGTGTCGCTTGGAGGCCGCGCACGCACACATATTATATAACTTCAGCAGTGTTACCACGAAGTGCCGCGAACTATACGGCTGCCATGTGTCGCTTGGAGGCCGCGCACGCACACATATTATATAACTTCAGCAGTGTTACCACGAAGTGCCGCGAACTATACGGCTGCCATGTGTCGCTTGGAGGCCGCGCACGCACACATATTATATAACTTCAGCAGTGTTACCACGAAGTGCCGCGAACTATACGGCTGCCATGTGTCGCTTGGAGGCCACGCACGCACATATATTATATAACTTCAGCAGTGTTACCACGAAGTGCCGCGAACTATACGGCTGCCATGTGTCGCTTGGAGGCCACGCACGCACACATATTATATAACTTCAGCAGTGTTACCACGAAGTGCCGCGAACTATACGGCTGCCATGTGTCGCTTGGAGGCCGCGCACGCACACATATTATATAACTTCAGCAGTGTTACCACGAAGTGCCGCGAACTCACATCTGCGAGCGAGTTCCTCATCACGTCAACATCTAAATGTAATACTTATTATTAATTAATAATTTACTGACGACCCGTACCGTCACCCGTCTTGGGTTCAATTCCTGGTTGGGCAGGTTTGTAATTTATGATGAATTTAAATATCCGTCACTTTGGAAATTCTTAAAAAAATTTGGTTTCTTATCGATTTTTAACAGACTTCAAAAAAAAAAGGAAGTTCTCAATTCGACATGTTTGTATGTAATAATCGTGATGACATAATAGGTCTTTACATATGACATTGCCGTAATTTTCTTACAGATTAATGGGTTCATTCAATAGCTATTTCAACTATTTAATTTTATTTTAAGTTGATTTCAAGGTTTTACATGTACGTATTAAATTTTGTTTTTTTCAGTTTGATTATAAAAATTAAATCTCCAAATACAGTGCGTCCTAAATGCCATCCATTTCCATGATAAGATTGGTAATAATTTTTTACAGCTGACACTTTTCAAAAATTAAACTAATGTTGCTGTTAGCTTAATGTTGTCTCATTCATACACAAAAAATAATTTTGGATTTGGATTTGTCATTCCCAAAAAAAATGCAAAAATGTTAGTACTGAAAATTCAGTTTCCTTCAAATTCTCTATAGAAAACAGCAATTTCATATCTAAAGACATTATATTTATTAATTTATTTATGTAATATTATAAAGAGGTAAAATTACTCTGATTAAAATCTCTCGAAGTACATATTGAACTGATTTTTAAACTTTTCGGTATATAATGGTTAGACCGTTCCCTTGGACATAGGCTGTATTTTTAAACTTTTCGTGTATATAATGTTTAGACCGTTCCCTTGGACATAGGCTGTATTTTTAAACTTTTCGTGTATAAAATGGTTAGACCGTTCCCTTGGACATAGGCTGTATTTTTAAACTTTTCGTGTATATAATGTTTAGACCGTTCCCTTGGACATAGGCTGTATTTTTAAACTTTTCGTGTATATAATGTTTAGACCGTTCCCTTGGACATAGGCTGTATTTTTAAACTTTTCGTGTATAAAATGGTTAGACCGTTCCCTTGGACATAGGCTGTATTTTTAAACTTTTCGTGTATATAATGTTTAGACCGTTCCCTTGGACATAGGCTGTATTTTTAAACTTTTCGTGTATAAAATGGTTAGACCGTTCCCTTGGACATAGGCTGTATTTTTAAACTTTTCGTGTATAAAATGGTTAGACCGTTCCCTTGGACATATGCTGTATTTTTAAACTTTTCGTGTATAAAATGGTTAGACCGTTCCCTTGGACATAGGCTGTATTTTTAAACTTTTCGTGTATAAAATGGTTAGACCGTTCCCTTGTACATAGGCTGTATTTTTAAACTTTTCGTGTATAAAATGGTTAGACCGTTCCCTTGGACATAGGCTGTATTTTTAAACTTTTCGTGTATATAATGGTTAGACCGTTCTCTTGGACATAGGCTGTATTTTTAAACTTTTCGTGTATATAATGGTTAGACCGTTCCCTTGGACATAGGCTGTATTTTTAAACTTTTCGTGTATATAATGGTTAGACCGTTCCCTTGGACATAGGCTGTATTTTTACTATCTTAAAAAGCCATAACGCCGAACCCAGTTTTGCCCAATCTTGGAACTTCGAACGTTAAACATTATGCTACGAGCACGACCCTTAAACACTATGCTACGGGTGCTGGTGTAATTATAATGTCATGGCTTCGACAATTTACCTGCAGCATAATTATACACAATACAAGGTGAAATTTAATCAACCGCCTGAATGTATACCGGAGACTCGGTCTCAGGAACAAGGTTTAATATCGCATCTTTCAAAAAATTTAAAAAAATTATACTCCCATTCACATTGGACTCGTTTAAATTCAATATTGGATAGAACAGAAGCAAAAAAAAAAGTTTTTCAGATTTCACCCGATGGGTCATCATCAAACATTGTTCCTGATCGAGTTTCCAGTATGGATTCAGGCGGTTTATTAAATTTCACCTTACGTACGTAAACAAGGTAATATTTCATCATCTTCCAAATGTATACTGGGGGCTTGGTAAGTGATCAGCATCATGAATCGATAACAATTTTTGTGAAATTTAATTTTATGAATTTTACAAAAATCGTTATTGGTACATGATGCTGATCACCTTCCGAGGCTCAAGTATGAATTTGTACGATGTTCACAAATTCACCTTGTATAACGCAATGAATTTATATCCAGCGAACGTAAAATACATAGAAGTCTGATGAACACACGGAAATTTTGTTCGACACAGTTTAGTATAGCGACGACTTATAGCATTCACTGTCTCTCAATGAGTTGTCCAATCACAGCCAGCCAGTGTCATAGTACGAACCAATCATGAGCCTTTGCCCTTTGAAGTATCTGGTGCCGTTTTCGAATGACACTTTGTTAGAAAAGAATGACACTTTGTTAGAAACGAATGACACTTTGTTAGAAACGAATGACACTTTGTTAGAAACGCATATTTTATGATTTTTTTTCACCTTTGCCGATTAAAATGCGTGCAAAAGTTACAGCATGAGAACCTTAGAGCATCTAAGATTAGAACCAGTGTCGCTACACCAAGTTTATGAATGAAACACTGGTACGACAGGGTAGAGAGGGTCGAAAATTGGAGAACTTTGCTTTATGTTATTAGCGTACACCCCTTAAATAAATTGGAGAACTTTGCTTTATGTTATTAGGGTACACCCCTTAAATAAATTGAAGTTTATGGGAAAGATTGAACTTTTATTATATAAAAATACCTTTCTTACAGATATTTGTTAACGGGTTAGAAATAAAAGCCAAGGGAGCAGACGACGAAGGGGACATGGATGCCTATTTTGACGTAAGTTTCACCGTTGCCCGCGGATTCGCCTGCAATTTAGAATGGGTATGATTTAAGCTGTCGCCAATTTAATTGGTTGTTAATTTATTAAATAATAGGGTTTCTCGGCAAAATGGTAGATCTGTCGCCAAACTGTGGTCACCAAACTGTGGTCACCTAACAATATAAAAAACCATTTCTTAATAATTAATGTATAATCATCGGGATGTATCAAGAATTAAATATCAAATTCATATGATCAAGTATCAAATAAATAGGTTTGTATTTATTATAATAGATTTGTCCTGATAACTGTATAATCAAATTAATTGAAAACGTCTTTTTTTTAAATTTGATATTCCTTTATTTTGGTTATAAGATTTTTAATGTAGTTTTAGTTAATTAAAAGTTAATAATATAAAGGTAAAAATGAAAATTTTACTCAAGATATATTTCGGGCCTCACTGTGCCTGGCATCAGTTGAGATAAATTAAACGTTAATAATATAAAGGTAAAAATGAAAATTAATTAAAAGTTAATAATATAAAGGTAAAAATTAAAAATTTTGGTTAACAATATAACAAAAAACGACTTAAATAACATGATTCATCTAAAATTCTTTACAACTTAAAAATATTAATAAGTGAAAATAAAACTACTATAAGATAAAAAGGCCTAAAAATAAACCTAATTAAGAAAATTGTACAATAATAATAACAAACTTACCTAAAATTTTATTCATAAACTGAAAATTTAGTCTAAATCGCTGCCCTGTGGGAGGGTCCCCAAGATACTGGCGACATTACCTCGTTGTATTGCCAGGCTTAGCCTTTGGCCGAGGTACGCGCCAGCCCTAGGGTCCCTTGACGTGTCAATGAGGCGCAGCGAGATTTCTTTGAAAATTCGTTGCGCCTCCGGGCCCCACAGGCCGAAGGTCTCGATCCCAAACGGCGCAAATATATAATTGTTTCCGAGGAAAGCATACCTGCACCGCTTGTTGTCCTCAGCGCTGTCCGCTACCGCACCAGCAGCCCTACTGGTCCGGATTACGTGGGAAGCCGCCGCCAGTGTGTCCCCGCATGTAGCATCCCACACCAGCGGCTTACCATTCCTCCAAGCAACCAGGGCCATACCATCAGGTCTCCTGCCGTCGTCACATGACATTCCAGACGGTTCAGGTACCGCTGGCAAGTTGACGGTGGCAAGAGCTCTTCTGATGATATCATTAAAGGCTGCATGTCACGAAAAACGGCCAGCACTACGTTGGCACGATAGCCCGTGGTGTCCAAACTGATCGACATCCGCTCTGCAAGGGCAGCGATGAGACTGTCTCAAATAAGTCCTTAAACGCAGACCGATGGCCGTGAAAAAGGATAAATTGTCCAGCAGAGTCCCAAGGTTTGGTTATGGAAGAGCCTGCAGCCAGTTGCCTGACTCTCGCTCTGCTACAGCTAGAAGTCGGGCACGTTCCCTGTTACTGGTGCTCGAATCTAGTAACTCTTTTTGTCGCAGTCGGCAAAGGGGTTCATCCCATTGTCTTTGAACTGCCAAATTCTCTGGAAGGTCCTCGCCTGGGCAGGCTTCATCACAGCACCAGAACTCGATTTCACCCAAGGAAGGATGAATAAGTTTCTTATACAAGTTCTCAGTGCTGTGGCAGGAAGACGAAAATCCAGGTAGAGCCACATCCGAAACGTTTCTGATACCTAATCCTCCAAAACGAATGGGAAGTGAGGCCTGTAGCCAATTTCAGTGAGAGATAGGCAAGTTCAGGATCTGGGTCAACGTCGATTGCACCATGGAATCGATGCTTAAGAGGAGTGTTTTTAGTTGAAACATTGGGGTACTTCTGAGAGCGTATGTGAAACTAGGTACAAACAAACAAAATCGAATTATTTGGAAAGCCATATGGGCACTGATTTTAGAGAAGTGAGGCATTGTTTCAAAAAATATTGCTTTTTCTTCATCTAAATATTGTGGCGTTGCGTCTTCTAGGACTGGCACTCCTAAAAGGCGAAGTGAAATTTTATCAATAATTGAAACGTTTGGGGCCAAAGAACTAAATTTGTTAATAATTGCGGTTCTTCCAGAGTCACATCCGTTCTCAGAGATGAATAGCTCGCATTTGGCGCTATTCAAAGCCAAACCAATAGTTTTAAACTCCTCCTTTATAACCCCGAGATCATGCAGAATGGTGTCCGAGTCACCCCCCAGAGTTCCATCATCTAGGTACCAGATGTTTAGTTTTGATTTCAATTATGTTTGTGTGGTAGAAACTGTTGTTAGAAGTTGGAACAGGGGCCCATAAGCTGTCCCTAAACTACAACCCTGTAAATATAAATTGCTTATATTCTAAACAGTTGGATAAAAAAACACAGTTTAGGGTTTGAAAGAATAGCAAGGCCGATAAAAATATTTTCTACTTCGTACATTCTATAGCAGACAGAGCAAAAAAACAATTGAGATAATATATTTATACAAAGTGACAACCCTAGTTACTGTTATGAAACCGGATATATGAGAAATTGCTGATAACTTCTGAATAACGCGGAATTAGATTGTTAATAAAGGTATGTGCGAGCATTCGACTGTTATAAAAATCTTCATCTAATACGGCATTAAATTCGAGAAATATAATAAAAATTAAAAACAACAAACATGCGAATATTTTGTTACCTATTCACAGTAAAACAGCGAAAAATTATCTGAAGATCTAATATTTCAATTATTGTATATATTCAGAACTCAAATAAATAGTCCAGTTCTTTTTTAATATATGTTTTTATGATTTTCATAACCCAAAAATAGGCCAACTTTAGGATTTTTTATAAATAATCAAGAAGCCGTATCGATGCCGGAGTTTCACCGCAAGGCTTAAAATTATGTAAACTCTTGATTTTTGTAATAAAAAGAACATGCAACAAAATCGGGGTTTATACGTAATGTTTCGTCCCAGGTGGCTGACAACGTAATGTTTCGTCCCAGGTGGCTGACAACGTAATGTTTCGTCCTCAGGTGATTGACAACGTAATGTTTCGTCCTCAGGTGATTGACAACGTAATGTTTCGTCCTCAGGTGATTGACAACGTAATCTTCCTCCACATAGGCCAGTACAAGTCCGCATACGAGGGCATATACCAGGCTGTGTACCGGTTGGGATCTGAGACTGTGACCAAAACTATCATGGAGATCCAAGACCCATCAGATAACCAACAAAATCAGGAGGTTAAACAAGAAAGTGAGTCTCATAGAATTAAAATATACTATATTTTACGGCCAAACCAGATTTTAGGATAAACTAGTTTGAACTAGGCCAAATTAGTTTTAGGTTGTCATAAAAAATAATCACGAAGGTTATGCGGATGGCGTGAAGAATGTGGAAGAGTGAAGTGAAGATGATCTGAAATGAAGTGATCTTTGTGCCCGGCTAGAGGTTCCTGATCACCTCTTTACTAGAAATGAAGTGATCTTTGTGCCCGGCTAGAGGTTCCTCATCACCTCTTTACTAGAAATGAAGTGATCTTTGTGCCCGGCTAGAGGTTCCTGATCACCTCTTTACTAGAAATGAAGTGATCTTTGTGCCCGGCTAGAGGTTCCTGATCACCTCTTTACTAGAAATGAAGTGATCTTTGTGCCCGGCTAGAGGTTCCTGATCACCTCTTTACTAGAAATGAAGTGATCTTTGTGCCCGGCTAGAGGTTCCTGATCACCTCTTTACTAGAAATGAAGTGATCTTTGTGCCCGGCTAGAGGTTCCTGATCACCTCTTTACTAGAAATGAAGTGATCTTTGTGCCCGGCTAGAGGTTCCTGATCACCTCTTTACTAGAAATGAAGTGATCTTTGTGCCCGGCTAGAGGTTCCTGATCACCTCTTTACTAGAAATGAAGTGATCTTTGTGCCCGGCTAGAGGTTCCTGATCACCTCTTTACTAGAAATGAAGTGATCTTTGTGCCCGGCTAGAGGTTCCTGATCACCTCTTTACTAGAAATGAAGTGATCTTTGTGCCCGGCTAGAGGTTCCTGATCACCTCTTTACTAGAAATGAAGTGATCTTTGTGCCCGGCTAGAGGTTCCTGATCACCTCTTTACTAGAAATGAAGTGATCTTTGTGCCCGGCTAGAGGTTCCTGATCACCTCTTTACTAGAAATGAAGTGATCTTTGTGCCCGGCTAGAGGTTCCTGATCACCTCTTTACTAGAAATGAAGTGATCTTTGTGCCCGGCTAGAGATTCCTGATCACCTCTTTACTAGAAATGAAGTGATCTTTGTGCCCGGCTAGAGATTCCTGATCACCTCTTTACTAGAAATGAAGTGATCTTTGTGCCCGGCTAGAGGTTCCTCATCACCTCTTTACTAGAAATGAAGTGATCTTTGTGCCCGGCTAGAGATTCCTGATCACCTCTTTACTAGAAATGAAGTGATCTTTGTGCCCGGCTAGAGGTTCCTCATCACCTCTTTACTAGAAATGAAGTGATCTTTGTGCTCGACTAGAGGTTCCTGATCACCTCTTTACTAGAAATGAAGTGATCTTTGTGCCCGGCTAGAGGTTCCTGATCACCTCTTTACTAGAAATGAAGTGATCTTTGTGCCCGGCTAGAGGTTCCTGATCACCTCTTTACTAGAAATGAAGTGATCTTGTGCCCGGCTAGAGGCTCCTGATCACCTCTTTACTAGAAATGAAGTGATCTTTGTGCCCGGCTAGAGGTTCCTGATCACCTCTTTACTAGAAATGAAGTGATCTTGTGCCCGGCTAGAGGCTCCTGATCACCTCTTTACTAGAAATGAAGTGATCTTGTGCCCGGCTAGAGGTTCCTGATCACCTCTTTACTAGAAATGAAGTGATCTTTGTGCCCGGCTAGAGGTTTTTGATCACCTCTTTACTAGAAATGAAGTGATCTTTGTGCCCGGCTAGAGGTTCCTGATCACCTCTTTACTAGAAATGAAGTGATCTTTGTGCCCGGCTAGAGGTTTCTGATCACCTCTTTACTAGAAATGAAGTGATCTTGTGCCCGGCTAGAGGTTCCTGATCACCTCTTTACTAGAAATGAAGTGATATTTGTGCCCGGCTAGAGGTTCCTGATCACCTCTTTACTAGAAATGAAGTGATCTTGTGCCCGGCTAGAGGTTCCTGATCACCTCTTTACTAGAAATGAAGTGATCTTTGTGCCCGGCTACAGGTTCCTGATCACCTCTTTACTAGAAATGAAGTGATCTTGTGCCCGGCTAGAGGTTCCTGATCACCTCTTTACTAGAAATGAAGTGATCTTTGTGCCCGGCTAGAGGTTCCTGATCACCTCTTTACTAGAAATGAAGTGATCTTTGTGCCCGGCTAGAGGTTTCTGATCACCTCTTTACTAGAAATGAAGTGATCTTGTGCCCGGCTAGAGGTTCCTGATCACCTCTTTACTAGAAATGAAGTGATCTTTGTGCCCGGCTAGAGGTTCCTGATCACCTCTTTACTAGAAATGAAGTGATCTTTGTGCCCGGCTAGAGGTTTCTGATCACCTCTTTACTAGAAATGAAGTGATCTTGTGCCCGGCTAGAGGTTCCTGATCACCTCTTTACTAGAAATGAAGTGATATTTGTGCCCGGCTAGAGGTTCCTGATCACCTCTTTACTAGAAATGAAGTGATCTTGTGCCCGGCTAGAGGTTCCTGATCACCTCTTTACTAGAAATGAAGTGATCTTTGTGCCCGGCTACAGGTTCCTGATCACCTCTTTACTAGAAATGAAGTGATCTTTGTGCCCGGCTAGAGGTTCCTGATCACCTCTTTACTAGAAATGAAGTGATCTTTGTGCCCGGCTAGAGGTTTTTGATCACCTCTTTACTAGAAATGAAGTGATCTTTGTGCCCGGCTAGAGGTTCCTGATCACCTCTTTACTAGAAATGAAGTGATCTTTGTGCCCGGCTAGAGGTTCCTGATCACCTCTTTACTAGAAATGAAGTGATCTTTGTGCCCGGCTAGAGGTTCCTGATCACCTCTTTACTAGAAATGAAGTGATCTTTGTGCCCGGCTAGAGGTTCCTGATCACCTCTTTACTAGAAATGAAGTGATCTTTGTGCCCGGCTAGAGGTTTTTGATCACCTCTTTACTAGAAATTTGTAGAGTCTCCTTGAAAATCTTTTCGACAAAATAGCTTAGTACATTTTATATAAATAAAAAACCGACTTTTTGCTACTTTTCAACGAATCCGTCCCACTCGCACTGAGGGTTTTTTCGCATTGGTGTAACAGGGACGCTAAAACTTTTACATAACGCCTTAACAATGTATTTATCTGCAGTAGGTATCTAAACCACAGTAGTCCTGGTGGTAGATACATTCAGGAAGGCGAACATACAAACACCCAACACTGAGAGTATTCTACCGTTCTGCTACCTAAATTTCATTGTTCTTTTTATCGTGTATATTTAAAAATATAATGTGTATATATTGCGTTTCAGTGTATGTATACGTTTACTATTTATTATCAAACTCTCATACTGTAGTCATATTTCTTAAATTGGTCTTTAGACACATCATGACGTGGAAATACCGTATGTAACAGCGCGCACCCGCCCCCTTGCGTCCCGCAAAACTAGAAAAGGCCAACTTTAGGACGGTCAAGCATTAGCTTTTGAAACTTGAGCGGTATGAATTTGAGTAAGCGAAACATTAACTAAACTGAAGACGAATATTGATTAATAATAAAATCCAGATCAAGCTTACAAAAAGTGGGCTGTAAATAATCCATTTTTCATACAAAAAATTAAAGCGTGCGACCTAATTACTAAGTGAGTGACTAAAAATACTGACTGGGCGAATTTAAAGTATGAAATCAAAAATACTTCACCAAAAGTCAAAAAATACAGGTGCGACGATGAGCGAAGCGAGGAGGAGCGTGTTAGCCTTACATAAAACAGTCCTCATACCTATTCGAGATTACATTTAGCACCGACATGGTCATGTTTTCAACGGAGCCATTGTTTCGCTTACGGATGGCATCTCACTCAATACTTAGTAAAGAGGCAACAAAATTGGCGCGATTTATCTCTGAATGGACCCTACCGTACCGAGGGCCGGGCGCCGGGGAGGTGAGCTGACACTGTACCTCACAGCGGACGGCGCAATGGTCGCTTATGTTAGTGATCACCGGGCTGGTTCGGACTGACCGGCGCGGGAGATTTGTGTACAAATGATCTAAACAGGTCGATGACTTTCCTATCACCCTAGTAGGAAAGTTCACAAGGTTTTTTAAATTGTAACATGATAATAAGTCATTTAGTTGCTTTTGTTCGGAGTGCATGTTACCTAAGCAATCTATATTAAAGTCACCCATGATTACGCATTCCAAGTCACAGGTACTTATTTTGTCGAACAAGCGCTCTAAAAGATCTAAATAGTCCATAACATTTACGCGATTAGTTCGGTAGATGCAAATAATGTTCAAGGTATATTCTAATAGCTTAATTGCGGAGATTTCACAATACCATTTAACTGAGAGTGACGTCAGTTCTTTATTTTCTACGGATTTAATACCATCTCTCACATATAAACAAGATCCGCCATGCTCTGTTGCATCCCTGCTATAGCTAGATAATAATGGAAATCCGTGGATATCAATTAGATGCAATGTTTTGTTCTTCATCCAATGCTCAGTTAAACCAAGCACATCACATTTTAACTCGCTTTGCAATAAAACCTCGAGATTTTGAGTTTTTTTGTCAAGAGAGCGTATATTTTGATGACAAATGATTAAAGAATGTGACACTCCTGTGCTCTGTTAACCTGCGGTCGTCGGTCGCATGTGGTGGGTGCGTTCATCCGTTCAGTAAATTCAGAGATGTGCGCGAACAAACAAACAGACAGACAGACAGATAGAAAAGAATTCTAAAAATCACTGATTTGTGTTCTATTGCTCTTATTAAGTCACCCTCTTTCTATTTTTATTACTTTTCCAATGTACAGACACAGCGGGTTCTACTCTTTTATGATATGTATTGATGATACTGATGATGTACCTTTCCGTGTTGTATCTCAAGCATCAGGCTATCCACCTTGGTATTCTTCTGCATTTATTAAATTAGTGGAGTTTCATAGGGCTTGGAAGCAGTACCGCAATTCTCGTGATTACCAAACTTTTCAGCTGTTGCGATATAGGAAAAATAAAATGGCCGCTTCTTGTTACTCTGAATACATATCTAAAACTGAGGAAAAATTCATTGAATCCGCGAAGTACTTGTGGACATTTATTAAATCAAAAAAATCTTCAAATGAAGTCCCAGATACAATGACTTACAGTGGTATTACTTCCAGTGACGGTCAAGAAACAAGCAATTATGTTCAATGCCTTTTTTCAATCAGTATTTGAACGAATAGAAACTGACTTACCTGATGTATCCCTGGAGCCTCGCTCACAGTCCTCTTTTATTGTTTCATCCGTAAATATCACCGAAACTATTATCTTAAAGGAGTTGAAGTCATTGGATGCTAATAAAGGTTCAGGACCTGATCACGTACCACCTATCTTTATTAAGAACTGTGTGAAAGAGCTGTCTGGTTCACTTAAAATTATGTTTTCAAAATCTTTAAGCGAGGGTCGCTTTTCTGCTAAATAGAAGAAGGCTATAGTAATACCTATTTTTAAGAATGGTGACAATGATGTTATGTTATTAAATGATGTTATTAAATATCGTGATATCTATAAAGTATGTATATTTGGGAAGATTTTAGAAAAAATCGCAACAAATCAATTATTTTTCGATTTACCTAATTATATAATCCCCAGCACCATGGCTTTTACAAAGGTCGTAACGTGGAAACTAATTTGTTAACTTTTACCGAATTTTTAACAGAGGCCACAAAGCATTCGACAAAATTCAGTACCTATCCTATCCTCAGGAGTAAACTATCCAGAGTCATTTACGGTGATCTGTTTAGGTGGATTAAGTCATACACAGAGAATCGTTTCCAAGTTGTTTCGCTGAAAGGCTATACTTGAAATTTTCTCCCTGTAACCTGTGTACCCCAAGGCTCCCATCTAGTACCACTATTTTTTACTTTGTAAGTTAATTATCTTAATTTTCAGTCCTCAAACTTTCTCCTTTACGCAGATGACACAAAATTATTCAGTATAATTCGGTCACCTTCAGACTGTTTAGCCCTGCAACATGCCATTAATCAGCTTGGTAATTTTTGTGTAGTTAACGAGATGTATCTGAACGTCGATAAAAGTTACGTAATTACTTTCACACGTAAACACAATGCTATGTACATGATTACTTTATCGGCGACACAGCCTTAAAACGAGTTTATCAAATCAGGGATTTGGGTATTCTCTTAGACCCAGAAATGAAATTCACCGCTCACATTGATAATATCATCAAAAGGGCTTTTAGGAACTTTCGAATGATCCTCAGACTTGGAAAACCTTTTCGAAACGCAACTACGTACAAAGCTCTTTATTTTGCCTTTGTACGAAGTAACTTGGAATTTGCTTCGATAGTGTGGTCACCACGTCAACTCGCTCACATAGGCCGTATAGAAAATATTCAAAATAAATTCTCTAAGGCATTAGACTATAGGACTAGCAGATACCATCATAGTTATGCCAAAAAAGCAATTTATCATAAGTTACCGTCACGTCAGTGCAAGATCGTCGTTTGTTATCTGATATGTCTTTTCTGTGCAAATTAATAAATAATTAAATTAATTCTCCTACTTTGCTTCACAAAATACCGTTCAAGATTCCTCAAGCCTCGTCACGTTCTCGTAACTTGTTTTATGTTCGCTTTGATAGTATAGATTATTTGAAGATCACTTTCTTTATCAGTAGCTAAATTTATTACAACAATAACTTTTCCGATATCGACGTTTTCTCATTATCGTTTTCATCATTCAAAAAAGAAATTGTAAACCGTTTAACAGTTTAACAATATGATTATCAATAAATAAAGTTACTTATTTACCTACACTCTTAATAGACTTTTTTCAAAATTAATAGTAAACACAGTAAATAGATTTATATCATAGTATTTTACTAAGGGACCTCCAGGTCTGCTCGAGTTTCATGTATGTGCTAACATAATATGTATGACTATTTGTGACCTAAATGAATGAAAAAAAAACATTATCTGAATGCACTGGACTAAAAAAATAAAAAAGTAAAATGTCAATAAGGTCAAACATTACTTTGAAGCCCTAGGATTGATGTGAATATGAACGTTTTCATCATTGAATCATCTGTCACTTTTGACATCTGTCAAAAAATCTATGAAAAACTTATCACCTGTCAATTCTGAATGATAACTGTCCAAAATTCTTTGAAAAAAATTATCTGTTAGTTTTGCCATTTGTCATTTTTACACCTGTCATTATATCTCCTAAAATAAAACTTCAAAAAACCAAAAGTCTCAGTGGATCCATTTAGTAAAATCAGAAAAAAAAATCAGACAACAAAAACGACCATTTGACGATCATTCTCAGCTGTAGTCTCAGCTGGAATAAGAGGTGTACCATTGACGCTTTTCAAGGATTATCTTACGAACCGCGGGCAGAGTGTTAAAATTGGTGAATATACGAGTGAGAAAGCCAAAATTACATTTGGTGTACCACAGGGAAGCGTACTAGGCCCTACCCTTTTTCTAATATACATTAACCATCTTTGTGGCCTGGAGATCGACCATGGTAAAATTTTCTCCTATGCAGACGATACTGCTATCGTTTTCACTGGTGACACGTGGAATGCCGTCCATGAATACACAGAGATAGGGCTTACCAAAATTGCTGGATGGTTAAATTCAAACTTACTTACTTTAAACAGGTCTAAGACGAACTATATATGCTTCAGTAAATACAATTCAACTCAACCGGAACAAAATTTTCAAATAAAAATTCACACATGTAGCTATCCGTATGTTAACTGTTCATGTACCTCGATTAACAAAGTAGTAAGCACAAAGTACCTGGGCATTATAGTTGACCAACGACTGTCTTGGCACCCTCACATTGAACTGGTGATGAACAGACTTAGAAAACTCATCTGGACTTTCAAGACGTTAAGACACGTTTCCACAAAGCTTCTTCTGAATCAAATTTACGTTTGTCTAGCTCAATCTGTGTTAACTTATTGTATTTCAGTATGGGGAGGGGCAACTAAAATCAAACTTTTAGAACTAGAGAGAGCTCAAAGATCCCTCCTAAAGGTTATGTACTATAAGCCATATAGATTTTCCACTGAAAACCTTTATAATATTTGTGACCATCTTACAGTTAGGAAACTATACATTCTTCAGGTTATTTTAAAAAAGCACAAAAATTTGACATATAACCCTATAATCCTAAACAAACGTAGAAGGGAAGCTGTAGCTCCGGTAGTTTCTGTTAAATCTACTTTTGCTAGTAGACAGTTTGTCAAGCAGTCAGAATACCTATATAATAGTATAAATACAGAAATCAATATCTACCATCTTAATAACTTCGAATGTAAAAAAACCTTGACCAATTGGCTTAAGACCAAAAGCTACGATGAGACTGAATCTCTTCTAAAATAATTCAATTAAACTTAATTTTATATATATTTACCTATTTTTTCTTTTGTTAAATAATTGTTATAAAATATGTAAGTATTTCTAGTTTTACCCAAAATTTGATTACCTTCACACCTTCACACTCTCATGCATTACACACCACACTCACAAACATACACATACTCATCCTCCCTAGTAGCTTTTTTAATACTGATCCCAAGACTTCGGTCGTAGGGCTAGGGAATCTCAGTCACACCTATACACACCATCCCTCACTTATTCACATACATTAGTACCTAATTATATATTGTATTAATTAAGCTAATCATAAGTTTGCTGTCCACTATGGAAGAGCGGAGTCTCCTACTACAGGTATTATTTTACTTAAAAGGAGGCTCCAACAACCTGTAAATACCTATGATTGTGTAAAGAAATAAATAATTTTGTATTTTTTTTTTTTTGTAGATCTATCAAGTAAGATCCCGATTTTTCAGTGGATCTAAATGGAACTAATAAGAAAAAAAGTCTTAGTAGATCCACCATTTGGAGACTGTACAATACAATATAATATTCTTTATTGCACACCAAAAAACAGAACTAAGGACAGTTTTATAATAGTAGTAGGGTACAATTGGCGGTCTTATCAATAAAAGCGATCTATTCCAGACAACCTTTGGATTGAAGTACTTTTAAAATAGAAATAAATTACACACTTTAAAACATATTGATACATTAACTAAACTATAATATGCATGTACATAAATAATAAAAATTACGTATATAATATATGTAGCAAGCAGGACACGTACACTATATATTATATACAGTCGGGACAGTGGTGCCAGGCGCCTCGTCCAGTACCATACTTCCTGGACTTCTGTCCCCTAGAGCCGTAGACCCGGAGCCTGGACCGAGAGTTGGAGCGGGACCTGGTCCGGGAGCGACCACGCCGGAGGTTCATCTGGGACCTGCCCGGACTGCGGCCCCGAGTGGACTCCTTCTCCAAGGGGCCGGCCCAGTACTGATAGGCGAAGAACGCCAGTGTCAGGATGCCCACGATCTTTAAGATATCCCAAACGTCTTCAAAGGTGTCTTCCATTGCGTCAGTCAAAAGGATCTATGTCGAGTTCTGTGAGGAGACCACGCTACATGGATTGAAGCATACTGTTGCCGAAAATCTGCACTGGTGTGAAAGGTACATTAACGAGGATTTTGTATTAATTCGATTAATAAACCCATGTTTTTCTTGTGGATTTTGATTGACAGATTGAACTCCAGACCCCTAACCCACGTTTCTGCAGAACCAACTGAAGCGGAAGCGCTTACTCCTTCTCATTTTCTTTTGGGATCATCGTCAGGATCACCCTCTCCATATAATGCTACCGACAGAGACCTATTCGGCCGTACACATTGGAAAAAGTCCCTAAGACTTGCCGACTATTTTTGGAAGAGATGGGTTCGTGAATACCTTCCATGTCTTAGACCAAGGAATAAAGTAAATGTACCATATACTAATCTCTCTATAGACGACGTGGTACTCATCGTGGATGGCAATCTACCTAGAGGCACCTGGCCACGCGGGCGAGTTACCGCAATCTTTCCTGGACGTGACAGAATTGTTAAAGTGGCTGAAGTGAAAACCAATGCTGGAGTCTTGCGTCGCCCAGTTCACAAGCTTGTACGGTTGCCTACCGACTCTGACTGTATGTGAGTGCTTCAGCCCTCACAAGACGGGACCATGTGATGAACTGCTGGCCACCAGCTCATCACATTGTCTTTGAATTAGTTACCTTTTTTATATTTTTTGATTTTGTGATCTGGAGAAGTGACAACAAGAAAAATGTTTCAGTTTGTACAAGTAAGTTAATTTATTATGTTTCTTGTATTCAATACATTATTACCTGCTTAGGTACTTTGATCTGGTCGTTTTATTCGCATTCAGTTCATTACATTTGGTATGTATTACCATATGTTAATTTTTAATTTAATTTATTAACCATTACACATACGGTAATACATATGGTAATAATATTACCATATGGTAATAATAATAATAATCACTACATTTCTGTCAATCAAAATCCACAAGAAAAACATGGGTTTATTAACCGAATTAATACAAAATCCTCGTTAATGTACCTTTCACACTAGTGCAGATTTTCGGTAACAGTATGCTTCAATCCATGTAGCGTGGTCTCCTCACAGAACTCGACATAGATCCTTTTGACTGACGCAATGGAAGACACCTTTGAAGACGTTTGGGATATCTTAAAGATCGTGGGCATCCTGACACTGGCGTTCTTCGCCTATCAGTACTGGGCCGGCCCCTTGGAGAAGGAGTCCACTCGGGGCCGCAGTCCGGGCAGGTCCCGGATGAACCTCCAGCGTGGTCGCTCCCGGACCAGGTCCCGCTCCAACTCTCGGTCCAGGCTCCGGGTCTACGGCTCTAGGGGACAGAAGTCCAGGAAGTATGGTACTGGACGATGCGCCTGGCACCACTGTCCCGACTGTATATAATATATAGTGTACGTGTCCTGCTTGCTACATAAAAAACGGAATGTTTAAATAACCTTTTTATATATTTATAGGTACTTATGTATATAATATATTATATATAAAATTTGTGTTAATATATATATATATACACAAATTATATACTTTATATAAATAAATATTTATTAATATAAAAACAAATAGAAATACATACAACTTTAAGATCAAAGAGAAAGATAATGCTGTTTGACTAATGTTTTAAATGGCAGTAATGATGGAGCTCGTCTTATTGTGAGAGGAAGGGCATTCCACAGATTTACAGCTTCAACAGTAAAGGAGTTCCCATAAAAACACGTTGTATGAACTGGCACTGCTAAGCGAAGATCTGCAGATGACCTTAGATTAAGGCGGTTCTTAGTATGAAGAAACACAAAGCGGTCTTTTAGTGACTAAAGATTTAAAAAAATCTCAGTAGATCCACTGGATTTTATCTTATGGATCTACTCAGAATGATTGGAAATAACAATAAAAACAAGTATAAAGCACTACAAAAAATTATACAACTGTAAATAAATATAACGCCCTTCAAAATTAATAATTTGGATTTAATAAATAAAATTTTTCACACTATAACATTTTCTAAATTCATTTACCATAAAAAAATAACCACGAAGTGTATAGAAAGGAAGTGATTGATTGCCTGCGCGGTGATGATCCTCGCCCCTCGCCGTAGGCGCATTCTACCCAGTCCGGCTGTGACTTTGACCTCATTTTGTCACACTGTCAAAAATTCTTGAATAAAAAATCATCTGTAAGTTTTAACATTTGTCATTTTGACACCTGTCATTATCTCTCCAAGGACAATAACAAAAAAAAACTTCAGAAAACAAATAGTCTCGGTAGGAAATTGTTTATATAAAAAAATATGTAGAAAACAAATAGTCATCTTGCACTTCTTGATGAGAAATACAATTTCAATAAGTAAAAATACAACTTTTAGTTAAGAAAACTTATAGTTAAAAGTCTGCTGTATGCATAAACATATTTTTAATTATATTACAATAGTAATAAAATAATTGGCTTATCCGTCGTCGTGATAACAGCCGTAAATTTCTTAAATAATCTGATATCACGCTTATGGAAAACCCAATTATTTTGAAGATACCATAATATCATTAAAATGTTTATGCATATAGCAAACTTTTAACAATAAATTGTCTTAGCTAAAAGTTGTACTTTACCGTTATAATTATTTCTTAATATTTTGTTACAAATTCGGAGAAATAGCCCTTAAGGAAAACCTTGTATGAAAATATTTGTTATCTTGGTAACAAAGAAAAAAATAATAATAAACAAAGCTATCGCCACATTGAACAAACAGTAAATTATTAATCCCTTTAGAATAGAACGATATGGTTTTTATATTTTTTACATAATTTGTTCTACAGTTCCTTTCTGTGCTTTCTTTCAAATGCAAAATATTATGTCAAGTGTTGATCTCTATATTTTCATAAGGAGAAAATTTGTATGAAAAAGTTAAACAAAAGGCCATAAAAACGTTATAATATGTATGTTTTACAGGGCTGTAAATATTAGCATTTATTGATTTTACTCAGAAAAATTGCCTAGACAAACGGACAAACAGACAAACATAGGGACAACAAATTAATCCTAAAGGAGTTTTGTTTTTTCATTTTGCGTAAAGGGACCTGAACATTTCAAACTATGATACAAATAAATTTCTATATTTTAAACACTTGGCGATTTATCCCACGGGTAAACAGGTGTCCCAAAAGTCAACGCTTTCCCTTGGAAAAGCCCTTAGGCCCTTAGGCCTTTCCCTTAGGCCAGCTCACGACTGACCAGAATATCAAATTCGCTGGCTACAGGAATGCAGGGCTGATGGGATTTGAGGGTATGACACGGGAGAAGAAAAGATTGTGGGTGAACTAACCTGTTTTGGATGGGCTGGTATGTGCTGCGTGGCGTCTCTTCTTGGTGGGCTGATGGAGCTGGCGCCTTGGGCAGGAATGTGCTAAATGTCTTGGTTGGAGTAATGTACACAGCACTGGTATGAACACAACACTGTTAGGTATGAGAGGTTTTGGTTGTGGCGGCGCGAATGTGTGCACACGGGTTGTTTGGACAATGTCTAGCGCGGAAGAGAGAGTGAGCCAACGCGCGGGTTGGCGCCAGCTCGCGAGTGCGCAGACGTGCGCCTCGGGAGGCTTGTCGAGCCGAACAGAGCGAGCGAGCGGTGCTCAGCGCGCGACTCGATTCTGTCGCGAGTTACTTTCTGCGCATGCGCTGAAATGCGCATACCGTCACGCTGTGGCGTGAACATCCTGGGGGGGCCGGGGCTGTGACTCCTCCTGAGCTGAATCCAACGGCAGCCTGGCTATCTTGAACACAGGTCGTCGCAGATTTCCATGGGCTGTGTCCAGATCCACAACTTGGATCACTCCATCCTTGCCAGGCATTGTGCGGAGAATTCTTCCCAACTTCCATTGGAGCGGAGGCAGGTCATCCTCTTTGATGAGGACCAGTTCACCCACTTGAGGAGGAGAAGAAGTGGAGAGCCATTTGGAGCGGGTTTGCAGGGTATGGAGGTAGGATCTGGACCAGAGAATCCAAAAGCGCTGAGAGAGCGCTTGAATGAGCTGAAAGCGTTTAAGAGCAGATATGGGTCTGTCGTAAAAAGACTGCTCAGGTAGAGCGGTGAGCGGACGACCAATAATGAAATGTCCGGCCGTGAGAGGGTCAAAGTCCGTAGGGTCGGATGAAATCGGGCAGAGGGGTCTTGAGTTGAGTATTATTTCGTGCAGAGCGCCGAACCAAGTTATGTGCTGATTCGCGAGCTTGTGAGTGATTGCATCATTGTTTGACCTGAGGAAGTTCTGAACTTCAATGAGCTGATTTCTAGCACCTACATAGTTTGTGCCGCAGTCTGAGCGAATGAGAACTGGAGTACCGCGACGTGAGATAAAACCTAACAGGGCTCGTGCTGAGTGAAATTGACCATGTACGTCTGCTATTTTAAGTGAGACGGTTGGCAACAAAATTGGTGTGTTAGTGACGTTTACTACACGTTGTGCGGAGTTACAAGAATTCTCTGTTGGAGTTGAAGTCATTGAGTGAAAATGAACTGAGTGTGTATGTGATGAGTGTGTGTGTGTGATGAGTGTGCTGAGTGCGCTGAGTGAAAATGAGCTGAGTGTGTATGTGATGAGTGAATGTGTGAGTGAAAATGAGCTGAGTGTGTGTGAATGAAAATGAGCTGAGTGTGTATGTGCTGATTGAATGTGTGAGTGAAAATGAGCTGAGTGTGTATGTGCTGATTGAATGTGTGATGAGTGTGACTATATGTGAAAATGAGTTATTAAAACTTGAGCGCTACCAACTCCAACGTGCGGATAGCTTGTAACTTGCGCGGGCCGAAATAACAAAGGCTATGTTCAAACGGAACACGGAAAATAAACCCGACAGAGAGAAAAAAAAAAAAATAATAAATTTTTTTTTTTTTAAACAACCTGTATATGAGCTGATAAACCAACATGGAACACCCTATATGTGTACCATTAACAATAAGATCAGAGATGAGAAGAGAAAAAAAAATGTTTACTATATTTGTGCTATATATATACCCGGTTAAAAAAGCATACAATAACACGAAAAAACTGTCGGCAATATATTACTGCGACACGAGATTACCGTAACATTAAATACCGAAAAGTGTGCCGACAATACACGTTAGTTCTTGCTTGCACGAAAGTACATCTACAACAAAAAACATCAGTCGTCGACGATTCTATTTTTAGACCAAAATACCTACCTACTGCCTCATTGGGTGTGTAAACAAACAAAGAATGTATTTACCTGGCCGAAATCGGATCTAAATGAGCGGACAATCCAATGATGCAAATCAAGCTTTGGTAACGTAATAATTTATGTATACGTGGGTTTTACGTATGTGCGTAACTTACGTAAATGCACGAAATAAAGCAAATTTATACTCGCACCGAAAAAATATCTCGCAAAATACGTGGGTAGATTTACAACTTTTCGGGCGATACAAAACTTGTAACACGTTATGAAACTAAAATGTGAACTATTTACGAGCAGAGTTGAATCACTTCGAGAACATTTGAAAAGATTGGGTCGGGAGTTACATGTAAAAAATGGTACCTAACAGTATTGAGCAAAATGCTGACTTTGAGTTTAATTAATTTTACGTATGGGGTTTATAGGGGCTGATAATTAATCCCGGGGAGTGACGGGGGAGGTTTAATAAAGAAATATAGTGGACTGTAACAAACAATTGGGCTGAATGGATAACCAATTCCAGAACACAAGATAAGGTGTCAAATTAATACCCGGCACCGGGTCTATAAAATTTTGTTATTTGTTTAAACAAAATGGGTGATCCAAAAGGATATAATTATATTATCTGAGCTGAATAATAATAACAAACGGGATGAAAGTGAGTTTATTCTGTGCCGGGGACGGGGGGGGGGCCGGTTCTATACCGATAAATGGAATGTTCTAGTCGGCGCGGAATTACCTACCCGACATAGGTATTCTCAAGATCACAAAATGTTTTTTGCCGGGAAAGGGCTGCAAAAAAAATATGCAACCGGGTGAAAATGGACTGTAGTAAATCGACGGGGGCTGGTTCAGTAACGGTTCGTAATATGTTTTATCAAAATGTGAAAATGGACTGTAGTAAATCGAGGGGGGCTGGTTCAGTAACGAAATTACGGGCCGGCGGGGGGAAGCGGGGGATGGTTCAAAGGCCCGAAGAGCCAAAACCAAAAATTTTCCGCTCGAAGAGACCAAAAATTTGAGCCGGCCGAAGGACCAAAATGTAGCCGCTGGCTACAGGAATGCAGGGCTGATGGGATTTGAGGGTATGACACGGGAGAAGAAAAGATTGTGGGTGAACTAACCTGTTTTGGATGGGCTGGTATGTGCTGCGTGGCGTCTTTTCTTGGTGGGCTGATGGAGCTGGCGCCTTGGGCAGGAATGTGCTAAATGTCTTGGTTGGAGTAATGTACACAGCACTGGTATGAACACAACACTGTTAGGTATGAGAGGTTTTGGTTGTGGCGGCGCGAATGTGTGCACACGGGTTGTTTGGACAATGTCTAGCGCGGAAGAGAGAGTGAGCCAACGCGCGGGTTGGCGCCAGCTCGCGAGTGCGCAGACGTGCGCCTCGGGAGGCTTGTCGAGCCGAACAGAGCGAGCGAGCGGTGCTCAGCGCGCGACTCGATTCTGTCGCGAGTTACTTTCTGCGCATGCGCTGAAATGCGCATACCGTCACGCTGTGGCGTGAACACTTATGGAAAACCCAATTATTTTGAAGATACCATAATATCATTAAAATGTTTATGCATATAGCAAACTTTTAACAATAAATTGTCTTAGCTAAAAGTTGTACTTTACCGTTATAATTATTTCTTAATATTTTGTTACAAATTCGGAGAAATAGCCCTTAAGGAAAACCTTGTATGAAAATATTTGTTATCTTGGTAACAAAGAAAAAAATAATAATAAACAAAGCTATCGCCACATTGAACAAACAGTAAATTATTAATCCCTTTAGAATAGAACGATATGGTTTTTATATTTTTTACATAATTTGTTCTACAGTTCCTTTCTGTGCTTTCTTTCAAATGCAAAATATTATGTCAAGTGTTGATCTCTATATTTTCATAAGGAGAAAATTTGTATGAAAAAGTTAAACAAAAGGCCATAAAAACGTTATAATATGTATGTTTTACAGGGCTGTAAATATTAGCATTTATTGATTTTACTCAGAAAAATTGCCTAGACAAACGGACAAACAGACAAACATAGGGACAACAAATTAATCCTAAAGGAGTTTTGTTTTTTCATTTTGCGTAAAGGGACCTGAACATTTCAAACTATGATACAAATAAATTTCTATATTTTAAACACTTGGCGATTTATCCCACGGGTAAACAGGTGTCCCAAAAGTCAACGCTTTCCCTTGGAAAAGCCCTTAGGCCCTTAGGCCTTTCCCTTAGGCCAGCTCACGACTGACCAGAATATCAAATTATGACTTCAGCAAAAGTAGATAGTCTTCGAGTTGATGGTACTTTTATAAATTCGAATAGATTTTTGAGAGTCAAAGCTAACCAGTTCTAAATTCTAAGAATAAAATTTTTGTTGCGCAATTCTGCATAGTCCTGCTATTGATAAAGTCAAAAATAAACCTTGAAATGCTGTAACATCAGAAAGAAAAAATAAAAACCCAATTTATGAGCAATTTTTTGTAATTAGGTTAGTTCGACACCACACCCTGAAAAAAAATGTTCTATGTTAGTTTTGCAAATTGTCTTAAATAACGGCTCATCAAATATTGTTTTTCAAATGATCTGGCAATTTTTGTGTATTACTTTTGAAAAAAAAGTTATTGCTATTTTACTACCAAAGGAGCTGCGTATTTTTTTAAATAATTAGAATATAGAATGAAAGAATGGCGGGCAGTAAAAATATTTGACGTTCACGACGCCATTTAACACGCGTTAGAGTGAGATAAATAGTGACGGTATTTAAAATGAGTTGGAATGAGATAGTAACCCAGTTAAACGTAGTTGAATGAGAGAGGCATAATTGATATAGGCTACAGTGAGATAGATAGTGACGTGGTGCATTCCTTCTGAGAATATTTGTTAGCTTCCACTTTTTGTAATAACAACTTTAGTAAAAATTTTTTGTAAAGAAATTTTTGGTCCAATTTATTTCCGAGGGTCAACTAATAAATCAAACACTCAAAAAACCACTTTTAGCCGACCATAATAAATTTACGTCCCGACGTGATAGCAAGTAGGATCAATGCCGTGTGACGATGATCGAAATACACTAATAAATTGGATAAAATAAAATACGTATTACTTTTGACCCTGCCTCATCCACTCTATTCGTATTTTTGCTATGGTGACGCGAGCTTAGAGACCGGGACAAATTTCCCCCCGCGCGCAAACGTAACCTGAATAAGCCACGCCAAGAACTGGTTTTTGTTTTGGCTATGTCATACTCTTAAATTTTGACACTTTCGGCAGGTAGATCTTTTCCTAGACACATCTTTTCCGTGGTACACTTTCCGTTCCCAAGATATTTTGCTGGGATAAATATAGATATAGATAGAGAGATAGAAAGAAAGTCCGTAATGCTTTTTAAAAATGGAAAACGGTATAATATTTTCTCATATAACATTAACAAAACTAATTTCTTACAACAATTTCAGAACCATCAAGTAAGTTAATTGATATAACTTGTATATCCGGTATTTGCTTGATGCAGCAGTAGCTCAGTCAGTAGGACGTTGAACTCTCAATCTTGAGACAAGGTTCGAATCCTTCCGCTTGGACATTCTCTTATGAGAATACCACTCGTTGAACGGTGAAGGACACATTGTAATATAGATCGACATGCTCTTTAAAGCATGTATCGGTGCTCGAAGTACGGCGATAAAGCTGACCATATTTTACGTTATCTTGCGTATAAAATAATGGTGCATAAAATAGTTCATATACAGCGTCCAGAATATCTGATTCGTAAATTTAAGTGGTTTTGTGATGAACACTGTAAATGCAAACGAAGTGAGGCTCAAAAAAAAATTACAATCCTATACACAAAACTTATAAGGAAAGAAATGAATAAAAAAGAAATGACTGAGGAAAACTTTGTGTCAAGCTGTTAATTTAGTTGCATTGAAATTAGTATTATCTCCCTGTTTAATTGAAGCATAGTCCGTAATGCTTTTTAAAAATGGAAAACGGTATAATATTTTCTCATATAACATTAACAAAACTAATTTCTTACAACAATTTCAGAAACACCAAGTAAGTTAATTGATATAACTTGTATATCCGGTATTTGCTTGATGCAGCAGTAGCTCAGTCAGTAGGACGTTGAACTCTCAATCTTGAGACAAGGTTCGAATCCTTCCGTTTGGACATTCTCTTATGAGAATACCACTCGTTGAACGGTGAAGGACACATTGTAATATAGATCGACATGCTCTTTAAAGCATGTATCGGTGCTCGTAGTACGGCGATAAAGCTGACCATCTTTTACGTTATCTTGCATATAAAATAATGGTGCATAAAATAGTTCATATACAGCGTCCAGAATATCTGATTCGTAAATTTAAGTGGTTTTGTGATGAACACTGTAAATGCAAACGAAGTGAGGCTCACAAAAAAATTACAATCCTATACACAAAACTTATAATGAAAGAAATGAATAAAAAAAGAAATGACTGAGGAAAACTTTGTGTCAAGCTATTAATTTAGTTGCATTGAAATTAGTATTATCTCCCTGTTTAATTGAAGCAAAGTCCGTAATGCTTTTTAAAAATGGAAAACGGTATAATATTTTCTCATATAACATTAACAAAACTAATTTCTAAAAATATTTTCAGTTGATGATGGTAAGTAAATTTGTTATAACTTGTATCTCCGGTATTTGCCTGACGCAGCAGTAGCTCACTCAGAAGGACGCTGAGTTCTCAATCTTGAGACAAGGTTCGAATCCTTCCATTCGGATGTTCTTTAATGAGTAATTCAGAATCTATGTGAATACTTAATTTGTATAACACTTGGTGAAAGGTGAAAAACACATTGTGATATAGACCGGCATGCTCTTTAAAGCATGTATTGGTGCTCAAAGTATGGCGATAAAGCTGACCACCTACTACGTTATCTTGCGTATAAAATAATGGTGCATAAAATAGTTCATGTACAGCGTACAGAATATCTTTACCGTTCAGCAAGTGGTAAAAACAAATACTATGCACATAAATTCCGACAAGTTCATTGGTCCATGGCCGATCAGGGATTGGACCTTTATCTCAAAATTGAGAGGCCAGCGTTCTACCCCTGAGCTACCACCGCAACCCGAAGTGTTCCTGACATTAGGGATGTGCTTTGACATTCTTTGACCTTGACATAGTTATGTCCCTGCTGGCAGTAGGGATGTCCTTGCCCCTAGCTATGTACTGTAAAATGAGGTTGCGACCTTCCTTAGATTCCCCGTGCTTGGACTCTAATGAATGGTATTACAAATACATACTGACTGATGACAGTTTATAACACTTGACAGCTCTCTAATTAGGTATTAAATTTGTGAAAAGTCGTCCGGTTGGCTGGAAACTCGGTTTCAACATGTATTTCAACTCACTTATTGAAGACAGCTTTGACACGCGATGATGACCGACGACATTTGTACACACATTTGACGGTCATGAAGTGACCAACACATTTGTGGGCGTGGCAAAATGTCATGTTGTTTCATTTTGCTTTAAGGTGTATACTCCATGAAACTTGCGAGAGCAATACAATCGTGCCGATTTCGTTGCAAGCGCAAAATTGAAATTTTGTTTCAGAAGAAATTAATCTAGATTACATTTTCAAAATTTATTATGTATAAAATTTCAGATTTTATCTAAAACAATAAAACCACATTCGGCTACACTTTCGGTAAAAAACCGTTAAATTTACGTTTTTTAAGGGTTTGTTCTTAAGATACGACTGAAACTATAAATTATTACATATATAAAATTACTTGCCAGCTAAGCGTAGAACATTTTTTTTCATGGTAAGAAGAGTCAAAAGTAGCAAATGAAAAAATTCAAACAAAAATATATAAGTTTGATTTTAGACTGAGATCAATAACGAAACTATTCAAGATTTATTTGAATTCGATGATTGTGTAAGACGGTTACCAAAAAGTGCACACGAAATAAAACCAAACGGACCCAAATACTAGTAAACTCGGGACCCACAAATCTAGTATTAGATTATGGGAACAAATTATTTCAACTGTTATTTAAACATTCGAAAGGTGATGATCAGTTGAAAAAAATAATGAGCAGTTATTTTTTTTTTATCGGTGGTTGGTAAATTTGTGCGACAGTAAAACATAGACAGTAATAAAAAAATAATTGGCCAGTTATATTGTCTTACAATGTCAGTACATACTAAAAATACGTAAGCAGACTAAATAATAAATGGCCAGTAAAAATGATGGAATGGGCAGTTACATAAATAGTTTTGCAGTTCACAGGGAGCGGAGACACCTGAACCACAACCGATTGAAAAGAGAGGTAGATTTTTGTTAGAAGGGGCGGAGCTTAAAGCGCGTGACGCGGAAGCGACCAATCAAATGATTTGGCCGCGTGAAGACATCTCGAATTCATTCATTTGGTTTATTTTTATATATCATCTCTCGGGTTGGCTTTTAATATCATCTACCGTAACTTGGAGTATAAAACAATGTATTTGGGTCTAGGGCCCAAACTGTGATCCAAAGTAACGTTTTTTATTGCCGGATACGCATTTGTAAATTTTCGAACACGCACTGAATCGTGTTTTGTGAATCATAAACCATACAAACGATACGCATGTTGGTTTCCAGACTTTGTCACCCCATTTCCCCCTTTTAGGGTTTGAATTCTGGAAAAGCTTTTTTCACGTCCACAACGTTGGATTTTAAAATCGTTGTTGTTTTCGTAATCAGCGACCCGATAAACCATACAAACGATACCCATCTTGGTTTTCAGACTTTGTCACCCCATTTCCCCCTTTTAGGGGTTGAATCTTGAAAAAACCTGAAATACGTGTTTACTCATTTATGGATAGGAGTACTCCTGTGAAATCTCGAATAAAATAGTAAAACTAATCTTGTTTCCCCATACAAACTTTGGACACCCGTTTCACCCCCTTAGAGGGAGAATTTTGAAAAATCCTTTCTTAGTGCATGTCTTCACTATTATAAGGTATCTATATGCCAAATTTCAAGTCTTTAGGACCAGCGGCTTAGGCTGTCCGTTGATATATCAGTCAGTCAGGACTTTATATTTTACTAGCTTCTGCCCGCGGCTTCGCTCGCGTTGCCTACAGGAAACAATTTTTTTTTTTTTCAGAAACATACATTTTAAGTGCTTTCACTCCCTCTGGGGGTCCAGGTGTAGTGCTCGGTCGAAATACTCGCATGCTCGGATTACGAACGCCTCGAACGTTCTCCGTCCTCATATGCTCGTTTTTCGGCTCCGTGCCAAATACCGGGACTCACCGAACAAATGTTTTCCGAAAAAGTGTCAAAATCCCTTTCAGTTGTTAAAAAATGTCAAATTTGAATACGGCAGCGTAATCGGTGACCATAAATGCCCTTTGATAGATAGTTTCATACAAATCGGAATACTTTTTTGGATCTGTCAAAAAACTGTCAAAACCTGTCAAATTCAATTTTTTTTTTGGTCATGTAGCCCCAATTTACCAATCGCTATAGTTGAAACCCAAACTCCTTACAGTTAGCCGATCAAAATTTTCGCAACTTTTTTTTCGTTTTTTTTTTTTTTACCGTCGTCGTCGAACATGACATGTGTTTAGCATCAGCCGTTTGGGAGATACGGGCCTGTTAAAGGGAACGAAAATACAAACAGAAATAAAATGTCAGCTTTCGGATGATTTTGTTGCAATAATTAGGTTACGTATAGCCATAAAAAAAATACATGTTTTTGGTTGAACTTTAAGGTATTCATTTTACACAAACCACGTTAATCGATTCATATTTGTACTGTCAACGAATTTTTTTGTAACCCTCTATTGCACACTTCTTATCGATTTTGTTTCAGGTATCGCTTTCGCGATTTCGTTGGTTCTTTTTAATAAAATTCGTGTGAATGATATCTATTCATTTTCCAAATACCACGTTATTCGGGTCAAAAAAAGCACCCCCTTTTTCCAAAAATACGTAAATCCACTGATGCAGTCAGTGGCAGCAAGATATTGTCAGTCTACGCCTAGCATTGGCGCCCGTAAGACGTGGAACCTGTGCCCTTTTTTGCAAGCTATAAATATCTCCCAAAACTACTTCAAAACACATTGAAATTAATTTTATAAAGTAATATTTCGAGGAGCATCATATTCCTGCCGTTAAAAACTCAACAAAATATGCGTATGAGTGATTTAGCTACATCGTGCCATAGTCATAACAACAAAACTGAATGAATTTGGAATGAATTCATACTCTTAAGCGGGAAAATAATATATGTTACTCTAAAAGAATAATTTTGTGATCGTTATTGAAACCCAAATTAATTTACTTATACTTACTGAGATCTGTAACAAAGGTCAATGACCTTTTCGTGAAATTACCCTCTAGTATTGGCTCACCATTTCAGGTCCAATAAGTGAAGTTTTTTGCAAATTATATAGGTACACTTACTTGGGATAAATCGCCAAGTATTTAAAATATAGAAATTTATTTTGAAATATTTACAGTGCATGGCAAAATTATTAGATCGTAGATAATCCTGTCGGTACATGTTCAGGTTCTGTTACGCAAAATGAAAACAATGAAACTCTTTTAGGATTAATTTGTTATCCCTATGTTTGTCTGTCTGTCCGTTTGTCTAGACAATTTTTTCTGGGTAAAATTAATAAATACCAATATTAACGGCCCTCTATAGAGCTGTAAAAACATACTTTTGACGTTTTTATTTATATTACGTTTTAGGTTTTTACGTTTTTTTTTACGTTTTTCATACAAATTTTCTCACTATGAAAATGTAGGGATGAACACTTTAGATAATTATAATATATATAATCGGGTCTACCGCGATCAATTTTTACCTTTTTACGAAAAGGGGGACGCCCGACGTTTCGAGACAGTTGCATGTCTCGTGGTCTACGGGAAACTGGCAAGTATGGCGAGGCGCTTTAGATAATATTTTGCATTTAAAAGTCAACACAGAAAGGAATTGTTGAACAAATAATGTAAAAAATATGAAAACCATGTTGTTCTATTATAAAGGGATTAATTATCTACTGTTCAATGTGGCGATAGCTTTGTTTATTTTTTTCCTTGAATTATTTTTTACTAAGATAACAAATAGTATAATACAAGGTTTTCCTTAAGAGGTCCCTTTACCCCTGTATTTTTCTTAAAATTCATACAATAGGTATAAACCGAATGTGAAGTCTACAGCTTATTTTCTTCATATCTATTTTCATGAGTATATTCTAGTGACATCTAGCTACGTCTCTATACAGCCCAAAAAGCAAAATTTGATAAAACACCATCATAATAGCTGTCAGGATATCGTCAATATTGCCTCGTTTTTACGCAATGTAAAGTGGCACGACCGGCGGGTACCCGGTCTTTTCCACCAGTCGTGCTTCTTAACAAATAAAGTCAAAAAGTGACCTTATTGTAACCTAATAGTTGGAAAAAGGTTCTGAAGAAAACTTCGAGGTACTTTACAATTATTTGTATTTAACTTTATCAAAAATATGTATAATTTCACAAGACTGAAGATGTAACTAACATATTACATTGTAACAAAATTTTGGCCAAGTCATTATTAAAACTTTTAGAACCTCAAATAGTTGTGACAGTTACCGCCTTAACATCAGGTAGCAATATTACATTCGGAATAAATTCTGCCAAGACATTACTAAAACTTTTAGAACATCAAATAGTTGTGACAGGTACCGCCTTAACAACAGGTAGCAATATTACATTCGGAATAAATTCTGCCAAGACATTACTAAAACCTTTAAGTGAATAGTCTGGTTGGGTTAGGTACCGCCTTAACCACAGGTAACTATATTACATTAAATCTTGTGAATCTACATAAAAAAAACTTTAAGAGTAAGAAAACTTGAAAAAAACAAGGAAACTAATTTCCAAATAAAATCTAGCTCAGTGGAGCCGTGAATCCATCTAAATAATAAAAACAATGATCATTACTATGACATATTTTTTAATAAATTAAATGAGATGATAAACTTGCTCATTTTCAATGGGAAAATGAAACTGGTAATATGCGGAGATTTTAATACCGATCTCTTAGTAAAGACAAAATTTTCTAAGGAATTTGAGGAGCTGGTATTAAGCAGTAATTTAAAATTTGCTATTAGACAACCAACACGTCCCTGTAGTGGAACATGTTTAGATAATATAATTCATAACATACGTGGTAGCAAAGGGGAAATATTCGAGTTCGCTGTATCTGATCACACAGCACAATTATTGAAGTGCCCTGTCAAGAAGACTTCGAAGCTCAAGTGCTGGTACACGTTAAAACGGGATTATTCGAAAGAAAACATACTAAAGTTCGGTCAATGTCTGGAAAAAATACATTTTACTGACACATACTCCTCAGTGGATCCTGATGAAGCATTTGACAACTTTTATTTTACTATGTTTTATGAGTTGTGTTTCCCTATTATAAAAGTAAAACACACAACAAAAAAATCCCCTAAATGGCTATCAAGAGGCATCAAAAACTGCAGTAAGCGCTGTAGGGACCTTCTTTGGAAGTACAGGACAACTCGAACACCGGAAAACAAACACAAATTTAAAACCTATTCTAAAAGATTAAAACATGTCATAACACAAACAAAAAAGGCACAAAACAATTATCACATTACAGAAGCAAAAAATAAATCAAAAGCTACATGGCAAGTTATAAATCAAGCAAAAGACAACTTTCCTAGAGATTATATAGCACAAATAAAAACTAGCGATGGACTTATTAAAAACCCACGTGAAATAGCAGAAGCTTTTAATAATTACTTTATTGATGAAGTAGTACCAGTGACAAAGGACAACATAAAAAATAATAATTTACCACACATATTAAGCAAACCTCATTCGCTGTTTATGGAACCTACCTGTCCCGAAGAAATATATCATGTTATTGCAAACTTAAAAAATACGAATAGTACCGGGTATGATAATATATGTACACGAGTAATAAAATATGTTTCTCTAATAATTGCGCCAATATTAAGTCACGTCACTAACCTATGCATAGAACGCGGTGTTTTTCCAAAGAAACTTAAATTGTCTGTCATAAAACCTTTATTCAAAAAAGACGATAAAGAAAACATGGAGTTCTACAGACCAGTTGCACTAATTTCCATAATGTCTAAGATCATCGAGAACATAATTCACCACAGATTATATAAATACTTCGAAACTAACAATATACTAGTGCACGAGCAAAACGGATTCAGGAAAAATAAAAATATTGATCTCGCGATTTACGATTTTTTTAATAAAATATATAAGAGAGTCGATAATCGACTGCCAATATTCGCACTCTATTTAGACATGACAAAAGCGTTTGATCACGTGGACCAAAAAATCCTATTACAAAAACTAGAAAATTATGGCGTAAGAGGAAATGTTAATAATTTAATAAAATCATACTTAAGCGACAGAACTCAAATAACCAAAATTGAACGTATATGCCCTACATCTAAAACTGAAAAATCATACATATCTCACGCTAGAAGTGTGCACTACGGTGTGCCACAAGGCAGTGTTCTGGGTCCATTATTATTCCTCATTATACATAAATGATTTGCCGAAATGTATCAAGCACCCGATGGTTTTATATGCTGACGACAGCACTGTTATTTGCGAAAATGAAAGTGATATAAACATGGACCTTGACTCAATCACTAATTGGCTAAAACAAAATAATCTGAAACTTAATATAGATAAAACGAGTATAATGTCTTTTAAACAAAGGAATTATTCAAACCTTACGATGAATATACAGTTTGGAGGTAAAACCATTGAGGAAATTAGGGTAACCAAATTTTTAGGCTTGCAAATTGATAATAACTTGAAATGGAATATACATATTGACCAAGTCAGTGCAAAAGTAACTCAGTTTTCTTATGCCCTTTACATGCTGGGTAAAACTGTAAATCGCAAAACAGTACTCACAGCTTATTATGGATATGTGGTTCCAACTCTCAAATATGGGATAATATTCTGGGGAAACGCTACTGGCATGGAGACGGTACTAAGATCCCAAAAAAGATGCATAAGGGCTATCTGTAGGTTGCGAAAAACGGACACTTGTGTACCAAAATTCAAGCAATTAAAATTACTCACAGTACCAGCGCTGTACATATATGAAACTGCAATTTTTGTAAGATCGCACCCAGAGTATTTTCAATATGTTACACAAGCAAGACGCTGTGATCGTCTGCGCCTCGTACAATGTAAAACCTCACTTTTTCACAACAGTATATTTGCCATGGCACCTTCTATATACAATAAAATACCTAAATTTATTCGGGATTTCAATAATATGAATGAATTCATAAAACAACTCAAGACTTTTTTAATAGACAAAGCGTACTATTCAGTTAATGAATTTTTGAATGATAAATCTATAACAGGTTAATATTTTTATTATTTTGAATCAGGACATATTATTTTATTGTGTTGAATTTGTAAACAAGTTTGTGTAACTTAACATTATAATATTTTAAGTGTAATATAATGAATGGCATGCCTACTTATAATTATTTCTTACGTGAGGTTAGTTAACCGTTGACATTTATATTAAATACTGACATTTTTTAAATATTTGAAATTTTAGCATTTGTGTGTTTATGTGTTTCAATTTTTATTTCGTATTTTGTATTTTGTTAGTTGTTTTATATTTGTATGTCAAATGACAGATTATAAAGGACTTTATATTATGTTTGAACACCATTTGTAAACTTATAATCACAAATAAATTAAATTTGAATTTTGAATTTGAATAATATTTGTCGACATTCTCTTTTGACTAAATCGTCTGATACACCATTCAGTATTACCAGGAAAAATTACGGAACTATGAAATTTTACATTTTAGGTTATCCAAATGAAACAGGAAGAAGAATTTACACTTGGTTTAAAAAGTCATAAATCTAAATGTTCTGGAAACATTCCGTCCAAGCCACCTTTTATAATGTGAGGATAAAAATAAAATCTACGTCACATACTCGTACTTGTAATACGCCAACATTTTCCACCTGAACTGGCATGCCGACCACTGTCCAACTTCAAGGTGAATGAACTCCAACCTCGCTAATAAAGGCAGCTTGACCGTGTTTCTCCACGCGCTGCCGTCACTCAGCCATCAGGACCAAGATCACGAAAGAAGCAAAAACAACAATAAACCCATGATCTGACAATAGATCAGATTTCCCACCATCCCGGCCAAAAAATCCTTTTTACTCCATCAATCACCTCCAAAATCCTTCTTTTCTTTATCAACAAACTCGTCTTGGCACAATCGCCATGTTTTTCTTTCCCGAACAAAGAACCAAAAAAAGGTAAAACAAAACACGACTTGACAGCTAAAACACTGGCCGAGCATTGCTTTAGGAAACGGACCTTCGCACAAGCCAAGTGAACGAACTACATGTCAAACCACTCACTTCAAACACGTACCACCCAGCGAACGAAAAAAAATCGGAATTTATCGATAACAACTCAACTTTTGACATGAACCAACCAACAAGCAAACAACGATGCGAAAACTTTGAGCAATGATGCAAAAACTCTGAGATAACCGCACCTTATAAAATTTGCTATGCTACAGCAAAGTTTAACAAGTTTGTATATTTTTATCTATACTGGAAATAAAAAAGAGAGAAATACAGGCGTCGTTCATCTTAAGATGACTAAGTTTACACACTTTGCTAAGCATAAACAGTTACCATTTCATGGAAAACTGTTTTTACCTGAAACCATTTCAAAAATTCAATTAACTCATTTTGAATATCTTGTCATCTTGCACTTCTTGATGAGAAATACAATTTCAATAAGTAAAAATACAACTTTTAGTTAAGAAAACTTATAGTTAAAAGTCTGCTGTATGCATAAACATATTTTTAATTATATTACAATAGTAATAAAATAATTGGCTTATCCGTCGTCGTGATAACAGCCGTAAATTTCTTAAATAATCTGATATCACGCTTATGGAAAACCCAATTATTTTGAAGATACCATAATATCATTAAAATGTTTATGCATATAGCAAACTTTTAACAATAAATTGTCTTAGCTAAAAGTTGTACTTTACCGTTATAATTATTTCTTAATATTTTGTTACAAATTCGGAGAAATAGCCCTTAAGGAAAACCTTGTATGAAAATATTTGTTATCTTGGTAACAAAGAAAAAAATAATAATAAACAAAGCTATCGCCACATTGAACAAACAGTAAATTATTAATCCCTTTAGAATAGAACGATATGGTTTTTATATTTTTTACATAATTTGTTCTACAGTTCCTTTCTGTGCTTTCTTTCAAATGCAAAATATTATGTCAAGTGTTGATCTCTATATTTTCATAAGGAGAAAATTTGTATGAAAAAGTTAAACAAAAGGCCATAAAAACGTTATAATATGTATGTTTTACAGGGCTGTAAATATTAGCATTTATTGATTTTACTCAGAAAAATTGCCTAGACAAACGGACAAACAGACAAACATAGGGACAACAAATTAATCCTAAAGGAGTTTTGTTTTTTCATTTTGCGTAAAGGGACCTGAACATTTCAAACTATGATACAAATAAATTTCTATATTTTAAACACTTGGCGATTTATCCCACGGGTAAACAGGTGTCCCAAAAGTCAACGCTTTCCCTTGGAAAAGCCCTTAGGCCCTTAGGCCTTTCCCTTAGGCCAGCTCACGACTGACCAGAATATCAAATTCGCTGGCTACAGGAATGCAGGGCTGATGGGATTTGAGGGTATGACACGGGAGAAGAAAAGATTGTGGGTGAACTAACCTGTTTTGGATGGGCTGGTATGTGCTGCGTGGCGTCTCTTCTTGGTGGGCTGATGGAGCTGGCGCCTTGGGCAGGAATGTGCTAAATGTCTTGGTTGGAGTAATGTACACAGCACTGGTATGAACACAACACTGTTAGGTATGAGAGGTTTTGGTTGTGGCGGCGCGAATGTGTGCACACGGGTTGTTTGGACAATGTCTAGCGCGGAAGAGAGAGTGAGCCAACGCGCGGGTTGGCGCCAGCTCGCGAGTGCGCAGACGTGCGCCTCGGGAGGCTTGTCGAGCCGAACAGAGCGAGCGAGCGGTGCTCAGCGCGCGACTCGATTCTGTCGCGAGTTACTTTCTGCGCATGCGCTGAAATGCGCATACCGTCACGCTGTGGCGTGAACATCCTGGGGGGGCCGGGGCTGCGACTCCTCCTGAGCTGAATCCAACGGCAGCCTGGCTATCTTGAACACAGGTCGTCGCAGATTTCCATGGGCTGTGTCCAGATCCACAACTTGGATCACTCCATCCTTGCCAGGCATTGTGCGGAGAATTCTTCCCAACTTCCATTGGAGCGGAGGCAGGTCATCCTCTTTGATGAGGACCAGTTCACCCACTTGAGGAGGGGAAGAAGTGGAGAGCCATTTGGAGCGGGTTTGCAGGGTATGGAGGTAGGATCTGGACCAGAGAATCCAAAAGCGCTGAGAGAGCGCTTGAATGAGCTGAAAGCGTTTAAGAGCAGATATGGGTCTGTCGTAAAAAGACTGCTCAGGTAGAGCGGTGAGCGGACGACCAATAATGAAATGTCCGGCCGTGAGAGGGTCAAAGTCCGTAGGGTCGGATGAAATCGGGCAGAGGGGTCTTGAGTTGAGTATTATTTCGTGCAGAGCGCCGAACCAAGTTATGTGCTGATTCGCGAGCTTGTGAGTGATTGCATCATTGTTTGACCTGAGGAAGTTCTGAACTTCAATGAGCTGATTTCTAGCACCTACATAGTTTGTGCCGCAGTCTGAGCGAATGAGAACTGGAGTACCGCGACGTGAGATAAAACCTAACAGGGCTCGTGCTGAGTGAAATTGACCATGTACGTCTGCTATTTTAAGTGAGACGGTTGGCAACAAAATTGGTGTGTTAGTGACGTTTACTACACGTTGTGCGGAGTTACAAGAATTCTCTGTTGGAGTTGAAGTCATTGAGTGAAAATGAACTGAGTGTGTATGTGATGAGTGTGTGTGTGTGATGAGTGTGCTGAGTGCGCTGAGTGAAAATGAGCTGAGTGTGTATGTGATGAGTGAATGTGTGAGTGAAAATGAGCTGAGTGTGTGTGAATGAAAATGAGCTGAGTGTGTATGTGCTGATTGAATGTGTGAGTGAAAATGAGCTGAGTGTGTATGTGCTGATTGAATGTGTGATGAGTGTGACTATATGTGAAAATGAGTTATTAAAACTTGAGCGCTACCAACTCCAACGTGCGGATAGCTTGTAACTTGCGCGGGCCGAAATAACAAAGGCTATGTTCAAACGGAACACGGAAAATAAACCCGACAGAGAGAAAAAAAAAAAAATAATAAAATTTTTTTTTTTTAAACAACCTGTATATGAGCTGATAAACCAACATGGAACACCCTATATGTGTACCATTAACAATAAGATCAGAGATGAGAAGAGAAAAAAAAATGTTTACTATATTTGTGCTATATATATACCCGGTTAAAAAAGCATACAATAACACGAAAAAACTGTCGGCAATATATTACTGCGACACGAGATTACCGTAACATTAAATACCGAAAAGTGTGCCGACAATACACGTTAGTTCTTGCTTGCACGAAAGTACATCTACAACAAAAAACATCAGTCGTCGACGATTCTATTTTTAGACCAAAATACCTACCTACTGCCTCATTGGGTGTGTAAACAAACAAAGAATGTATTTACCTGGCCGAAATCGGATCTAAATGAGCGGACAATCCAATGATGCAAATCAAGCTTTGGTAACGTAATAATTTATGTATACGTGGGTTTTACGTATGTGCGTAACTTACGTAAATGCACGAAATAAAGCAAATTTATACTCGCACCGAAAAAATATCTCGCAAAATACGTGGGTAGATTTACAACTTTTCGGGCGATACAAAACTTGTAACACGTTATGAAACTAAAATGTGAACTATTTACGAGCAGAGTTGAATCACTTCGAGAACATTTGAAAAGATTGGGTCGGGAGTTACATGTAAAAAATGGTACCTAACAGTATTGAGCAAAATGCTGACTTTGAGTTTAATTAATTTTACGTATGGGGTTTATAGGGGCTGATAATTAATCCCGGGGAGTGACGGGGGAGGTTTAATAAAGAAATATAGTGGACTGTAACAAACAATTGGGCTGAATGGATAACCAATTCCAGAACACAAGATAAGGTGTCAAATTAATACCCGGCACCGGGTCTATAAAATTTTGTTATTTGTTTAAACAAAATGGGTGATCCAAAAGGATATAATTATATTATCTGAGCTGAATAATAATAACAAACGGGATGAAAGTGAGTTTATTCTGTGCCGGGGACGGGGGGGGGGCCGGTTCTATACCGATAAATGGAATGTTCTAGTCGGCGCGGAATTACCTACCCGACATAGGTATTCTCAAGATCACAAAATGTTTTTTGCCGGGAAAGGGCTGCAAAAAAAATATGCAACCGGGTGAAAATGGACTGTAGTAAATCGACGGGGGCTGGTTCAGTAACGGTTCGTAATATGTTTTATCAAAATGTGAAAATGGACTGTAGTAAATCGAGGGGGGCTGGTTCAGTAACGAAATTACGGGCCGGCGGGGGGAAGCGGGGGATGGTTCAAAGGCCCGAAGAGCCAAAACCAAAAATTTTCCGCTCGAAGAGACCAAAAATTTGAGCCGGCCGAAGGACCAAAATGTAGCCGCTGGCTACAGGAATGCAGGGCTGATGGGATTTGAGGGTATGACACGGGAGAAGAAAAGATTGTGGGTGAACTAACCTGTTTTGGATGGGCTGGTATGTGCTGCGTGGCGTCTTTTCTTGGTGGGCTGATGGAGCTGGCGCCTTGGGCAGGAATGTGCTAAATGTCTTGGTTGGAGTAATGTACACAGCACTGGTATGAACACAACACTGTTAGGTATGAGAGGTTTTGGTTGTGGCGGCGCGAATGTGTGCACACGGGTTGTTTGGACAATGTCTAGCGCGGAAGAGAGAGTGAGCCAACGCGCGGGTTGGCGCCAGCTCGCGAGTGCGCAGACGTGCGCCTCGGGAGGCTTGTCGAGCCGAACAGAGCGAGCGAGCGGTGCTCAGCGCGCGACTCGATTCTGTCGCGAGTTACTTTCTGCGCATGCGCTGAAATGCGCATACCGTCACGCTGTGGCGTGAACACTTATGGAAAACCCAATTATTTTGAAGATACCATAATATCATTAAAATGTTTATGCATATAGCAAACTTTTAACAATAAATTGTCTTAGCTAAAAGTTGTACTTTACCGTTATAATTATTTCTTAATATTTTGTTACAAATTCGGAGAAATAGCCCTTAAGGAAAACCTTGTATGAAAATATTTGTTATCTTGGTAACAAAGAAAAAAATAATAATAAACAAAGCTATCGCCACATTGAACAAACAGTAAATTATTAATCCCTTTAGAATAGAACGATATGGTTTTTATATTTTTTACATAATTTGTTCTACAGTTCCTTTCTGTGCTTTCTTTCAAATGCAAAATATTATGTCAAGTGTTGATCTCTATATTTTCATAAGGAGAAAATTTGTATGAAAAAGTTAAACAAAAGGCCATAAAAACGTTATAATATGTATGTTTTACAGGGCTGTAAATATTAGCATTTATTGATTTTACTCAGAAAAATTGCCTAGACAAACGGACAAACAGACAAACATAGGGACAACAAATTAATCCTAAAGGAGTTTTGTTTTTTCATTTTGCGTAAAGGGACCTGAACATTTCAAACTATGATACAAATAAATTTCTATATTTTAAACACTTGGCGATTTATCCCACGGGTAAACAGGTGTCCCAAAAGTCAACGCTTTCCCTTGGAAAAGCCCTTAGGCCCTTAGGCCTTTCCCTTAGGCCAGCTCACGACTGACCAGAATATCAAATTATGACTTCAGCAAAAGTAGATAGTCTTCGAGTTGATGGTACTTTTATAAATTCGAATAGATTTTTGAGAGTCAAAGCTAACCAGTTCTAAATTCTAAGAATAAAATTTTTGTTGCGCAATTCTGCATAGTCCTGCTATTGATAAAGTCAAAAATAAACCTTGAAATGCTGTAACATCAGAAAGAAAAAATAAAAACCCAATTTATGAGCAATTTTTTGTAATTAGGTTAGTTCGACACCACACCCTGAAAAAAAATGTTCTATGTTAGTTTTGCAAATTGTCTTAAATAACGGCTCATCAAATATTGTTTTTCAAATGATCTGGCAATTTTTGTGTATTACTTTTGAAAAAAAAGTTATTGCTATTTTACTACCAAAGGAGCTGCGTATTTTTTTAAATAATTAGAATATAGAATGAAAGAATGGCGGGCAGTAAAAATATTTGACGTTCACGACGCCATTTAACACGCGTTAGAGTGAGATAAATAGTGACGGTATTTAAAATGAGTTGGAATGAGATAGTAACCCAGTTAAACGTAGTTGAATGAGAGAGGCATAATTGATATAGGCTACAGTGAGATAGATAGTGACGTGGTGCATTCCTTCTGAGAATATTTGTTAGCTTCCACTTTTTGTAATAACAACTTTAGTAAAAATTTTTTGTAAAGAAATTTTTGGTCCAATTTATTTCCGAGGGTCAACTAATAAATCAAACACTCAAAAAACCACTTTTAGCCGACCATAATAAATTTACGTCCCGACGTGATAGCAAGTAGGATCAATGCCGTGTGACGATGATCGAAATACACTAATAAATTGGATAAAATAAAATACGTATTACTTTTGACCCTGCCTCATCCACTCTATTCGTATTTTTGCTATGGTGACGCGAGCTTAGAGACCGGGACAAATTTCCCCCCGCGCGCAAACGTAACCTGAATAAGCCACGCCAAGAACTGGTTTTTGTTTTGGCTATGTCATACTCTTAAATTTTGACACTTTCGGCAGGTAGATCTTTTCCTAGACACATCTTTTCCGTGGTACACTTTCCGTTCCCAAGATATTTTGCTGGGATAAATATAGATATAGATAGAGAGATAGAAAGAAAGTCCGTAATGCTTTTTAAAAATGGAAAACGGTATAATATTTTCTCATATAACATTAACAAAACTAATTTCTTACAACAATTTCAGAACCATCAAGTAAGTTAATTGATATAACTTGTATATCCGGTATTTGCTTGATGCAGCAGTAGCTCAGTCAGTAGGACGTTGAACTCTCAATCTTGAGACAAGGTTCGAATCCTTCCGCTTGGACATTCTCTTATGAGAATACCACTCGTTGAACGGTGAAGGACACATTGTAATATAGATCGACATGCTCTTTAAAGCATGTATCGGTGCTCGAAGTACGGCGATAAAGCTGACCATATTTTACGTTATCTTGCGTATAAAATAATGGTGCATAAAATAGTTCATATACAGCGTCCAGAATATCTGATTCGTAAATTTAAGTGGTTTTGTGATGAACACTGTAAATGCAAACGAAGTGAGGCTCAAAAAAAAATTACAATCCTATACACAAAACTTATAAGGAAAGAAATGAATAAAAAAGAAATGACTGAGGAAAACTTTGTGTCAAGCTGTTAATTTAGTTGCATTGAAATTAGTATTATCTCCCTGTTTAATTGAAGCATAGTCCGTAATGCTTTTTAAAAATGGAAAACGGTATAATATTTTCTCATATAACATTAACAAAACTAATTTCTTACAACAATTTCAGAAACACCAAGTAAGTTAATTGATATAACTTGTATATCCGGTATTTGCTTGATGCAGCAGTAGCTCAGTCAGTAGGACGTTGAACTCTCAATCTTGAGACAAGGTTCGAATCCTTCCGTTTGGACATTCTCTTATGAGAATACCACTCGTTGAACGGTGAAGGACACATTGTAATATAGATCGACATGCTCTTTAAAGCATGTATCGGTGCTCGTAGTACGGCGATAAAGCTGACCATCTTTTACGTTATCTTGCATATAAAATAATGGTGCATAAAATAGTTCATATACAGCGTCCAGAATATCTGATTCGTAAATTTAAGTGGTTTTGTGATGAACACTGTAAATGCAAACGAAGTGAGGCTCACAAAAAAATTACAATCCTATACACAAAACTTATAATGAAAGAAATGAATAAAAAAAGAAATGACTGAGGAAAACTTTGTGTCAAGCTATTAATTTAGTTGCATTGAAATTAGTATTATCTCCCTGTTTAATTGAAGCAAAGTCCGTAATGCTTTTTAAAAATGGAAAACGGTATAATATTTTCTCATATAACATTAACAAAACTAATTTCTAAAAATATTTTCAGTTGATGATGGTAAGTAAATTTGTTATAACTTGTATCTCCGGTATTTGCCTGACGCAGCAGTAGCTCACTCAGAAGGACGCTGAGTTCTCAATCTTGAGACAAGGTTCGAATCCTTCCATTCGGATGTTCTTTAATGAGTAATTCAGAATCTATGTGAATACTTAATTTGTATAACACTTGGTGAAAGGTGAAAAACACATTGTGATATAGACCGGCATGCTCTTTAAAGCATGTATTGGTGCTCAAAGTATGGCGATAAAGCTGACCACCTACTACGTTATCTTGCGTATAAAATAATGGTGCATAAAATAGTTCATGTACAGCGTACAGAATATCTTTACCGTTCAGCAAGTGGTAAAAACAAATACTATGCACATAAATTCCGACAAGTTCATTGGTCCATGGCCGATCAGGGATTGGACCTTTATCTCAAAATTGAGAGGCCAGCGTTCTACCCCTGAGCTACCACCGCAACCCGAAGTGTTCCTGACATTAGGGATGTGCTTTGACATTCTTTGACCTTGACATAGTTATGTCCCTGCTGGCAGTAGGGATGTCCTTGCCCCTAGCTATGTACTGTAAAATGAGGTTGCGACCTTCCTTAGATTCCCCGTGCTTGGACTCTAATGAATGGTATTACAAATACATACTGACTGATGACAGTTTATAACACTTGACAGCTCTCTAATTAGGTATTAAATTTGTGAAAAGTCGTCCGGTTGGCTGGAAACTCGGTTTCAACATGTATTTCAACTCACTTATTGAAGACAGCTTTGACACGCGATGATGACCGACGACATTTGTACACACATTTGACGGTCATGAAGTGACCAACACATTTGTGGGCGTGGCAAAATGTCATGTTGTTTCATTTTGCTTTAAGGTGTATACTCCATGAAACTTGCGAGAGCAATACAATCGTGCCGATTTCGTTGCAAGCGCAAAATTGAAATTTTGTTTCAGAAGAAATTAATCTAGATTACATTTTCAAAATTTATTATGTATAAAATTTCAGATTTTATCTAAAACAATAAAACCACATTCGGCTACACTTTCGGTAAAAAACCGTTAAATTTACGTTTTTTAAGGGTTTGTTCTTAAGATACGACTGAAACTATAAATTATTACATATATAAAATTACTTGCCAGCTAAGCGTAGAACATTTTTTTTCATGGTAAGAAGAGTCAAAAGTAGCAAATGAAAAAATTCAAACAAAAATATATAAGTTTGATTTTAGACTGAGATCAATAACGAAACTATTCAAGATTTATTTGAATTCGATGATTGTGTAAGACGGTTACCAAAAAGTGCACACGAAATAAAACCAAACGGACCCAAATACTAGTAAACTCGGGACCCACAAATCTAGTATTAGATTATGGGAACAAATTATTTCAACTGTTATTTAAACATTCGAAAGGTGATGATCAGTTGAAAAAAATAATGAGCAGTTATTTTTTTTTTATCGGTGGTTGGTAAATTTGTGCGACAGTAAAACATAGACAGTAATAAAAAAATAATTGGCCAGTTATATTGTCTTACAATGTCAGTACATACTAAAAATACGTAAGCAGACTAAATAATAAATGGCCAGTAAAAATGATGGAATGGGCAGTTACATAAATAGTTTTGCAGTTCACAGGGAGCGGAGACACCTGAACCACAACCGATTGAAAAGAGAGGTAGATTTTTGTTAGAAGGGGCGGAGCTTAAAGCGCGTGACGCGGAAGCGACCAATCAAATGATTTGGCCGCGTGAAGACATCTCGAATTCATTCATTTGGTTTATTTTTATATATCATCTCTCGGGTTGGCTTTTAATATCATCTACCGTAACTTGGAGTATAAAACAATGTATTTGGGTCTAGGGCCCAAACTGTGATCCAAAGTAACGTTTTTTATTGCCGGATACGCATTTGTAAATTTTCGAACACGCACTGAATCGTGTTTTGTGAATCATAAACCATACAAACGATACGCATGTTGGTTTCCAGACTTTGTCACCCCATTTCCCCCTTTTAGGGTTTGAATTCTGGAAAAGCTTTTTTCACGTCCACAACGTTGGATTTTAAAATCGTTGTTGTTTTCGTAATCAGCGACCCGATAAACCATACAAACGATACCCATCTTGGTTTTCAGACTTTGTCACCCCATTTCCCCCTTTTAGGGGTTGAATCTTGAAAAAACCTGAAATACGTGTTTACTCATTTATGGATAGGAGTACTCCTGTGAAATCTCGAATAAAATAGTAAAACTAATCTTGTTTCCCCATACAAACTTTGGACACCCGTTTCACCCCCTTAGAGGGAGAATTTTGAAAAATCCTTTCTTAGTGCATGTCTTCACTATTATAAGGTATCTATATGCCAAATTTCAAGTCTTTAGGACCAGCGGCTTAGGCTGTCCGTTGATATATCAGTCAGTCAGGACTTTATATTTTACTAGCTTCTGCCCGCGGCTTCGCTCGCGTTGCCTACAGGAAACAATTTTTTTTTTTTTCAGAAACATACATTTTAAGTGCTTTCACTCCCTCTGGGGGTCCAGGTGTAGTGCTCGGTCGAAATACTCGCATGCTCGGATTACGAACGCCTCGAACGTTCTCCGTCCTCATATGCTCGTTTTTCGGCTCCGTGCCAAATACCGGGACTCACCGAACAAATGTTTTCCGAAAAAGTGTCAAAATCCCTTTCAGTTGTTAAAAAATGTCAAATTTGAATACGGCAGCGTAATCGGTGACCATAAATGCCCTTTGATAGATAGTTTCATACAAATCGGAATACTTTTTTGGATCTGTCAAAAAACTGTCAAAACCTGTCAAATTCAATTTTTTTTTTGGTCATGTAGCCCCAATTTACCAATCGCTATAGTTGAAACCCAAACTCCTTACAGTTAGCCGATCAAAATTTTCGCAACTTTTTTTTCGTTTTTTTTTTTTTTTACCGTCGTCGTCGAACATGACATGTGTTTAGCATCAGCCGTTTGGGAGATACGGGCCTGTTAAAGGGAACGAAAATACAAACAGAAATAAAATGTCAGCTTTCGGATGATTTTGTTGCAATAATTAGGTTACGTATAGCCATAAAAAAAATACATGTTTTTGGTTGAACTTTAAGGTATTCATTTTACACAAACCACGTTAATCGATTTATATTTGTACTGTCAACGAATTTTTTTGTAACCCTCTATTGCACACTTCTTATCGATTTTGTTTCAGGTATCGCTTTCGCGATTTCGTTGGTTCTTTTTAATAAAATTCGTGTGAATGATATCTATTCATTTTCCAAATACCACGTTATTCGGGTCAAAAAAAGCACCCCCTTTTTCCAAAAATACGTAAATCCACTGATGCAGTCAGTGGCAGCAAGATATTGTCAGTCTACGCCTAGCATTGGCGCCCGTAAGACGTGGAACCTGTGCCCTTTTTTGCAAGCTATAAATATCTCCCAAAACTACTTCAAAACACATTGAAATTAATTTTATAAAGTAATATTTCGAGGAGCATCATATTCCTGCCGTTAAAAACTCAACAAAATATGCGTATGAGTGATTTAGCTACATCGTGCCATAGTCATAACAACAAAACTGAATGAATTTGGAATGAATTCATACTCTTAAGCGGGAAAATAATATATGTTACTCTAAAAGAATAATTTTGTGATCGTTATTGAAACCCAAATTAATTTACTTATACTTACTGAGATCTGTAACAAAGGTCAATGACCTTTTCGTGAAATTACCCTCTAGTATTGGCTCACCATTTCAGGTCCAATAAGTGAAGTTTTTTGCAAATTATATAGGTACACTTACTTGGGATAAATCGCCAAGTATTTAAAATATAGAAATTTATTTTGAAATATTTACAGTGCATGGCAAAATTATTAGATCGTAGATAATCCTGTCGGTACATGTTCAGGTTCTGTTACGCAAAATGAAAACAATGAAACTCTTTTAGGATTAATTTGTTATCCCTATGTTTGTCTGTCTGTCCGTTTGTCTAGACAATTTTTTCTGGGTAAAATTAATAAATACCAATATTAACGGCCCTCTATAGAGCTGTAAAAACATACTTTTGACGTTTTTATTTATATTACGTTTTAGGTTTTTACGTTTTTTTTTACGTTTTTCATACAAATTTTCTCACTATGAAAATGTAGGGATGAACACTTTAGATAATATTTTGCATTTAAAAGTCAACACAGAAAGGAATTGTTGAACAAATAATGTAAAAAATATGAAAACCATGTTGTTCTATTATAAAGGGATTAATTATCTACTGTTCAATGTGGCGATAGCTTTGTTTATTTTTTTCCTTGAATTATTTTTTACTAAGATAACAAATAGTATAATACAAGGTTTTCCTTAAGAGGTCCCTTTACCCCTGTATTTTTCTTAAAATTCATACAATAGGTATAAACCGAATGTGAAGTCTACAGCTTATTTTCTTCATATCTTTTTTCATGAGTATATTCTAGTGACATCTAGCTACGTCTCTATACAGCCCAAAAAGCAAAATTTGATAAAACACCATCATAATAGCTGTCAGGATATCGTCAATATTGCCTCGTTTTTACGCAATGTAAAGTGGCACGACCGGCGGGTACCCGGTCTTTTCCACCAGTCGTGCTTCTTAACAAATAAAGTCAAAAAGTGACCTTATTGTAACCTAATAGTTGGAAAAAGGTTCTGAAGAAAACTTCGAGGTACTTTACAATTATTTGTATTTAACTTTATCAAAAATATGTATAATTTCACAAGACTGAAGATGTAACTAACATATTACATTGTAACAAAATTTTGGCCAAGTCATTATTAAAACTTTTAGAACCTCAAATAGTTGTGACAGTTACCGCCTTAACATCAGGTAGCAATATTACATTCGGAATAAATTCTGCCAAGACATTACTAAAACTTTTAGAACATCAAATAGTTGTGACAGGTACCGCCTTAACAACAGGTAGCAATATTACATTCGGAATAAATTCTGCCAAGACATTACTAAAACCTTTAAGTGAATAGTCTGGTTGGGTTAGGTACCGCCTTAACCACAGGTAACTATATTACATTAAATCTTGTGAATCTACATAAAAAAAACTTTAAGAGTAAGAAAACTTGAAAAAAACAAGGAAACTAATTTCCAAATAAAATCTAGCTCAGTGGAGCCGTGAATCCATCTAAATAATAAAAACAATGATCATTACTATGACATATTTTTTAATAAATTAAATGAGATGATAAACTTGCTCATTTTCAATGGGAAAATGAAACTGGTAATATGCGGAGATTTTAATACCGATCTCTTAGTAAAGACAAAATTTTCTAAGGAATTTGAGGAGCTGGTATTAAGCAGTAATTTAAAATTTGCTATTAGACAACCAACACGTCCCTGTAGTGGAACATGTTTAGATAATATAATTCATAACATACGTGGTAGCAAAGGGGAAATATTCGAGTTCGCTGTATCTGATCACACAGCACAATTATTGAAGTGCCCTGTCAAGAAGACTTCGAAGCTCAAGTGCTGGTACACGTTAAAACGGGATTATTCGAAAGAAAACATACTAAAGTTCGGTCAATGTCTGGAAAAAATACATTTTACTGACACATACTCCTCAGTGGATCCTGATGAAGCATTTGACAACTTTTATTTTACTATGTTTTATGAGTTGTGTTTCCCTATTATAAAAGTAAAACACACAACAAAAAAATCCCCTAAATGGCTATCAAGAGGCATCAAAAACTGCAGTAAGCGCTGTAGGGACCTTCTTTGGAAGTACAGGACAACTCGAACACCGGAAAACAAACACAAATTTAAAACCTATTCTAAAAGATTAAAACATGTCATAACACAAACAAAAAAGGCACAAAACAATTATCACATTACAGAAGCAAAAAATAAATCAAAAGCTACATGGCAAGTTATAAATCAAGCAAAAGACAACTTTCCTAGAGATTATATAGCACAAATAAAAACTAGCGATGGACTTATTAAAAACCCACGTGAAATAGCAGAAGCTTTTAATAATTACTTTATTGATGAAGTAGTACCAGTGACAAAGGACAACATAAAAAATAATAATTTACCACACATATTAAGCAAACCTCATTCGCTGTTTATGGAACCTACCTGTCCCGAAGAAATATATCATGTTATTGCAAACTTAAAAAATACGAATAGTACCGGGTATGATAATATATGTACACGAGTAATAAAATATGTTTCTCTAATAATTGCGCCAATATTAAGTCACGTCACTAACCTATGCATAGAACGCGGTGTTTTTCCAAAGAAACTTAAATTGTCTGTCATAAAACCTTTATTCAAAAAAGACGATAAAGAAAACATGGAGTTCTACAGACCAGTTGCACTAATTTCCATAATGTCTAAGATCATCGAGAACATAATTCACCACAGATTATATAAATACTTCGAAACTAACAATATACTAGTGCACGAGCAAAACGGATTCAGGAAAAATAAAAATATTGATCTCGCGATTTACGATTTTTTTAATAAAATATATAAGAGAGTCGATAATCGACTGCCAATATTCGCACTCTATTTAGACATGACAAAAGCGTTTGATCACGTGGACCAAAAAATCCTATTACAAAAACTAGAAAATTATGGCGTAAGAGGAAATGTTAATAATTTAATAAAATCATACTTAAGCGACAGAACTCAAATAACCAAAATTGAACGTATATGCCCTACATCTAAAACTGAAAAATCATACATATCTCACGCTAGAAGTGTGCACTACGGTGTGCCACAAGGCAGTGTTCTGGGTCCATTATTATTCCTCATATACATAAATGATTTGCCGAAATGTATCAAGCACCCGATGGTTTTATATGCTGACGACAGCACTGTTATTTGCGAAAATGAAAGTGATATAAACATGGACCTTGACTCAATCACTAATTGGCTAAAACAAAATAATCTGAAACTTAATATAGATAAAACGAGTATAATGTCTTTTAAACAAAGGAATTATTCAAACCTTACGATGAATATACAGTTTGGAGGTAAAACCATTGAGGAAATTAGGGTAACCAAATTTTTAGGCTTGCAAATTGATAATAACTTGAAATGGAATATACATATTGACCAAGTCAGTGCAAAAGTAACTCAGTTTTCTTATGCCCTTTACATGCTGGGTAAAACTGTAAATCGCAAAACAGTACTCACAGCTTATTATGGATATGTGGTTCCAACTCTCAAATATGGGATAATATTCTGGGGAAACGCTACTGGCATGGAGACGGTACTAAGATCCCAAAAAAGATGCATAAGGGCTATCTGTAGGTTGCGAAAAACGGACACTTGTGTACCAAAATTCAAGCAATTAAAATTACTCACAGTACCAGCGCTGTACATATATGAAACTGCAATTTTTGTAAGATCGCACCCAGAGTATTTTCAATATGTTACACAAGCAAGACGCTGTGATCGTCTGCGCCTCGTACAATGTAAAACCTCACTTTTTCACAACAGTATATTTGCCATGGCACCTTCTATATACAATAAAATACCTAAATTTATTCGGGATTTCAATAATATGAATGAATTCATAAAACAACTCAAGACTTTTTTAATAGACAAAGCGTACTATTCAGTTAATGAATTTTTGAATGATAAATCTATAACAGGTTAATATTTTTATTATTTTGAATCAGGACATATTATTTTATTGTGTTGAATTTGTAAACAAGTTTGTGTAACTTAACATTATAATATTTTAAGTGTAATATAATGAATGGCATGCCTACTTATAATTATTTCTTACGTGAGGTTAGTTAACCGTTGACATTTATATTAAATACTGACATTTTTTAAATATTTGAAATTTTAGCATTTGTGTGTTTATGTGTTTCAATTTTTATTTCGTATTTTGTATTTTGTTAGTTGTTTTATATTTGTATGTCAAATGACAGATTATAAAGGACTTTATATTATGTTTGAACACCATTTGTAAACTTATAATCACAAATAAATTAAATTTGAATTTTGAATTTGAATAATATTTGTCGACATTCTCTTTTGACTAAATCGTCTGATACACCATTCAGTATTACCAGGAAAAATTACGGAACTATGAAATTTTACATTTTAGGTTATCCAAATGAAACAGGAAGAAGAATTTACACTTGGTTTAAAAAGTCATAAATCTAAATGTTCTGGAAACATTCCGTCCAAGCCACCTTTTATAATGTGAGGATAAAAATAAAATCTACGTCACATACTCGTACTTGTAATACGCCAACATTTTCCACCTGAACTGGCATGCCGACCACTGTCCAACTTCAAGGTGAATGAACTCCAACCTCGCTAATAAAGGCAGCTTGACCGTGTTTCTCCACGCGCTGCCGTCACTCAGCCATCAGGACCAAGATCACGAAAGAAACAAAAACAACAATAAACCCATGATCTGACAATAGATCAGATTTCCCACCATCCCGGCCAAAAAATCCTTTTTACTCCATCAATCACCTCCAAAATCCTTCTTTTCTTTATCAACAAACTCGTCTTGGCACAATCGCCATGTTTTTCTTTCCCGAACAAAGAACCAAAAAAAGGTAAAACAAAACACGACTTGACAGCTAAAACACTGGCCGAGCATTGCTTTAGGAAACGGACCTTCGCACAAGCCAAGTGAACGAACTACATGTCAAACCACTCACTTCAAACACGTACCACCCAGCGAACGAAAAAAAATCGGAATTTATCGATAACAACTCAACTTTTGACATGAACCAACCAACAAGCAAACAACGATGCGAAAACTTTGAGCAATGATGCAAAAACTCTGAGATAACCGCACCTTATAAAATTTGCTATGCTACAGCAAAGTTTAACAAGTTTGTATATTTTTATCTATACTGGAAATAAAAAAGAGAGAAATACAGGCGTCGTTCATCTTAAGATGACTAAGTTTACACACTTTGCTAAGCATAAACAGTTACCATTTCATGGAAAACTGTTTTTACCTGAAACCATTTCAAAAATTCAATTAACTCATTTTGAATATCTTGTCATCTTGCACTTCTTGATGAGAAATACAATTTCAATAAGTAAAAATACAACTTTTAGTTAAGAAAACTTATAGTTAAAAGTCTGCTGTATGCATAAACATATTTTTAATTATATTACAATAGTAATAAAATAATTGGCTTATCCGTCGTCGTGATAACAGCCGTAAATTTCTTAAATAATCTGATATCACGCTTATGGAAAACCCAATTATTTTGAAGATACCATAATATCATTAAAATGTTTATGCATATAGCAAACTTTTAACAATAAATTGTCTTAGCTAAAAGTTGTACTTTACCGTTATAATTATTTCTTAATATTTTGTTACAAATTCGGAGAAATAGCCCTTAAGGAAAACCTTGTATGAAAATATTTGTTATCTTGGTAACAAAGAAAAAAATAATAATAAACAAAGCTATCGCCACATTGAACAAACAGTAAATTATTAATCCCTTTAGAATAGAACGATATGGTTTTTATATTTTTTACATAATTTGTTCTACAGTTCCTTTCTGTGCTTTCTTTCAAATGCAAAATATTATGTCAAGTGTTGATCTCTATATTTTCATAAGGAGAAAATTTGTATGAAAAAGTTAAACAAAAGGCCATAAAAACGTTATAATATGTATGTTTTACAGGGCTGTAAATATTAGCATTTATTGATTTTACTCAGAAAAATTGCCTAGACAAACGGACAAACAGACAAACATAGGGACAACAAATTAATCCTAAAGGAGTTTTGTTTTTTCATTTTGCGTAAAGGGACCTGAACATTTCAAACTATGATACAAATAAATTTCTATATTTTAAACACTTGGCGATTTATCCCACGGGTAAACAGGTGTCCCAAAAGTCAACGCTTTCCCTTGGAAAAGCCCTTAGGCCCTTAGGCCTTTCCCTTAGGCCAGCTCACGACTGACCATAATATCAAATTCGCTGGCTACAGGAATGCAGGGCTGATGGGATTTGAGGGTATGACACGGGAGAAGAAAAGATTGTGGGTGAACTAACCTGTTTTGGATGGGCTGGTATGTGCTGCGTGGCGTCTCTTCTTGGTGGGCTGATGGAGCTGGCGCCTTGGGCAGGAATGTGCTAAATGTCTTGGTTGGAGTAATGTACACAGCACTGGTATGAACACAACACTGTTAGGTATGAGAGGTTTTGGTTGTGGCGGCGCGAATGTGTGCACACGGGTTGTTTGGACAATGTCTAGCGCGGAAGAGAGAGTGAGCCAACGCGCGGGTTGGCGCCAGCTCGCGAGTGCGCAGACGTGCGCCTCGGGAGGCTTGTCGAGCCGAACAGAGCGAGCGAGCGGTGCTCAGCGCGCGACTCGATTCTGTCGCGAGTTACTTTCTGCGCATGCGCTGAAATGCGCATACCGTCACGCTGTGGCGTGAACATCCTGGGGGGGCCGGGGCTGCGACTCCTCCTGAGCTGAATCCAACGGCAGCCTGGCTATCTTGAACACAGGTCGTCGCAGATTTCCATGGGCTGTGTCCAGATCCACAACTTGGATCACTCCATCCTTGCCAGGCATTGTGCGGAGAATTCTTCCCAACTTCCATTGGAGCGGAGGCAGGTCATCCTCTTTGATGAGGACCAGTTCACCCACTTGAGGAGGGGAAGAAGTGGAGAGCCATTTGGAGCGGGTTTGCAGGGTATGGAGGTAGGATCTGGACCAGAGAATCCAAAAGCGCTGAGAGAGCGCTTGAATGAGCTGAAAGCGTTTAAGAGCAGATATGGGTCTGTCGTAAAAAGACTGCTCAGGTAGAGCGGTGAGCGGACGACCAATAATGAAATGTCCGGCCGTGAGAGGGTCAAAGTCCGTAGGGTCGGATGAAATCGGGCAGAGGGGTCTTGAGTTGAGTATTATTTCGTGCAGAGCGCCGAACCAAGTTATGTGCTGATTCGCGAGCTTGTGAGTGATTGCATCATTGTTTGACCTGAGGAAGTTCTGAACTTCAATGAGCTGATTTCTAGCACCTACATAGTTTGTGCCGCAGTCTGAGCGAATGAGAACTGGAGTACCGCGACGTGAGATAAAACCTAACAGGGCTCGTGCTGAGTGAAATTGACCATGTACGTCTGCTATTTTAAGTGAGACGGTTGGCAACAAAATTGGTGTGTTAGTGACGTTTACTACACGTTGTGCGGAGTTACAAGAATTCTCTGTTGGAGTTGAAGTCATTGAGTGAAAATGAACTGAGTGTGTATGTGATGAGTGTGTGTGTGATGAGTGTGCTGAGTGCGCTGAGTGAAAATGAGCTGAGTGTGTATGTGATGAGTGAATGTGTGAGTGAAAATGAGCTGAGTGTGTGTGAATGAAAATGAGCTGAGTGTGTATGTGCTGATTGAATGTGTGAGTGAAAATGAGCTGAGTGTGTATGTGCTGATTGAATGTGTGATGAGTGTGACTATATGTGAAAATGAGTTATTAAAACTTGAGCGCTACCAACTCCAACGTGCGGATAGCTTGTAACTTGCGCGGGCCGAAATAACAAAGGCTATGTTCAAACGGAACACGGAAAATAAACCCGACAGAGAGAAAAAAAAAAATAATAAAAATTTTTTTTTTTAAACAACCTGTATATGAGCTGATAAACCAACATGGAACACCCTATATGTGTACCATTAACAATAAGATCAGAGATGAGAAGAGAAAAAAAAATGTTTACTATATTTGTGCTATATATATACCCGGTTAAAAAAGCATACAATAACACGAAAAAACTGTCGGCAATATATTACTGCGACACGAGATTACCGTAACATTAAATACCGAAAAGTGTGCCGACAATACACGTTAGTTCTTGCTTGCACGAAAATACATCTACAACAAAAAACATCAGTCGTCGACGATTCTATTTTTAGACCAAAATACCTACCTACTGCCTCATTGGGTGTGTAAACAAACAAAGAATGTATTTACCTGGCCGAAATCGGATCTAAATGAGCGGACAATCCAATGATGCAAATCAAGCTTTGGTAACGTAATAATTTATGTATACGTGGGTTTTACGTATGTGCGTAACTTACGTAAATGCACGAAATAAAGCAAATTTATACTCGCACCGAAAAAATATCTCGCAAAATACGTGGGTAGATTTACAACTTTTCGGGCGATACAAAACTTGTAACACGTTATGAAACTAAAATGTGAACTATTTACGAGCAGAGTTGAATCACTTCGAGAACATTTGAAAAGATTGGGTCGGGAGTTACATGTAAAAAATGGTACCTAACAGTATTGAGCAAAATGCTGACTTTGAGTTTAATTAATTTTACGTATGGGGTTTATAGGGGCTGATAATTAATCCCGGGGAGTGACGGGGGAGGTTTAATAAAGAAATATAGTGGACTGTAACAAACAATTGGGCTGAATGGATAACCAATTCCAGAACACAAGATAAGGTGTCAAATTAATACCCGGCACCGGGTCTATAAAATTTTGTTATTTGTTTAAACAAAATGGGTGATCCAAAAGGATATAATTATATTATCTGAGCTGAATAATAATAACAAACGGGATGAAAGTGAGTTTATTCTGTGCCGGGGACGGGGGGGGGGCCGGTTCTATACCGATAAATGGAATGTTCTAGTCGGCGCGGAATTACCTACCCGACATAGGTATTCTCAAGATCACAAAATGTTTTTTGCCGGGAAAGGGCTGCAAAAAAAATATGCAACCGGGTGAAAATGGACTGTAGTAAATCGACGGGGGCTGGTTCAGTAACGGTTCGTAATATGTTTTATCAAAATGTGAAAATGGACTGTAGTAAATCGAGGGGGGCTGGTTCAGTAACGAAATTACGGGCCGGCGGGGGGAAGCGGGGGATGGTTCAAAGGCCCGAAGAGCCAAAACCAAAAATTTTCCGCTCGAAGAGACCAAAAATTTGAGCCGGCCGAAGGACCAAAATGTAGCCGCTGGCTACAGGAATGCAGGGCTGATGGGATTTGAGGGTATGACACGGGAGAAGAAAAGATTGTGGGTGAACTAACCTGTTTTGGATGGGCTGGTATGTGCTGCGTGGCGTCTTTTCTTGGTGGGCTGATGGAGCTGGCGCCTTGGGCAGGAATGTGCTAAATGTCTTGGTTGGAGTAATGTACACAGCACTGGTATGAACACAACACTGTTAGGTATGAGAGGTTTTGGTTGTGGCGGCGCGAATGTGTGCACACGGGTTGTTTGGACAATGTCTAGCGCGGAAGAGAGAGTGAGCCAACGCGCGGGTTGGCGCCAGCTCGCGAGTGCGCAGACGTGCGCCTCGGGAGGCTTGTCGAGCCGAACAGAGCGAGCGAGCGGTGCTCAGCGCGCGACTCGATTCTGTCGCGAGTTACTTTCTGCGCATGCGCTGAAATGCGCATACCGTCACGCTGTGGCGTGAACACTTATGGAAAACCCAATTATTTTGAAGATACCATAATATCATTAAAATGTTTATGCATATAGCAAACTTTTAACAATAAATTGTCTTAGCTAAAAGTTGTACTTTACCGTTATAATTATTTCTTGATATTTTGTTACAAATTCGGAGAAATAGCCCTTAAGGAAAACCTTGTATGAAAATATTTGTTATCTTGGTAACAAAGAAAAAAATAATAATAAACAAAGCTATCGCCACATTGAACAAACAGTAAATTATTAATCCCTTTAGAATAGAACGATATGGTTTTTATATTTTTTACATAATTTGTTCTACAGTTCCTTTCTGTGCTTTCTTTCAAATGCAAAATATTATGTCAAGTGTTGATCTCTATATTTTCATAAGGAGAAAATTTGTATGAAAAAGTTAAACAAAAGGCCATAAAAACGTTATAATATGTATGTTTTACAGGGCTGTAAATATTAGCATTTATTGATTTTACTCAGAAAAATTGCCTAGACAAACGGACAAACAGACAAACATAGGGACAACAAATTAATCCTAAAGGAGTTTTGTTTTTTCATTTTGCGTAAAGGGACCTGAACATTTCAAACTATGATACAAATAAATTTCTATATTTTAAACACTTGGCGATTTATCCCACGGGTAAACAGGTGTCCCAAAAGTCAACGCTTTCCCTTGGAAAAGCCCTTAGGCCCTTAGGCCTTTCCCTTAGGCCAGCTCACGACTGACCAGAATATCAAATTATGACTTCAGCAAAAGTAGATAGTCTTCGAGTTGATGGTACTTTTATAAATTCGAATAGATTTTTGAGAGTCAAAGCTAACCAGTTCTAAATTCTAAGAATAAAATTTTTGTTGCGCAATTCTGCATAGTCCTGCTATTGATAAAGTCAAAAATAAACCTTGAAATGCTGTAACATCAGAAAGAAAAAATAAAAACCCAATTTATGAGCAATTTTTTGTAATTAGGTTAGTTCGACACCACACCCTGAAAAAAAATGTTCTATGTTAGTTTTGCAAATTGTCTTAAATAACGGCTCATCAAATATTGTTTTTCAAATGATCTGGCAATTTTTGTGTATTACTTTTGAAAAAAAAGTTATTGCTATTTTACTACCAAAGGAGCTGCGTATTTTTTTAAATAATTAGAATATAGAATGAAAGAATGGCGGGCAGTAAAAATATTTGACGTTCACGACGCCATTTAACACGCGTTAGAGTGAGATAAATAGTGACGGTATTTAAAATGAGTTGGAATGAGATAGTAACCCAGTTAAACGTAGTTGAATGAGAGAGGCATAATTGATATAGGCTACAGTGAGATAGATAGTGACGTGGTGCATTCCTTCTGAGAATATTTGTTAGCTTCCACTTTTTGTAATAACAACTTTAGTAAAAATTTTTTGTAAAGAAATTTTTGGTCCAATTTATTTCCGAGGGTCAACTAATAAATCAAACACTCAAAAAACCACTTTTAGCCGACCATAATAAATTTACGTCCCGACGTGATAGCAAGTAGGATCAATGCCGTGTGACGATGATCGAAATACACTAATAAATTGGATAAAATAAAATACGTATTACTTTTGACCCTGCCTCATCCACTCTATTCGTATTTTTGCTATGGTGACGCGAGCTTAGAGACCGGGACAAATTTCCCCCCGCGCGCAAACGTAACCTGAATAAGCCACGCCAAGAACTGGTTTTTGTTTTGGCTATGTCATACTCTTAAATTTTGACACTTTCGGCAGGTAGATCTTTTCCTAGACACATCTTTTCCGTGGTACACTTTCCGTTCCCAAGATATTTTGCTGGGATAAATATAGATATAGATAGAGAGATAGAAAGAAAGTCCGTAATGCTTTTTAAAAATGGAAAACGGTATAATATTTTCTCATATAACATTAACAAAACTAATTTCTTACAACAATTTCAGAACCATCAAGTAAGTTAATTGATATAACTTGTATATCCGGTATTTGCTTGATGCAGCAGTAGCTCAGTCAGTAGGACGTTGAACTCTCAATCTTGAGACAAGGTTCGAATCCTTCCGCTTGGACATTCTCTTATGAGAATACCACTCGTTGAACGGTGAAGGACACATTGTAATATAGATCGACATGCTCTTTAAAGCATGTATCGGTGCTCGAAGTACGGCGATAAAGCTGACCATATTTTACGTTATCTTGCGTATAAAATAATGGTGCATAAAATAGTTCATATACAGCGTCCAGAATATCTGATTCGTAAATTTAAGTGGTTTTGTGATGAACACTGTAAATGCAAACGAAGTGAGGCTCAAAAAAAAATTACAATCCTATACACAAAACTTATAAGGAAAGAAATGAATAAAAAAGAAATGACTGAGGAAAACTTTGTGTCAAGCTGTTAATTTAGTTGCATTGAAATTAGTATTATCTCCCTGTTTAATTGAAGCATAGTCCGTAATGCTTTTTAAAAATGGAAAACGGTATAATATTTTCTCATATAACATTAACAAAACTAATTTCTTACAACAATTTCAGAAACACCAAGTAAGTTAATTGATATAACTTGTATATCCGGTATTTGCTTGATGCAGCAGTAGCTCAGTCAGTAGGACGTTGAACTCTCAATCTTGAGACAAGGTTCGAATCCTTCCGTTTGGACATTCTCTTATGAGAATACCACTCGTTGAACGGTGAAGGACACATTGTAATATAGATCGACATGCTCTTTAAAGCATGTATCGGTGCTCGTAGTACGGCGATAAAGCTGACCATCTTTTACGTTATCTTGCATATAAAATAATGGTGCATAAAATAGTTCATATACAGCGTCCAGAATATCTGATTCGTAAATTTAAGTGGTTTTGTGATGAACACTGTAAATGCAAACGAAGTGAGGCTCACAAAAAAATTACAATCCTATACACAAAACTTATAATGAAAGAAATGAATAAAAAAAGAAATGACTGAGGAAAACTTTGTGTCAAGCTATTAATTTAGTTGCATTGAAATTAGTATTATCTCCCTGTTTAATTGAAGCAAAGTCCGTAATGCTTTTTAAAAATGGAAAACGGTATAATATTTTCTCATATAACATTAACAAAACTAATTTCTAAAAATATTTTCAGTTGATGATGGTAAGTAAATTTGTTATAACTTGTATCTCCGGTATTTGCCTGACGCAGCAGTAGCTCACTCAGAAGGACGCTGAGTTCTCAATCTTGAGACAAGGTTCGAATCCTTCCATTCGGATGTTCTTTAATGAGTAATTCAGAATCTATGTGAATACTTAATTTGTATAACACTTGGTGAAAGGTGAAAAACACATTGTGATATAGACCGGCATGCTCTTTAAAGCATGTATTGGTGCTCAAAGTATGGCGATAAAGCTGACCACCTACTACGTTATCTTGCGTATAAAATAATGGTGCATAAAATAGTTCATGTACAGCGTACAGAATATCTTTACCGTTCAGCAAGTGGTAAAAACAAATACTATGCACATAAATTCCGACAAGTTCATTGGTCCATGGCCGATCAGGGATTGGACCTTTATCTCAAAATTGAGAGGCCAGCGTTCTACCCCTGAGCTACCACCGCAACCCGAAGTGTTCCTGACATTAGGGATGTGCTTTGACATTCTTTGACCTTGACATAGTTATGTCCCTGCTGGCAGTAGGGATGTCCTTGCCCCTAGCTATGTACTGTAAAATGAGGTTGCGACCTTCCTTAGATTCCCCGTGCTTGGACTCTAATGAATGGTATTACAAATACATACTGACTGATGACAGTTTATAACACTTGACAGCTCTCTAATTAGGTATTAAATTTGTGAAAAGTCGTCCGGTTGGCTGGAAACTCGGTTTCAACATGTATTTCAACTCACTTATTGAAGACAGCTTTGACACGCGATGATGACCGACGACATTTGTACACACATTTGACGGTCATGAAGTGACCAACACATTTGTGGGCGTGGCAAAATGTCATGTTGTTTCATTTTGCTTTAAGGTGTATACTCCATGAAACTTGCGAGAGCAATACAATCGTGCCGATTTCGTTGCAAGCGCAAAATTGAAATTTTGTTTCAGAAGAAATTAATCTAGATTACATTTTCAAAATTTATTATGTATAAAATTTCAGATTTTATCTAAAACAATAAAACCACATTCGGCTACACTTTCGGTAAAAAACCGTTAAATTTACGTTTTTTAAGGGTTTGTTCTTAAGATACGACTGAAACTATAAATTATTACATATATAAAATTACTTGCCAGCTAAGCGTAGAACATTTTTTTTCATGGTAAGAAGAGTCAAAAGTAGCAAATGAAAAAATTCAAACAAAAATATATAAGTTTGATTTTAGACTGAGATCAATAACGAAACTATTCAAGATTTATTTGAATTCGATGATTGTGTAAGACGGTTACCAAAAAGTGCACACGAAATAAAACCAAACGGACCCAAATACTAGTAAACTCGGGACCCACAAATCTAGTATTAGATTATGGGAACAAATTATTTCAACTGTTATTTAAACATTCGAAAGGTGATGATCAGTTGAAAAAAATAATGAGCAGTTATTTTTTTTTTATCGGTGGTTGGTAAATTTGTGCGACAGTAAAACATAGACAGTAATAAAAAAATAATTGGCCAGTTATATTGTCTTACAATGTCAGTACATACTAAAAATACGTAAGCAGACTAAATAATAAATGGCCAGTAAAAATGATGGAATGGGCAGTTACATAAATAGTTTTGCAGTTCACAGGGAGCGGAGACACCTGAACCACAACCGATTGAAAAGAGAGGTAGATTTTTGTTAGAAGGGGCGGAGCTTAAAGCGCGTGACGCGGAAGCGACCAATCAAATGATTTGGCCGCGTGAAGACATCTCGAATTCATTCATTTGGTTTATTTTTATATATCATCTCTCGGGTTGGCTTTTAATATCATCTACCGTAACTTGGAGTATAAAACAATGTATTTGGGTCTAGGGCCCAAACTGTGATCCAAAGTAACGTTTTTTATTGCCGGATACGCATTTGTAAATTTTCGAACACGCACTGAATCGTGTTTTGTGAATCATAAACCATACAAACGATACGCATGTTGGTTTCCAGACTTTGTCACCCCATTTCCCCCTTTTAGGGTTTGAATTCTGGAAAAGCTTTTTTCACGTCCACAACGTTGGATTTTAAAATCGTTGTTGTTTTCGTAATCAGCGACCCGATAAACCATACAAACGATACCCATCTTGGTTTTCAGACTTTGTCACCCCATTTCCCCCTTTTAGGGGTTGAATCTTGAAAAAACCTGAAATACGTGTTTACTCATTTATGGATAGGAGTACTCCTGTGAAATCTCGAATAAAATAGTAAAACTAATCTTGTTTCCCCATACAAACTTTGGACACCCGTTTCACCCCCTTAGAGGGAGAATTTTGAAAAATCCTTTCTTAGTGCATGTCTTCACTATTATAAGGTATCTATATGCCAAATTTCAAGTCTTTAGGACCAGCGGCTTAGGCTGTCCGTTGATATATCAGTCAGTCAGGACTTTATATTTTACTAGCTTCTGCCCGCGGCTTCGCTCGCGTTGCCTACAGGAAACAATTTTTTTTTTTTTCAGAAACATACATTTTAAGTGCTTTCACTCCCTCTGGGGGTCCAGGTGTAGTGCTCGGTCGAAATACTCGCATGCTCGGATTACGAACGCCTCGAACGTTCTCCGTCCTCATATGCTCGTTTTTCGGCTCCGTGCCAAATACCGGGACTCACCGAACAAATGTTTTCCGAAAAAGTGTCAAAATCCCTTTCAGTTGTTAAAAAATGTCAAATTTGAATACGGCAGCGTAATCGGTGACCATAAATGCCCTTTGATAGATAGTTTCATACAAATCGGAATACTTTTTTGGATCTGTCAAAAAACTGTCAAAACCTGTCAAATTCAATTTTTTTTTTGGTCATGTAGCCCCAATTTACCAATCGCTATAGTTGAAACCCAAACTCCTTACAGTTAGCCGATCAAAATTTTCGCAACTTTTTTTTCGTTTTTTTTTTTTTTACCGTCGTCGTCGAACATGACATGTGTTTAGCATCAGCCGTTTGGGAGATACGGGCCTGTTAAGGGGAACGAAAATACAAACAGAAATAAAATGTCAGCTTTCGGATGATTTTGTTGCAATAATTAGGTTACGTATAGCCATAAAAAAAATACATGTTTTTGGTTGAACTTTAAGGTATTCATTTTACACAAACCACGTTAATCGATTCATATTTGTACTGTCAACGAATTTTTTTGTAACCCTCTATTGCACACTTCTTATCGATTTTGTTTCAGGTATCGCTTTCGCGATTTTGTTGGTTCTTTTTAATAAAATTCGTGTGAATGATATCTATTCATTTTCCAAATACCACGTTATTCGGGTCAAAAAAAGCACCCCCTTTTTCCAAAAATACGTAAATCCACTGATGCAGTCAGTGGCAGCAAGATATTGTCAGTCTACGCCTAGCATTGGCGCCCGTAAGACGTGGAACCTGTGCCCTTTTTTGCAAGCTATAAATATCTCCCAAAACTACTTCAAAACACATTGAAATTAATTTTATAAAGTAATATTTCGAGGAGCATCATATTCCTGCCGTTAAAAACTCAACAAAATATGCGTATGAGTGATTTAGCTACATCGTGCCATAGTCATAACAACAAAACTGAATGAATTTGGAATGAATTCATACTCTTAAGCGGGAAAATAATATATGTTACTCTAAAAGAATAATTTTGTGATCGTTATTGAAACCCAAATTAATTTACTTATACTTACTGAGATCTGTAACAAAGGTCAATGACCTTTTCGTGAAATTACCCTCTAGTATTGGCTCACCATTTCAGGTCCAATAAGTGAAGTTTTTTGCAAATTATATAGGTACACTTACTTGGGATAAATCGCCAAGTATTTAAAATATAGAAATTTATTTTGAAATATTTACAGTGCATGGCAAAATTATTAGATCGTAGATAATCCTGTCGGTACATGTTCAGGTTCAGGTCATGTCCGTTTGTCTAGACAATTTTTTCTGGGTAAAATTAATAAATACCAATATTAACGGCCCTCTATAGAGCTGTAAAAACATACTTTTGACGTTTTTATTTATATTACGTTTTAGGTTTTTACGTTTTTTTTTACGTTTTTCATACAAATTTTCTCACTATGAAAATGTAGGGATGAACACTTTAGATAATATTTTGCATTTAAAAGTCAACACAGAAAGGAATTGTTGAACAAATAATGTAAAAAATATGAAAACTATGTTGTTCTATTATAAAGGGATTAATTATCTACTGTTCAATGTGGCGATAGCTTTGTTTATTTTTTTCCTTGAATTATTTTTTACTAAGATAACAAATAGTATAATACAAGGTTTTCCTTAAGAGGTCCCTTTACCCCTGTATTTTTCTTAAAATTCATACAATAGGTATAAACCGAATGTGAAGTCTACAGCTTATTTTCTTCATATCTTTTTTCATGAGTATATTCTAGTGACATCTAGCTACGTCTCTATACAGCCCAAAAAGCAAAATTTGATAAAACACCATCATAATAGCTGTCAGGATATCGTCAATATTGCCTCGTTTTTACGCAATGTAAAGTGGCACGACCGGCGGGTACCCGGTCTTTTCCACCAGTCGTGCTTCTTAACAAATAAAGTCAAAAAGTGACCTTATTGTAACCTAATAGTTGGAAAAAGGTTCTGAAGAAAACTTCGAGGTACTTTACAATTATTTGTATTTAACTTTATCAAAAATATGTATAATTTCACACGACTGAAGATGTAACTAACAATATTACATTGTAACAAAATTTTGGCCAAGTCATTATTAAAACTTTTAGAACCTCAAATAGTTGTGACAGTTACCGCCTTAACATCAGGTAGCAATATTACATTCGGAATAAATTCTGCCAAGACATTACTAAAACTTTTAGAACATCAAATAGTTGTGACAGGTACCGCCTTAACAACAGGTAGCAATATTACATTCGGAATAAATTCTGCCAAGACATTACTAAAACCTTTAAGTGAATAGTCTGGTTGGGTTAGGTACCGCCTTAACCACAGGTAACTATATTACATTAAATCTTGTGAATCTACATAAAAAAAACTTTAAGAGTAAGAAAACTTGAAAAAAACAAGGAAACTAATTTCCAAATAAAATCTAGCTCAGTGGAGCCGTGAATCCATCTAAATAATAAAAACAATGATCATTACTATGACATATTTTTTAATAAATTAAATGAGATGATAAACTTGCTCATTTTCAATGGGAAAATGAAACTGGTAATATGCGGAGATTTTAATACCGATCTCTTAGTAAAGACAAAATTTTCTAAGGAATTTGAGGAGCTGGTATTAAGCAGTAATTTAAAATTTGCTATTAGACAACCAACACGTCCCTGTAGTGGAACATGTTTAGATAATATAATTCATAACATACGTGGTAGCAAAGGGGAAATATTCGAGTTCGCTGTATCTGATCACACAGCACAATTATTGAAGTGCCCTGTCAAGAAGACTTCGAAGCTCAAGTGCTGGTACACGTTAAAACGGGATTATTCGAAAGAAAACATACTAAAGTTCGGTCAATGTCTGGAAAAAATACATTTTACTGACACATACTCCTCAGTGGATCCTGATGAAGCATTTGACAACTTTTATTTTACTATGTTTTATGAGTTGTGTTTCCCTATTATAAAAGTAAAACACACAACAAAAAAATCCCCTAAATGGCTATCAAGAGGCATCAAAAACTGCAGTAAGCGCTGTAGGGACCTTCTTTGGAAGTACAGGACAACTCGAACACCGGAAAACAAACACAAATTTAAAACCTATTCTAAAAGATTAAAACATGTCATAACACAAACAAAAAAGGCACAAAACAATTATCACATTACAGAAGCAAAAAATAAATCAAAAGCTACATGGCAAGTTATAAATCAAGCAAAAGACAACTTTCCTAGAGATTATATAGCACAAATAAAAATTAGCGATGGACTTATTAAAAACCCACGTGAAATAGCAGAAGCTTTTAATAATTACTTTATTGATGAAGTAGTACCAGTGACAAAGGACAACATAAAAAATAATAATTTACCACACATATTAAGCAAACCTCATTCGCTGTTTATGGAACCTACCTGTCCCGAAGAAATATATCATGTTATTGCAAACTTAAAAAATACGAATAGTACCGGGTATGATAATATATGTACACGAGTAATAAAATATGTTTCTCTAATAATTGCGCCAATATTAAGTCACGTCACTAACCTATGCATAGAACGCGGTGTTTTTCCAAAGAAACTTAAATTGTCTGTCATAAAACCTTTATTCAAAAAAGACGATAAAGAAAACATGGAGTTCTACAGACCAGTTGCACTAATTTCCATAATGTCTAAGATCATCGAGAACATAATTCACCACAGATTATATAAATACTTCGAAACTAACAATATACTAGTGCACGAGCAAAACGGATTCAGGAAAAATAAAAATATTGATCTCGCGATTTACGATTTTTTTAATAAAATATATAAGAGAGTCGATAATCGACTGCCAATATTCGCACTCTATTTAGACATGACAAAAGCGTTTGATCACGTGGACCAAAAAATCCTATTACAAAAACTAGAAAATTATGGCGTAAGAGGAAATGTTAATAATTTAATAAAATCATACTTAAGCGACAGAACTCAAATAACCAAAATTGAACGTATATGCCCTACATCTAAAACTGAAAAATCATACATATCTCACGCTAGAAGTGTGCACTACGGTGTGCCACAAGGCAGTGTTCTGGGTCCATTATTATTCCTCATATACATAAATGATTTGCCGAAATGTATCAAGCACCCGATGGTTTTATATGCTGACGACAGCACTGTTATTTGCGAAAATGAAAGTGATATAAACATGGACCTTGACTCAATCACTAATTGGCTAAAACAAAATAATCTGAAACTTAATATAGATAAAACGAGTATAATGTCTTTTAAACAAAGGAATTATTCAAACCTTACGATGAATATACAGTTTGGAGGTAAAACCATTGAGGAAATTAGGGTAACCAAATTTTTAGGCTTGCAAATTGATAATAACTTGAAATGGAATATACATATTGACCAAGTCAGTGCAAAAGTAACTCAGTTTTCTTATGCCCTTTACATGCTGGGTAAAACTGTAAATCGCAAAACAGTACTCACAGCTTATTATGGATATGTGGTTCCAACTCTCAAATATGGGATAATATTCTGGGGAAACGCTACTGGCATGGAGACGGTACTAAGATCCCAAAAAAGATGCATAAGGGCTATCTGTAGGTTGCGAAAAACGGACACTTGTGTACCAAAATTCAAGCAATTAAAATTACTCACAGTACCAGCGCTGTACATATATGAAACTGCAATTTTTGTAAGATCGCACCCAGAGTATTTTCAATATGTTACACAAGCAAGACGCTGTGATCGTCTGCGCCTCGTACAATGTAAAACCTCACTTTTTCACAACAGTATATTTGCCATGGCACCTTCTATATACAATAAAATACCTAAATTTATTCGGGATTTCAATAATATGAATGAATTTATAAAACAACTCAAGACTTTTTTAATAGACAAAGCGTACTATTCAGTTAATGAATTTTTGAATGATAAATCTATAACAGGTTAATATTTTTATTATTTTGAATCAGGACATATTATTTTATTGTGTTGAATTTGTAAACAAGTTTGTGTAACTTAACATTATAATATTTTAAGTGTAATATAATGAATGGCATGCCTACTTATAATTATTTCTTACGTGAGGTTAGTTAACCGTTGACATTTATATTAAATACTGACATTTTTTAAATATTTGAAATTTTAGCATTTGTGTGTTTATGTGTTTCAATTTTTATTTCGTATTTTGTATTTTGTTAGTTGTTTTATATTTGTATGTCAAATGACAGATTATAAAGGACTTTATATTATGTTTGAACACCATTTGTAAACTTATAATCACAAATAAATTAAATTTGAATTTTGAATTTGAATAATATTTGTCGACATTCTCTTTTGACTAAATCGTCTGATACACCATTCAGTATTACCAGGAAAAATTACGGAACTATGAAATTTTACATTTTAGGTTATCCAAATGAAACAGGAAGAAGAATTTACACTTGGTTTAAAAAGTCATAAATCTAAATGTTCTGGAAACATTCCGTCCAAGCCACCTTTTATAATGTGAGGATAAAAATAAAATCTACGTCACATACTCGTACTTGTAATACGCCAACATTTTCCACCTGAACTGGCATGCCGACCACTGTCCAACTTCAAGGTGAATGAACTCCAACCTCGCTAATAAAGGCAGCTTGACCGTGTTTCTCCACGCGCTGCCGTCACTCAGCCATCAGGACCAAGATCACGAAAGAAGCAAAAACAACAATAAACCCATGATCTGACAATAGATCAGATTTCCCACCATCCCGGCCAAAAAATCCTTTTTACTCCATCAATCACCTCCAAAATCCTTCTTTTCTTTATCAACAAACTCGTCTTGGCACAATCGCAATGTTTTTCTTTCCCGAACAAAGAACCAAAAAAAGGTAAAACAAAACACGACTTGACAGCTAAAACACTGGCCGAGCATTGCTTTAGGAAACGGACCTTCGCACAAGCCAAGTGAACGAACTACATGTCAAACCACTCACTTCAAACACGTACCACCCAGCGAACGAAAAAAAATCGGAATTTATCGATAACAACTCAACTTTTGACATGAACCAACCAACAAGCAAACAACGATGCGAAAACTTTGAGCAATGATGCAAAAACTCTGAGATAACCGCACCTTATAAAATTTGCTATGCTACAGCAAAGTTTAACAAGTTTGTATATTTTTATCTATACTGGAAATAAAAAAGAGAGAAATACAGGCGTCGTTCATCTTAAGATGACTAAGTTTACACACTTTGCTAAGCATAAACAGTTACCATTTCATGGAAAACTGTTTTTACCTGAAACCATTTCAAAAATTCAATTAACTCATTTTGAATATCTTGTCATCTTGCACTTCTTGATGAGAAATACAATTTCAATAAGTAAAAATACAACTTTTAGTTAAGAAAACTTATAGTTAAAAGTCTGCTGTATGCATAAACATATTTTTAATTATATTACAATAGTAATAAAATAATTGGCTTATCCGTCGTCGTGATAACAGCCGTAAATTTCTTAAATAATCTGATATCACGCTTATGGAAAACCCAATTATTTTGAAGATACCATAATATCATTAAAATGTTTATGCATATAGCAAACTTTTAACAATAAATTGTCTTAGCTAAAAGTTGTACTTTACCGTTATAATTATTTCTTAATATTTTGTTACAAATTCGGAGAAATAGCCCTTAAGGAAAACCTTGTATGAAAATATTTGTTATCTTGGTAACAAAGAAAAAAATAATAATAAACAAAGCTATCGCCACATTGAACAAACAGTAAATTATTAATCCCTTTAGAATAGAACGATATGGTTTTTATATTTTTTACATAATTTGTTCTACAGTTCCTTTCTGTGCTTTCTTTCAAATGCAAAATATTATGTCAAGTGTTGATCTCTATATTTTCATAAGGAGAAAATTTGTATGAAAAAGTTAAACAAAAGGCCATAAAAACGTTATAATATGTATGTTTTACAGGGCTGTAAATATTAGCATTTATTGATTTTACTCAGAAAAATTGCCTAGACAAACGGACAAACAGACAAACATAGGGACAACAAATTAATCCTAAAGGAGTTTTGTTTTTTCATTTTGCGTAAAGGGACCTGAACATTTCAAACTATGATACAAATAAATTTCTATATTTTAAACACTTGGCGATTTATCCCACGGGTAAACAGGTGTCCCAAAAGTCAACGCTTTCCCTTGGAAAAGCCCTTAGGCCCTTAGGCCTTTCCCTTAGGCCAGCTCACGACTGACCAGAATATCAAATTCGCTGGCTACAGGAATGCAGGGCTGATGGGATTTGAGGGTATGACACGGGAGAAGAAAAGATTGTGGGTGAACTAACCTGTTTTGGATGGGCTGGTATGTGCTGCGTGGCGTCTCTTCTTGGTGGGCTGATGGAGCTGGCGCCTTGGGCAGGAATGTGCTAAATGTCTTGGTTGGAGTAATGTACACAGCACTGGTATGAACACAACACTGTTAGGTATGAGAGGTTTTGGTTGTGGCGGCGCGAATGTGTGCACACGGGTTGTTTGGACAATGTCTAGCGCGGAAGAGAGAGTGAGCCAACGCGCGGGTTGGCGCCAGCTCGCGAGTGCGCAGACGTGCGCCTCGGGAGGCTTGTCGAGCCGAACAGAGCGAGCGAGCGGTGCTCAGCGCGCGACTCGATTCTGTCGCGAGTTACTTTCTGCGCATGCGCTGAAATGCGCATACCGTCACGCTGTGGCGTGAACATCCTGGGGGGGCCGGGGCTGCGACTCCTCCTGAGCTGAATCCAACGGCAGCCTGGCTATCTTGAACACAGGTCGTCGCAGATTTCCATGGGCTGTGTCCAGATCCACAACTTGGATCACTCCATCCTTGCCAGGCATTGTGCGGAGAATTCTTCCCAACTTCCATTGGAGCGGAGGCAGGTCATCCTCTTTGATGAGGACCAGTTCACCCACTTGAGGAGGGGAAGAAGTGGAGAGCCATTTGGAGCGGGTTTGCAGGGTATGGAGGTAGGATCTGGACCAGAGAATCCAAAAGCGCTGAGAGAGCGCTTGAATGAGCTGAAAGCGTTTAAGAGCAGATATGGGTCTGTCGTAAAAAGACTGCTCAGGTAGAGCGGTGAGCGGACGACCAATAATGAAATGTCCGGCCGTGAGAGGGTCAAAGTCCGTAGGGTCGGATGAAATCGGGCAGAGGGGTCTTGAGTTGAGTATTATTTCGTGCAGAGCGCCGAACCAAGTTATGTGCTGATTCGCGAGCTTGTGAGTGATTGCATCATTGTTTGACCTGAGGAAGTTCTGAACTTCAATGAGCTGATTTCTAGCACCTACATAGTTTGTGCCGCAGTCTGAGCGAATGAGAACTGGAGTACCGCGACGTGAGATAAAACCTAACAGGGCTCGTGCTGAGTGAAATTGACCATGTACGTCTGCTATTTTAAGTGAGACGGTTGGCAACAAAATTGGTGTGTTAGTGACGTTTACTACACGTTGTGCGGAGTTACAAGAATTCTCTGTTGGAGTTGAAGTCATTGAGTGAAAATGAACTGAGTGTGTATGTGATGAGTGTGTGTGTGTGATGAGTGTGCTGAGTGCGCTGAGTGAAAATGAGCTGAGTGTGTATGTGATGAGTGAATGTGTGAGTGAAAATGAGCTGAGTGTGTGTGAATGAAAATGAGCTGAGTGTGTATGTGCTGATTGAATGTGTGAGTGAAAATGAGCTGAGTGTGTATGTGCTGATTGAATGTGTGATGAGTGTGACTATATGTGAAAATGAGTTATTAAAACTTGAGCGCTACCAACTCCAACGTGCGGATAGCTTGTAACTTGCGCGGGCCGAAATAACAAAGGCTATGTTCAAACGGAACACGGAAAATAAACCCGACAGAGAGAAAAAAAAAAAAATAATAAATTTTTTTTTTTTTAAACAACCTGTATATGAGCTGATAAACCAACATGGAACACCCTATATGTGTACCATTAACAATAAGATCAGAGATGAGAAGAGAAAAAAAAATGTTTACTATATTTGTGCTATATATATACCCGGTTAAAAAAGCATACAATAACACGAAAAAACTGTCGGCAATATATTACTGCGACACGAGATTACCGTAACATTAAATACCGAAAAGTGTGCCGACAATACACGTTAGTTCTTGCTTGCACGAAAGTACATCTACAACAAAAAACATCAGTCGTCGACGATTCTATTTTTAGACCAAAATACCTACCTACTGCCTCATTGGGTGTGTAAACAAACAAAGAATGTATTTACCTGGCCGAAATCGGATCTAAATGAGCGGACAATCCAATGATGCAAATCAAGCTTTGGTAACGTAATAATTTATGTATACGTGGGTTTTACGTATGTGCGTAACTTACGTAAATGCACGAAATAAAGCAAATTTATACTCGCACCGAAAAAATATCTCGCAAAATACGTGGGTAGATTTACAACTTTTCGGGCGATACAAAACTTGTAACACGTTATGAAACTAAAATGTGAACTATTTACGAGCAGAGTTGAATCACTTCGAGAACATTTGAAAAGATTGGGTCGGGAGTTACATGTAAAAAATGGTACCTAACAGTATTGAGCAAAATGCTGACTTTGAGTTTAATTAATTTTACGTATGGGGTTTATAGGGGCTGATAATTAATCCCGGGGAGTGACGGGGGAGGTTTAATAAAGAAATATAGTGGACTGTAACAAACAATTGGGCTGAATGGATAACCAATTCCAGAACACAAGATAAGGTGTCAAATTAATACCCGGCACCGGGTCTATAAAATTTTGTTATTTGTTTAAACAAAATGGGTGATCCAAAAGGATATAATTATATTATCTGAGCTGAATAATAATAACCAACGGGATGAAAGTGAGTTTATTCTGTGCCGGGGACGGGGGGGGGGGCCGGTTCTATACCGATAAATGGAATGTTCTAGTCGGCGCGGAATTACCTACCCGACATAGGTATTCTCAAGATCACAAAATGTTTTTTGCCGGGAAAGGGCTGCAAAAAAAATATGCAACCGGGTGAAAATGGACTGTAGTAAATCGACGGGGGCTGGTTCAGTAACGGTTCGTAATATGTTTTATCAAAATGTGAAAATGGACTGTAGTAAATCGAGGGGGGCTGGTTCAGTAACGAAATTACGGGCCGGCGGGGGGAAGCGGGGGATGGTTCAAAGGCCCGAAGAGCCAAAACCAAAAATTTTCCGCTCGAAGAGACCAAAAATTTGAGCCGGCCGAAGGACCAAAATGTAGCCGCTGGCTACAGGAATGCAGGGCTGATGGGATTTGAGGGTATGACACGGGAGAAGAAAAGATTGTGGGTGAACTAACCTGTTTTGGATGGGCTGGTATGTGCTGCGTGGCGTCTTTTCTTGGTGGGCTGATGGAGCTGGCGCCTTGGGCAGGAATGTGCTAAATGTCTTGGTTGGAGTAATGTACACAGCACTGGTATGAACACAACACTGTTAGGTATGAGAGGTTTTGGTTGTGGCGGCGCGAATGTGTGCACACGGGTTGTTTGGACAATGTCTAGCGCGGAAGAGAGAGTGAGCCAACGCGCGGGTTGGCGCCAGCTCGCGAGTGCGCAGACGTGCGCCTCGGGAGGCTTGTCGAGCCGAACAGAGCGAGCGAGCGGTGCTCAGCGCGCGACTCGATTCTGTCGCGAGTTACTTTCTGCGCATGCGCTGAAATGCGCATACCGTCACGCTGTGGCGTGAACACTTATGGAAAACCCAATTATTTTGAAGATACCATAATATCATTAAAATGTTTATGCATATAGCAAACTTTTAACAATAAATTGTCTTAGCTAAAAGTTGTACTTTACCGTTATAATTATTTCTTAATATTTTGTTACAAATTCGGAGAAATAGCCCTTAAGGAAAACCTTGTATGAAAATATTTGTTATCTTGGTAACAAAGAAAAAAATAATAATAAACAAAGCTATCGCCACATTGAACAAACAGTAAATTATTAATCCCTTTAGAATAGAACGATATGGTTTTTATATTTTTTACATAATTTGTTCTACAGTTCCTTTCTGTGCTTTCTTTCAAATGCAAAATATTATGTCAAGTGTTGATCTCTATATTTTCATAAGGAGAAAATTTGTATGAAAAAGTTAAACAAAAGGCCATAAAAACGTTATAATATGTATGTTTTACAGGGCTGTAAATATTAGCATTTATTGATTTTACTCAGAAAAATTGCCTAGACAAACGGACAAACAGACAAACATAGGGACAACAAATTAATCCTAAAGGAGTTTTGTTTTTTCATTTTGCGTAAAGGGACCTGAACATTTCAAACTATGATACAAATAAATTTCTATATTTTAAACACTTGGCGATTTATCCCACGGGTAAACAGGTGTCCCAAAAGTCAACGCTTTCCCTTGGAAAAGCCCTTAGGCCCTTAGGCCTTTCCCTTAGGCCAGCTCACGACTGACCAGAATATCAAATTATGACTTCAGCAAAAGTAGATAGTCTTCGAGTTGATGGTACTTTTATAAATTCGAATAGATTTTTGAGAGTCAAAGCTAACCAGTTCTAAATTCTAAGAATAAAATTTTTGTTGCGCAATTCTGCATAGTCCTGCTATTGATAAAGTCAAAAATAAACCTTGAAATGCTGTAACATCAGAAAGAAAAAATAAAAACCCAATTTATGAGCAATTTTTTGTAATTAGGTTAGTTCGACACCACACCCTGAAAAAAAATGTTCTATGTTAGTTTTGCAAATTGTCTTAAATAACGGCTCATCAAATATTGTTTTTCAAATGATCTGGCAATTTTTGTGTATTACTTTTGAAAAAAAAGTTATTGCTATTTTACTACCAAAGGAGCTGCGTATTTTTTTAAATAATTAGAATATAGAATGAAAGAATGGCGGGCAGTAAAAATATTTGACGTTCACGACGCCATTTAACACGCGTTAGAGTGAGATAAATAGTGACGGTATTTAAAATGAGTTGGAATGAGATAGTAACCCAGTTAAACGTAGTTGAATGAGAGAGGCATAATTGATATAGGCTACAGTGAGATAGATAGTGACGTGGTGCATTCCTTCTGAGAATATTTGTTAGCTTCCACTTTTTGTAATAACAACTTTAGTAAAAATTTTTTGTAAAGAAATTTTTGGTCCAATTTATTTCCGAGGGTCAACTAATAAATCAAACACTCAAAAAACCACTTTTAGCCGACCATAATAAATTTACGTCCCGACGTGATAGCAAGTAGGATCAATGCCGTGTGACGATGATCGAAATACACTAATAAATTGGATAAAATAAAATACGTATTACTTTTGACCCTGCCTCATCCACTCTATTCGTATTTTTGTTATGGTGACGCGAGCTTAGAGACCGGGACAAATTTCCCCCCGCGCGCAAACGTAACCTGAATAAGCCACGCCAAGAACTGGTTTTTGTTTTGGCTATGTCATACTCTTAAATTTTGACACTTTCGGCAGGTAGATCTTTTCCTAGACACATCTTTTCCGTGGTACACTTTCCGTTCCCAAGATATTTTGCTGGGATAAATATAGATATAGATAGAGAGATAGAAAGAAAGTCCGTAATGCTTTTTAAAAATGGAAAACGGTATAATATTTTCTCATATAACATTAACAAAACTAATTTCTTACAACAATTTCAGAACCATCAAGTAAGTTAATTGATATAACTTGTATATCCGGTATTTGCTTGATGCAGCAGTAGCTCAGTCAGTAGGACGTTGAACTCTCAATCTTGAGACAAGGTTCGAATCCTTCCGCTTGGACATTCTCTTATGAGAATACCACTCGTTGAACGGTGAAGGACACATTGTAATATAGATCGACATGCTCTTTAAAGCATGTATCGGTGCTCGAAGTACGGCGATAAAGCTGACCATATTTTACGTTATCTTGCGTATAAAATAATGGTGCATAAAATAGTTCATATACAGCGTCCAGAATATCTGATTCGTAAATTTAAGTGGTTTTGTGATGAACACTGTAAATGCAAACGAAGTGAGGCTCAAAAAAAAATTACAATCCTATACACAAAACTTATAAGGAAAGAAATGAATAAAAAAGAAATGACTGAGGAAAACTTTGTGTCAAGCTGTTAATTTAGTTGCATTGAAATTAGTATTATCTCCCTGTTTAATTGAAGCATAGTCCGTAATGCTTTTTAAAAATGGAAAACGGTATAATATTTTCTCATATAACATTAACAAAACTAATTTCTTACAACAATTTCAGAAACACCAAGTAAGTTAATTGATATAACTTGTATATCCGGTATTTGCTTGATGCAGCAGTAGCTCAGTCAGTAGGACGTTGAACTCTCAATATTGAGACAAGGTTCGAATCCTTCCGTTTGGACATTCTCTTATGAGAATACCACTCGTTGAACGGTGAAGGACACATTGTAATATAGATCGACATGCTCTTTAAAGCATGTATCGGTGCTCGTAGTACGGCGATAAAGCTGACCATCTTTTACGTTATCTTGCATATAAAATAATGGTGCATAAAATAGTTCATATACAGCGTCCAGAATATCTGATTCGTAAATTTAAGTGGTTTTGTGATGAACACTGTAAATGCAAACGAAGTGAGGCTCACAAAAAAATTACAATCCTATACACAAAACTTATAATGAAAGAAATGAATAAAAAAAGAAATGACTGAGGAAAACTTTGTGTCAAGCTATTAATTTAGTTGCATTGAAATTAGTATTATCTCCCTGTTTAATTGAAGCAAAGTCCGTAATGCTTTTTAAAAATGGAAAACGGTATAATATTTTCTCATATAACATTAACAAAACTAATTTCTAAAAATATTTTCAGTTGATGATGGTAAGTAAATTTGTTATAACTTGTATCTCCGGTATTTGCCTGACGCAGCAGTAGCTCACTCAGAAGGACGCTGAGTTCTCAATCTTGAGACAAGGTTCGAATCCTTCCATTCGGATGTTCTTTAATGAGTAATTCAGAATCTATGTGAATACTTAATTTGTATAACACTTGGTGAAAGGTGAAAAACACATTGTGATATAGACCGGCATGCTCTTTAAAGCATGTATTGGTGCTCAAAGTATGGCGATAAAGCTGACCACCTACTACGTTATCTTGCGTATAAAATAATGGTGCATAAAATAGTTCATGTACAGCGTACAGAATATCTTTACCGTTCAGCAAGTGGTAAAAACAAATACTATGCACATAAATTCCGACAAGTTCATTGGTCCATGGCCGATCAGGGATTGGACCTTTATCTCAAAATTGAGAGGCCAGCGTTCTACCCCTGAGCTACCACCGCAACCCGAAGTGTTCCTGACATTAGGGATGTGCTTTGACATTCTTTGACCTTGACATAGTTATGTCCCTGCTGGCAGTAGGGATGTCCTTGCCCCTAGCTATGTACTGTAAAATGAGGTTGCGACCTTCCTTAGATTCCCTGTGCTTGGACTCTAATGAATGGTATTACAAATACATACTGACTGATGACAGTTTATAACACTTGACAGCTCTCTAATTAGGTATTAAATTTGTGAAAAGTCGTCCGGTTGGCTGGAAACTCGGTTTCAACATGTATTTCAACTCACTTATTGAAGACAGCTTTGACACGCGATGATGACCGACGACATTTGTACACACATTTGACGGTCATGAAGTGACCAACACATTTGTGGGCGTGGCAAAATGTCATGTTGTTTCATTTTGCTTTAAGGTGTATACTCCATGAAACTTGCGAGAGCAATACAATCGTGCCGATTTCGTTGCAAGCGCAAAATTGAAATTTTGTTTCAGAAGAAATTAATCTAGATTACATTTTCAAAATTTATTATGTATAAAATTTCAGATTTTATCTAAAACAATAAAACCACATTCGGCTACACTTTCGGTAAAAAACCGTTAAATTTACGTTTTTTAAGGGTTTGTTCTTAAGATACGACTGAAACTATAAATTATTACATATATAAAATTACTTGCCAGCTAAGCGTAGAACATTTTTTTTCATGGTAAGAAGAGTCAAAAGTAGCAAATGAAAAAATTCAAACAAAAATATATAAGTTTGATTTTAGACTGAGATCAATAACGAAACTATTCAAGATTTATTTGAATTCGATGATTGTGTAAGACGGTTACCAAAAAGTGCACACGAAATAAAACCAAACGGACCCAAATACTAGTAAACTCGGGACCCACAAATCTAGTATTAGATTATGGGAACAAATTATTTCAACTGTTATTTAAACATTCGAAAGGTGATGATCAGTTGAAAAAAATAATGAGCAGTTATTTTTTTTTTATCGGTGGTTGGTAAATTTGTGCGACAGTAAAACATAGACAGTAATAAAAAAATAATTGGCCAGTTATATTGTCTTACAATGTCAGTACATACTAAAAATACGTAAGCAGACTAAATAATAAATGGCCAGTAAAAATGATGGAATGGGCAGTTACATAAATAGTTTTGCAGTTCACAGGGAGCGGAGACACCTGAACCACAACCGATTGAAAAGAGAGGTAGATTTTTGTTAGAAGGGGCGGAGCTTAAAGCGCGTGACGCGGAAGCGACCAATCAAATGATTTGGCCGCGTGAAGACATCTCGAATTCATTCATTTGGTTTATTATTATATATCATCTCTCGGGTTGGCTTTTAATATCATCTACCGTAACTTGGAGTATAAAACAATGTATTTGGGTCTAGGGCCCAAACTGTGATCCAAAGTAACGTTTTTTATTGCCGGATACGCATTTGTAAATTTTCGAACACGCACTGAATCGTGTTTTGTGAATCATAAACCATACAAACGATACGCATGTTGGTTTCCAGACTTTGTCACCCCATTTCCCCCTTTTAGGGTTTGAATTCTGGAAAAGCTTTTTTCACGTCCACAACGTTGGATTTTAAAATCGTTGTTGTTTTCGTAATCAGCGACCCGATAAACCATACAAACGATACCCATCTTGGTTTTCAGACTTTGTCACCCCATTTCCCCCTTTTAGGGGTTGAATCTTGAAAAAACCTGAAATACGTGTTTACTCATTTATGGATAGGAGTACTCCTGTGAAATCTCGAATAAAATAGTAAAACTAATCTTGTTTCCCCATACAAACTTTGGACACCCGTTTCACCCCCTTAGAGGGAGAATTTTGAAAAATCCTTTCTTAGTGCATGTCTTCACTATTATAAGGTATCTATATGCCAAATTTCAAGTCTTTAGGACCAGCGGCTTAGGCTGTCCGTTGATATATCAGTCAGTCAGGACTTTATATTTTACTAGCTTCTGCCCGCGGCTTCGCTCGCGTTGCCTACAGGAAACAATTTTTTTTTTCAGAAACATACATTTTAAGTGCTTTCACTCCCTCTGGGGGTCCAGGTGTAGTGCTCGGTCGAAATACTCGCATGCTCGGATTACGAACGCCTCGAACGTTCTCCGTCCTCATATGCTCGTTTTTCGGCTCCGTGCCAAATACCGGGACTCACCGAACAAATGTTTTCCGAAAAAGTGTCAAAATCCCTTTCAGTTGTTAAAAAATGTCAAATTTGAATACGGCAGCGTAATCGGTGACCATAAATGCCCTTTGATAGATAGTTTCATACAAATCGGAATACTTTTTTGGATCTGTCAAAAAACTGTCAAAACCTGTCAAATTCAATTTTTTTTTTGGTCATGTAGCCCCAATTTACCAATCGCTATAGTTGAAACCCAAACTCCTTACAGTTAGCCGATCAAAATTTTCGCAACTTTTTTTTCGTTTTTTTTTTTTTACCGTCGTCGTCGAACATGACATGTGTTTAGCATCAGCCGTTTGGGAGATACGGGCCTGTTAAAGGGAACGAAAATACAAACAGAAATAAAATGTCAGCTTTCGGATGATTTTGTTGCAATAATTAGGTTACGTATAGCCATAAAAAAAATACATGTTTTTGGTTGAACTTTAAGGTATTTATTTTACACAAACCACGTTAATCGATTCATATTTGTACTGTCAACGAATTTTTTTGTAACCCTCTATTGCACACTTCTTATCGATTTTGTTTCAGGTATCGCTTTCGCGATTTTGTTGGTTCTTTTTAATAAAATTCGTGTGAATGATATCTATTCATTTTCCAAATACCACGTTATTCGGGTCAAAAAAAGCACCCCCTTTTTCCAAAAATACGTAAATCCACTGATGCAGTCAGTGGCAGCAAGATATTGTCAGTCTACGCCTAGCATTGGCGCCCGTAAGACGTGGAACCTGTGCCCTTTTTTGCAAGCTATAAATATCTCCCAAAACTACTTCAAAACACATTGAAATTAATTTTATAAAGTAATATTTCGAGGAGCATCATATTCCTGCCGTTAAAAACTCAACAAAATATGCGTATGAGTGATTTAGCTACATCGTGCCATAGTCATAACAACAAAACTGAATGAATTTGGAATGAATTCATACTCTTAAGCGGGAAAATAATATATGTTACTCTAAAAGAATAATTTTGTGATCGTTATTGAAACCCAAATTAATTTACTTATACTTACTGAGATCTGTAACAAAGGTCAATGACCTTTTCGTGAAATTACCCTCTAGTATTGGCTCACCATTTCAGGTCCAATAAGTGAAGTTTTTTGCAAATTATATAGGTACACTTACTTGGGATAAATCGCCAAGTATTTAAAATATAGAAATTTATTTTGAAATATTTACAGTGCATGGCAAAATTATTAGATCGTAGATAATCCTGTCGGTACATGTTCAGGTTCTGTTACGCAAAATGAAAACAATGAAACTCTTTTAGGATTAATTTGTTATCCCTATGTTTGTCTGTCTGTCCGTTTGTCTAGACAATTTTTTCTGGGTAAAATTAATAAATACCAATATTAACGGCCCTCTATAGAGCTGTAAAAACATACTTTTGACGTTTTTATTTATATTACGTTTTAGGTTTTTACGTTTTTTTTTACGTTTTTCATACAAATTTTCTCACTATGAAAATGTAGGGATGAACACTTTAGATAATATTTTGCATTTAAAAGTCAACACAGAAAGGAATTGTTGAACAAATAATGTAAAAAATATGAAAACTATGTTGTTCTATTATAAAGGGATTAATTATCTACTGTTCAATGTGGCGATAGCTTTGTTTATTTTTTTCCTTGAATTATTTTTTACTAAGATAACAAATAGTATAATACAAGGTTTTCCTTAAGAGGTCCCTTTACCCCTGTATTTTTCTTAAAATTCATACAATAGGTATAAACCGAATGTGAAGTCTACAGCTTATTTTCTTCATATCTTTTTTCATGAGTATATTCTAGTGACATCTAGCTACGTCTCTATACAGCCCAAAAAGCAAAATTTGATAAAACACCATCATAATAGCTGTCAGGATATCGTCAATATTGCCTCGTTTTTACGCAATGTAAAGTGGCACGACCGGCGGGTACCCGGTATTTTCCACCAGTCTTGCTTCTTAACAAATAAAGTCAAAAAGTGACCTTATTGTAACCTAATAGTTGGAAAAAGGTTCTGAAGAAAACTTCGAGGTACTTTACAATTATTTGTATTTAACTTTATCAAAAATATGTATAATTTCACAAGACTGAAGATGTAACTAACAATATTACATTGTAACAAAATTTTGGCCAAGTCATTATTAAAACTTTTAGAACCTCAAATAGTTGTGACAGTTACCGCCTTAACATCAGGTAGCAATATTACATTCGGAATAAATTCTGCCAAGACATTACTAAAACTTTTAGAACATCAAATAGTTGTGACAGGTACCGCCTTAACAACAGGTAGCAATATTACATTCGGAATAAATTCTGCCAAGACATTACTAAAACCTTTAAGTGAATAGTCTGGTTGGGTTAGGTACCGCCTTAACCACAGGTAACTATATTACATTAAATCTTGTGAATCTACATAAAAAAAACTTTAAGAGTAAGAAAACTTGAAAAAAACAAGGAAACTAATTTCCAAATAAAATCTAGCTCAGTGGAGCCGTGAATCCATCTAAATAATAAAAACAATGATCATTACTATGACATATTTTTTAATAAATTAAATGAGATGATAAACTTGCTCATTTTCAATGGGAAAATGAAACTGGTAATATGCGGAGATTTTAATACCGATCTCTTAGTAAAGACAAAATTTTCTAAGGAATTTGAGGAGCTGGTATTAAGCAGTAATTTAAAATTTGCTATTAGACAACCAACACGTCCCTGTAGTGGAACATGTTTAGATAATATAATTCATAACATACGTGGTAGCAAAGGGGAAATATTCGAGTTCGCTGTATCTGATCACACAGCACAATTATTGAAGTGCCCTGTCAAGAAGACTTCGAAGCTCAAGTGCTGGTACACGTTAAAACGGGATTATTCGAAAGAAAACATACTAAAGTTCGGTCAATGTCTGGAAAAAATACATTTTACTGACACATACTCCTCAGTGGATCCTGATGAAGCATTTGACAACTTTTATTTTACTATGTTTTATGAGTTGTGTTTCCCTATTATAAAAGTAAAACACACAACAAAAAAATCCCCTAAATGGCTATCAAGAGGCATCAAAAACTGCAGTAAGCGCTGTAGGGACCTTCTTTGGAAGTACAGGACAACTCGAACACCGGAAAACAAACACAAATTTAAAACCTATTCTAAAAGATTAAAACATGTCATAACACAAACAAAAAAGGCACAAAACAATTATCCCATTACAGAAGCAAAAAATAAATCAAAAGCTACATGGCAAGTTATAAATCAAGCAAAAGACAACTTTCCTAGAGATTATATAGCACAAATAAAAACTAGCGATGGACTTATTAAAAACCCACGTGAAATAGCAGAAGCTTTTAATAATTACTTTATTGATGAAGTAGTACCAGTGACAAAGGACAACATAAAAAATAATAATTTACCACACATATTAAGCAAACCTCATTCGCTGTTTATGGAACCTACCTGTCCCGAAGAAATATATCATGTTATTGCAAACTTAAAAAATACGAATAGTACCGGGTATGATAATATATGTACACGAGTAATAAAATATGTTTCTCTAATAATTGCGCCAATATTAAGTCACGTCACTAACCTATGCATAGAACGCGGTGTTTTTCCAAAGAAACTTAAATTGTCTGTCATAAAACCTTTATTCAAAAAAGACGATAAAGAAAACATGGAGTTCTACAGACCAGTTGCACTAATTTCCATAATGTCTAAGATCATCGAGAACATAATTCACCACAGATTATATAAATACTTCGAAACTAACAATATACTAGTGCACGAGCAAAACGGATTCAGGAAAAATAAAAATATTGATCTCGCGATTTACGATTTTTTTAATAAAATATATAAGAGAGTCGATAATCGACTGCCAATATTCGCACTCTATTTAGACATGACAAAAGCGTTTGATCACGTGGACCAAAAAATCCTATTACAAAAACTAGAAAATTATGGCGTAAGAGGAAATGTTAATAATTTAATAAAATCATACTTAAGCGACAGAACTCAAATAACCAAAATTGAACGTATATGCCCTACATCTAAAACTGAAAAATCATACATATCTCACGCTAGAAGTGTGCACTACGGTGTGCCACAAGGCAGTGTTCTGGGTCCATTATTATTCCTCATTATACATAAATGATTTGCCGAAATGTATCAAGCACCCGATGGTTTTATATGCTGACGACAGCACTGTTATTTGCGAAAATGAAAGTGATATAAACATGGACCTTGACTCAATCACTAATTGGCTAAAACAAAATAATCTGAAACTTAATATAGATAAAACGAGTATAATGTCTTTTAAACAAAGGAATTATTCAAACCTTACGATGAATATACAGTTTGGAGGTAAAACCATTGAGGAAATTAGGGTAACCAAATTTTTAGGCTTGCAAATTGATAATAACTTGAAATGGAATACACATATTGACCAAGTCAGTGCAAAAGTAACTCAGTTTTCTTATGCCCTTTACATGCTGGGTAAAACTGTAAATCGCAAAACAGTACTCACAGCTTATTATGGATATGTGGTTCCAACTCTCAAATATGGGATAATATTCTGGGGAAACGCTACTGGCATGGAGACGGTACTAAGATCCCAAAAAAGATGCATAAGGGCTATCTGTAGGTTGCGAAAAACGGACACTTGTGTACCAAAATTCAAGCAATTAAAATTACTCACAGTACCAGCGCTGTATATATATGAAACTGCAATTTTTGTAAGATCGCACCCAGAGTATTTTCAATATGTTACACAAGCAAGACGCTGTGATCGTCTGCGCCTCGTACAATGTAAAACCTCACTTTTTCACAACAGTATATTTGCCATGGCACCTTCTATATACAATAAAATACCTAAATTTATTCGGGATTTCAATAATATGAATGAATTTATAAAACAACTCAAGACTTTTTTAATAGACAAAGCGTACTATTCAGTTAATGAATTTTTGAATGATAAATCTATAACAGGTTAATATTTTTATTATTTTGAATCAGGACATATTATTTTATTGTGTTGAATTTGTAAACAAGTTTGTGTAACTTAACATTATAATATTTTAAGTGTAATATAATGAATGGCATGCCTACTTATAATTATTTCTTACGTGAGGTTAGTTAACCGTTGACATTTATATTAAATACTGACATTTTTTAAATATTTGAAATTTTAGCATTTGTGTGTTTATGTGTTTCAATTTTTATTTCGTATTTTGTATTTTGTTAGTTGTTTTATATTTGTATGTCAAATGACAGATTATAAAGGACTTTATATTATGTTTGAACACCATTTGTAAACTTATAATCACAAATAAATTAAATTTGAATTTTGAATTTGAATAATATTTGTCGACATTCTCTTTTGACTAAATCGTCTGATACACCATTCAGTATTACCAGGAAAAATTACGGAACTATGAAATTTTACATTTTAGGTTATCCAAATGAAACAGGAAGAAGAATTTACACTTGGTTTAAAAAGTCATAAATCTAAATGTTCTGGAAACATTCCGTCCAAGCCACCTTTTATAATGTGAGGATAAAAATAAAATCTACGTCACATACTTGTAATACGCCAACATTTTCCACCTGAACTGGCATGCCGACCGCTGTCCAACTTCAAGGTGAATGAACTCCAACCTCGCTAATAAAGGCAGCTTGACCGTGTTTCTCCACGCGCTGCCGTCACTCAGCCATCAGGACCAAGATCACGAAAGAAGCAAAAACAACAATAAACCCATGATCTGACAATAGATCAGATTTCCTACCATCCCGGCCAAAAAATCCTTTTTACTCCAACAATCACCTCCAAAATCCTTCTTTTCTTTATCAACAAACTCGTCTTGGCACAATCGCCATGTTTTTCTTTCCCGAACAAAGAACCAAAAAAAGGTAAAACAAGACATGACTTGACAGCTAAAACACTGGCCGAGCATTGCTTTAGGAAACGGACCTTCGCACAAGCCAAGTGAACGAACTACATGTCAAACCACTCACTTCAAACACGTACCACCCAGCGAACGAAAAAAAATCGGAATTTATCGATAACAACTCAACTTTTGACATGAACCAACCAACAAGCAAACAACGATGCGAAAACTTTGAGCAATGATGCAAAAACTCTGAGATAACCGCACCTTATAAAATTTGCTATGCTACAGCAAAGTTTAACAAGTTTGTATATTTTTATCTATACTGGAAATAAAAAAGAGAGAAATACAGGCGTCGTTCATCTTAAGATGACTAAGTTTACACACTTTGCTAAGCATAAACAGTTACCATTTCATGGAAAACTGTTTTTACCTGAAACCATTTCAAAAATTCAATTAACTCATTTTGAATATCTTGTCATCTTGCACTTCTTGATGAGAAATACAATTTCAATAAGTAAAAATACAACTTTTAGTTAAGAAAACTTATAGTTAAAAGTCTGCTGTATGCATAAACATATTTTTAATTATATTACAATAGTAATAAAATAATTGGCTTATCCGTCGTCGTGATACCAGCCGTAAATTTCTTAAATAATCTGATATCACGCTTATGGAAAACCCAATTATTTTGAAGATACCATAATATCATTAAAATGTTTATGCATATAGCAAACTTTTAACAATAAATTGTCTTAGCTAAAAGTTGTACTTTACCGTTATAATTATTTCTTAATATTTTGTTACAAATTCGGAGAAATAGCCCTTAAGGAAAACCTTGTATGAAAATATTTGTTATCTTGGTAACAAAGAAAAAAATAATAATAAACAAAGCTATCGCCACATTGAACAAACAGTAAATTATTAATAGTTAAAGAATTTTAAATTGCAGTGTATGAAAAATTTGGCAAAATGTATGGAGTACATTTATCTATCGGAATACGTTAGTTATAGAACGAAGTTAAAATTTATTGACCGTCCCATCCCCTCCCGGGGTAGCTTCACCCCCCCGCACCCCTTAATGTGTCCCAAATCGTGGTTTTTTACAGTTTTAAAGAAAACCGTACATGATACATGAAAAATGTGTAGAATTGAAATGATCCTCGATATATTTACAATCGAATTTGAAAACATTTAAAAGCAATACCACTTATAGTTTCCATGCAATCAGCCACCGAATATGATAATTTTTTATCATTTATAAATTTTTTGTGCTAAAAGTTTACTTTTCCGAAAAAGTTTACCCTTTACGACCACGATATGTACTATGAAAGTAAAGAATGGAATAACCTTTTTAAAAAGAGATATAATTTATAAATACTTACTCTTTTTTTTCACTTTCCTATGCGATTTTGAAAATTATCCTCCACCAACAACTATTTATCGTCGATTTTTTGAAGAGCCGGCCGTGGTATTTTGTGTAGGTATAACACGGTGGAAATATCCCAGCATTTTGAATGAATGCAGTTCACTCACCTCCGCGTCACACTTCACACCGGTCTCAGCACGTTAGTACTGAGACCAGGGTTGAGGTGTGCCGTGGGGTGGGGAAAGCACATTCTCTCGAGGTGCCGAGATATTTCCGCCGTTGTTATACTTCTCGAAAGTGTTTTGTTCGTCACACGGCATCTTCACTAACTATGCTTTACCCGGCGCCACGCCCTCATCCCACTGACAATAGTACTACTGAGCCCACTGAGTGTAGTATATGATCAACCAACACCATCCAACACATAGAATTGAGAGACACCAGTATACAGAAAACCATTTAGAAAAGTTTGTGCAGTGGTTTAAGAAACATTCGCCTTTCCCGCGAACCGAAAATCTTATGTCCCTATCTACTGGGCTGATTGCCGAAGTCGATATAAATTGTTATGATGCAAGGTCATAGGCGAAGAATCAATAAACAAATCTGTTATTGAAGGAAATAAGTTCGGGACTCTAAAATTTAAGCGAGCAAATTTGATAAAGTCCCTGTCTTCTGCAACAGCTTCAGTGAAGGTGGGTAATGACACAAGTGGACGCAACTCAATTGTTTCAACGAATACTTTGTACTGTACACTCTCCTGATGATCTAAAGGCTTGTTTTGTGCACGAGTTATGCACAGTTGTCATTATTTGACGAGAACTCACTTATGCGGAAATCGAATAAATCAGCTCTGTATACTTTATTCAACAAAGACCCTGAACAAACAATCAATACAGTAAATAGTTTCTACGTTATCAACGGTGGTTACCTTCTCCATCGGGTGATATGGCCAAAAGAAGGGACTTTCTTGGATGCATTACATTCAACCTCTTACATTCAAATAAATTACGGCCACTTGGTTATTGTCGTATTTGATGGTTACTCTGAAAATCATGAAAGCCCCAACAGTTTAGTACGACAAAGACGACTTGTACAACGTAAGACCCCGGAAATTGCTTGCACCGAAGACAAAGTTCTAGTTGAACCACAGGCCAAACTTCCAATCTTGAAAACAAGGAGAAATTTATTTTGCAGCTCATCGAGCATCTGAACAAAAATGGCATACGTACATCTCTTCATCTCAAGAATCTCAAGGAAAAACAAAGAAAAGAATGTACAGTTCCCAATATTAGATACTGAGATAAACACTTTAAATTAAATAATTTAGTATTTATTTTCGTACGACAAAATACACGTTCTTTACAACATGGTGGTTCGGTAGCGAGAGAGCAAGACAGCGTATCCAAGAGCAGTCCAGATAGACTGCTATGCTAGGTTCCAATATTACACCCAATACTTACAGTGTGCTAATTTGTTATCCATCATCAAATAATCAATTCTTTTCTTACACGCTGTAAGTGGCTGTGATAGTTCGTCAGCTTTTTTTGGAAAAGGTCAAATGCAGACAGTACAATACGTAGCAATAGATTTGCACTACATTGCCGCGGTGTACAACAATCTCAATAGCGCCTCAGAAGAGATCGAATAGGCCGGCGCTATACATTATTCTCGTGTTATACAAAGCTCCATCCAAAGAAGTGGATTTAAATCATCACAGATTTGTTTGCTTCAACAAATTTTTAGGACAGGCTAACAGTGCTGTTATCTTCGCGAAGTTGCCACCTACATCGTCTCCTGCTCGCCATCATTCTCGGCGAACCTTCCATCAGGTGCAAAGTTGGAGGAATAACCTTTTACCGCCAGAAGAATGGAGCTGGAAAAAAATGCCAACTGCCTAACGCTCGTTTTAAATACGGAGCCGCCAGCACCAGCCTCTATATCAAAACTTATAACCTGTGTCTGCAAACAAGGCTGTGTTAGACGTTGTGGATATGTGAAAGCCGATTTAAGATGCACCACCATGTGCAAAAATTCTAGAAGCCGGAGTTTTTTAAATACAGTTAGTTGAAGTAAATATAGACGAAGATTAATTTAGATGTTTCCAGTTCTTTTAAAAATTATTAAATGTAAATAACAGGTATATAATGAAATATAATATATGAAGGAAGATACTCGTAGGTAAGCTGGTTTTATATGCAAACTCTCTCAGGAATAAGCCCTGTCGCGATGAACAATGAATATAGCCTCATTGATAAATTAAATTTTCAAAATAGCATAGCGAAGTAAAAAGAGAAAGAATAGTTCACTTTTTAGATAATCTATCCACAAATCCACATCTTATTCGTAAATGGAAAATTTTTGAAGAAAGCAAAATTTTTACGAAGACCATTTGATAAATTATGAAAAATGACCAAATTCAGAAGCTGATTGCGCGGAAACTGTAAGTGATATCGCTTTTATGTGTATGAAAGGATAATAGTAAATTTATCAAGGATAATTTCTTTTATTCACACTTTCCATGTATCGGGTACGGTTTTTTTTTTAACTGTAAAAAACCGTGATTCGGGACACGTTTAGGCATGCGGGGGGGTGAAGCTACCCCGGGAGGGGAAGGGACGGTTAATAAATTTTAACTTCGTTCTGTAACGAATGAATCCCGATAGATAAATGCACTCCATACATTTTGCCAAATTTTCAGCTTAAATAATTGAATTATAATCCCTTTAGAATAGAACGATATGGTTTTTATATTTTTTACATAATTTGTTCTACAGTTCCTTTCTGTGCTTTCTTTCAAATGCAAAATATTATGTCAAGTGTTGATCTCTATATTTTCATAAGGAGAAAATTTGTATGAAAAAGTTAAACAAAAGGCCATAAAAACGTTATAATATGTATGTTTTACAGGGCTGTAAATATTAGCATTTATTGATTTTACTCAGAAAAATTGCCTAGACAAACGGACAAACAGACAAACATAGGGACAACAAATTAATCCTAAAGGAGTTTTGTTTTTTCATTTTGCGTAAAGGGACCTGAACATTTCAAACTATGATACAAATAAATTTCTATATTTTAAACACTTGGCGATTTATCCCAAGGGTAAACAGGTGTCCCAAAAGTCAACGCTTTCCCTTGGAAAAGCCCTTAGGCCCTTAGGCCTTTCCCTTAGGCCAGCTCATGACTGACCAGAATATCAAATTATGACTTCAGCAAAAGTAGATAGTCTTCGAGTTGATGGTACTTTTATAAATTCGAATAGATTTTTGAGAGTCAAAGCTAACCAGTTCTAAATTCTAAGAATAAAATTTTTGTTGCGCAATTCTGCATAGTCCTGCTATTGATAAAGTCAAAAATAAACCTTGAAATGCTGTAACATCAGGAAGAAAAAATAAACACCCAATTTATGAGCAATTTTTTGTAATTAGGTTAGTTCGACACCACACCCTGAAAAAATATATTCTATGTTAGTTTTGCAAATTGTCTTAAATAACGGCTCATCAAATATTGTTTTTCAAATGATCTGGCAATTTTTGTGTATTACTTTTGAAAAAAAAGTTATTGCTATTTTACTACCAAAGGAGCTGCGTATTTTTTTAAATAATTAGAATATAGAATGAAAGAATGGCGGGCAGTAAAAATATTTGACGTTCACGACGCCATTTAACACGCGTTAGAGTGAGATAAATAGTGACGGTATTTAAAATGAGTTGGAATGAGATAGTAACCCAGTTAAACGTAGTTGAATGAGAGAGGCATAATTGATATAGGCTACAGTGAGATAGATAGTGACGTGGTGCATTCCTTCTGAGAATATTTGTTAGCTTCCACTTTTTGTAATAACAACTTTAGTAAAAATTTTTTGTAAAGAAATTTTTGGTCCAATTTATTTCCGAGGGTCAACTAATAAATCAAACACTCAAAAAACCACTTTTAGCCGACCATAATAAATTTACGTCCCGATGTGATAGCAAGTAGGATCAATGCCGTGTGACGATGATCGAAATACACTAATAAATTGGATAAAATAAAATACGTATTACTTTTGACCCTGCCTCATCCACTCTATTCGTATTTTTGCTATGGTGACGCGAGCTTAGAGACCGGGACAAATTTCCCCCCGCGCGCAAACGTAACATGAATAAGCCACGCCAAGAACTGGTTTTTGTTTTGGCTATGTCATACTCTTAAATTTTGACACTTTCGGCAGGTAGATCTTTTCCTAGACACATCTTTTCCGTGGTACACTTTCCGTTCCCAAGATATTTTGCTGGGATAAATATAGATATAGATAGAGAGATAGAAAGAAAGTCCGTAATGCTTTTTAAAAATGGAAAACGGTATAATATTTTCTCATATAACATTAACAAAACTAATTTCTTACAACAATTTCAGAACCATCAAGTAAGTTAATTGATATAACTTGTATATCCGGTATTTGCTTGATGCAGCAGTAGCTCAGTCAGTAGGACGTTGAACTCTCAATCTTGAGACAAGGTTCGAATCCTTCCGCTTGGACATTCTCTTATGAGAATACCACTCGTTGAACGGTGAAGGACACATTGTAATATAGATCGACATGCTCTTTAAAGCATGTATCGGTGCTCGAAGTACGGCAATAAAGCTGACCATATTTTACGTTATCTTGCGTATAAAATAATGGTGCATAAAATAGTTCATATACAGCGTCCAGAATATCTGATTCGTAAATTTAAGTGGTTTTGTGATGAACACTGTAAATGCAAACGAAGTGAGGCTCAAAAAAAAATTACAATCCTATACACAAAACTTATAAGGAAAGAAATGAATAAAAAAGAAATGACTGAGGAAAACTTTGTGTCAAGCTGTTAATTTAGTTGCATTGAAATTAGTATTATCTCCCTGTTTAATTGAAGCAAAGTCCGTAATGCTTTTTAAAAATGGAAAACGGTATAATATTTTCTCATATAACATTAACAAAACTAATTTCTTACAACAATTTCAGAAACACCAAGTAAGTTAATTGATATAACTTGTATATCCGGTATTTGCTTGATGCAGCAGTAGCTCAGTCAGTAGGACGTTGAACTCTCAATCTTGAGACAAGGTTCGAATCCTTCCGTTTGGACATTCTCTTATGAGAATACCACTCGTTGAACGGTGAAGGAGACATTGTAATATAGATCGACATGCTCTTTAAAGCATGTATCGGTGCTCGTAGTACGGCGATAAAGCTGACCATCTTTTACGTTATCTTGCATATAAAATAATGGTGCATAAAATAGTTCATATACAGCGTCCAGAATATCTGATTCGTAAATTTAAGTGGTTTTGTGATGAACACTGTAAATGCAAACGAAGTGAGGCTCACAAAAAAATTACAATCCTATACACAAAACTTATAATGAAAGAAATGAATAAAAAAAGAAATGACTGAGGAAAACTTTGTGTCAAGCTGTTAATTTAGTTGCATTGAAATTAGTATTATCTCCCTGTTTAATTGAAGCAAAGTCCGTAATGCTTTTTAAAAATGGAAAACGGTATAATATTTTCTCATATAACATTAACAAAACTAATTTCTAAAAATATTTTCAGTTGATGATGGTAAGTAAATTTGTTATAACTTGTATCTCCGGTATTTGCCTGACGCAGCAGTAGCTCACTCAGAAGGACGCTGAGTTCTCAATCTTGAGACAAGGTTCGAATCCTTCCATTCGGATGTTCTTTAATGAGTAATTCAGAATCTATGTGAATACTTAATTTGTATAACACTTGGTGAAAGGTGAAAAACACATTGTGATATAGACCGGCATGCTCTTTAAAGCATGTATTGGTGCTCAAAGTATGGCGATAAAGCTGACCACCTACTACGTTATCTTGCGTATAAAATAATGGTGCATAAAATAGTTCATGTACAGCGTCCAGAATATCTTATTCGTAAATTTAAGTAGCTTTGTGATGAACGCTGTAAATGCACAATAAGTGGGGCTCACAAAAAAATTACAATCCCTGCACACAAAACTTCGAACTTCTGAGCAGGATTCAGGTTTGCGGCATCAAAGATTAACAACCTTTCCTTACCAATGCAGGAAAATGTATCACATTTTACATTTAACAACAAACAAAGAAATATTTGAATTGAAAAGCAAGTTACAACTGCAAAATTCTGCTATAAAATAAAAGAGAAACAAAACAGTCTGTTGCTAGTCAAACTCCCGTACCTAAGGTTCCGTAATTACACGGTTTTGGAAACAGAAAATTTTATTTTGTCATTTTTTTTGTGAATTTCTCTACCATATATTTTTCCTGTAATCTTTACGTAAGCGCATGCTACCATGTTTTTCTGTATTTTTCGGTTTACCAGTTTTGGAGATTAGGGGGGAGGTGAATTAACTTTTTTGTGGTTTTACAAAGATTTCTTGAAATAAATGAAAGTTAATATAGCCAAGCTATATATTAAAACGATCAACTCTTTAATACATACAATTTGGCTTTTGATACAAGCAATGGACGAATGTGGGATAAAAAATACAGTCAAAATGTGGTTTCAAAAATTCCTTAAACAGCGTAAATTAAAAGTAATGATAAGTCAAACAACCAGCAATGGCTGTTTTTCCATTTAACGGTTTTCCGACGGCACGGCAACGGCGACGGCGACGGCACGGCGAAGGTGGAGGCAAAAATGTATGAATTTATATGCACGCCTTTTCCACTTAACGGCAAGGCACCGGCAACGGCGATGCTTCGACGGCGCGCCGTCGCGGCTTTCCCACCACGTGCTGGGTGGTAAAGGTAAACGCGAACTTGTCCGCACCGCCGGACCCACAGTCGCTAGTCGCCGCGTTTGAATTCTTAGTATGAAGTTCTATTCGACACCCATTCGAGCTGTAGTATCCGAAGCCGCAGCTGATAACAGCAGCAGCATCGATGCACACGGCATTGTTCTGATTAAGTCATCTGCAGTTTTACGATGAACACTAAATGAAATGGTGGATGCCATGCAATGCAGTTGATGTAGAAGATCCAGATAGGTGCACGATACCATTTGTTGATGACTGCAGTGCATGCGGTTAATGCGGTGCGGATAAGTGCGCGTTCACCTTAAAACTGCACATGTATTGCGTAATTACATAACCTAAGGCAGTGTGCGTGAGCGGGGGCGGTGCGGTGTGGGGGTTCCCGCCGTTGCCGTCGCCGGCGACAGCAAGCTTCCCACTGCTTTGCCGGTGGTGTTGCCACCTTCCCCCAAAAATTTAGATTTGGGAAAATGCATTGTAGGTAGTAAAGTGGCTAGAATGAAATAAAATATAAAATTTACATTTTGAACGTTATTAATTTTAATAATGAAGCATAAAACAGGTATTTGCAAGGTAGGTGCAATTTTAAAGTTAAATTAATGTCCGAAGTGATCATGACAGACGCCCTCTCGAATTAACCAGTTGTTTTATTATTCTGTGAACGATTTCATAAGAATCGCCTACTAAACTCGTGCTAAAAGGGCAAGTTATGATGGTAATTAATTTTATAAAAAGTGGCTAGAACAAGTAGCTAAAATATTTAGACCCCGAATATTTTTTTGTAGCTATAAACTTCAAAAATATTGCTAAGTCTAGCCAAGAAATTTCTAAAGTGGGAAACTGCACACTGTGTGTTACGTAATAATAATTACCATATAGTTTATCTTTATACAAAGGTACATTGCGCGGCTGATATGTATGGGTACTAGTACGCACGAACTACATCACGCAGACAACAGAAATATCTTAGCGTACAAGGTACAAGATATGGTTAAAATGGCAAAGATTTTTTAATTATAGTCTAGGAGACAAGTTTGATTAGTTACTTAAATTTTATTGTGTGTTTTAATTAATTTTAAGGCTAAACGGTCACTTTTATTTTTATTGTTATCCTATGTATCCCACATACCAAACAACTGCATTTATCATATATTTAGTAACTACCAAAATACAATTTATTTCCATGTTTAGAAAAAGAAAGTAGTTTATTTTAGAAAACCATATTTTTGATATTTTGAGTTTAAAACACAAGATTTTCGAGTAATTTGCTGTAATTTTTACACAAATTGTGTAACCAAAATGTAGTTTGGGCAATAGATAATAGTAGTTTATGCTACAAGGGCGCAAAGGAATAAATTACGAGGACGATTTAAAACATGAGCGTAGCGAGTGTTTTAAACGTAACCGAGTAATGTATTGCTCTTACGCCCGTGTATCATACTACGTTTTTCAATGCATAGTGTGAAGAAATAAAACAAATATAATTTTGTAAACTTTAAATTGTAATTGGATCAAAAGGACTAGGTATCCAGAGCCGTTAAACAGTAAAAAAAAAGTATGAAATTTCTGGTACACAGGAAAGGCTGCAGGTTAGCCAACCATTGTAAATAAATAAAATAATAATAATAATAAAGCCCTAGGGCAAAATAATCGACTTTCTGTTCGGTTTTGATGCATAAAAAGTGGGCCTTTACGAGCACAGCACATGCATTGAAAAGTTATTTTAAGTTTTATACGATTTCATACATTAGCGTACAAATGAGACTCTAATTCTAATATGTATAAGGTGCTATCAAAATATCTGCCACGGCTGCAATGGGAGACAGTATTGTGTAAATAGATTACAATTAGTGAAGATAATTTATTGATCTTGTACAAAAAAATGTGCGTATATTAACAAAGCAATTCATTATAGCAATTCACAAAGCTTAAAAAATTTTTTTTTTTCATATAATGTACGCCGTTTTGGGACATAGTTTTCATTATTTTAGTATACAAATTAACCATAATTTTTTATGATTTTGTAAAAAACTGTCGGTTAAGACGTCCCTTGATAAATTTTAGACTTATACTGATTGTGATGTGTGATTGCTTATAAAAAAAGTATTCTGTCTATGTCTGTCTACTCATCTGTCAAATCTGTCGGAAGCAAATTATTATAAATATATCTTGATAGCAGGGGACACATTTCTAAACAGCCATTTGTCATGTGCGTCATACATTTGTCATGTCCGTCTGTCACCAGGCTGTATCTTAATAATAATAGGAAATACTAAAAAACAGAATAAAATAAATATTTAAGGGGCTCCCATACAACAAACAAGATTTTTTTGCTCGTTTTTGCTCGGTATTGATAACGACAACAGGTAGACGCTTGAAATATTCACAGAATATTAAGTTATATATTCACTTTAAAAATAAATAATTATATTAAAATAAAATAAATATTTAAGGGAGCCCCCCTTAAATATTTATTTTATTTTAATATAATTAAACACATACAAAAGACATGATTTTTTTGCTGATAGATAATGGTACGGAACCCTTTGTGCGCGAGACCGACTCGCACTTGGCCTATTTTATTATATACCGACTAATTGCTAATCAAAGTTTATTAAAATATGTATTTTTAAATGAAACTACTTTGTTTAATTCATAACGTCAGTATTAACGTTATTAAAAAAAAGAAGATATAAGTAATGGACTCCATAGAAAAAAATCGCAAAGTACGCTCCTCAAATTGCAAATAAATGTGTTTTTATTTATTTCTAAATACTTTTTTAGAAATTCCAGAAAAACCTCGCAAATTCACTGATTATGCGCGTCCACAGCGCACGAAGCGAGCGTTCTAATGTAGACTTTCTAACAATATAATTGAATTCAAAATCACTTAATTCCTGGGCCATGGGGCACAGCAATCCTATTGAGTGATTTTGAACTTAATTATATTGTCAGAAAGTCTACATTGGAACGCTCGCTTCGTATGCTGCCAGCACGCGTAATCAGTGAATTTTCGAGGTTTTTCTGAATTTTCCGAAAAAGTATTTGTTCTAGGAAATTTTTGTCCTTACAACGAAAAAAAAAACCAGTCAAGTGCGAGTCAGACTCGCGTACCTAGGGTTCCGTATCGTAGATGAAAAAACTAATTTAGTCATGTCTTTTTCGTGATTTTTTCTACGGCTATATTTTTCCTGTAATTTTTACGTAAACACATATTACCATGATTTTTTTTTATATTTTTCGGTCGACCAGTTTTGGTGATAAGGGGGACATGCATTTTTAGCAAAATGCTCATGTATATGACAACCAAATGTCTACAGATGCGATATCGAAAGAAATGCAACAGAGTTTTTACCTAACTATGCCTAACCTAAATGTGTCTCTCAGAGTCAGTTTCAACTAATATTCTACTTGTGAGTTGTTATAAATAAGAGTTATATTAGAACTGACGATTCAGTGTGTTAATAAAATGACTGTCAACCCAAAAATGGGATTGTTAATAATATACATTGACATAGTAGTTTAGTCGGAAGGAGTGTTCTGACATGATAGTGATGTATGGGTGTCATGACAGGAATTTAATTCTGACTGGTGAACAACTTTGACATTTGACATTTTTTAGACATTTGAAATGACTTTTGACAGTTTTTCAAAATGGCAGAATGTATGGGAATTTGTATGGTACTTAAGCGAGCCATACGAATAAGATTACGAGCACGAAGCGCGAGCGTGCGCAGTTCGTGCCAGTGTATCCCATCACTAGGGTCGTACTTTGAAATTTTTTTTTTACTTTGACACTAGGGATGTCCCCCGCCACTAGGGATGTACTCTGACATTTTTTTTTACTTTGACACTAGGGATGGGAAAAACTGACATTATAGCGCTTCGCGCTCGCGTGCGCAGTTCCTAGGAATGTACTTTTTGACTTTGACACTGGACATGTCCCGAAAAATGTTTTTGTTTCGGCCCTTTGGACGGTGGTACAACCCTAGTAACCCCCCTAGATCTATCCCCCCCCCCCCCCCCAGTGGTAAAACTTTGACGGACCGTATCTCCCAAACGGCTGAAGCTGGAGCCATGTTCATGGTACTCTAAGAAAAGTGCTCGACAAGATCTGACTGAAAATAAAATAAAAAAGTCGAAAGTAAATAAAAATTACCATAAATATATCTTCCATATCTTCTGAACCGCTGGTCCTAGCGAGTTTGGGTTTGAACTACAGTGATCGGTTAGCCAGGGGCTACACGACCGCAAAAAAATTGACATTTGACAGGTTCTAAAAAGGGCTCCGATTTGCATGACAGATGGACGTACGACGGACAAACAGACAGGCAGACGGACGGACGGATAGACAGCAGAGTGACATTAATAGAACTCCGTCATAAAACACTAATAATAAACAGACTGGTAAAATTTAAACTTTTTTTTCTGAACATATACATATGTATAAAAGGAATGTATTATTATAGGTATCTTTGCAATGCGAGAGTATTTTTCACAAGGCGTCTATTTGTAATAATCGAATAAATTGTCTTTGCGCTAATAAAATATTCAATTGCACCTAATTACCGTAAATCACAACTAATAAATAAGAAAATAAAACAATTAAATGTATGTACTAAATTGATACAGTGTATTTTGAAACTATGGTACGAATATCTTCACAAATTGTCGGTATATTTCTAATTTTGCTAGTTGGCGCAGCCAGCATAGTCTTCTCGTCGCAAAGCATCGAACACAAATTATAGAGGGATAGCGTCGAAGCAGACTAAATTTGATGACCACGCATAGGTTGCAGGTGGTCGGCCGCGTTCGGCAAAGAGGGGAGTCGACAAATTATAATGAAAATATACTAATTAAGTAAGGCTTTTTTTATAGATAATAATTAGAACTTTTATTGTGTGAAAGGTTCATTTCAAACGCATATTCCCACAAAGATGTCCACCCGTGTCAGCTGCTTCTCAAGCACTGCCCGAAAAGCCGTCGCAAAGCCGTCGCCGTCGCCGGTGGAAAACCGGTAAATGGAAAAACGTTGCTCGGTTTTGTGCCGTGCCGTCGCCGTGCCGTCGCCGTCGCCGTTGCCGTGCCGTCGGAAAACCGTTAAATGGAAAAACAGCCAATGAATATGAAATAAAACACGGTGTTCCAACCGGCTTCTTCTAGTGTCAGTACACACTCGGGTACACCATTACGTTAGCATGGTAAATGTTCAGTGTAAAGTTTAGTACACCCTGTACAAGTGTCGACAGTTCTAGTGACAGTACACACTCGGGTACACCATTACGTTAGCATGGTAAATGTTCAGTGTAAAGTTTAGTACACCTTGTACAAGTGTTGACTGTTCTAGTGACAGTACACACTCGGGTACACCATTGTCGTTGTAACGATATGTTTATGTTTATACTACATACAATAAAGCTTAATTAAGAATGACAGCTAATATTGTCAGTTCATAGACTTTTACGCTTTTATAAATAAACGATGTGGGTCTAAGTTCCAGTGCGTGTAAATGAACTGACGATATCTGTCATCGTAATTAAACTATAATTTATGGAGTATACGTGTAATTGTCGCGTTACATACTATTTGTTACATAATATTTGTTTCTGCGTTTTTTTACATTACTCATACTCATAATGTATGTACAACGCTATGTGAAAGTCGCATCCATGTAAACTGCTCTGCTTGCTCCCACAGAGGTGACGATAGCAAACATAACAACGGAACTTGCAGTGGGTCAGCCCTTCGAGATGAAGTACGCCTGTACCTCGTGTACCCTCGAATCTGTGAGTTGTTTATTTTACACGCACTTAACCACTTTTTAAATAAAAAAGTACAGAAACTTATCATTAAGTACAAAATGTTTGAAAGAAACTGCAAAATATATTTACTGTTTTGTATTAATTTATTATTTGTATTATTTACTTTTTATTCAACATAGAATTGAAAATGTATGGTTTTATGATATTTTCTTTTACCTGTCCCAGCAAATCTCACTTCGTGCAAAATTTCAAGATATATAGTTTTGATGATCAGTCGGTGAGGGGATTTTCGTGTGAAAATATGGTTTGAAGGGCTGCATGTTTATATTACGCTAGACAAGAAACTAGCGGCGGTAGCTCAGTCAATCTTGAGACTCAGGTTCGATCTCCGGTCGGGCACGCTCCAATGAGTTTTTACTTACCACTTGCTGAACGGTAAAAGAAAACATCGTGAGGAAACCTGCATGCCCTGAAAAGCATGTATTTGTGCCCGAAAAACGGCGATAGGACTCACCACCCATCATGTTGGGACGAATAACCGTCGGTGAAAAGTGGGTGAACTGAGTGTGGACTGTGACTTGCATTTCACAGTTCATACTCAGGTACACCCCTGACACCCCCTCGGTGATTCATGTCTTGACAATATATTTGTATATGTTTTTATTTACTAGCTAAAACAAACTCCAACAGCAGTAGTTAAGAGCGGTTTCGCAGCCGGATTGTGAAAAACCCGCCTTTTTCTAATTAATCGAATTAGAACACTTAAGTTCAAAATTCACTCAATAGTTATTCAACAAAACCATTATGAATTGTGTATGCTGCCGTCGTTCAGTTTCCATTGGCTGCTGTAAATTTAAATTTCAAAATTTAATTAGAAATTAATTAATTAATTCGATTAATTAGAAAAAGGCAGATTTTTCACAATCCGGCTGTGAAACCGCTCTTAAGGGTCACTTACACATTTTTGTTCGATATTAATTTCAATTTGTAGACGACCATCAGAGACGTTCATCCCATCCTATCACATTAAAATTATAAATGTAAAATTAGTTGGTTCTGATCACTTACTGAGTCTCCAGTATTAATTTCAATTTGTAGACGACCATCGGATCTAACCATCAGAGACGTTCAACCCATCCTATCACATTAAAATTATAAATGTAAAATTAGTTGGTTCTGATTACTTACTGAGTCTCCAGTATGAATTATCATTCAAAGTTCTCTTATATTACTTTTTGTTGTTAGATATTGCTGGGTGATGACACATTGGACAACACAAAAGATTATACACCTGATGTAAGTATTGTACCTAATAAATAATTATAAAAATTGTACTTCAGAATAGTTATGATATATTTTTAGGGTTCCGTACCTAAAAGGTACAAAAGGAACCTCTATCACAAAATAACCACTTACAGAATGTTTACTCCGCATAACTGGCGAAAACAGGCGCTCGCACACATAGACGCGTACGTACGACGATCTCGGAGATACTCGGGTGAATGTCAATACAAAATTCTGCCGAGATCATCATACGTACGCGTCTATGCATGTGTGGTCTGTTTTCGCTCCGTCGTCGAGTCGGCCTTCTGGTAGTAATAGTATCTATTTTGTGCCTCTATGGTGAGACTCCGTTGTCCGTCCGTCCGTATGTCACAGCCTCATAACTTTAGCACCGTTATAGATAAAGACCTGAAATTTGGCACAAAAATAGCAATAATTTGCCCACATATGACGGTTTAAAAAACCTATGAAAAATATTAAATTGTTTATAATATTTCCAAAATATAAAATAAACTTTTAACAAAAAAATAGCAACCGACTTCAATAGTAACAGCAGTCATTCACTAAAAAGTTAATAATAATTCTATAAAGACCGATGGTACCGAAGCAACGCTTTTGCCGACTTCTTTCTTCCTGAAACGTTATGTTATCTAGAAGTCGGCGTTCTTATATTGGTTTTTATGTTGCTATATCGTAGGAAATACGCCGACTTCTAGATAACATAATGTTTCAGGAAGAAAGAAGTCGGTAAAAGCGTTGCTTCGGTACCATCGGTCTTTATAGAATTATTATTAACTTTTTAGTGAATGACTGCTGTTACTATTGAAGTCGGTTGCTATTTTTTTGTTAAAAGTTTATTTTATTTCACATTTTTTAGTGTTGCTGGGTTAAATTGTGAAATATGGGTAGTTCTTGCAAACGTGGTTTTAATATGAAACGAAGTTCAAGTGAGTATAAGTAGCTATGTTTGAGTAGCTTCCTGCTATCAATCTCGAGTTATGTGCTGTCATTCATTAAAGAGTTCTACGGTGATGAAGCCAAAATCGAAGGTCAGGTGGGTATACTGGCAATTTTCAAGCAATGCCCTGCAATGAGCACCATAACACAAACTGATTGCCGCAATCCAAAGTTATGTGCTGTCATCCGTTGAGGAGTTCTATGGTGATGAAGCCAGGATCGAAGGTCAGGTGGGTATTCTGGTAATCTCCAAGTAATACCCTTGAATTAGCACCCTAACGCAGTGATTGCCGCAATCTCGAGTTATGTGCTCTGATCCGTTGAGGAGTTCTATGGTGAATATGTTGATGAAGCCAGGATCGAAGATCAGGTGGAAGAATGATGATTTTCATGTAATACCTTGTAATCAGCACCCAGGTACAAAGCGATTACCTCAATTTCGAGAGGTATGCTGTCATTTTCTGAGGAGTTCCACTGCCTATCTCTGAAGACCTTCATCAGATCATGACCAAACCCAGAATGGGACCTACCTGGAAGTACACTCTTTCAAACAAAAAAAGAATTGTTCAAATCGGTTCAGAAATGACGGAGTTATGGAGTAACAACGCCAAAAAAAAAAAAAAAAAATAAAAAAAAAAAAAACATACAGTCGAATTGAGAACCGCCTCCTTTTTGAAGTCGGTTAAAAAGTGAGAAAAATAAAAAAATATTATCCTAAAAACACAGTATAGGTATCAAATTGTAGATATTATAAATATAATTGTAAAAATATATACTTTTGCTATATTTACTGGCACTGGTATCGAGAAATCTTTAAAAAAACACAAAAATATGTATGTCCCCCCTTATCTCGGAAACTGGTTGACCGAAAAAAATGCTGATTACAGATCATAACTGGCCAAAACTATGGCGATTAAAAAAATCAAGCACAAATGAGAAATATAAAAAAATTAGTAAAATAAATAAAAAAGTATTTAATAAAATTACAGTATGGGTATTAAAGTGTAGGTATTAAAAATCAGATTGTAAGAATATATAGTTTGGCTATATTTATTGGCACTAGTTTCGAGAAATCTTCAAAAAACCACAAAAATATGTATGTTCCCCCTTATTTCCGAAACTGGTAAACCGAAAAATATGAAAAAATGTCGATTATAGATCATAACTGGCCAATTACAGGAAAGTAATAGCGATTAAAAAAAATTTTGCACAAATGAGAAATATAAACAAATAAGTAAAATAAATTTAAAAAATATTTTATAAAAATACAATATGGTTATCAAATTGTAATTAATAAAAAGTTGATTGTAAAAATATATAGTCTGACTATATTTACTGGCACTGATTACGAGAAAAAATCATTAAAAAATGTATGTCCCCCCCTTATCTCCAAAACTAATGGACCAAAAAATATGAAAAAAATCATGGTATTATGTGTTTACGTAAAGATTACAGGAAAATTAAAGCGGTTGAGAATCGTTGAGATCGATATATGTAATATTGATTATTTCGCATGTTCAAAAAATTAATAACACGCCAATGTAAAAGTTTTAAAAAACAAAATACGAGAGGAAAGTTCTTCTGAACTCAAAGGATAGTTTTTCCTTTTTTCCGGCACTCGCCCTCGTAGGATAAACAGGTATTCCTGAGTGACACCCATGTCCAGACTCCTTGGCTCCGATCTAAGTGCACCAGCGGAAGCCACAACCGTCTGCTGTCTGTCCCTCATGAAGTCAGCCATGAGTGCCAAAGCCGGCCCCCGCATTCCGTAGTACTCCAACTTCATCTCAAGGAGACGATGATCACATACATCGAAAGCACGCGACAGATCACAGCTTAGTAGTGCGACCTGCAGGCCGGCTTCACGCGCGCTTAGAACCTGCCACACTAGCTCTCGAGCTAGGTCAGTTGTCGAGTGCCCTGGTCTATACGCGTATTGTTTTGAAGAGAGAGCATCCGTTGCGATGGAAAGACGATTGCATATACCCACCTCAAGTATTTTTGCAGGGGCAGGGATAATTGCTATGGGTCTGTAATCCTTACTATCCTCAGGTTTACCTTTCCCTTTGTATACAGGAGTAACTTTGACATTTTTTAATGCTTTGGGAAAAGAGCCATTTTTAAGCAACGTGTTAAATAAGTCACACAAAGGGGCGGCCAAAACAGTTACACTTCGACACAGTAATTCACATGATGTGTCGTTTAAGTCTTTTGTGCTCTTTGGGGCGATCTGAGTCAACATAATCCTGTAAAGCTCCTGGATAGTGAAAGCCCTGAGGCGGAGCGAGGAGGTGGCAGGCGGTCGTGCGGCGGTGAGGAGCGCGCGCGCAGACACTAGATCAGTGCGCGGCGCACACACCAACCTGGCAGCATCAGCGAACTGCTGGTTGAAGAAATTGACCAGATCCAGCTTACAGTTGAAGGGCTCACCATTTGGTTGCTTCACAATGTCCGTAAAATCCTTCGTTAATTTGTCGTGTGGTTTTGTTTGTTCTCTTACAACCTGCCACATTTCCTTTACTTTATTGTCGCTAGATAAAATTCTATCCGAGTAAAACGACGCGCGTTCTGAAGCAAGGAACACCTTATATCTTTTAGCATAATTTGTGGCAATATTGACTATATGGTCACAGTCTGGAAACAGAACAGTAAGGTCCTGTAATTGATGAAAGGTGTCCTTCATGGCTAAAACATCGTTATTGATCCAATATTTTCCTCGCTTATTTATGGGAACCGATCAAAAGGGAAATCTAATCTCCGCGGTGTTTGAAATAATGTTCAAGACGGCCGCTGCGTATTTTTCAGGACTGTGTGCACATATAAGTTTTATGTGGGCCCAATCGCAGGAATCCAAAGTCCTGACAAAATTGTCTTTTGTTGTCTACGCCTGCAATGGGTCGCTACCGGCAACGATGACTCAACAGTACAACTGATAACAAGCCGCTGCCCGTCATGATCAGTAACGCGCGCCGACACCGGACTGACAGTCATTCGGTACATGATCACTAACGCGCGCCGACACCGGACTGACAGTCATTCGGTACATGATCACTAACGCGCGCCGACACTGGACTGACAGTCATTCGGTACATGATCACTAACGCGCGCCGACACCGGACTGACAGTCATTCGGTACATGATCACTAACGCGCGCCGACACCGGACTGACAGTCATTCGGTACATGATCACTAACGCGCGCCGACACTGGACTGACAGTCATTCGGTACATGATCACTAACGCGCGCCGACACCGGACTGACAGTCATTCGGTACATGATCACTAACGCGCGCCGACACCGGACTGACAGTCATTCGGTACATGATCACTAACGCGCGCCGACACCGGACTGACAGTCATTCGGTACATGATCAGTAACGCGCGCCGACACCGGACTGACAGTCATTCGGTACATGATCAGTAACGCGCGCCGACACCGGACTGACAGTCATTCGGTACATGATCACTAACGCGCGCCGACACCGGACTGACAGTCATTCGGTACATGATCAGTAACGCGCGCCGACACCGGACTGACAGTCATTCGGTACATGATCACTAACGCGCGCCGACACCGGACTGACAGTCATTCGGTACATGTCCGCATTCGTAATAAAGTTGTCTAGCGAAGTGCTCGATTGTTTTACCACTCTCGTAGGAAAATCTACAAGGGCCGTAAAATTTCGCGTTGAAATTGTGTCTTTAAGTTTACGCCGGTCACTCGAGTCTATTAACATGTCAATATTGAAATCACCTGCAAATATAACATCTAACGTCTCATTTTGCGCTTTGTCGAGAAGTCGTTCAAAACAATCAATAAAGTCAGGGAGTTTCGATTCAGTAGATCTATAAATGTATAGAATTAACAACTTCAGGTCTGGTAATTCAACTGCCGACACCTCACAGTTTACTAAATTAGACATTTTACAATAGTCTACCCTGTTTACAAATTTCAAGCTGGTCTTTACATAAATGCAGGACCCTCCATGTTCGTCAATTTTCTTTCTACAATATTTAGAAGCTAAAATGAAGTTATCAAAACCGATCATATTTAACCTAGTATCAGTTAACCAATGCTCGGTTACAGCAAATATATCACATTTTAATTCCTTTCTCAATAGTACCTCAATCATATTTCTTTTACCTAAAATGGACCTAACATTCTGATGACAAATAGAGACATCTATTTTAAGATCGCGATTAGGCGCAGGAGTCACAGATTGAGGGTAGTTATGATGCGACGGCGGGCGGTGCGGCGGTGGCAGCGGCGGTGGGCTTGCCGTCGACGTCACAGCGTTGAGAGTCGCCCCGCTGCTGACGGCGGGGCCTAATGGGAAACCAGTCCGAGTACTTAACGTTGTGGGGCCACACCGTTGGAGTGTCTACAAGCGCGAACAGACTTTCTGGTATCCCGATAACAAACGAAGCGTGCTTATCTGTTTGCAGCTTCCGCTTCTCCACAATATAATGATTTGATAACGCAACTTTGTTTAGGAACTCAAGCACGCTGTCAGTTGTAGTCTCCGGCTTGAAGGACCACGCTTGAATGTATTTCAGTCGTTCAACTGTCTGTAGCTCATTGTTAGATTTGTCGGAACCCTCTCGAATATTTTTGGAGCGGTGTTGATTTTCCGGTTTCCTCGATACCACTTTCGTCCATCCTTCTTCATGAGAGACTTTATCTATAGCTGTTAGAGTAACAGCAACGTCTTGCTTGCTTAGATTCGTAGTACTAAGCGCAGATACATTAGCAATAAGTAGGGGTTCTACCCGAGATGGTAAGACAATACTTGCGTCTTTAGTCACGGCCTTGGAGTTCGTGGCCACGCCCTTAGATTTAGGATCATCGGCTTTAACCGTGCGAGGCGCAGGCGCGTTGCTAGTTAGTGGGCTGCCATTGGCTATAAGTGAGTTTCGCGTTGTGCTCATAGTTGTCGCTGCAGTAAGCTTATTAGCGCTGCGCATCTCTTGCGTTTTATACGTGCCTGTCGAAGTGGACGCTGCTGTAGCGCTGCCGGTGCTGTAATGCTTTGCCGACTGGCCGGTTTGACCGATAAAGGCGATACGATGTTCGGTGAGCTGATTTTAACTAATAGGTCATTTTGGGCACTGACTTTAGTTTCTAGCGAGCTGACCTTACTGCACAAGGCTTCAATTGTCTTCTGTAGTTCTTTCACCACAATTTCGAGGGCTTTTGAGGCCATTTTGCACTTTTGTCAAATATAAAGCACGGAGCACTTCTTAACGTGGCGAGATCCCACGAACTACCCATACTAGCTATACATATAACTATACATACATAGCTATTACTTTGCTACTCCCGCAACTATACGATTTATTTGCACCATTATCTTATCGCTATTGTGGACTAGCGGTTGACGGCCAGCTTTAGACGCGGCCGGCCCGGGTTCTCGAGTCTCAGAGTATAATGCACTTTTTGTGTTCTTAAAGTGTCCACTGCATCAAATAAGACCACGGTTGAGAGGAATATTCAAAGTAAGTCTGAAAGTCTGAATGTGAATCCGGCAACTCGAAAGTCACAAAAAGATCTAATCCTAAACGCCGGTGTTTCAGTGACGGCTCAAACAGTTCAATGATGATGACTGAAATGAGAAAAATGTTTACGGAATGGAGTGTACAACAATGTGCTAAGCAAAATGAGAGTTTCGCTTCTCTGGAGTCGAAGTTGGATGGCGTTATTGCATCTGTGAGTCTTGTCTCAAAACAACATGAAGACCTTAACGCTAAAATTGATAAGATGGAGAAAGAACGGCGTGATCATTTGTTGCAGATCCAATCACTAGAAAGCAAAGTAGAAAACTTTGAAAGAATTCTAAAGTCCTCAAGCATTGAAATCCGAAACATCCCAGCCCAAAACTCTGAAACAAAAAAAGACCCCGCGAGGATGGTTATCAAGCTAGGTTCAACATTAAAGGTACCTATTGGTGAAAAAGATATTAAGTAAGGATGTATCTCGTGTGAATACAAAATCAGCTGCTAATAAGCATATCATAGTGGATTTCAACACAGTCATTCTAAAAGAAGATGCTACAAAAAAGTATAATAAGTCGAATGGGAATTCTAAGCTTAGTACTGAAAACTTAGGCATTCAGTGTCTTATGAAACTGATTTTTGTTGCTGAAAGCTTGACTGCAAAAAATAAACGGCTGCATTTCCTTGCACGTGATTTTATGAAGACTTGCGAGTATAGATATTGTTGGACTTCCTATGGAAAGATTTTCTTGAGGAAAGCTGAGGGCGCACCATTAATACGTATTGAATCTGAGTCTGATTTAAATAAACTCAAGGCAATTAATGTTGTTAATGAAAAATGACTAAATGATCCATTAATTGAAACATATGATAGTAATGCTTGTAAAATTTGCATGCTATTTTTTGAGTTAATATTATTTTGTTTGCATGTTATGTTTATGTTTGTAATCGCCCTGTGTGTTTTAAATATTATATACCTTATAATTGAATTGCCAAAACTCTATGAATTCCTTTTGCAAAAAGGTGAGATTATAATAAAAAATCTGATAATCACGTGTACCATTAGGATATTGTTTGGAAACTGTTTGATTTTATTATCGTATACTTACTATGCATCTCAATATTTAACAATTATTGTACCCCCTAGCCCTATTTATAATTATGTGCCTTTTATAAGTCATCAATTTGAATTTTGTTATTATGATTCTTACTTTCTGGTTGACAATATTGTAAATTATAGCACTTGTTGTCCTCAAGCTACACTCCTCACTCATACTAAATACTATGTGTAATAATTAATAATAAAGCTGATGATATTGATTCCATATCTATATCGGATTGTTTTGTTTCTTCTCCAGAAAACTGCAAAACTTACTTTGAAACTCTTAAAAACGGAATCTCTGTTCTCCACATTAATATTCGCTGCATTAATTGCAATTTTGGCCAACTACTGATACTCTGAAAACGTCTTGATACAGATTGATATCTTCCGCAAGCATAGGGCGTAAGGACTGATAGTTTTCCTCAATAAAACCAGAGAGTTCCGTTGAATCTTTCGATTTCCTAAGAATACAGGTATGATCGCAACCATTTTTATCGGAGAACAGAACAAAAGTGACCATAGACAAAAATTATGTTGCAGCCATAGATTAACAAAAATAATGTTTTCTAATCGATTCAAGCAATCGATTAGAGTTTGACGTTACAATTATTCGCGTTTGCCAGTATTTAATTAAATTGATTTAATTAATACAAAATCGTGCTTCTCTTTTTAATCGGCTAACACTCGGCTAATCCTGACATCAAACGCGACCTCGCGTTTTTTGAAAGAAAAACATAAACAAGAAACATAAACTTGAATGCAAATATAAACACGTATTAAACAAAGCAATATGTATGTTTATAATTATAATACACATAAGTTCTTAGCAATAACATATTATTCAAAATAACATCGCTTAAACCATATCGCTTACATATTTGTTTAAATGGCTCCCCTATTATCTACTCATTAATCTTAACTACATCGTTAACACATTCGTGTAAACGACTCACTCTTATAAACTAGGAATCACTCTTAAACTACATCGTTAACACATTCGTGTAAACGACTCACTCTTAAACTACATCGTTAACACATTCGTGTAAACGACTCACTCTTAAACTACATCGTTAACACATTCGTGTAAACGACTCACTCTTATAAACTAGGCATCACTCTTAAACTACATTGTTAACACATTCGTGTAAACGACTCACTCTTATAAACTAGGAATCACTCTTAAACTACATCGTTAACACATTCGTGTAAACGACTCACTCTTAAACTACATCGTTAACACATTCGTGTAAACGACTCACTCTTAAACTACATCGTTAACACATTCGTGTAAACGACTCACTCTTAAACTACATGTTATAAATATAAATATATATAACTATACTCTTATAAACTAGGAATCACTCTTAAACTACATCGTTAAATCACTCTTGTAATCTAGGGATCGCCTTAAATTACATCGTAGACGACTCACATATAAACAAAAATACTGAAATCTCTAATTATATCTTTGTCAGCTCGTTTTCAGAGGTGACTCACTGTTAATTATTTTATCATTCTCACAATATGTATACTTTATGTTCAAGACTGACTATATACCTATATGTATTATTTTGTGTATATTTTCAATTCGCTTTTATATGTGAATAAAATAGTAATATCACTTTTCTTATTTATATTTTATTAAAGATAATAAATGTTTATAGTATCACTTTTAACACCAAACTTATTTTATTTATTCTGAATCACTAGATATTACATCATTGCTGAAAACTAACCATGGGTGTAGTTTATCTACTGAAAACGTCCCTTTGTATGCTTTACTTCCTGCTTTTTTAGTAAGAGGGGTATCCTCTACTTCATATCGGTCATTACCTAGCACATTAGTTATTCTGTACGGACCACTACATTTAGGTAATAATTTGCGACTTTGACCCGGATCATTTCGAACATCTCTTTCAACACGTACTAAATCTCCAACGCTGTATTGTTTGGGACTTTTTCGCGTTCGATCAAACCGTTCTTTTTGCTTTATATGACTTTCTGATATTTTCTTACTGACGTCCTCACGTATTTTATCAATATCTTGGAGTTGTTGCGATTCTGCTACAATGGGATTCATGAAACTATCGGAACTACCAGTTGTGCGAATACCAAATAACACCTCAGCAGGTGTTCGGCCAGTCGTTTTATTAATTGTGTTATTAATTGTCCACTGTACCTGAGGAATGGCCAAATCCCATTGATTTTCAGGTTTATCATGATTTACCGCTGTTAGAGCATCCACAATGGTACGATTAAATCTTTCAATTTGACCATTCGCTCGGAGAGTGGCTACCGCGTTTAGCACGTGTTTGATCCCTTTCTCTCCGAGAAACTTTGAAAATTCCTTACTAGTGAAACTTGTTCCACGATCTGATATAAGACGACGAGGTACACCAAAAATCGAGAAATAATCACTAAACACTTGTATTGTTGTACTCGTCTTGAGATTTTTAACGCCTTTAATATAAATAAATTTCGTAAAGGCATCTATGATGCATAAAATGTGACAGTTTTTCATTATGCTGAGTGGAAACGGACCGCAATGATCGGTGTGAAGCGTGTCAAAAGGTTTGTTCACTTTGTGAATCGGGTGAAGTAAACCTTCTTTGGGACCTGAAGGTAATTTACTATGAGCGCAATTCAAACAAGCCTGGCAATATTTTTTTATGAATCTTCTCATCTTTTTGAACCAGTAAACTTGATGAATTTTTTCATAAGTTTTATCAAACCCCGGATGTCCGGCATCGTCGTGATTCATGCGAACTATTTGCCATCTTACGGCTTTCGGTACTACCCATTTTAGATTAACTTCGCCATTCTTCTCTATTCGTCGGTATAATCTTCCGTTTTAACAGTATAGTTCTCATGAATCTCGACGATACCTTTCGTGTCTGGATCACTTAAAATGGCAACAATTCGTTTCAATTCCCAATCTTGTTCCTGGACCGTTTGCAGCCATGACTCGTCATCAATTCTCAAAACTTCCATAATTTCTCTGATCTCTGTAGTATCGGACACAATTGGATTACGTGACAATGCATCTACATGAGCCATTTTCGTTCCGTCCCTATGTTCAACTATAAAATCGTATTCCTGCATGTAGATGTACCATCTTGCCACTCTAGGAATAAGATCCCTTTTAGTCATAGTGTAGCGGATTGCCACACAATCTGTAACTACTTTGAAGGTCTTGCCGAGAACATATACTCTGAACCGGTCCAATGCCGCAATGACAGCAAGAGTCTCCAGCTCATATTAGTGAAGTTTGCTTTCATCAGCACTGGTTTGTCGACTAAAGTATGCTAATGGTTGTAATTTGTCAGATGTATCACACTGCATTAAAATAGCCCCAATCCCAACCTTACTAGCATCTGTGTGTATTTCTAGATTCGCATCAGGGTTGTAGAGGGCAAGGACTGGTCGACTAACAAGGCTCTGTTTCAGTTCCTTAAAGGCTGTAATTTGCGACTCTCCAAAATTCCACATAGCGTCTTTTTTTGTTAATACCGTCAGTGGTTTGGCGATCACTGAAAAATTCTTGATGAAACGGCGGAAGTAGCTTGTAAGTCCAATAAACTGTCGAACTTCGTGTACATTCCTGGGTTGTGGAAATTGCTCCACCGCTTTAATTTTGCAAAGACCTGGCTTGATGCCTTTCGAGCTTATTTCATGACCCAGGTAATTTACATAGGTTTGAAAAAAACTACACTTTTTGAGATTCAGTGTAAGTTTTGCTGACCTAATGAGTTGAAAAACTTTTTCCAATTTTTGCATTCCTTCAGAAATCGTAGTTGATGCAACTAATAAATCGTCCATATAGGCCATGGCAAGGTTTCTACCGAATCTTTTCAGCATGGTATTAATCGTCCTTTGAAAAACACTTAGGGCGTTTGTTAAACCAAAAGGCATCCGGTTATATTCATATAAGCCATCTGGCGTTATAAAAGCAGTAAGATGCTTACTGGATTGCTCTACCGGCACCTGATAATAACCAGACGCTAAGTCTAAGCTGGTAAAGAAATTATTTCCCCCAAGGTTATCCAACTGATCCTCAATGCGAGGTAGCGGGTATTTGTCTTTAAAAGTTTTTCTATTTAGCGCCCGGTAGTCAACACACAGGCGCTTTTCGCCATTCTTCTTTTTAACTAATATAACCGGGCTTGAATATGAAGACGAACTTTCCCGGATTATTTCATTAGACAGTAAATCATCGATAATCCCCGAAAGCTGTTGTCGCTCGACGAGAGACATCCTGTAAGGATGATGAACTATTGGTGTATCGTCAGTTAATTTAATGCGCATCTCCGTAAGATCAGTTTTACCAAGTTCACTTAAATTCACGGCAAAACAGTCTCTATATTTTTCTAGCAACGAATGAAATCGTTCTGATTCTTCGCTTGTAAAGTTAGCACCAATAGTTATTTCATCAATAGGTAATGGTTCGTATATTTTTTCAGTAGTTCCCGTAATTCCTACGTACTCTGTATTTATTTCTCGGTTTATATGTCCTCTAGTAAGAAGATCTTCAGTTTTAGCTGTTAATTCAGCATCGCATAAGTTTGAAACCATAATGTAACCTTTCCCAGATTCAAAGTTGTAAATTCCCGGAAGTATAATGAATTCTCTGTTACCGTCATTTCTATGGCCATACTGTACATATAACCCTCCAGTATATTTATTTTCAGCTAAAACATCTACAGGCTTAGTACAGCGTGGTGGTATAGTCAGATCCTCCTCGACACAGAGTTTTACTTTTTCTTCTTCGTTTTCTATTTCGGGACTCTGCAAGAAAAGTAGTTCTTTGTCTGTTTTATGTACAATTACGTTTGGTCTCTCAGTAAAAGTATGACCGATAAGTAAAGCTGTTTGTAAGAACTGATCTGGCACAACCAACACCTCTACCTCTGCTTTGATATTTCCAATCTCTACTAAGGCCTGTTTTTTTCCTAGCGGTTTAACGGACGCGTTTCCAAATCCTTGCAAAATTGGCGTCTCACTGATATCCCATGTACCTATCACTTGTTTAGCATCACTTTCTCTTACAAGAGTACACCTACTTCCCAAATCTATATAAGCTTGTTTCTCTGTTCCATTAATTTTGACAGTTTTAAAATACTTGTCATTTTCAGTTTCATAATCTTTAATTCGCAAAACTTTTTTATTTACAGATTGACAGGAATCATATGACTTGTTCATGTCTTCGTTTGAATTAACATTCGGCTTCCTACGGCATTCTTTCGTTTCATGCCCTAATTTGAAACATAAATTGCATCTTTTAATAGGCTTCGAGCATTTCAAACTAATGTGCCCCAACTCACCACAATTGAAACACCGCACCGGATTCCCTTCCGAATCGTTTCTTTGTAAATCACTGGTTATTTTGTTTGCTGATCTATTCGAAGTGATTAACTTATTTCTGAAATAATTTTGAGCACTTGTCTCATTTTGAGAAACAGTTCGGAAGTAGTTTAATAATTGCTCGGGCTCATTAAACATGCAGGCTCCCGCTCCCATTCTAACAAATTTATCATCAATGCCGTGAAGTAAACACTCAACTGCCTTAGCACCAGAAATTTCACATTTGTTAATTAAAGCCATCTTATCATAGTAATAATTTTCAAGCGGCTGTCCAAATTTGCATCTTAATTTTAGCATAGCCGTTAATAAATCACCGTAATTTTCATTCGAAGGAAACGCTGTTTTTAATTTTTGTGTCCATTCCGGCCACGAGAAAAGCACAGAAGGCAGTCCCTGATACCATTTTTTGGCAAGCCCGCTTAGCTTTGGTAGGGCATAATGACTAGTCTGACGGTCGTTCCACGAATAAATCTGCGCACATTCATTAACTTTATTGATCCAATTTTCTACCGATTGACTGTTATCACTGGGACCAAACTCAGGTACGACACTAAAATTTACAGGAAAATTGTTGTGTCCCCAAAAATTATTCGGAATTAATGGTTGAGTTGTTTCACTACTTGAAGTACACGTATTTTGTTCATTTTGACCGGCATTATGCGACGCAAGGGCCGATGGTTGTGAATTATTCGCACCTGTTGGTAATTGAGAACTTGTTTCTTGATCAACAAATGATTCAGTTACCCATTCACTAGTAGACTACCTTGATTTATCGTGATTGGGAGTTTTCAACACCTGACGTAAATTTTTGCGCTTATTCACCTTTTTACGCTTACGACCATCACTATTTTCGCTGTTTTTACGTTTATGATGGGATCTATCAATTGTTTATTCTTGTCGATACCATCAACAAAGTAATCACTAGGTAAATTAAACTTACACCTACCTACCTAAAAATATTGACTAAAGAGTGTCTTAGTATAAATTATTAAACAGAAATAGTAATAAATACGCTTATTATGTATCAACTGATTTTGAAACACACACAACAAATTAAATATTAGCTTATAAAACTATTATTTATGTACGTAGCGTTTAACACGTCACTGTTCTTGGTGAACGTACATACCCGTAATGTAGGTACCTAACTAATTAGTTTCTTAACGTCCAAAAACTATTTATTGCTATTCACTCACACACGTAAATACTGCTGTAACGGACTGTCTCGTCTATAGTTCACAAATATCTTGTAGGTTTTTGACGAAACTTGTAGTTGAAAGGTGAAACTCTTCAACTTTTAATTCACAGGTGAAACGCAAAATCTTCAACTAAATACGCAGAATTTTCACAGTTGTAGTCGTCGAAAACAAAACAGGAAATCTCTGACCTTGCAAAATCTTCGTTTGTTCGCGGCTCAGCTTCACAGCCCACTCGTGGACATCAATCACTGCTGTTCTTCATCCCACTTCTGAAATGATATCTTCCGCAAGCATAGGGCGTAAGGACTGATAGTTTTCCTCAATAAAACCAGAGAGTTCCGTTGAATCTTTCTATTTCCTAAGAATACAGGTATGATCGCAACCATTTTTATCGGAGAACAGAACAAAAGTGACCATAGACAAAAATTATGTTGCAGCCATAGATTAACAAAAATAATGTTTTCTAATCGATTCAAGCAATCGATTAGAGTTTGACGTTACAATTATCCGCGTTTGCCAGTATTTAATTAAATTGATTTAAGTAATACAAAATCGTGCTTCTCTTTTTAATCGGCTAACAAGATTGTGACATAAATATTCTCTCAGAATATTGGCTAAGTGTTGCAGAATATATTCTTGTTCTGGACGGCTTTACCTCACATCGATCTGGTTTCTCAAACCAAAATGACGGTGTTGTTATTTATGTAAGGTGTGATCTCGATTGCTCTATAACGCAACCGCCAACACTTGTTAATGCTTCTGGGTTTGTACTGAAATATAAAAGTGACTTCGCTCTTGTTGCTGTATATCGTCCTCCTACAAAGATTGATGTCAGAAATAAAATTATTTAAAATTATTTTTTATTAAATAGGTAGATATAAATTACATAAAAAAGCCAAAAATTCTCCTAGCAGCATCTCGGATCAAATAATCTATAAACGTTATCATAATTATTGCAATAATTTAATAAAAAAACTTAAACGTAAGTACTTATGACCGACATGAATTTGAAAAGGTAAAAAAGATCCTGAAAGGAACGTGGAATCTTATTAATCTTGCCCTCCTAAAGAACTTCTAAAAATTTCTTTAAACCCACATCTAACTTTCTTACAATATATTGGTAGGTATGCACAACAATATACATATATTCACATATGAGTATAGACATTAGTGTAGTATAGGTACTATACATTACAGGTATAATAATATAGCGGATTTTTAAGTACCTACTAGTTGCAAATGTTAAGCCTTGTTAATATGAGCCCTGAGACCTAAGCTAGTTTGAGAACAAACTGTATTTTAGGTCTCAGTTTCTCCCCAATTATGTTTATTAATATTACTTATGTTAGTTAATGATAATAAGATGCAGGTGTACAAAACAGGAAACAATTAATTATTTAGGAATTACAAGAAGTGTTTCTGTGGCTTTGTAATCTAGCTTACTAAGCCATTTTGTACATTCTATATTTAGTGTATGAGTTGTCATATCGTCGATTTTAATAATTTTATTCACAATGTTATATAAATAAGGTCCAAGAAAGAAGAAAAATCGTTGTGCTGATGCTGTTCTACAAAATGGGGTTGTATACACAATGTCATCGCGTCTTTGGGACTTTAGTTTGTGACTGCTGTAATCTGAGCTGCGATGTTGTTTTAGCAGAAGTTTATGAATGAAAAGCTGCCTGACAGTAAGTAGATTGAATTCACTATACAAAGCGAAAGTACAAGTTTTAAACGGCTTGAAAAACATAACCTTTAGTATAGTTCTTTGTGCTCTTTCTAGGTTTAGTAGATAGGTTTTATCAGCACCCCCCCAAACAAGCACACAATAGCCCAAGATCGACTGGCATAATGATAAATATATCGACCGCAAAAGCTGTAAACCGGCCACGTGTCTAAGGTGTTTAAAGATGTAGATAAGTTTACGTATCCTACAGGTTAAATAGTCTATGTGTGCGTGAAATGTGAGGTGCTGATCAAGACACACACCGAGGTACTTGATGGTGCTAGTGTGCTGCAGACTCGGACAGTCGCAGGATTGTCCTAAGCTGTTATCACACTTATGCACTTTCAGTTGGATAACGTTTGGGTCTGGGAGTGTGCGACTTGTGAGAGTAAAGGAAATGTATTTGCTTTTCTTGACATTTAGGGTAAGAAGATTGTTTTGTAACCAGTTTGAAACTATCTGAAGCCCCAAACCAGCAGAACTCACAACAGACGCCCAGCTAGTGCCAGTAAAGATTATAGCCGTGTCATCAGCAAAGGAAAATATTTTAGCATTTGGTAGGGACTTATTACACAGGTCATTAATATAGCACAAGAACAGCGTAGGGCCAATTACACTACCCTGGGGAATTCCGTATCTGACGTCATTGCGAGAACTAACAAATTCGGATGTAAGTTTAACCACCTGTTTTCGATTTTCAAGATAGTTCTTAAACCACGCATGCGACAATCCTCGGATACCCAGTTTTTCTAGCTTAGCCAGCAGGATGGGAACAGAGACAGTGTCAAATGCCTTGGCAAAATCCAGGAAGACACCAAGACATTTCTTCTTTTTGTCAAGATTATGTATAACTTCCTGGGTTAAGAGTGTCACAGCATCCTCCGTCGATCTATCCTGTCTGAAACCAAATTGTGAGTTAGAGAGAAGGTTATTTGTCTCTAAATATGAAACCAATCTTGTGTTCATTAGTTTTTCCAGGATTTTTGAGATGGACGGAAGAAGCGAGATGGGCCTGTAGTTGTTGACACTGTCCCTGTCACCGTCCTTGAATATTGGGCAGACTACGGCTGTCTTGAAAGCCTCGGGAAAAGAGCCAGTTTCGAAGCTTTTGTTACAAATATAGGTAATAGGGTCAAGCAGGACGTGTTTACACTGCTTTATTATTTTAGACGAAACCGCATCCCAGCCAGGAGCCGAATCAGCTTTGAGAGAAGATATAACGTTGAGAACTTCAGTGTGGTTTGTAGGCAGGAGTGCAAAAGAGTTACAGGTGGATTTCATAGATCTAGTTACACTATTAGCTAATTCAGATTCAGTAGATGCAATATTTCCAAGTATGTTTTGTGCAAGATTTGACCCAATTTGTGAAAAATAGTTGTTTACATGTTCAGCCGATTGTAATTTGGTTTTTTTTAAAGATAAAAGACATGAGCAGTCCTTCTTTTTCTGGTTTAGATTACATATACCTTTGATAGTTTGCCACGTTTTTTTTATATCATTTTTACTAGAATCTAGAAGCGATTTCTCGTAAGCACGTTTTAGTTTTTTTAGCAAGTTATTACAGAAGTTTCTATAACGACGGTAAATAAGAGCATCCGTTTTGTTCTGAGGATTTTTTGTGACCTTTTGATGTAGTTTGTTTCTATGCTTTATGCATTTTAACAAACCAGTGGTTATCCATGGCTTGAGTATAGCTTTAGAGCGAGGCGTTGTGTATGTGTAGGTATGTTTTTTTATTGTTTTATTTAAGATTTGTAAAAATAAATTAGTAGATTCGTTAAGATTATCAAGGTTTTTAATTTGGGTCCAATCTGTGTCTTCTAATTCGATTTGAACACCAAGGTAGTCTATTTTAGTATAGGTGTTTTTCTTTTTCTCTTTTTTAAGGCATTTTAACTGAAGTGCAGTCACAACGAGCGAATGGTCTGTAACACTTGTTTCGCACACTACTGTTGTGCTAGGGTTTGTCGACGACATTAAACAATGGTCCAAACAGGTTTGTGAATGAGTGACGTAATTGTGGGCGGGTAGAAGTCCATGAGATGCAGTCATATTCAGATATTTTTCAGAGTAACGATCGGTGCTATTTTCAGTGATGTCAATATTAATGTCACCCATAAGAACTATATTTTTAAAAGTTTTCAGCTCTGAAAGTAGTTTGTCTAGTGAGCTTAGAAAGATCGCAGCATTTTTATAAGTTGATGGCCTATAAATTGAAATAATTACACATTCAGTGCCCAGTTTGGCAACCAAGCAACTACCTTCTTGAAAGAAGGGCTCAGTGACTGTTACATTAGGTATTGTATTTTTAATAAAAATTATAACCCCATCATTTTTGTTTGTCGTTGTGGTCGTTAAGTGCGTGTCGTATCCTGGCAAAGTTGGTGGTAAGTGTACAATCCTGTTAAAAGTTTCCGAAAGTATGAGAAAGTCAAAATCTAAGTTTAGCTGATGTAACGTTACAGTTAGGTTATCAAAGTTTTTATTTGAGCTTCTAATATTTTGAGAGATTATTGTTAGGTGATTAGAATGATCACTTGGCATACAGGATCTGCATTCCTCTGGTCTCTGTATTATACAAGCCCTGGAGACACTGACTTTGTCAATGTCCAAGGCTATATCCTCGACTTGGTTAGTCGTCATCTATGATATTTTAATGCATCGCATAGACGTACAGCGTACTTGTCTATGCAAAAAAAAAAAATTAGTTACACAGAGAACCACGAGAAACGCTGGATCATAATGTTGGTTTGTTAGGTGGCTTAAAGTTGTTTTGATCATTAGATATAAATATTTTATATGAAGGTAATAATAATAATTAGATTTGATGGTGTGTGAAAGTTGGAGGGTCATGCTTAAAAGGCTTAAAAGATTTGATATGCTTTTTAGTAAGTTCTGGTTATTCAATGTCAATATACCTGTATTGCTTATGCGTATTAAAAATATTAATATATGATAATGATAATTAAAATGTAGGCTTAGTTGTATGCAGAGATGATGCACTGTAGGAAAGTTTATGAACTTTGGTGTTAGAGTTACTATTTCTGGCAAAAATACAATTTTATAATAATACAATGAATAATAACAACATGCAAAGAATAAAAATTTAAATAGTTTCAATAATGTTAGGGTAATTAATTTAATTGTAAACATGCAAGACTCATAATACGGTTTGACTAGTCAGTAGATAGATTCCAGCTTAGCCAGTTTTTCTTCATTATTGATGAGGATAGCAGGGTCGGTTTCAGACTTCCTTAAGTAGACTCGGCCGCGGGAGGTCCAGCAGTACTTGTACTGGTGCTTCTTCATGTACTCTCTGCTCAGGTAGTGTAATTTCTTGGCTGTAGGTGTCAGGTGTTCTGATGCGAAGATTGGTTTTTTGTCTCCTTCTAGGTTGATATGGTGTGTGTTAAGCTTGTTGGTGCTGTTTTTGATGTTATAGTCCTTAACACCTTTGAGAAATTGTTGTTGCAGGTCGATGTTGGCGAATTCAATTATGATCGGTTGGTCTTTTTGCTGGCTGGCTTTTGACCTTTTACTCGGCTCACGGTGTACTTTTTTGATGCAGAAAGTTTCGAATGGTAGTCCTATATATTTGTATATATTTTCTATAGTGTCTTTCAGGTTTTCTTTTGGTGAAGATGGAATGTTTCTTATCTCGATGCTAGCTTCTCTCATATTACGTTGAAGGGATTCTATTTGGTCCTCTAGTTTCTTAATATGTGTGTCGTTGTTAGATTGCTGGATCTCTAAGTTATCTGTTCTTTGTTTCAGTTGAAGGATTTCTCGGTTTTGCGCTTTGAGCTCATGTATGTCATTAGACATTAGGTCTAATTTTCCACAAATTTCTAATCGGAATGCGGCAAATTCAGCAAAAAGAGGATGTTCTGGTTCTTTTCTCTTCCTGTTGAAGGACGAAGGGTCATCTCCTTGTGTTATATTTGTGGAAATTCGTGGCAGAGGCGAGTTTTCTGTGTTGGACATTGTTGTTTTTTGTTTAGCGAGTCGTTGTCACAGACTAGGAAAGTATAAATTCACCTGGAGTAGTTGCACGGTATCCACGCTATCGGTCTAATCTGGCTGTAGCAACAGTTTTTAGACTGTGGTTGTAGCTTTACACCGGTACGGTTATTTGAGTTAGTAGTAAACAATAAAATGGCGGATTGCACTCGCGAATAATATTTAGAGTTTTACACAACACTGAGCGTTTATTTCACAAGCTTATTAGCTAGTTAGATTATTCGTAATGTAAGAGTACTTTTGATATACGATTTGTCACTAAATAAACTGATTGTACCATTTAAAACTTAAAATGTATACGAGACAGACTTCAATGACGTCTGGTCGCGATGGAGGCGGGGGGGGGACGGGTCATGATTGATTTGATTCAGTATGATGATTCAGTAAATGAAGTAAACAAATATTTTGCAACAATTGGTAAAAAATTTAGCCCAAAATATTGAAATGACGACAGTCTAGAATGACGCAAATAATTATAACGAGGTCCTTATTTCGGCCAACTCAATGACTCTCTTTGACACTGACGACAAAGAAAATGATAAAATTATAATGGGCCTTCGTAGTAATTGTTTAGTTGGTTTGGATGGCATTCCTGCGTCGATATTAAAAGCATCTCGTGCGGTTTTGGTGCCTCTAATAACTCATATAGCTTATTTATGTCTCAGAACGGGCACTTTCCCTAGGGTTTTAAAAAAGCTCTTATCCACCCAATCCACAAGGGTGGGTGCAGAGGCAGTGTGAGCAACTACAGACATATCTCAGTTCTTACGACTTTATCGAAAGTTCTTGAGAAGGTATTAAACTCGAGATTATTTAAGGGGGCTCCCAATCAACAGACATGTTTTTTTTTGCCGTTTTTATAGATAATAGTACGGAACCCTTCTTGCGCGAGTCTGACTCGCACTTGGCCGGTTTTTATTATTAAAAAATGGTCGTGTTTTTGTAAGCGCATCACGGAGAATCTGCACTGCAATAATTTTATCTCCAATGAAATGAAATGAAATGAAATGAAATATATTTATTTTTGTAATGTAGGTATAACAGATACACTTATTACAGGTCAGTTTTAATGTAATATAAGTATTTAAATAATATATGTGTATAGGTAATAGTTTTATGTCATAAATAATAATATGGGGAAATATGCAGGGGAATAATATAAAAATTTTACCTTCCAATAAAATTATTATTATGTTTCCTAAGACGTCTGAAGTCCATTATGAGAGTACGTCGTTCCTTTCCGAATACGGCCGCTAGATGTCGCTAGTTTCCGTCACGTGACCGCGCTGTTTTACCCAGAGTACCTGTCAACAGTCGCAAAGAACCCACAAGCCGCCATATTCTTCGTCATTGTTCGGCTCATAATGGTTCACCAGGAAGACATTGTCTGGACTTCAGACGTCTTAGGAAACATAATAATAATTTTATTGGAAGGTAAAATTTTTATATTATGTGTTCCGTTTGACGTCTGAAGTCCATTATGAGAGATGTGTTTGTTATCTCCTGGTGGCTTGTAAAATAGAACGCAACAATGTGATTGTAAATCGTAATGTTTCATGTATTAATAACGCAAAAATATGACAGGTAAAAATCTATATTTTTCATACTTAAAATACCAAGAAAAATAGACACTTGACCCTGAACTAAAAAATGTAATTAGTAGTTCAGACAAACTGTGACAAGAACTTCTCCAAAATATTATGATTATTAGCAGCAATGTCATTGACGTAAAAATTAATAAACTGTTTATGGTTCTTCAAAGTAATTTCTTTTGCGAATTTGCTATAGCAAGAATTTCTTATTTACTGGGTGAATTTGCATCCAATTTAGGGAAGACAGACACGGCTAATCTGTAACTCCCGGTTGAACTTATATACCTTCATTGGACAGAAGGCACTTGACTCAACCTCCAGTTATGATTGGTGTAGGTGGCCTGATAGGGTCCCAAGTAGTGACGAACAAGTTAGTGACCGACCTTCTGAAATCTTTAGAGAGATTTAGTAATGTTCTCATCCAAAAATAGGTTTAATATTGCGGTGGGGAGAGGCTGATTAAGTGCAGCTTAATTGGCGTTGTGATACAGACAGAATCCGTTTTAGATCCAAAAGAAGGATGTAGGATAATAGAATAATCAATATTCATGAAATGGTCTGTATTACAATGCAAAGGAGTCAAATCATGGACTCTAAACTATGTCCTGATGTTAACATCAAAATTATTTACATGAAAGTGTTGGTCTCTTTAATGTACTTAATAAGTTTTCTACAATCCCAAATATATACTTTCGATGATGATGGCTTAGCTAACGAAACTGCTATTAAAATGTGCTTAACAATGTGGCTGGAAGAAATATCTATGTTTCAAACAGTCTTACAAATGGAAGCTATTACAGACTTGTGCAAAAGAAAGGTTTTATCTGGTAACTAATATGTATAGTATAGCCAAAAATAAGTATGCTAAAATCTCGCTACTTTTTGTGATGTAGGAACCTAATACCTGAATATCAGGCGAGAACCTGCTTATCTCTGTCGAAAACAAAAATGATATTTTCATCCAGATATTATTGTGCATACTTATAAGGATAAGATATTCGGCTCGAGTCTACGAAAATTGGCAGTATTTAGACCATTTTAGCAACTTATTTCAAATGGGAGTATCTGTTTCTGGAGTTGAAACTCGCCAACACTAAGAAAGAATTCGTTTTTGGAATAGTTAACTGTTAAAACTCCGATCCAAAATGAGCCAATCATCCAGCTGGTGGCTCAGCCACGGTTGTAGATCTGAGCTGGAAGACGTCTCGTCATCGTGGCCATACAAATGCTTTTCAGGTCTCTGATCTTTATCGGGCCTGTCAAAGTTCGGTTCTGCCGATCTGGCCGCCAAAAGGGTTTCTTTCACTCGGTTGCTACTGTTATGTAACGGCCTGACTCTGAGTTAAACTGTTATAGTATTTGAGTTAGCAAGCAAGGTGGATGAAACAGCCAGCCTAAAGAAATCATCGTGATAACAGGCGTTCAAGTCTATTACTTGGTAGGGGGGGAATACCTAGCATTTAGTCTCAGTCGGTATAAGGGATAAGTCAAGACTAGCATGATCTGGAACGACATAGGTGGTACGTGATGCCAATTGGCCTATGTCAGGGTGCGCAAGACTTTGAATATTCGCTGCGCTGGTTTCGCTTCGTCCTTAAGGTGCCTCTCGGTACATGCACGATTACGCGGGAGTCGGTCGGCTTCCATGTTGTACATTCCCGAAAGTTGGTGAGTGAATTGTACAACATTAAAGATTGTCCGCCAGATTCAGTAGCAGTCTTGTCAACTACAACAGAACTTTGTACAGAGTTCCGCCTTCTTTCTTTATGTAAGCGATTGAGGTCTTGTCGCTCTAAAGAATAATTTTGAAATGAAACCAACGACACGTGGTATCACCAGGCTTCACCTATCCAACTACTGACAACGCCTCTGCCGAAATCGAAGCTATTATGACGTACATTTCTTTCGCATTGCAACGCCACCTCCTACGTTTTTGATTCCCCGTGCCCTGTATCATCTTGTTGTCCACTAAAACTCCCAATTAAACATTGGATGCGTCCGTTATAGTTATAATGTAGGTCGATGATAATGCCCCAAGGTGGATTTCTATTACTCGGCTCATGTTTTCTGAGCACCATTTCAGTTCAAGGCGTGCTTCCTCCGAATAGAAATGGGAGCTCTTTGATATTGCAGTCCTGCTGAAGTGTATGGCAATGCAACCTTCCCCAGTGAGTGATGAAAGTTGCGAAGTTGAAATATCCTAGAAGGCGTTGCGCCTGCCTGAATGACCAACTGCCAGCAGCTAGGCAGGTTGACAAATACTGACGAATTCTGTTTGTCTTGTCTGGGGGCAGGGACTTTGAGTTGGTTTGTGTGTCCCAAGTTATTCCCAGAAATTCGATTTGAAGTGCACGGCCATGCAACCTTCCCCAGTGGGTGATGAAGTTTGCAAAGTTGAAATTACCTAGGAGGCGTTGCGCCTGCCTGAGGGACCAACAGCCAGCAGCTAGGTGGGTTGATAAATACTGACGAATTTTGTTTGTCTTGTCTGGGCGCAGGGACTCTTAGTTGGTTTGTGTGTCCCAAGCTATTCCCAGAAACTCGATCTGAAGTGCACGGCAATGCAACCTTCCCCGGTGGGTGATGAAGTTTGCAAAGTTGAAATACCTTAGGAGGCGTTGCGCCTGCCTGAGGGACCAACAGCCGGCAGCTAGGTGGATTGACAAATACTGACGAATTCTGTTTGTCTTGTCTGGGGGCAGGGACTTTGAGTTGGTTTGTGTGTCCCAAGTTATTCCCAGAAATTCGATTTGAAGTGCACGGCCATGCAACCTTCCCCAGTGGGTGATGAAGTTTGCAAAGTTGAAATACCCTAGGAGGCGTTGCGCCTGCCTGAGGGACCAACAGCCGGCAGCTAGGTGGATTGACAAATACTGACGAATTTTCTTTGTCTTGTCTGGGGGCAGGGACTTTGAGTTGGTCTGTGTGTCCAAAGCTATTCCCAGAAATTCGATGTGTGTTATCGGTGTTCAATTGGACAATCTTGCGGCGGTGAACAGGTAAAAATGTTTGAATGTCATGTATAGGTTTTGATTCAAGACTTTCAGATTAAAAAGTGCTAACTTGCGAATATAATATTCAGCGACGGTGGGTAAAATTAAACAATTTTTTGATTTTATCAGTAATGATACCGGGGTTTGTTATTTCATCATTACATCTATTGTGGGTTAAATCCACGATAGTGTCTGATTAAAGAGGATTCAACCCATTATCATTTATAGAACATGCATTTGGGGAATAACTATGTCATCTTTTTCCACATCATTTTTCCCCTCCCTCTTCTTTTTGAAGACTCTTCAAGTTTCTTTTAACAATAACCGCCTTCTTTAGGTTGAAAGAGGCCAAAATTACTTACATATCTTGATAAGCAGAAGTGGTCTTTCAGAGTTAGCTTAAAAGTCGATGAAAATTCTGTAGAGTCTGTTCACGAACTTATCCTGCGCCATAAAGGTGTTAAATCAAGCGGCACAACAACGTTTCATTTACAATCAACCCAGGGAATAATTTTTCAAAACGTTACAATGCCTCGTTCAATTTCTGTTCCATGAACCCTAGAAACGCGACATACTTTTTCTGAGCCTCTGAAAATTCGTATCCATTGAGTCGAAACGTTGCAAGGACGTGATTTTAGCGACTTGATCGAAATTTTTTCTTTACACAGAAGGTTGTTTAAACATTACCGTAAGATTCGCGATATTTTCTACATCCGGCAAAAGTGTCAGAATGGAAGTTGCAAGAAAACATTTTCTTTTGATATGGGTACGCAGCGCCGGCGGGGCTTGGCCCCTGGATGCACGTTATCGGTATGAAAGGGCATGGGTGCGACGAGATTATTATGTCGATCCATGATTTGCACTCAAAATATAGTTGACAAGACTCACCAGGCGCTGGAAAAATGTCAAACCTCCGATCCAGTTCTGATCCGAGTAAAGTGGTGCAGTGCACGCCTTACGGGACAGCGGCGGCAGGGCGGTGCCTGCCTTTGCATGGCAGTGCGTCATGGCATGCATCTCCCTCGGCGCTCGATGTGCTTCAAAGAATCGTTTCTTGAATTTGATCTGAAGAAACTCGCTCGTCTCTTTCTCGATGTATTCGAAGCGTGGCTACACTTTCAATGTCGTTACCCAATTATAAACGAATAAACACGGACGGAAAACTAAAATCTTAACAGAATTTTCTACTTTATTCTCGAAAATTCGAAAGAGGGTAACTCAAAAAGATTATTATTTCGCGATAAACTAGCAAGCTGCGAACGGTTCGAAAAACGACGCAACAATGACGAAGAATATGGCGGCTTGTGGGTTCTTTGCGACTGTTGACAGGTACTCTGGGTAAAACAGCGCGGTCACGTGACGGAAACTAGCGACATCTAGCGGCCGTATTCGGAAAGGAACGACGTACTCTCATAATGGACTTCAGACGTCAAACGGAACACATAATAAAGGATGGATTTACTTAAATTTAATAAAAACAATACACTTAAATAAAATAAAAATACAGGATTAAGGAATTATTACATATGTATATGCAATATTCGATTAGCCTTAGAAGTAGAAGGGCAAGAAACTTAGCAAGATCATGTCTTTTTTTCATAATATTAGTTACAAATAAAAAGTTCGCCTTTAATTTTATTTAATAAAGAGATAAAAATTACAAGACAGGAGAAAATTATGGCATGAAAGCCAAAAAAAAGGAAAGTACCTTTGTCTACCTGTCCCATAAGTCCATCTGCTTTCACAGTCATTTCATCTAGTAACTCATTAACGTTAATTCTAGAGGAATTATAACACAATTAAGGAAATTATATTAACTACTATTATGACAAAGATCACTATCATAGCCCCATGCTTTAGTATCGTCTAAGTAATTATTTATATTATAATATGCCTCCTTCAATAGGCCCGTTTAAACTTATTCTCTGACAAAGTAGGACCTCCTTTGGAAGTTTGTTGTAAAATCTTGTACAATGTCCCACGGAAGAGTCTGATTTTTGGAAAAGCTAGTTAATGCTTATTTCTGGTGTCCTTACAATGTTGCTCACCAAGCCTTGGGAAAGACTTAACATTTTTTCTGATATATCTAAGGATTTAGTAAATAAATTCGCAAGGAACCGTTAACATATTAATTTCTTTGAACTTTTCTCTTAATGTATCCCGGTACTTCATATTATAAATAGCCCGAATTGCTCTCTTCTACAAAACGCAGTATCTTTTGAAGGTTTTATATTGTTAATCACACCACTGGCAGCCTTGTAAAAAGAATATAATGACGTGTTTGTCAAGGAAGACTTATCGATAGTCTGGCGAAAATATATTGAAAATGAAAATGAAATGAAAATGAAAAGAAAATGAAATGAAAATGAAATGAAAATGAAATGAAAATGAAATGAAAATGAAATGAAAATGAAATGAAAATGAAATGAAAATGAAATGAAAATGAAATGAAAATGAAATGAAAATGAAATTAAACTGAAATGAAAATGAAATGAAAATGAAATGAAAATGAAATGAAAATGAAATGAAAATGAAATGACAATGAAATGACAATGAAATGAAAATGAAATGAAAATGAAATGAAAATGAAATGAAAATGAAATGAAAATGAAATGAAAATGAAATGAAAATGAAATGAAAATGAAATGAAAATGAAATGAAAATGAAATGAAAATGAAATGAAAATGAAATGAAAATGAAATGAAAATGAAATGAAAATGAAATGAAAATGAAAATATATAAATTTTTACAATACATGCGTAAAACAGTGGTCCTCACGCTAAGCCTAACTTGTCCTGTGGGGACCGTGACAATTTGGTTTACTAGAAGATACTTTCGTTTACTAACATGCAATTAATAAATAATGAAAACTTAAATACTTTAAATAAAGTTATTATAAATTACAAAATGTGATATATATATTATTAAATAAGTTTACATAAAAACATGAAAAAATATATCAAAAACTACCACGATTAGCTACAGAATCATACACGAAAATTATTATTCTAAGAGGTATGTTATGCCACGGGTATTATTATTTTCTCGGTAGAGTTTTGGCTTCACGAACGGAGATATCATGTACTTGACAGAGGCTGTCCATTCTTTTATATATATACGGGAACGAAAACGCTGAAAAACGGCGAGCAAATGTGGTATTAATGGCAGGGAGTTTAACAATAAAATTTCTCTTCGCTAACTGCATGTCATACTCAGGGGAATTTAAAACAAGTCTATGATAGCTTAATACAGCTTTTAAGATATACATTTGGCGCACTATTAACAGATTGCATTCCCTATAAAGTGTCTTGGTGGGGAATCTGTAAGGTTTCCTAAGCATCACCTTAAGAACGGACCGTTGAGCTCTTTCAAGCATGATGAGAGTCGACTTCGCTGAGCCACCCCAAGCTGGAATGCAATATAACAATAAAGATTGACAGAGGCTGATGTATACTAGTATAAAACTTCCCGGTCAGCACCCCGACGCAAGAGTTTCATAACCTGAATAAGACGTCTCACACGAGATGAAGTTTAATGTTTCGTCTAATACCAGTCCCAAATATTTAACTGAAGCGGAACGGCTTATAAATGGACAAGGGCATGATTTATTGCTATCTGAATCGAGAAGTGACGTGTCACACGAGTGTAACGTTAGCTTAAGAGAAGGTTCGGGTTCCGATGCTTTAGTTTTTATGAAAACAAACTAATTTTGTTTTCCTGGTGTTTAAAGTAAGCAGATTATTTAAAAGCCATGAAGCCACTCGTCTAAGTCTTTCCTCAGCTCGCAGGAATGCCGATACCCAGTTTTTACCAGTGAAAACCAAAGCCGTGTCGTCGGCATAACAAAAGACTTCAACTCCTTCTTCGGGTTGGAATAAATTCTTACATATGTCATCAAAATATATTAAAAAGAGGGTAGGCCCTAAAATACTCCCCTGTGGTATGCCATAATGAATGATTTTTGGTTCATTTAAGTATTGGTCGACCTTTGTTCGTAAGATTCTATTTGTAAGGTAACTGGTAAACTAATTAAGGGCAATTCCACGTATGCCCAAAAATTCCAGCTTTCGCAGAAGAATAACAGGTGAAACGGTGTCGAAGGCTTTTGCCAAATCCAGAAACACACCCAAACAAGCCTGACCTCCATCTAAAGCAGAGCTAACAGATGCGAAAAGTTCCAACACCGCATTTTCCGTGGATTATTATATTGTGTCCATTGTTTACATAATTTTATAATTAATAATACTTGATTGTATTCCAAAGCTAGTTTTTATTAATTCTAAGTGCGTACTCTGCATTGGGGCTCAACTGAGGCCCCTTCATAATATCCGCGGCGTGATTGTTAATTTTGACTGTGACAGTATATAAATAGTTAAGACTTCAATTTATGAATTAGTTTTAATGCAATTTTTTAATTTTTGTTATTTGAATTAATTTTATTACTTTTTTTGGTTGATCGTATAGTGTTACTGTACTGTACTTTTAATGTTATTTAATTTACTTCTGATTGAATAATGTAAAAAAAAATTGAAATTTGACTTGTAATGCACATTACCAATAAAATTGTTCTATGTTCTACGTTCTACCTCATAACAGCATCCCGTATCACATAATACTGTGTAAGTAACAAGAATAGAGTATTCTAGCAGTATCTACATCAGTAATTTGCCATATGCCTCTCTATGCAGCCGAGCTAAGTCTACCACATAGGGCTTCTATGTGGGGACCCCACTGAAGACGAAGGTCTATCGTAATGCCTAAAAACTTAGTTTCGTTAACAAACTCCAGCTTGGACGCCTGCAAAAGCAAATTACATCCACTTGAATTACATTTGGTAACATAAATTTTATACATTTTGTCTTTTTTGCGTTTAAAACAAAATATATTTATTTAATTTAACAACTTACTTTATTATTACAGGTTGAAAAACCTAATGCAACAGTGCAGGCATAAAAGATAGACAAAAAAAAACACGAGATATCTATAAAACACAAAAAGTATAACATAATAATTAAAGAAAACATGAAATTTTAAATGTACACAAATTATAGATGCACAAACAATATATTGTTGCTCTTGTAAACTCGCTCAACGAACACGAAAAGATATCAATGTTATTTCCAACCTCATTAAGAATTCGGGTAGCGCGTTGAAGTGGTGTCTCCCCATGGAGGTCTGTCCTTGTTTTCGGCAGCCTGAACACCACTAGCCTCATATTATCCAAGGTACTAGGGTTACTTATCCTACCAGTGACCACTTTAAATAAATAAGTGGCCAGAGTATAATCCCTCCTCACCTCCAACTTATGGTATCCCACCATATCCAAAACAAATTGGGTAGGATACATCAAGGGATAGTAAGGATAGACCCCTTACATTTTCTTGTACAAAAACCGAATGAATTTATTTTGTATACGTTCCAGCATGAGGCGGTAATTGGTGTCATGTGGAGCCCAGACAACCGCGTTACATTCTAGTTTACTCAAAACAAGTGCATAATATAAGGCCTTCACTGCACCAATACCGTCAAAACCCTGAGCCTGCCGCAACACAAAGCCTAGCGTCTGAAAGCTTTCTTGCAGACACCTACTCTACTGTACTGTGTTAAATGTTCAAAGCAAATTGGATCATTTAAGCAAAATAAAAAATGAGCTTTTTCTAAGATGTGGGTTGAAACATACGCTGTTTATAGACGTAAAAACATTAATTAAAGCTTACTTCATTATTGCTTATCAAAATATGGCTAAAAATATGTGTCTGGTATACTTAACTCATTTTTTCATTTTCTGCATATCTACGTCCAAATCAGGGTTGGCTTCCGAGTTTACTTTAAATTGGTTTTTCGTTTATTTGAATAAATTCATAGCACTTGTCTGTTCTCTTTAAAAATTTGTAATATATTAAGGTCTTTGTTCTTTCTTGACGTTGCAAATTCAAGTTGTAGCATTGCAAATTTTGTAGGTGTGGTTATCACAAAAAGTATTCGCGTCGTTTTATTTGCTTGCCGGAAAGTTTCGGGTTTACCCTTTTTCTAGACATTAAGTTGCTCGCTTGTCTGCTGCGATTTCCGAGGTTTTTTCTCGGTCATTTGTCGGCCGGAGCTTTTGCTGTCAACTCGTGTTGAGTGTTCTTCATTCTTAATATATAATGGCGGTCGTGCCAACAGGAATTGTGTTTTTGTTAAAATAGGTGGGTTTTCGTGTTAAATTTGGTAAATAATTCTGGTGTGGAATAGTTATATAATATTGTTTTGTATTTCAGAAAAATATTTACATCCTTCGGATGATTTGAAAAGGAGTTTTTTTGGCCGGGTTGGTGGGAGATCTGAATATTGTCGGATCATGGTATGTATTGTTTTCTTTGTATTTTGAGTCACCGGAATTTTGTTCTTATCGTTCCGTGTGGTAAAGGTTTTAATATTGTCTATTCTCTTCTAATTCCAGGGTTTTCAATCTTCAAGTTTTCAATTAACAAGTTTCAATTTTCAAGAGTAAAAACTTTCAAGTCAAGTTTGAAGTTGAATGGCCTCGTTGGTGATTTTATCCAGCTGGCAGAGAAAATGACCGCCGCGTGGTGTACGCAGTAAGCAGTTCCTTTGTCTGCGTGGACGGGGATCGTTGACCTTGAAAAGGGGGCAGCGGTCGGCGTGACATTTCCTGTGGTGTTTATTGGAGAATTCAAGTATGTGTTTGAATTTTTATTGGTAACCTCACACAATTAAGGTTCCTAGGTCGGTATGTTTTCAGGACACATAGTAATGTGTCATATTAGTAACCAAGTGTAAATTCTACTTCCTGTTTCACCGAATAACCCAAACTGTAAAATTTAATGTTCCGTAGTTTTTTTTTCCTGGTAGAACTAAATGGTGTACCGGACAATTTAGTCTATAGAGTATGAACGACAAATATGTATTGTTAGTTGGATCTACGGCTCCCCTGAGCTAGAATTTATTTTGGGAATTATTTCCTTTGTTTGTTTACAAGTTCTGTTACTATGAAAGTTTTTTTTTTATGTAATTTCACAAGATTCATTGTAATCTAGTTACCTGTGGTTAAGGCGGTAACTATTCCATCTAGTTACCATTTAAATGTTTTATTTATGTCTTGGCAATACTAATTCCAAAGAAATATTACTACTTGATGTTAAGGCGGTTCCTGACACAACTATTTAAAGGTATTTAAGGTTTTAGTAATGTCTTGGCAGGATATATGCAAAATGAAGGTCTTGGCCAAAAGCTTGTAACTAATTATAATTTTTCCGTAACACCTTTGACTTGTGAAATTTAGTCTTTTGTTTTGATAAAATTAAATAAACTTAATTGTAAAGTACCTCGAAGTTTTCTTCAGAACCTTTTAACAACTATTAGGTTACAATTAGGTCACTGTTTAATTTTATCTTGCCAGTTGCATGACCGGTGGAAAAGACCGGGTACCTGCCGGTCGTGCAGTCTGACAAAGTGACCTGAGTTTGTGATATGTTTCGAACTTTTCCGTAATAAATAGAACCTATGCGGAACTGTTAAAAACTTTAGATCTTTGCAAAACAACATCTTTGAATATGCGAATGCTTGCCTCCATATAATTGTTTGTGTTGTTTCCTCTAGGTAACATATTCGTTCTTTTATACAAACACCACTCATCACGTCTGCACCATAAAATTCCTAAATGATCTTGCAAAGCTTGATTGTTTTGAGAACGAGATATTAGTTTTTGGTATTCTGATAATGCCTTGTCTTCAGTTTCAGCGTACAAAATGTTTTGAAACGATTTCATAATTGCAGGTCGTTCATCTTTGCTTACGTTATGTTTGGATTCAAAAAGCCAGCTTCAAAATGCTTGGCAGACGTGAAATGTGTATAGCAGCATAGTGGTTTCAGGAAAAACACAATGTAGAGCATTGCGTTCTGCTGCACAATCATCTGTCATTATAATTTGAGGTGAAAATATTTTATTTGGGTCTTTTTCTAAGCTTTCTTTCACTGTCATAAATGCAAGCGTAAAATTGCCTTCTGTCTCCGCAGTGTGCAATACACATGCCAAAGGAATAGCACCCCCTTTATGGCCAGCGAATACAAATGTGATTCTTGTGTTGGTCTGATCACAAGACCCAATGGAGTCCACGAAAATCATTTCATTGCCATGGTTACTCAGAAAAAACCTTTTCAACACATTTGCTCAAAAAATGCATTTACAAAGCCTGTATACATTGTTCGAAAGTTAAACATTACGCACCATACAATGGAACGTGCGGTAAAATAGGTACTCTCACCTAAGTACCTATTTTACCGCATCCGCCGTTGTATAGCACCGTGCGTATCCTTTACGGTTTTTTTTTTTAATTTTCATAAAAAATATATAAGAATTCCACCAAAGAGTTTCACATTACGAGAATAAATAAGCTGAATGACCGAAACTCCTTGGAAGTGCCTTTGATCAATACGTCTGTCTCACTTTAATACTATAGAGAAAATGAAACGAAAGATGTAGTTCTAATTTTCACCACATGCACTTGGCACCATTGGCATTGCAAATGCGCGCCATGCCATTTTAGTTAGCCCATTTTCATATCGGATTAGAAACGTCAAAGATTGTTTGTTACGACTTTCCGAATAATAAACAAAATAATAATATGAATTCAAGTGACGAATCCGATATTAATATGAAATATACTCCACCTGATATCATGAATGAGGCGCAAATTGCAGAAAATGGTCTGCTGCCGCCAAAATCGCGAGAGGGCTATTTAATGACTTACAATAATTTTATATCATGGAAGACTCGAAGAAATACTCAATCATTCTCTGAAAATGTTTTGATGGCTTACTTCAATGAATTACTTTCTTTCCAAGAGTAGTGACCTATGTGTATAATTTCTTATTTGCTATTAAAAATAGTTCAAGGAAAAAGTTTGTTTCATTATTTATTGTACTATTTTCTCGCAAATGTGTTGAAAAACGTTGTATGACACACGTGCGGAAAATCATAAATAACTATTTCATTATCGGAGTGATTATAACTGCCACAAACGGATTTTCTTTTATAATCAGCTGTAACTACACCCCGTTCGTTCAAATCAGGAACATGACTTTTGAGTACATTCAACATATCAAATTGAGAGCGGCCGCCGTAGTTTTCACGCCTCCAAATATCGTACATATATTTAATCTGTCGGAGTTTTGGGTTTAACAACTTGGGAATTTGCCAAGTTTTTAATAGATAAATTATCTTCTAAATCAATTATATTTAACTCATGGAACCGTTTGGACATTGCGGAAGTCATCCCCTGATTAAAATAATCAAAATATTTCAATTTTGTGTCTTTCTTGCATCTCAGTAAATTGTAGGCTTTGGCTACTTCACTTTAGTGGCAATGTGAAATTTATTTTTACGATTACATTCAGACCATTTTTTTAAATTTTCGTCGTTTCGAATTGTATATTTATTTACTTTTTTATACGTAAAATCAACGTATAAGCCTTGCACCCCAAATTTCTAGGTGTGTTTGTTTCTCATTGAGAGGACAGCTGACATAAGTACGTTTTTATACGTAAAATCAACGTACAAGCCTTGCACCCCAAATTTCTAGGTGTGTTTGTTTCTCATTGAGAGGACAGCTAACATAAGTACGTTTTTATACGTAAAATCAACGTACAAGCCTTGCACCCCAAATTTCTAGGTGTGTTTGTTTTTCATTGAGAGGACAGCTAACATAAGTACGTTTTTATACGTAAAATCAACGTACAAGCCTTGCACCCCAAATTTCTAGGTGTGTTTGTTTCTCATTAAGAGGACAGCTAACATAAGTACGTTTTTATACGTAAAATCAACGTACAAGCCTTGCACCCAAAATTTCTACGTGTGTTTGTTTCTCATTGAGAGGACAGCTAACATAAGTACGTTTTTATACGTAAAATCAACGTACAAGCCTTGCACCCAAAATTTCTAGGTGTGTTTGTTTCTCATTGAGAGGACAGCTAACATAAGTACGTTTTTATACGTTAAATCAACGTACAAGCCTTGCACCCCAAATTTCTAGGTGTGTTTGTTTCTCATTGAGAGGACAGCTAACATAAGTACGTTTTTATACGTAAAATCAACGTACAAGCCTTGCACCCCAAATTTCTAGGTGTGTTTGTTTCTCATTGAGAGGACAGCTGACATAAGTACGTTTTCCTTAATTCAAATCTCTTAGTCAGCGGTCTACTGTTGACAATACAATTGGTACAAGTAACCGAAGATAAATATTGAATGAAGTAATTGAATGAAGTAATTGCAATCACGCAACGGCGGGGTGATCCTTTGCTTTCTATCCATTTGCACTGAATTTCCGCGCCAAAAATATCGATATTCGTTGATTCGTGGTATATAAAACGATAATTATTACACACCACACTTAAAAAGTCTTTAAACTCATTTTCCTCTAACAATTTCATCTTCTTTTCACGTAATAAGTAATCGAAACAAACACTGATTTTAGATAGTTTATCACGAAGTAATTAATTCCGCAAGCACCGAGGTCAATGTCATAGTTCAACTGACCGAAATATCAACAACGAATGTAAACAATGATGCAATACTTCCATCTCATTCTAATTCACGCCAAAATTTGCGTTGACTGTGAACAGTCAATTTGTTTTTTTCATTAATAAAGAACAAAATCTGTTGCGTAAATCGCAAATCACAAACTTAAAAAAAATTACAAACTTTAAAAAATCATTACTCCGAAAGTATTCTTTTCCGCGCAAAATCCTTTAAAAATTCTGATCCTTAATAGTAGACCTATCTGCAAAAAAAATATGGACTCCCAACTCCGCGGCAGAGATTGGAAAGATGAGCCAAAAAGGGGGCATCTACGTCGAGTTTGTCCGGAACAAGTGGCGGCAAACCAAGGCACATCTGCGCGGCAAAATGGCGGCGCTTACCAGCGAAACCAAGGAACTGTGCGCGGGCGTCAGCAGAAAAATTTTTATGTGGAGCAGTCACAGACTGATGCCAATGACACGGATTGCGAGGACTAAGCAGTGTATCAAATGTCTTTAAATCAATACAAACCGGTAAGCATACCTTTAAATGTGAACGATCATCAGATTTTAATGGAGCTGGATACGGGGGCACCTTCGGCGTGTGTCAGCAGTAGTACATATACAAAACATTTTAGTGATTTAGAGTTAACATCTACGAATGTGTTATTCAAATTTTATGATGGTTCGAAAATTAACCCACCATATAGGCGTCATAAAACCTTAAGTGCGTTATAATAACATAGCTAAGCACTTAGATTTGTATGTTATCGATAAAGGCGAAACTTCATTGATTGGCAGGCAATGGTTAGCGGATTTAGCTATAAACATACCTAAGTTCACCACATGTGATAGAATGGAGATGTGTCTAAACAAATCCGAGCCGGTCGCTAACGGGTTATCTTCATTACTCGACAGATATAAACGGGTTTTCGACGGCGGTCTCGGTCGGTTCACTGGCGGAGAGGCGGCATTGAGTGTGCGGTCTGACGTGACGCCTCTGGCCCGAGGCCTCTGCCTTTCGTCCTCCGCGAGCGCGTCAATGCCGAGTTGGATATCATGCTGCGTAAGGGAATCATTGAGCCTGTGGACTGCTCGGACTGGGCGACTCCTTTAGTACCAGTAAATAAGAAAGATGGAGGTCTTAGGGTATGCGCTGATTTTAAAGTAACTCTCAACCAGGTCTTGAGCGTAAATAGTACCCGCTTCCTAGGGCGGTGGACTTATTTTCCGATCTGGCCGGCTGTAAATTCTTTACCAAGATCGATCTGGCAAACGCGTACAACCAGATATGTTTAACAGAGGACTCAAAAAGTTACACAGTGATCAATACGCATAGGGGATTGTTTCTTTATAATAGATTGGTGTATGGACTATCTTCCAGCAGCGGAATTTTTCAGAGAATCATGTCTAATCTGCTAGCAGACATTCCAAATGTAAAAACGTTTCTTGATGACGCGCTTATTGCTAATCAAAACCTCGATAGTCATGTTAAAAACGCTAGAAATGGTTCTAGATAGATTGCAATCATATGGATTAAAATTAAAACAGAGCAAATGTATTTTTCTAGCTAGCGGGGTAGCTTATCTGGGATATATTATAGATAAACACGGTATTCGCCCAGATCCCAGTAAATTAGCGGCCATAGCAAAAGTGCCGGAGCCTAAGACCGTAGGAGAACTAAGATCCTTTTTAGGAATGGTAAATTTTTGGTGGCCAGGGCTAGACGAAGCTATTGAGGCGCAATGTAAAGCGTGCTACACATGTGCGGCGGTCACGGCCGCCCCTCCACAGAGCACACCTGTGCCGTGGCGCTGGCCTTCACGCCCCTACGAGCGGGTACATATAGATTTTTTGGGACCTATAGTAGGTAAAACGTACATGATACTTATAGACGCTTGTTCTTAATGGATAGAATTTTATAATATGTCTAATACGACGGCGGACAATACAATAACTAAGCTGAGGGAGTCGTGGTCGCGTTGGGGTTTACCAAAACAAGTAGTCAGTGATAATGGGCAACCTTTTGCGAGTAAACAGTTCAATGACTTCTTGTGTGCTAATGATGTTCGACATATTTACGCAGCTCCATATCAGCCCCAGTCAAATGGATCTGCTGAAGGGGCAATCAAGTTAATTAAAAATGTAATTAAAAAGGCTATCGTTCAAAAACGTAACATAGACGAGGTCATTTTCCAGTTTTTATTGTATTATCATAATACTCCACATAGCACTAACCGGTGAATCACCGGCGCAGATGCTTCAACATCGCAGGTTGCGCACGCGTCTAGACCTACTGAAACCGGATGTGGCTGCTAGGGTTGAGCAGGAACAGGAAAAACAAATAAGCGGGTCAACGCAGGTATCAAGGGAAGTAAGTTTAGGTGAATCAGTTAGTTTTAGAACTTACGGCCCTAGCCGTAAATGGTCCGATGGGGTTATTACTAAACGAATGGGCAAATCTGATTATCAGATAACGACTGATACGGGAGATTGTGTTCATAGGCACGTCGACCAACTCAAAAGAAAATCAAGAAACTCTTGCGTATACCCCACGACCTTCTCAGACCAGGAAAATAATTTGTACAAAGACGGGTCGACCAGTTCGAATCAGGATCCAGCACTCGATGTTATCCCTCTCAGCGAATGTCGCGAGGGTGGGAGGCGGGGGTCAGTGTGCGTGGGGGGCATGGTTGGCGAGTCAGAGCCCGCATCGGCAACGCGATCAACACGACGGATAGGTTCACCTTTATCAGCCGAGGTGATCGCGAGCCAGGCTCCCCAGTCGGAGGGGAATAGGGTTGAGGCTGCACCGCCGACGGTGTTTCAGCGACGATGGCCGACTCGAGAAAGAAAGACTATAAAGCGTTATGGTTTCGAATTTGATTAAATAGGTTCCTAGCAATCTGCGTCATGTATGTCTGCGTATAGTAAATAATTAATGTATTTATGCTTGCTATTATGTGTCATTGATTTTTATATAGTGTTTTGTTTATGATTTAGTTATGTTAGTTAGTTAGTTAATTAAGTGGGTTTAAATTGTTAATAGGTGTATAACAATAATTAAGTGTAGGGGTATTGGTGTGTACTTGTAGGGTTACTAGATATTGTTATTGCTGATGTATACGTAGGTACTTGTAGGGTAACTAGATATTGTTATTGCTGATGTATACGTAGGTACTTGTAGGGTAACTAGATATTGTTATTGCTGATGTATACGTAGGTACTTGTAGGGTAACTAGATTTTGTTATTGCTGATGTATACGTAGGTACTTGTAGGGTAACTAGATATTGTTATTGCTGATGTATACGTAGGTACTCGGAGGTCCTTCTCTTCCAATATAGACGTGAAAGCTAACGGACGTATTATTGTTTCCTTCCTTAAATACTTATCAGTTACCCATATTTAATTTTGTGAGAAATGATTTGTGAAGAGCGCTAGAGAAAGCTCTATTTATATGTTGTATATTGATGACCTAATTAACTAGCTGATAGCAGTTGATTGACTTTTTAAGAAAAATACGTCATTTTTAGAACCGTAAAGAATTTTTAAAAGAAAATAATGAAATTTTATATCAAATTAAATCAAGCAAGTAGAATTATCATCACTGCTAGCGCTAGGTTTCCCAAAATCATAACGAAAAAGCGCTAAAAATAATGAAACAAAACTTATTCAGAAATAGTGCTAGATTTTCTGCTAGGCGGTAAAAACGAATTTTGAGCGCTAAGTAGTCAAAAAAAGCGCAGAATCTGGCGTAAAATGCATTGATCTGGCAGCACTGGAGGCAACTGTCACTCGAGCAGATAAAGACCACCTAGACATAACACTGTATGACAACACTGTATGACATAACAATGTATGACATAACACTGTATGACATAACACTGTATGACATAACACTGTATGACAACACTGTATGACATAACAATGTATGACATAACACTGTATGAATTAACACTGTATGACATAACACTGTATGACATAACACTGTATGACCACGCTAAGTAGAGGTCTTGCAAGGAGGAATTTTATTCACAAGTTTTATTAGTAAAAAAATCTAAACGTTTTAGGAAAAATCATTTCAGAGTATAATAAAGTTTTATACAGGTTTTAATCCATAAAATATTATATTTTATGGAATTTTGCTGAAGTAATCTTAAACCTCGACATGACAACTTTTTTCAAGAGCAATCTTTGTTGTTTTTTTTTTCTCATTACTGGAATTACTTCAGATGATTCTGTTTCGTTAAGAGTATGTATTATACTCGTATTCTAGGCAGAAATGCCTTTTTTTTCACTCATCCTATTACTAGTTCTTTAAACCAGGAAGAATAATTTAGAGATTTTGATGTTTTTGCGGGGGCTATCCTTAGTTTCAGTCGAACATATAATTTTTGTGAATACCTTAGCCTTAACAACTAATTTTTCTATTTTTAGGTTAAATTTTCGGTCAAATAAATATTTTTTTATTGTATTGCGGTCCAGCTAGGTATGGAAATTAAATACTAATAAAATAAATAATGTTTAATGTCCTCAGGATACAAATAAAAAGATAACAATAAAGGCATTAGCAGAGGGCAAGTACACGGCGAAGTTCATGGTGGGCGATAAAGAAATTACTAAGGATCTGCTGACCATCGCCGCAGGTAATCGTCAGAACCTTATATATCTGCTAACCGTCGCCGCAGGTAATCGTCAGAACCTTATATATCTGCTGACCGTCGCCGCAGGTAATCATCAGAACCTTATATATCTGCTGACCGTCGCCGCAGGTAATCGTCAGAACCTTATATATCTGCTGACCGTCGCCGCAGGTAATCATCAGAACCTTATATATCTGCTGACCGTCGCCGCAGGTAATCGTCAGAACCTTATATATCTGCTGACCGTCGCCGCATGTAATCATCAGAACCTTATATATCTGCTGACCGTCGCCGCAGGTAATCATCAGAACCTTATATATCTGCTGACCGTCGCCGCAGGTAATCGTCAGAACCTTATATATCTGCTGACCGTCGCCGCAGGTAATCATCAGAACCTTATATATCTGCTGACCGTCGCCGCAGGTAATCGTCAGAACCTTATATATCTGCTGACCGTCGCCGCAGGTAATCATCAGAACCTTATATATCTGCTGACCGTCGCCGCAGGTAATCATCAGAACCTTATATATCTGCTGACCGTCGCCGCAGGTAATCGTCAGAACCTTATATATCTGCTGACCGTCGCCGCAGGTAATCATCAGAACCTTATATATCTGCTGACCGTCGCCGCAGGTAATCGTCAGAACCTTATATATCTGCTGACCGTCGCCGCAGGTAATCGTCAGAACCTTATATATCTGCTGACCATCGTCGCAGGTAATCATCAGAACCTTATATATCTGCTGACCGTCGCCGCAGGTAATCGTCAGAACCTTATATACGAGTATCTGCTGACCGTCGCCGCAGGTAATCGTCAGAACCTTATATATCTGCTGACCGTCGTCGCAGGTAATCGTCAGAACCTTATATATCTGCTGACCGTCGCCGCAGGTAATCGTCAGAACCTTATATATCTGCTGACCGTCGCCGCAGGTAATCGTCAGAACCTTATATATCTGCTGACCGTCGTCGCAGGTAATCGTCAGAACCTTATATATCTGCTGACCGTCGCTGCAGGTAATCGTCAGAACCTTATATATCTGCTGACCGTCGCCGCAGGTAATCGTCAGAACCTTATATATCTCAGGGATAGCGAACCTTTAAACACCCACGAGCTTTTACAAAACATTTTTGTTTATTATTACGTAAGAATAAAAAAAATACAGTCAAGTGCGAGCAGGACTCGTGCCCAGAGGATTCCGTATTTTATATCAAATTCAAATAATTCAAATTTCAAATAGTTTATTTTGCAAAGTAGGTAAATATAGTACACGTTTCACAAGCCAAAATTCAATCTTATTAAAATATATGTAATAAAATAATATATGTACATAAACCAAATTAAAGGTTTATTTAATTTATGTAGCAATATATTTACGATTAAAATGATAAATAAAATATATATCATACAAAGTAAAATCCAATCAACCGCCCGAACCCATACCGGAGACCCGGCCAGGGACCAGGAACAAGGTTCAATGATCACCAACCGAGCCCCCAGCACGAATCCAGGCGGCCGACCAAATCCCATCCTATATACTACATACTAATAGGTTACATATATAAATACATGCCTACCTCCACCCATTCGATTAGTCTTGCTAAGAAAAAGGGCAAGAAACTTAGCAAGATCACGTCTTTTTTTTATAACATAAAACTTATACTATACAAATGACTTATATCTACTTTAACTAAGGGATAACAACATACAAGACAGCAGGAATTCACTTTAATGAAAAAAAAAAAAGAAAAACATATATCTTTGTCTACCTGCATCCATCCATCAGCCCGTATTCGTCCACTGCTGGACATAGGCCTCCCCAATATTACGCCACTCTTGGCGGTCCTCAGCCATCCTCATCCAGCCGCCACCCGCAACGTCCTTCAGGTCGTCAGTCTAGCGGGCACGAGGGCGGTCTACGCTGCGCTTTGCTGTACGTGGTCTCCATTCCAATGCCTTACGGCCCCAACGGTTATCACGTCAGTTATCAGTTCCTTAATTTGTCAGAAATCAAATTTAAAATGTTTATTAAGCAGGGCCTATTGAAGAAGGCATATTAAAAAATTAATTAATATTTGGACGATAACGAAGCATTGGTTAATCATAATGATTGACGGGGAGATAATACCTATAAAGGCAAGTTTAAGTTTTCAACTAAAGATGTGTCAATTTGAGTACCTCTGTTGTCAGACGAAGTCCTTTTTTAGTTTCTTCGAAATAGTTGTCAACTCTCATTTCTCTTAAAAACCTCTTGTCCATCTTTCTTGTTGTTTTTTACAACAGTTTGTTTTTACCAATTTTAAGTGCATATACTTTGTCAACCATTTGATTTGTTCATCGTGTGTATATTTCCAATAACTCTTCCATTATGTTATTTCTCTTCTTGCGACAATTCCTATTACATTAAAAAACACAATATTCTATAAAGATTTAAGATTTGAGATTATATTATTATTGGATGTTTTGCCTTACTTTTCGAGATTCTTTCTTCTTAAGTTAATTTTGGAAATTTATCTGTTGTTTTTCTTTGGTTTTTCCAATTATTCTGTACTGGTTCCATTTCAATGGCATCCTCATTTGTAGTTGTGCAATAAGCTCTCTGAACTACATGTAATGGTTCTGTTTCAGTGGCATCCTCATTTTTGGTTGTGCTGTTAACTTGCTGAACTCCATTCACTGCCTTTATTTTAATTGCCTCATCATTTGTGGATGTGATGTAAACTTGTTGAACTCTATTTTCACTGCCTCAATTTCAACTGCATCATTATTTGTAGTTGTGCTGTTAACTTACTGAACTTCATTTAATAGTTATATTCTTGAGCTTCTTGAGCAATATTTACTGCGTCATTATAAGATTCTTAAGTAAAATCTGAATTACAAGGTTTTTCTGGTACTTCAATAGTTGGTATTGCCGATTTGAGTTTTTTGTGAGGATATAGCAACTCAATATAAGTAGCTCCTCTATTATTTTCAATAAAATCATTTTCAGATACCTCAGAGGTAGTTACAGGACAAGAATATGTTGTATGGTTAAACTCTTCAAATAAATCAACTTCTTCATTATCTATCATTTTCTCCACTTCTTTATACATGGAATCAAATACCGTTAAATCACAACCAAAGTCTTCAGGCTCTATGAGAACATCCTTCCTTTTTGTTGTTGACGAAAAGACCACTCCCAAGTTTTCATTGTTGTTAATAGACTCTGATCTGAAATAAAAGTAAAGATATTGAAATAAACTAAGCCTCGTTTTGAACAAATTCTATTGCAGGCCTCCCCTTCATCGATCTTAACCCAGACATTTAAATCTTTGTCCAAACCCAATCCCAATACGATGCAATGCGGGATGGCGGCATGTACAGGTTTGCTCAGTGCTTTTATTCTCCAAAAATAATGTAGCGAATGTAATACATAAGTTTCAAATTTATTTCTATAAGTTGAACTGGATCATAACTGAATTTAGGTACTAAGGTAGTGATGCTAACAAATACCCTTAGTAAGTGAAAAGTTCTATAAGCAATCACAAAGTTATGAACTTTGTAAGTGAAAAGTTCTATAAGCAATCACAAAGTTATGAACTTAGTAAGTGAAAAGTTCGATAAGCAATCACAAAGTTATGAACTTTGTAAGTGAAAAGTTCTATAAGCAATCACAAAGTTATGAACTTTGTAAGTGAAAAGTTCTATAAGCAATCACAAAGTTATGAACTTTGTAAGTGAAAAGTTCTATAAGCAATCACAAAGTTATGAACTCAGGTGAATGTGAATGATATTTACAACGTGTTGTTTTTATTTTCCAATGATAAGGAGACAAGTCTTTTTACTCTCCTCAGTTTCCTCTCCGGTTATCACACATATTTTAGCTTAAAGTCCCACAAATCTCACCTAAAAGTGGTTTAATCCAAGTGTCAGCGGAAAAATCCGCACGAATTGTGTTTCATTTTGGCTGTTACTTAATGGTTACTAATAAAATGTCATGCAAGTATTTCAAAAGCTCATATAACGTAAAAATATGTAATGTTTGTTAAAATATATGAAACAATTTTCGATATAATGTTGTAAAATGAATATTATATTTGGGGATATAGTTTTCATTATTTTGTTACATAAATTAAACATAACGTTTTAATGATTTTTTAAAGAATTATTGTCCGATATGATGTCCCTTAAGAATTTTAGACATTATACTGATTGTGATGTGTGATTGCTTATAAAAAAGTGGTCTATCTCTGTCTGTCTACTCATCTGTTATCCAGCTGTCAAATCAGTTGGAAACGAAATATTATAAATTTATCTTGATAGCAAAGGACACATTTCTAAACAGCCATTTCTCAAGTGACGTCAAACGAAGGCAAATAGAAGTTGCAGCTTTTTCGTAAAAATATCTATCATCATGGGATTTTGGCGACCACAAGTTCTAAATTACGGCTAATTAAACCTAAATATCGAAATGGTTTTCGAATTAACACACCTTCATATAATTTAATGTATGCGAATTCCTCTTACATACTATTTTTGCATAGTACGCTCGACACGACATTGAGCGATGGCTAAACTAAAATCAAATATCACAATGGACTGACGAACTTAAAACCAAGCAAGTTTCAAAACAAAGTAAAAAACAAGTAACTGTCTTAACACAATTGTTTTTAAATAAGTTACTTAAACTCCCATACCGAGGGTCAAAATATATCGGGTAATATAATGTATTTATTGTTTTTATACTAATAAATAAACAAAAGATATAAAAAAAGCAAAATATAATATATTTATTAATAATATTATTAAAACTCGCGTGAGCTGACATACTAAATTATTATTACATACGGCTTGAACACTCACGTGTGATTGTTGTTGACTATATGCCAACCGTTTCACCGATACAATTTCGGCATTATCAAGGAGAGTGTCGTTCTTAGGACGACGACGCGGCGTTCACCGTCGTTGTCAAACGGGCACTGGCAGCCGCCGACCGGCGAGCTGCACGCATTGCTCGTGCGCTGAGCGTTGGCTGCGTCATCGATAGGGGTGGGATGGACGATCGATCGACCCTATCGATGACGCAGCCAACGCTCAGCGCACGAGCAATGCGTGCAGCTCGCCGGTCGGCGGCTGCCAGTGCCCGTTTGACAACGACGGTGAACGCCGCGTCGTCGTCCTAAGAACGACACTCGCCTTGATAATGCCGAAATTGTATCGGTGAAACGGTTGGCATATAGTCAACAACAATCACACGTGAGTGTTCAAGCCGTATGTAATAATATTTATTAATGTTTAAAATATGAGATAATTGAAAATTGTTTTTTTAAATAATGGCAAAAGTCGTATGATTTGGTCATTTTTTAAATAAAGAAATGTGTGCCTTGTGCCGAAGAGTAGAATTGTATAAAAAAAACTGGCCAAGGGCGAGTCGGACTTGCGCACGAAGGGTTCCGTAACATTATCTATAATAATACAGATCGCGATAATCTAGTCCGCTCGGAAGTTGCTCTTCCCAAGAACGGCCCATACATTTTGTTCCTGCTGATGCGAATCGTCCCGTGTTTAGAGGGGACTAAAAGTTTGGCGCGATCTGTACTCGTTCACTTGTAAATTCTTCTTAGCCGTGATAGTTTTCCTTTTAATTTCGTAATGTATACTACTGCCGTAATATAACCGTTCCGCCAGCAGGGGAGGGGGGGACACTTGACTCTAACAAATATTAACACTTTTAAATAAAAATGTTCTTCTCACACCCCCAATATTTTTAGATTCCCTATCCAACGACACCCCACACTAGGGGACAGGCGAGAAAAAAAAAAATCATCACCAATTTACGTATAGGGGAGGTACAGTAAAAAAAAATCTTTTTAAAAATTTTACTGTACCACTTTATTGGCGTGATAAATATGTATACCCATGCCAAATTACAGCTTTCTAGTACTAATAGTCTCTAAGCTAAGCCGCAGACAGAGAGACAGACAGACACACGGACGGACATGGCGAAACTATAAGGGTTCCATGTTATTTACTACGGAACCCTAAAAAGCGAAAAAAAAATCGAGTTGCTTGGATTTAGCTTACCGCAGCTACATATAAGGAAAGGAAGCAGTATTACGACTGGGGAGTGTCCTTGAAATAAATACCTACGGCCGCTCGATACGCAAACACGCACTAGGGCTGCCCCGTGGCCAGTGACTGTTTGTTGCGTTACGTTTTTGTCAGGATTTAACCATTTCACCACAATTTGTCAAGGTTGATTTCAGTGCATAAATCGTTAAAAGTAAAAAAAATACGAAAGATGTGTGTCAGGATCGTAATTGATGGTAGTCTACAATTTCTTCAAGACTTTTAGGAATTTTCCAAATATTTATTCAGTAGTTGAGCCGATTAAAATTTTAAATGCAACATTAAATAAAATGAAAGAGGTGTGTTTGGATCGTAGCAGATGGAAGGTTACAATCCTTTTAAGGCTTTCTAGAATAGTTTTACCTTATCGGCTGAGTTAATAGTTTTCAAAACGTTAATCCTGGTTCCGATAGAAGTGTATTGAAACATCCGTACACTGAACAATTAGCATGATAGCAAAGTGTTATAATTTACGTAAAAAACTCGTAAATGCGCGGGAGAGTCTCAAAGTTTTAGCGTGCGTACGTGACTGAGGCACAACTACGATTGCCGCCCCCCGAAGTCCCTGAGATTTCGAAGCGCGTCGTTTCGGGCCATTTCAATGAAGACATAATACTGCTTCCTTTTCCTTATACTGTGCCGCAGCCGAGCTGTCGCTAGCAAATCGTTTTGTTAATTCTGGGGTACAGTTTTGTTAATTCTGGGGTACAGTTTTGGGGTACAGTTTTGAACGATAGTATTAACGTTTTTATTTATTTATTTTAGTTCTGTACTACACTCATTTAAATCTTATATTTATTTATTTTTTGTATTTTGTATAAAACACACAAACATTTAACATTTATTGTAGGTTTATGATTTATGCGCCTTCTACACCATATATAATAAAAACATGATTTTTGTTTCTGAGGTATACGCTAAAAACAGCGCTGTTAGTATTTTTTATATTTAAATCTGGAAATACAGCTGAGCGTGATACCTGTTGCCGAAAATAATATTTCTTTTTAGCAATTTTATTGTTTATGTTTAGTTTGTTAGATTGTTTTTTATTCCCGATAAACCTGTTTTCTTTCTTTCATTTTTTCTTTCTACGTTAGGACAAATAAAGTTTAGTACATCCTGTAAGATTGTTGACTGTTCAAGTGACAGTACACACTCGGGTACACCATTACGTTAGCATGGTAAATGTTCAGTGTAAAGTTTAGTACACCCTGTACAAGTGTTGACAGTTCTAGTGACAGTACACACTCGGGTACACCATTACGTTAGCATGGTAAATGTTCAGTGTAAAGTTTAGTACACCCTGTACAAGTGTTGACAGTTCTAGTGACAGTACACACTCGGGTACACCATTACGTTAGCATAGTAAATGTTCAGTGTAAAGTTTAGTACACCCTGTACAAGTGTTGACAGTCCTAGTGACAGTACACACTCGGGTAAACCATTACGTTAGCATGGTAGATGTTCAATGTAAAGTTAAGTACACATTGTACAAGTGTTGACTGTTCTAGTGACAGTACACACTCGGGTACACCATTACGTTAGCATGGTAAATGTTCAATGTAAAGTTTAGTACACCCTGTACAAGTGTTCACAGTTCTAGTGACAGTACACACTCGGGTACACCCTTACGTTAGCATGGTAAATGTTCAATGTAAAGTTTAGTATACCCTGTACAAGCGTTGACAGTTCTAGTGACAGTACACACTCGGGTACACCATTACGTTAGCATGGTAAATGTTCAGTGTAAAGTTTAGTACACCCTGTACAAGTGTTGACAGTTCTAGTGACAGTACACACTCGGGTACACCATTATGTTAGCATATTAAATGTTCAGTGTAAAGTTTAGTACACTCTGTACAAGTGTTGACAGTTCTAGTGACAGTACACACTCGGGTACACCATTACGTTAGAATGGTAAATGTTCAATGTAAAGTTTAGTACACCCTGTACAAGTGTTGACAGTTCTAGTGACAGTACACACTCGGGTACACCATTACGTTAGCATGGTAAATGTTCAATGTAAAGTTTAGTACACCCTGTACAAGTGTTGACAGTTCTAGTGGCAGTACACACTCGGGTACACCATTACGTTAGCATGGTAAATGTTCAGTGTAAAGTTTAGTACACCCTGTACAAGTGTTGGCAGTTCTAGTGACAGTACACACTCGGGTACACCATTACGTTAGCATGGTAAATGTTCAGTGTAAAGTTTAGTACACCCTGTACAAGTGTTGACAGTTCTAGTGACAGTACACACTCGGGTACACAATAACGTTAGCATGTTAAATGTTCAGTGTAAAGTTTAGCACACCCTGTACAAGTGTTGACAGTTATAGTGAAAGTACATACTCGGGTACACCATTACGTTAGCATGGTAAATGTTCAGTGTAAAGTTTAGCACACCCTGTACAAGTGTTGACAGTTCTAGTGTCAGTTCACACTCGGGTACACCATTACGTTAGCATGGTAAATGTTCAGTGTAAAGTTTAGTACACCCTGTACAAGTGTTGACAGTTATAGTGAAAGTACACACTCGGGTACACCATTGCGTTGTGACAACATCTTTATACGTATTATCTTGTCTCTACACTTTCCAGCTTTTTCTGCGATTTTTAAGGAGTTATTTGTCACCCTCTTTCCAAATTTTGAATTATTAAGACCATATATGGCCAAAAGAGAATTATTACAAATGTAATTGCATTAAATTCCGAAAAATAATTTACAATATAACAACTTAATGTAAAAAAAATACCAGAGTTAAGTGATTATAGCGTTTACATTGATTAGTTAAGTTTATAATAATAGGTCTCAAAGCGAGTAACTAACGGTACAAATTGGGAGATATTATTTGTCCCCAAAAATGAATACATTCAAATACCAGGTGTAAATAGACAGGGATCTTAAAATTTAAACAAATAATCAATTGATCGTACTGAACAACTATCTATGGGTGGTAGAATGGTAGTGGTAGACTACTATAGGTGCCAGGTGGTAATGCCAGGCTCAATATTGGAGGTACCACCATCTTATTGGTATCTATAGGTGGTAGAACGGTAGACCACTATAGGTGCCAGGTGGTAATGCCAGGCTCAATATTGGAGGTACCACCATTTTATTGGTATCTATAGGTGGTAGAACGGTAGACCACTATAGGTGCCAGGTGGTAATGCCAGGCTCCATAGTGGAGATACCACCATCTTATTCGCAAACCCCTCCATAGTTTTACAACGCTGGTTTTCAGATGACTTCATTTCATATAACTGCGAATTAATAAATATATGAATAAAAAAAATAAATATTTATTACGGTTCAAGATTTAAATAAAAATAACAAATTCACAATAAATTTATTGCAGATATTAAAATTATTTTAAATAATAAAACAAACGAAGGTTTTATTAAATATAAAATTTGTACATTAGTGCAGAGTTTATAAATATGCAAAGTCCCTTTATACTAAAAAAGTAATTCGATAGAAATTAAACAAAAAAACTTTGTGTCATACTATTAACTGATTTGCATTGCAATTAGTATTATCTCCCTGTTTAATTCAAAAGAAAAATTCCATTATGCATTTAAAAAATAGAAAACGTCAAAAATGTACGCAAAAGTGGATGCAGATTCATCATTTTCAATTTACAACCACTAGGTATAATATTTTCTCAATAACATTAACAAAACAAATTTCGTACAATATTTTCAGGTGGAGGTGGTAAGTAAATTGATATGACTTGTATACCCGGTATTTGCCTGACGTAGCTCAGTCAGTAGGACGTTGAACTCTCAATCATGAGACAAGGGTCGTATTCTTCCGTTCGGACATTCTCTAATGAGAATACCACTCGTTGAACGGTGAAGAACACATTGTGATATAGACCGGCATGCTCTTTAAAGCATGTATCGTTGCTCGAAGTACGGCGATAAAGCTGACCATCTTTTACGTTATCTTGCGTATAAAATAATGGTGCATAAAATAGTTCATATACAGCGTCCAGAATATCTTATTCGTAAATTTAAGTGGCTTTGTGATGAACGCTATTAATGCACAAGAAGTGGGGCTCACAAAAAAATGACAATCCCTGCAGACAAAACTTCGAACTTCTGAGCAGGATTCAAAAAAAAAAAACAAAAAAAAAAACAAAAATTCTTTATTTTCTTTACAAAATGTAGGTTTTGAGGGGGTGGGACTCCCCTTTTAAGTTTTACAACCTGTTTTAAGGGAGACCCGCTCTTTCTACGGATCTTATTTTACAATTTTGTATTAAAATTAAAATTAGGTCTTGCTTAATACATAGTGATTAGGTATTTATATAAAGAAAAAATGTGTGTGTATGAGGGTTTATGTTGTGAAATAATATAATAATATAACTACAAGAGAGTGGGTGTCTTGTGTGTGAGGGTGTGTGTGTGTGTGTGTGTGTGTATATGTATTGTGTATATGAAAGAAAGGGTATGTGTGTGTTTTTTAGGGTGGTTCCCTAGCCCTACGACCGTAGGCTCGGGATATATTGTTTATCACTCTAGGGGGGTATATTTATGGTGATATCATAAGATAAAAAAAGATATTTAAGAAAATATGCGGTATGGAGAGGATGAGTACTTTATTTGAGCTTATTGAAGGTGGAGGTGTCATGCGATAATATGAATTCGGTTTGTTCGTAAGTCAAACTTTTTAGCCATATTGTAAGTTTCTTTTTACATTCAAAGTATGACATGGTGTATATATTTAATATTCGGTTTATCTTATTGTAAAGGTAAATTGATTGTGTACCAAATTGGTTTTGAGCAAACAAAGTTCTTACTGTAGCGCATTTGATAACTGAATGAGGATTCCGTTTATTGAGAATTTTAAGGTCTATAGATATGTTTTTATGAATTCTTAGCACACATTGCAGTATGTATAACTGTCTGACGGTAAGAACATTGGCATCTTTATATAATTTTGTTGTTCTATGTAATTTCTTTTTGCGCAGCATTATTTTTAAAATAGTCAGGTTTGCGGCATCAAAGATTAACAACCTTTCCTTACCAATGCAGGAAAATGTATCACATTTTACATTTAACAACAAACAAAGAAATATTTGAATTGAAAAGCTAGTTACAACTGCAAAACTCTGCTATAAAATAAAATAGAAACAAAACAGTCGGTTGCGATCCAAACTTCCGTACCCAAGGTTCCGTAATTAATCAGTTTCGGAAACAGAAAATTGAATTTTGTCATTTTGTTTTCGTGAATTTCTCTACCATATAGTTTTCCTGTAATCTTTACGTAAGCGCATGATACTATGTTTTTTGTATTTTTCGGTTTACCAGTTTTGGAGATTAGGGGGGAGGTGGATTAACTTTTTTGTGGTTTTACAATGATTTCTTGAAATAAATGCAAGTAAATATAGCCAAGCTATATATTTAAACAATCAACTCTTTAATACATACAATTTGGCTTTTGATACAAGCAATGGACGAATGTGGGATAAGAAATACAGTCAAAACGTGGTTTCAAAAATTCCTTGAACAGAGCGTAAATTAAAAGTTATGATAAGTCAAACAACCAGCAATGAATATGACATTAAACACGGTGTTCCAACCGGCTTCTTCTAGTGTCAGTACACACTCGGGTACAACATTACGTTAGCACGGTAAATGTTCAGTGTAAAGTTTAGTAGACCCTGTACGAGTGTTGAAAGTTCTAGTGACAGTACAAACTTGGGTACACCATTGCGTTGTGACGATATATTTTTACGTATTATCTTGTCTCTACACTTTCCAGCTTTTTCTGCGATTTATAAAGAGTTATTTGTCACCCTCTTTCCGAATTAAGAATTATAATGACCACATCTGGCCAAAAGCGAATTATTACAAATGTAACTGTTTTAAAATCGACAAATTATTTACAATACTTAATGTAAAAAAAATACCAAAATTAAGTGACTATAGCGTTAACATTGATTTGTTTAGTTTATAATAAAAGGTATCAAAGCGAGAAACTAACGGTACTAAAAGTGACATATAACGTTAGATTTATGCCTTTGTCCCCAAAAATTAAAACATTCAAATACCAGATGTAAAAACACAGGGATCTTGAAATTAAAACAAATAATAAATTGATCGTACTGAACAACTATGTATATATTGTAGAATGGTAGACCACTATGGGTGCCACGTGATAATGCCAGGCTCAATATTGGAGGTACCACCATCTTATTCAGAAACCCCTCCGAAGTTTTACAACGCTGGTTTTCAGATGACTTCATTCCACAAGGTGTAGTCGTGTTAATGCCAAAAAAATCAATATATTTAAAAAACAATTATTTATTACGGTTCAAAAACTACATTAATATAACAAATTCACAGTCAATTTATTGCAGATATTGAAATTTAAATAATGCTTATATCGAAAAAGCTAATATTTAAAAATGAGAGATCTGTAATTTTGTACAGAGTTTATAATGACAGAAAATACATAAAAAAAGAATTTCGATAGCAATAAAGTAAAAATTACGAAATAAAATAAATTAATTTTATAAAAGGCTTAGGAAAACTTTGTGTCACACTATTATTTTAGTTGCATTTAAATAATTTTTATCTCCCTGTTTTATTAAAAGTCAAAGTCGGTTATTTTTTTTAAAGTTGAAAATGTCATAAACGTACGTAAAAGTGGATGCAAATTCATATTTTTCAATTAACAACAACTATAATATATTCTCATATAACATTAACATAACTAATTTCTTACAACAATTTCAGGTAAACCAAGTAAGTTAATTGATTTTACTTGTATCTCCGGTATTTGCCTGATGCAGCAGTAGCTCAGTCAGTAGGACGTTGAACTCTCAATCTGGAGACAATTTTGGATATTCTCTAATGAGAATACCACTTGTTGAACGGTGAAGAAACAAATTGTGATATAGGCTGGCTTTAAAGCGTGTATTGGTGCTCGAAGTACGGCGATGAAGCTGAACACCTATTAAGTTAGGACGAGTAGTGTTAAGTGTAAAGTTTAGTACACCCTGAAAGTAAAACAAATAATTAATTGATCGTACTAAACAATTATCTACAGGTGGTTGATAGTGGGAGAACCATTATCTTATTCGCAAACCAGGTTTGCAGATTCATTTCATTATGTTTCGTCGTGTTAATAACGCCGAAATAATAAATCTATGAATCAAAAAAATTATCATTTATTACGGTTCAAGATTTAAATAAATTAAAAATTCACAATTAATTTATTACAGATGATAATATTATTAAAATAATAAACCAAACAAAGCTTTTTATTAAATATATATATATTTTTGTTTATGAATAAAATAAATAAATAAATGAAATTTGTACATTAGTGCAGAGTTTATAAAATATGCAAAGTGAGTACCTGTATATTAAAAAAGTAATTCGATTGATATTAATATTGAAAAAAGGAAACAAATTCAATTAAATGCGTTTTATTAATGTTTTAGGAAAACTTTGTGTCACACTATTTATTTATTTGCATTGCAATAAAGAAGTTTCCTATCACTTAAAAACCAAAAAGCTTGCGTACATTTTAAGATAATAAAAGTATATTAAACATGGTGAAAGAATTATTTCAATATCTTGATAAATTACGAAGTAATTCAATTCAAAACTGAACCCGTACAAATAAAAAAATACGCGCGGAGGATTGACGCTGTGACGTCACAGCATCCGTCGCCGCGATTCGGGGCGAGACAGAATGCACTTAAGCCGCTTATCCCGGCCTATAAGGTCACGTTTATTGCTCGCAGTATCTCGGACACAGTGTTTGTGTTAAATTCTAAACTTTATGTCTTATAATACAAAATCCTATTTTAATAAGTGAAAAGATTTAATTGAAATTTGGACGATGGAAAGTGGTTTTGTACGGGGTCAATCCGATAACATACCAAAAGTCGACATGGCTATGAATTTGGACTTTTTGACAAACAATCTGTTGTACACAAGTGCAGAGGTCAGGGGTTAAACTTTCAACGTAAGTACTAAGTACCTAGGTACAGATTTATATACCTTAAGGCGCTACGGAAAAAAATCGACACTTTAAAAACTTGCATATCTATTTCAGTAAATAATGTTTTAATTTGATAAAATACAGTATTATTTTTGAATTCTTTTTCTAGGGATCTGTTCAAACAGAAACGCAATTGGAGAAATTTGGCTCGATAGAAATATTTACTGAAATGAGGTCTCTGTCGACATCAATTCTTCTGGTTTGACAATTTAGAATGATATATGGACTGCAATTTTATTTCATAAGATGTGTCTTAATGGTATTTAGGACCTGGTTAAACGAAATTTTGAAAGCAACTTTAGTACATTTTATATTATTAAAAAACCGAGTTTTTGCTACTTTTCTACGAATTCGTCCCTCTCGCAGTGAGGGCTTTTTCGCATATGGAGTAACAGGGATGCTAAAACTTTTACATATCGCCTTAAGCAATAATAATCTCACGTTATTATCTACCTAACCTCTCCTCAGAGTGCGCTGTTTTTATTCATTTTAGGAGAATCGGTGCAATCAATCTAATATTTCATCCATCATCTATTCATCAGCCTGGGTTCGTCCGCTGCTGAACATTGGCTTTTTCAATATTTTGCCTCTTGGCAGTCCTTCGTTATCCTTATCCAGCCGCTACCCTAAAAAATTACACTAAGTACTTACATATTTTTCACAATATCTATGGAACTATATTTCATAATCACAAATAACCCCATGCTTCATTAAATTATAAACAAAACACTTAAAACAAAAGTCGGCACAAACTTATGCGGTACAACATTTTTTTTTATGAACAATCTTTCATCAACAATTTGATGTCTCATAAAATTGTCAGTGTCCTTTTCGACCTGACAAATAAATAAAAAAAAAATTTAATACAAAATTCTAACCTATGCAAATGAAACATAAACAAAAAGTAAGTTCTATTGAAAAAAAAAACGAATAACGTCTACTCAAATCAAACTTGAAAATAGCATAGCGATTATCGAAGATCAATACTACCGAGAGTATGGATACTATTGCAAGTCATCAATAATATCACAAAATTTATCGACACTATCGAGATCTTTATTACGTAAAAGGTCCACTATCGATAGTAACTATTGGCATCGGCAGAAGTAGGCACCTTCATTGGACTAAAAAATATCGATATCATGCTTCTGACATTTTCCCATCTCTAATTAGTTTTCACTTGGAGTAAATATGATTTGTTTGGAGTATTTTCTTTTCTTTTTGTATGGAAAAGACAACGACAGAACGCTTAAAATAAGAATAGTCTTGTCAAATAGTTTTAGAGATTATTAGAGGCCACGGAGTTTGCCGCGCGTTACTAATTTAGTAATCAGTCCCCAAGTAACATATGGACATAAATACTCACATCAAAATGGTCTTCACAGCAAAACCGTACAGATTTTTTTTTCGTTTCATAATTTGGCACCACTTAGCTCTTATTTTTTTCTCCTTTGGCACCGTAAAAAAATGTTTACCGGGTGTTGTTACAGTTGTATTTGTACACTTAGGCACGACGCAGTATTTATAATTTGCTTTATTATTAGTTTTTACAGCCTCCATTATAATTACGCAACGATATCAGCCACCGTCCTAAGCTAAACACAGTTAGTTTAGTACTAATTGTCTGAAGCGCAAACAAACGCCACGGGCCTCCTAGCCGAACGGATATTGTGACGTCAGGCATGAGTGACTGGCCTCGCGCGGAAAAATTCAAACACGGGCGGGAAAAGTATATTATAAGTTCATTATTTATTAAGTTATTGAAAAAAAAACTTCACTAGGCTTTTATGCAAGCTTATTATGATTATTTAAAAATAGAATTAAAGAAAATGAAATTTCCTTTTTAGTATTATCTCCCTGTTTGATTAAAAAGAAAAGTCCATTATGCATTTTAAAAATGAAAAACGTCAAAAATGTACGCAAAAGTGGATGCAGATTCATCATTTTCAATTTACAACCACTAGGTATAATATTTTCTCATATAACATTAACAAAAAAAAATTCTAAAAACATTTTCAGATGATGATGGTAAGTAAATTGATATAACTTGTATACCCGGTGTTTGCCTGACGCAGCAGTAGCTCAGTCAGTAGGACGTTAAACTTTCATTCTTGAGACAAGGTTCGAATCCTTCCGTTCGGATAATCTCTAATGAGAATACCACTTGTTAAACGGTGAAGAACACATTGTGATATAGACCGGCATGCTCTTTAAAGCATATATCGTTGCTCGAAGTACGGCGATAAAGCTGACCATCTTTTACGTTATCTTGCGTATAAAATAATGGTGCATAAAATAGTTCATGTACAGCGTCCAGAATATCTTATTCGTAAATTTAAGTAGCTTTGTGATGAACGCTGTAAATGCACAATAAGTGGGGCTCACAAAAAAATTACAATCCCTGCACACAAAACTTCGAACTTTTGAGCAGGATTCAGGTTTGCGGCATCAAAGATTAACAACCTTTCCTTACCAATGCAGGAAAATGTATCACATTTTACATTTAACAACAAACAAAGAAAAATTTGAATTGAAAAGCAAGTTACACCTGCAAAACTCTGCTATAAAATAAAAGAGAAACAAAACAGTCAGTTGCTAGTCAAACTCCCGTACCTAAGGTTCCGTAATTACACGGTTTCCTTGAACAGCGTAAATTAAAAGTAATGATAAGTCAACCAACCAGCAATGAATATGAAATAAAACACGGTGTTCCAACCGGCTTCGTCTAGTGTCAGTACACACTCGGGTACACCATGACGTTAGCATGGTAAATATTCAGTGTAAAGTTTAGTACATCCTGTACAAGTGTTGACAGTTCTAGTGACAGTACACACTCGGGTACACCATTACGTTAGCATGGTAAATGTTCAGTGTAAAGTTTAGTACACCCTGTACAAGTGTTGACAGTTCTAGTGACAGTACACACTCGGGTACACCATTACGTTAGCATGGTAAATGTTCAGTGTAAAGTTTAGTACACCCTGTACAAGTGTTGACAGTTCTAGTGACAGTACACACTCGGGTACACCATTACGTTAGCATGGTAAATGTTCAGTGTAAAGTTTAGTACACCCTGTACAAGTGTTGACAGTTCTAGTGACAGTACACACTCGGGTACACCATTCGGTTAGCATGGTAAATGTTCAGTGTAAAGTTTAGTACAACCTGTACATAAGTTGACTGTTCTAGTGACAGTACACACTCGGGTACACCCTTGTTTGCTGAAATCTACACGTCCATACAAATATTTTTTCCGAAAAATAAATCTAAAAGTTAAAAAAAAAACTATTGTTTCATACATTTTGGTCGAGTAGGTATGAAACTTTTCTATAGAGCAAATTTTTTCTCTCGGTTTGAGGTTTAGTTCCATTGTAAAAGTTATTAGCATAGACGAGTAATATTTCCAGTTTCCGGCTGTCACAACATCATATTTAATAAATTTAAAAAGTGAGACTAGTGCTGTTTGCACCAAGCTGTTGAAACATATTCCGAAAAAGAACATAAATTGAGAAACATACGTAACTAAAACACTTAAACAAATCCTGAGAGCAAAAAACGTAGTTAAAATTTAATTATAATTCAAACTGTAACACCGAATTATATAACACGATGTTATACAATATATATATCACGCCTAACTTCTAGGTTGCTCTAGATACGAGGCAATTCAACTAAAAGTTTGGTGCAATCTATATCTACAATAATTATACAATAATTGTATAGATCTAGAGCAACCTAGAAGTTAGGCGCGATCTGTTTGAATAACATTGTGTTGTATAATTTGGTGTTACAGTTTGAATTATAATTAAATTTTATTTACGTTTTTTGCTCTCAGGATTATTGTATTAATGTATTATTGTATAGATTGCACCAAACTTTTAGTTGAATCGCCTCGTATCTAGAGCAACCTAAAAATTAGGCAGGATTTGTATGTTGTATAACATTGTGTTATATAACTTGGTGTTACAGTTTGAATTAATATTAAATTTTAACTAGGTTTTTTGCTCTCAGGATATGTTTAAGTGTTTCAATTACGTATGTTTCTCATTTTATGTTTTTTTTTCGGAATATGTTTCAACAGCTTGGTGCAAATAGCACTAGTTTCACTTTTTAAATTTATTAAATACTAGCTTCTGCCGGCAGCTTCACCCGCAGATTTAGTTTTTGTGTACTACTTTTTATAGAACGTATCTGGTTTAAATCTGGTTTGAAGTGTTTTTGGTACAATTATTTGATCTCCAGGTAGTCTCTTTGGTGGGGCCTATTACCTATTACTTTTTTTTAATTCTCTTTTTTACTACATTAGAAGTTCTGCCCTCAGCTGTTAACACAACCAGGCTGCTAGGTGAGCTCACTCTCGAGCAGGCTACGTAAAACTGGCCGTGCGAAAAGCAGTCCCCCCTAAGATCAATTCCTGCTGTTTTCAGTGACTGACCCTGCGACTTATTAATCATCATTGCGAAAAGGAAAAAATGGAATCCTAATAGGATCACTTGTATGGCTGTCTGTCTGTCGGTTTGTAACAGCCGATTTGCTCTGGTACACACACTTTCAAGAATTTTCATTTCCACTAAATTTAATGTCAAAATCTATGCAATTTTCGTAATTTACGTCCAAAACAACCATTAAAACGACACCCGTAATGATTTTTACACATTTCAACATTTCAACCCCATTGCACCCCAACAGGGGATGATAGTATTTCCCGTCCACTACGTTGGATTTAGAAATCATTGTTGTTTTTGTAATCAGCGACCCAATAAACCATACAAACGATACCCATGTTGGTTTTCAGACTTGGTCACCCCATTTCTCCCTTTAAGGGGTTGAATTCTGGAAAAGCTTTTTTCACGTCCACCACGTTGGATTTTAAAATCTTTGTTGTTTTCGTAATCAGCGACCCGATAAACCATACAAACGATACTCATGTTGATTTTTAGAATTTGTCACCCCATTTCCCCTTTTTAGGGGTTGAATTCTGAAAAAAACCTGAAACACATGTTTACTCATTTATGAATAGGAGTACTCCTGTGATGTCTCGAATAAAATAGTCTTACTAATATTGTTTTCCCATACAATCTCTGGACCCCCGTTTCACCCCCTTAGAGGTAGAATTTCGAAAAATCCATTCTAATTCCTTGTTTACATTACAAAAAAAAGCTTTTCGCAAAATTTCAGCTTTCTAGGTCCAAAGGTTTGGGCTGTGCGTTGATGAATCAGTGAATGAGTGAGTTAGTCAGGACTTCTCTTTTTATATATATGATGATGATGATGATGATGATGATGATGATGATTTTGTGAAAGCCGAAAACTGGCAATATTACTCGTCTATGCTAATAACTTTTACAATGGAACTAAATCTCAAACCGCGAAAAAAAAAATTTGCACTATAGAAACGTTTCATACCTACTCGACCAAAATGTATGAAACAATAGTTTCTTTTTAGATTTATTTTAAAAATATATTATTCAGCCATAAGCAACTTGAAAAGTAGAACATTTTCTGAGATCAAAATACTAAGTAAAAATAATATAATTAAATAATAATCATTCAAACGGTAACACCAAGTAATAATACGCAATGTCATGCAATATACAGACCGCGCTTAATTTATAGTCCACTCTGAATTTGAGGCGATTCAACTAGAAGTTTAGCGCGATCTGTACACTTATTTAACGGCATCTTCAAATGAGTGTAAATATTCGATACACAGACATAGACGTGTTTTAAATTCCGAGGCGCTTTCGTTTTTACACCGATTTCACACAACAGCCTCAGAATTAGGGTCAGAACTTACACTCTTGTGACTCTTATGCCACCTAGCGGGCACACCCCGGTACTACCTATTTCGGGATTTTTTTATAAACACACACACCACCTGTCAACGTTACCAAAAGCGAGGAGAAAATTTCAATGCCTCTGATTTGGTCGTCAAAAGTATGTTTTTGACCAATCAAAGGCCGTATATTTTGAAAATAAAGTCAGATTATCCATGAAAAAATGTGAGACCGCCTCGCTTTGACAGGCGCCTCACTTTTGGGTCTGTAGACGGACAAAACGTCTCACATTTAGGACCACACAAACACACAATTGTCGTTGTAACGATATGTTTATGTTTATACTACATACATTATAGCTTAATTAAGAATGACAGCTAATATTGTCAGTTCATAGAATTTTACGCTTTTATAAATAAACGATGTGGGTCTAAGTTCCAGTGCGTGTAAATGAACTGACGATATCTGTCATCGTAATTAAACTATAATTTATGGAGTATACGTGTAATTGTCGCGTTACATACTATTTGTTACATAATATTTGTTTCTGCGTTTTTTTACATTACTCATACTCATAATGTATGTACAACGCTATTTGAAGGTCGCATCCATGTAAACTGGTCTGCTTGCTCCCACAGAGGTGACGATAGCAAACATAACAGATACGGAGCCGGCAGTGGGTCAGCCCTTCATAATGCAGTACACCTGTACCTCGTGTACCCTCGAATCTGTGAGTTGTTTATTTTACACGCACTTAACCACTTTTTAAATAAAAAAGTACAGAAACTTATCATTAAGTACAAAATGTTTGAAAGAAACTGCAAAATTTATTTACTGTTTTGTATTATTTTATTATTTGTATTATTTACTTTTTATTCAACATAGAATTCAAAAGGTATGATTTTAGGATATTTTCTTTCACCAGTCCCAGCAGATCTCACTTCGTGCCAAATTTCAAGATATATAGTTTTGATGATCAGTCGGTGAGGGGATTTTCGTGTGAAAATATGGTTTGAAGGGCTGCATGTTTATATTACGCTAGACAAGAAACTAGCGGCGGTAGCTCAGTCAATCTTGAGACTCAGGTTCGATCTCCGGTCGGGCACGCTCCAATGAGTTTTTACTTACCACTTGCTGAACGGTAAAAGAAAACATCGTGAGGAAACCTGCATGCCCTGAAAAGCATGTATTTGTGCCCGAAAAACGGCGATAGGACTCACCACCCATCATGTTGTGACGAATAACCTTCGGTGAAAAGTGGGTGAACTGAGTGTGGACTGTGACTTGCATTTCACAGTTCATACTCAGGTACACCCCTGACACCCCCTCGGTGATTCATGTCTTGACAATATATTTGTATATGTTTTTATTTACTAGCTAAAACAAACTCCAACAGCAGTAGTTAAGAGCGGTTTCGCAGCCGGATTGTGAAAAACCCGCCTTTTTCTAATTAATCGAATTAGAACACTTAAGTTCAAAATTCACTCAATAGTTATTCAACAAAACCATTATGAATTGTGTATGCTGCCGTCGTTCAGTTTCCATTGGCTGCTGTAAATTTAAATTTCAAAATTTAATTAGAAATTAATTAATTAATTCGATTAATTAGAAAAAGGCAGATTTTTCACAATCCGGCTGTGAAACCGCTCTTAAGGGTCATTTACACATTTTTGTTCGATATTAATTACAATTTGTAGACGACCATCGGATCTAACCATCAGAGACGTTCATCCCATCCTATCACATTAAAATTATAAATGTAAAATTAGTTGGTTCTGATCACTTACTAAGTCTCCAGTATGAATTATCATTCAAAGTCCTCTTATATTACTTTTTGTTGTTAGATATTGCTGGGTAATGCACCATTGGAAACAGGAACTTATGCACTTGATGTAAGTATTGTACCTAATAAATAATTATAAAAATTGTACTTCAGAATAGTTATGATATATTTTTAGGGTTCCGTTCCTAAAAGGTACAAAAGGAACCTCTATCACAAAATAACCACTTACAGAATATTTACTCCGCATAACTGGCGAAAACAGGCGCTCGCACACATAGACGCGTACGTACGACGATCTCGGAGATACTCGGGTGAATGTCAATACAAAATTCTGCCGAGATCATCATACGTTCCCCCCTTATCTCGGAAACTGGTTGACCGAAAAAAATGCTGATTACAGATCATAACTGGCCAAAACTATAGCGATTAAAAAAATCAAGCACAAATGAGAAATATAAAAAAATAAGTAAAATAAATAAAAAAGCATTTTATAAAAATACAATATGGGTATTAAAGTGTAGGTATTAAAAATCAGATTGTAAGAATATATAGTTTGACTATATTTATTGGCACTAGTTTCGAGAAATCTTTAAAAAACCACAAAAATATGTATGTCCCCCCTTATTTCCGAAACTGGTAAACCGAAAAATATGAAAAAATGTCGATTATAGATCATAACTGGCCAATTACAGGAAAGTACTAGCGATTAAAAAAAATTAAGCACAAATGAGAAATTTAAACAAACAAATTGTAATTAATAAAAAGTTGATTGTAAAAATATATAGTTTGACTATATTTACTGGCACTGATTACGAGAAAAAATCATTAAAAAATGTATGTCCCCCCCTTATCTCCAAAACTAATGGACCAAAAAATATGAAAAAAATCATGGTATTATGTGTTTACGTAAAGATTACAGGAAAATGAAAGCGGTTGAAAATCGTTGAGATCGATATATGTAATATTGATTATTTCGCATGTTCAAAAAATGAATAACACGCCAATGTAAAAGTTTTAAAAAACAAAATGCGAGAGGAAAGTTCTTCTGATTATTACTCAAAGGATAGTTTTTCCTTTTTTCCGGCACTCGCCCTCGTAGGATAAACACGTATTGTTTTGTTGCTCTTAAATAATAAATGTAACCCGTGGTTATAATTCATACCATCCTTTGTTATAAGTGTTGTCCTAAAAAGTGTCTGGTTGGTTTTTTGATACATAGTGTTTTCTACACGTTATTAACGAAATCACTTTAACTAAATACGTTTTCACACTCTAAACGTTGTCAGTGCAGTGACATTGATCTAGTGAACAAAGAAACCAGTTTTTTAAGTGACATAACTATTACTTTGCTACTCCCGCAACTATACGATTTATTTGCACCATTATCTTATCGCTATTGTGGACTAGCGGTTGACGGCCAGCTTTAGACGCGGCCGGCCCGGGTTCTCGAGTCTCAGAGTATAATGCACTTTTTGTGTTCTTAAAATGTCCACTGCATCAAATAAGACCACGGTTGAGAGGAATATTCAAAGTAAGTCTGAAAGTCTGAATGTGAATCCAGCAACTCGAAAGTCACAAAAAGATCTAATCCTAAACGCCGGTGTTTCAGTGACGGCTCAAACAGTTCAATGATGATGACTGAAATGAGAAAAATGTTTACGGAATGGAGTGTACAACAATGTGCTAAGCAAAACGAGAGTTTCGCTTCTCTGGAGTCGAAGTTGGATGGCGTTATTGCATCTGTGAGTCTTGTCTCAAAACAACATGAAGACCTTAACGCTAAAATTGATAAGATGGAGAAAGAACGGCGTGATCATTTGTTGCAGATCCAATCACTAGAAAGCAAAGTAGAAAACTTTGAAAGAATTCTAAAGTCCTCAAGCATTGAAATCCGAAACATCCCAGCCCAAAAGGATGGTTATCAAGCTAGGTTCAACATTAAAGGTACCTATTGGTGAAAAAGATATTAAGTAAGGATGTATCTCGTGTGAATACAAAATCAGCTGCTAATAAGCATATCATAGTGGATTTCAACACAGTCATTCTAAAAGAAGATGCTACAAAAAAGTATAATAAGTCGAATGGGAATTCTAAGCTTAGTACTGAAAACTTAGGCATTCAGTGTCTTATGAAACCGATTTTTGTTGCTGAAAGCTTGACTGCAAAAAATAAACGGCTGCATTTCCTTGCACGTGATTTTATGAAGACTTGCGAGTATAGATATTGTTGGACTTCCTATGGAAAGATTTTCTTGAGGAAAACTGAGGGCGCACCATTAATGCGAATTGAATCTGAGTCTGATTTAAATAAACTCAATGTTGTTAATGAAAAATGACTAAATGATCCATTAATTGAAACATATGATAGAAATGCTTGTAAAATTTGCATGCTATTTTTTGAGTTAATATTATTTTGTTTGCATGTTATGTTTATGTTTGTAATCGCCCTGTGTGTTTTAAATATTATATACCTTATAATTGAATTGCCAAAACTCTATGAATTCCTTTTGCAAAAAGGTGAGATTATAATAAAAAATCTGATAATCGCGTGTACCATTAGGCAGTGGCGTGCACAGAACTTTTTGCTGGAAAAGCAAACAATTGGTCAAGAACAACAATAAAAAAAATATGAAAAAATTTAAATATCACTTTGAAAAAAAAAATGTTGTATGACGCCAGGGTGGACAATGTCTACCCTAGAGTGAAAATTTCCTATACAAACTTTTTTTTTTCAAAGTGATATTTAAATTTTTTCATATTTTTTTTATTGTTATTCTTGACCAATTGCTTGCTTTTCCAGCAAAAAATTAGCAACTGATTTTGTATTCACACGAGATACATCCTTACTTAATATCTTTTTCACCAATAGGTACCTTTAATGTTGAACCTAGCTTGATAACCATCCTTTTGGGCTGGGATGTTTCGGATTTCAATGCTTGAGGACTTTAGAATTCTTTCAAAGTTTTCTACTTTGCTTTCTAGTGATTGGATCTGCAACAAATGATCACGCCGTTCTTTCTCCATCTTATCAATTTTAGCGTTAAGGTCTTCATGTTGTTTTGAGACAAGACTCACAGATGCAATAACGCCATCCAACTTCGACTCCAGAGAAGCGAAACTCTCGTTTTGCTTAGCACATTGTTGTACACTCCATTCCGTAAACATTTTTCTCATTTCAGTCATCATCATTGAACTGTTTGAGCCGTCACTGAAACACCGGCGTTTAGGATTAGATCTTTTTGTGACTTTCGAGTTGCTGGATTCACATTCAGACTTTCAGACTTACTTTGAATATTCCTCTCAACCGTGGTCTTATTTGATGCAGTGGACATTTTAAGAACACAAAAAGTGCATTATACTCTGAGACTCGAGAACCCGGGCCGGCCGCGTCTAAAGCTGGCCGTCAACCGCTAGTCCACAATAGCGATAAGATAATGGTGCAAATAAATCGTATAGTTGCGGGAGTGGCAAAGTAATAGCTATGTCACTTAAAAAACTGGTTTCTTTGTTCACTAGATCAATGTCACTGCACTGACAACGTTTAGAGTGTGAAAACGTATTTAGTTAAAGTGATTTCGTTAATAACGTGTAGAAAACACTATGTATCAAAAAACCAACCAGACACTTTTTAGGACAACACTTATAACAAAGGATGGTATGAATTTTAACCACGGGTTACATTTATTATTTAAGAGCAACGAAACAATACGTGTTTATCCTACGAGGGCGAGTGCCGGAAAAATAAAAAACTATCCTTTGAGTAATAATCAGAAGAACTTTCCTCTCGCATTTTGTTTTTTAAAACTTTTACATTGGCGTGTTATTCATTTTTTGAACATGCGAAATAATCAATATTACATATATCGATCTCAACGATTCTCAACCGCTTTCATTTTCCTGTAATCTTTACGTAAACACATAATACCATGATTTTTTTCATATTTTTTGGTCCATTAATAACAAAAAATATAACATAATAATTAAAGAAAACATGAAATTTTAAATGTACACAAATTATAGATGCACAAACAATATATTGTTGCTCTTGTGAACTCACTCAACGAACACGAAAAGTTATCAATGTTATTTCCAACCTCATTAAGAATTCGGGTAGCGCGTTGAAGTGGTGTCTCCCCATGGAGATCTGTCCTTGTTTTCGGCAGCCTGAACACTACTAGCCTCATATTATCCAAGGTACTAGGGTTACTTATCCTACCAGTGACCACTTTAAATAAATAAGTGGCCAGAGCATAATCCCTCCTCACCTCCAACTTGTGGTATCCCACCATATCCAAAACAAATTGGGTAGGATACATCAAGGGATAGTAAGGATAGACCCCTTACATTTTCTTGTACAAAAACCGAATGAATTTATTTTGTATACATTCCAGCATTAGGCGGTAATTGGTGTCATGTGGAGCCCAGACAACCGCGTTACATTCTAGTTTACTCAAAACAAGTGCATAATATAAGGCCTTCACTGCACCAATACCGTCAAAACCCTGAGCCTGCCGCAACGCAAAGCCTAGCGTCCTGAAAGCTTTCTTGCAGACACCTACTCTACTGTACTGTGTTAAATGTTCAAAGCAAATTGGATCATTTAAGCAAAATAAAAAATGAGCTTTTTCTAAGATGTGGGTTGGAACATACGCTGTTTATAGACGTAAAAACATTAATTAAAGCTTACTTCATTATTGCTTATCAAAATATGGCTAAAAATATGTGTCTGGTACACTTAACTCATTTTTTCATTTTCTGCATATCTACGTCCAAATCAGGGTTGGCTTCCGAGTTTACTTTAAATTGGTTTTTCGTTTATTTGAATAAATTCATAGCACATGTCTGTTCTCTTTAAAAATTTGTAATATATTAAGGTCTTTGTTCTTTCTCGACGTTGCAAATTCAAGTGACCTGAGTTTGTGATATGTTTCGAACTTTTCCGTAATAAATAGAACCTATGCGCAACAGTTAAAAACTTTAGATCTTTGCAAAACAACATCTTTGAATATGCGAATGCTTGCCTCCATATAATTGTTTGTGTTGTTTCCTCTAGTTAACATATTCGTTCTTTTATACAAACACCACTCATCACGTCTGTACCATAAAATTCCTAAATGATCTTGCAAAGCTTGATTGTTTTGAGAACGAGATATTAGTTTTTGGTATTCTGATAATGCCTTGTCTTCAGTTTCAGCGTACAAAATGTTTTGAAACGATTTCATAATTGCAGGTCGTTCATCTTTGTTTACGTTATGTTTGGATTCAAAAAGCCAGCTTCAAAATGCTTGGCAGACGTGAAATGTGTATAGCAGCATAGTGGATTCAGGAAAAACACAATGTAGAGCATTGCGTTCTGCTACACAATCATCTGTCATTATAATTTGAGGTGAAAATATTTTATTTGTGTCTTTTTCTAGGCTTTCTTTCACTGTCATAAATGCAAGCGTAAAATTGCCTTCTGTCTCCGCAGTGTGCAATACACATGCCAGAAGAATAGCATCCCCTTTATGCGCAGCGAATACAAATGTGATTCTTGTGTTGGTCTGATCACAAGACCCACTGGAGTCCACGAAAATCATTTCATTGCCATGGTTACTCAGAAAAAACCTTTTCATTACATTTGCTCAAAAAATGCATTTACAAAGCCTGTATACATTGTTCGAAAGTTAAACATTACGCACCATACAATGGAACGTGCGGTAAAATAGGTACTCTCACCTAAGTACCTATTTTACCGCATCCACCGTTGTATAGCACCGTGCGTATCCTTTACGGTTTTTTTTTTAATTTCCATAAAAAATATATTATATAAGAATTCCACCAAGGAGTTTCACATTACGAGAATAAATAAGCTGAATGACCAAAACTCCTTGGAAACGCCTTTGATCAATACGTCTGTCTCACTTTAATACTAAAGAGAAAATGAAACGAAAGATGTAGTTCTAATTTTCACCACATGCACTTGGCGCCATTGGCATTGCAAATGCGCGCTATGCCATTTTAGTTAGCCCATTTTCATATCAGATTACAAACGTCAAAGATTGTTCATTACGACTTTCCGAATAATAAACAAAATAATAATATGAATTCAAGTGACGAATCCGATATTAATATGGAATCTGCTCCACCTGATATCATGAATGAGGCGCAAATTGCAAAAAATGGTCTGCTGCCGCCAAAATCGCGAGAGGGCTATTTAATGACTTACAATAATTTTATATCATGGAAGACTCGAAGAAATACTCAATCATCCTCTGAAAATGTTTTGATGGCTTACTTCAATGAATTACTTTCTTTCCAAGAGTAGTGACCTATGTGTATAATTTCTTATTTGCTATTAAAAATAGTTCAAGGAAAAAGTTTGTTTCATTATTTATTGTACTGTTTTCTCGCAAATGTGTTGAAAAACGTTGTATGACACACGTGCGGAAATTAGTTTTTACAAACTCGTGACTATGGTAAGCCCTTGACTTCGTCTCGGGCTTACATTCGTCTACTCGTTTGTAAAAACCAACTTACCGCACTAATATCATAAATAACTATTTCATTATCGGAGTGATTATATGATATATATGATATAACTGCCACAAACGGATTTTCTTTTATAATCAGCTGTAACTACACCCCGTTCGTTCAAATCAGGAACATGACTTTTGAGTACATTCAACATATCAAATTGAGAGCGGCCGCCGTAGTTTTCACGCCTCCAAATATCGTACATATATTTAATCTGTCGGAGTTTTGGGTTTAACAACTTGGGAATTTGCCAAGTTTTTAATAGATAAATTATCTTCTAAATCATTTATATTTAACTCATGGAACCGTTAGGACATTGCAGGAGTCATCCCCTGATTAAAATAATCAAAATATTTCAATTTTGTGTCTTTTTTGCATCTCAGTAAATTGTAGGCTTTGGCTACTTCACTTTTGTGGCAATGTGAAAAATTTATTTTTACGAACAAAATCTGTTGCGTAAATCGCAAATTACAAACTTTAAAAAATCATTACCCCGAAAGTATTCCTTTCCGCGCAAAATCCTTTAACAGTTCTGATCCTTAATAGTAGACCTATTTGTAAAAAAAATATGGACTCCCAACTCCACGGCAGAGATTGGAAGAATGAGCCAAAAAGGGGGCATCTACGTCGAGTTTGTCCGGAACGAGTGGCGGCAAACCAAGGCACATCTGCGCGGCAAAATGGCGGCGCTTACCAGTGAAACCGGGGAACTGTGCGCGGGCGTCAGCAGAAAACTTTTTATGTGGAGCAGTCACAGACTGATGCCAATGACACGGATTGCGAGGAGGAAGCAGTGTATCAAATGTCTTTAAATCAATACAAACCGGTAAGCATACCTTTAAATATGTGAACGATCATCAGATTTTAATGGAGCTGAATACGGGGGCAGCTTCGGCGTGTGTCAGCAGTAGTACATATACAAACTATTTTAGTGATTTAGAGTTAACATCTACGAATGTGTTATTCAAATTTTATGATGGTTCGAAAACTAACCCACTATATAGGCGTCATAAAACCTTAAGTGCGTTATAATAACATAGCTAAGCCTTAGATTTGTATGTTATCGATAAAGGCGAAACTTCATTGATTGGCAGGCAATGGTTAGCGGATTTAGCTATAAACATACCTAAGTTCACCATATGTGATAGAATGGAGATGTGTCTAAACAAATCCGAGCCGGTCGCTAACGGGTTATCTTCATTACTCGACAGATATAAACGGGTTTTCGACGGCGGTCTCGGTCGGTTCACTGGCGGAGAGGCGGCATTGAGTGTGCGGTCTGACGTGACGCCCGTGTTCTACCGTGCGAGGCCTCTGCCTTTCGTCCTCCGCGAGCGCGTCAATGCCGAGCTGGATATCATGCTGCGTGAGGGAATCATTGAGCCAGTGGACTGCTCGGACTGGGCGACTCCTTTAGTACCAGTAAATAAGAAAGATGGAGGTCTTAGGGTATGCGCTGATTTTAAAGTAACTCTCAACCAGGTCTTGAGCGTAAATAGTACCCGCTTCCTAGGGCGGTGGACTTATTTTCCGGTCTGGCCGGCTGTAAATTCTTTACCAAGATCGATCTGGCAAACGCGTACAACCAGATATATTTAACAGAAGACTCAAAAAGTTACACAGTGATCAATACGCATAGGGGATTGTTTCTCTATAATAGATTGGTGTATGGTCTATCTTCCAGCAGCGGAATTTTTCAGAGAATCATGTCTAATCTGCTAGCAGACATTCCAAATGTAAAAACGTTTCTTGATGATGCGCTTATTGCTAATCAAAACCTCGATAGTCATGTTAAAAACGCTAGAAATGGTTCTAGATAGATTGCAATCATATGGATTAAAATTAAAACAGAGCAAATGTATTTTTCTAGCTAGCGAGGTAGCTTATCTGGGATATATTATAGATAAACACGGTATTCGCCCAGATCCCAGTAAATTAGCGGCCATAGCAAAAATGCCGGAGCCTAAGACCGTAGGAGAACTAAGATCCTTTTTAGGAATGATAAATTTTTGGTGGCCTGGGCTAGACGAAGCTATTGAGGCGCAATGTAAAGCGTGCTACACATGTGCGGCGGTCACGGCCGCCCCTCCACAGAGCACACCTGTGCCGTGGCGCTGGCCTTCACGCCCCTACGAGCGGGTACATATAGATTTTTTGGGACCTATAGTAGGTAAAACGTACATGATACTTATAGACGCTTGTTCTTAATGGATAGAATTTTATAATATGTCTAATACGACGGCGGACAATACAATAACTAAGCTGAGGGAGTCGTGGTCGTGTTGGGGTTTACCGAAACAAGTAGTCAGTGATAATGGGCAACCTTTTGCGAGTAAACAGTTCAATGACTTCTTGTGTGCTAATGATGTTCGACATATTTACGCGGCTCTATATCATCCCTATATCTATATCATATCATCTATATCATCTTATCGTATAGTAAGGGGCAGTCAAGTTAATTAAAAATGTAATTAAAAAGGCTATCGTCTAAAAACGTAACATAGACGAGGACATTTTCCAGTTTTTATTGTATTATCATAATACTCCACATAGCACTAACCGGTGAATCACCGGCGCAGATGCTTCAACATCGCAGGTTGCGCACGCGTCTAGACCTACTGAAACCGGATGTAGCTGCTAGGGTTGAGCAGGAACAGGAAAAACAAATAAGCGGGTCAACGCAGGTATCAAGGGAAGTAAGTTTAGGTGAATCAGTTAGTTTTAGAACTTACGGCCCTAGCCGTAAATGGTCCGATGGGGTTATTACTAAACGAATGGGCAAATCTGATTATCAGATAACGACTGATACGGGAGATTGTGTTCATAGGCACGTCGACCAACTCAAAAGAAAATCAAGAAACTCTTGCGTATACCCCACGACCTTCTCAGACCAGGAAAATAATTTGTACAAAGAAGGGTCGACCAGTTCGAATCAGGATCCAGCACTCGATGTTATCCCTCTCAGCGAATGTCGCGAGGGTGGGTGACGGGGGTCAGTGTGCGTGGGGGGCATGGTTGGCGAGTCAGAGCCCGCATCGGCAACGCGATCGACACGACGGATAGGTTCACCTTTATCAGCCGAGGTGATCGCGAGCCAGGCTCCCCAGTCGGAGGGGAATAGGGTTGAGGCTGCACCGCCGACGGTGTTTCAGCGACGATAGCCGACTCGAGAAAGAAAGACTATAAAGCGTTATGGTTTCGAATTTGATTAAATAGGTTCCTAGCAATCTGCGTCATGTATGTCTGCGTATAGTAAATAATTAATGTATTTATGCTTGCTATTGTATCATTGATTTTTATGTGTTTTGTTTGTGATTTAGTTATGTTAGTAAGTTAATTAAGTGGGTTTAAATTGTTAATAGGCGTATAACAATAATTAAGTGTAGGGGTATTGGTGTGTACTTGTAGGATAACTAGATATTGTTATTGCTGATGTATACGTAGGTACTTGTAGGGTAACTAGATATTGTTATTGCTGATGTATACGTAGGTACTTGTAGGGTAACTAGATATTGTTATTGCTGATGTATACGTAGGTACTTGTAGGGTAACTAGATATTGTTATTGCTGATGTATACGTAGGTACTTGTAGGGTAACTAGATATTGTTATTGCTGATGTATACGTAGGTACTTGTAGGGTAACTGGATATTGTTATTGCTGATGTATACGTAGGTACTTGTAGGGTAACTAGATATTGTTATTGCTGATGTATACGTAGGTACTTGTAGGGTAACTAGATATTGTTATTGCTGATGTATACGTAGGTACTTGTAAGGTAACTAGATATTGTTATTGCTGATGTATACGTAGGTACTTGTAGGGTAACTAGATATTGTTATTGCTGATGTTTACGTGGGTACTTGTAGGGTAACTAGATATTTATATTGCTGATGTATGCGTAGGTACTTGTAGGGTAACTAGATATTGTTATTGCTGATGTATACGTAGGTACTTGTAGGGTAACTAGATATTGTTATTGCTGATGTATACGTAGGTACTTGTAGGGTAACTGGATATTGTTATTGCTGATGTATACGTAGGTACTTGTAGGGTAACTAGATATTGTTATTGCTGATGTATACGTAGGTACTTGAAGGGTAACTAGATATTGTTATTGCTGATGTATACGTAGGTACTTGTAGGGTAACTAGATATTGTTATTGCTGATGTATACGTAGGTACTTGTAGGGTAACTAGATATTGTTATTGCTGATGTATACGTAGGTACTTGTAGGGTAACTAGATATTGTTATTGCTGATGTATACGTAGGTACTTGTAGGGTAACTAGATATTGTTATTGCTGATGTATACGTAGGTACTTGTAGGGTAACTGGATATTGTTATTGCTGATGTATACGTAGGTACTTGTAGGGTAACTGGATATTGTTATTGCTGATGTATACGTAGGTACTTGTAGGGTAACTGGATATTGTTATTGCTGATGTATACGTAGGTACTTGTAGGGTAACTAGATATTGTTATTGCTGATGTATACGTAGGTACTTGTAGGGTAACTAGATATTGTTATTGCTGATGTATACGTAGGTACTTGTAGGGTAACTAGATATTGTTATTGCTGATGTATACGTAGGTACTTGCGGGTAACTAGATATTGTTATTGCTGATGTATACGTAGGTACTTGTAGGGTAACTAGATATTGTTATTGCTGATGTATACGTAGGTACTTGTAGGGTAACTAGATATTGTTATTGCTGATGTATACGTAGGTACTTGTAGGGTAACTAGATATTGTTATTGCTGATGTATACGTAGGTACTCGGAGATCCTTCTCTTCCAATATAGACGTGAAAGCTAACGGACGTATTATTGTTTCCTTCCTTAAATACTTATCAGTTACCCATATTTAATTTTTTGAGAGATGATTTGTGACGAGCGCTAGAGGAACCTCTATTTATATGTTGTATATTGATGACCTAATTAACTAGCTGATAGCAGTTGATTGGCTTTTTAAGAAAAATACGTCATTTTTAGAACCGTAAAGAATTTTTAAAAGAAAATAATGAAATTTTATATCAAATTAAATCAAGCAAGTAGAATTATCATCACTGCTAGCGCTAGGTTTCCCAAAATCATTACGAAAAAGCACTAAAAATAATGAAACAAAACTTATTCCGAAATAGTGCAAGATTTTCTGCTAGGCGGTAAAAACGAATTTTGAGCGCTTAGTAGTCAAAAAAAGCGCAGAATCTGGCGTAAAATGCGTTGATCTGGCAGCACTGGAGGCAACCGTCACTCGAGCAGATAAAGACCACCTAGACATAACACTGTATGACATAACACTGTATGACAACACTGTATGACATAACACTGTATGACAACACTGTATGACATAACACTATATGACATAACACTGTATGACCACGCTAAGTAGAGGTCTTGCAGGGAGTAATTTTATTCACAAGTTTTATTAGTAAAAAAATCTAAACGTTTTAGGAAAAATCATTTCAGAGTATAATAAAGTTTTATACAGGTTTTAATCCATAAAATATTATATTTTATGGAATTTTGCTGAAGTAATCTTAAACCTCGACATGACAACTTTTTTCAAGAGCAATCTTTGTTGTTTTTTTTTTCTCATTACTGGAATTACTTCAGATGATTCTGTTTCGTTAAGAGTATGTATTATATTCTAGGCAGAAATGCCTTTTTTTTCACTCATCCTATTACTAGTTCTTTAAACCAGGAAGAATAATTTAGAGATTTTGATTTTTTTGCGGGGGCTACCCTTAGTTTCAGTCGAACATATAATTTTTGTGAATACCTTAGCCTTAACAACTAATTTTTCTATTTTTAGGTTTAATTTTCGGTCAAATAAATAATTTTGTATTGTATTGCGGTCCAGTTAGGTATGGAAATTAAATACTAATAAAATAAATAATGTTTGATGTCCTCAGAATGCAGAGAAAAAGATAACAATAAACACATTAGCAGAGGGCAAGTACACGGCGAAGTTCATGGTGGGCGAGAACGAAATTACTAAGGATCTGCTGACCATCGCCGCAGGTAATCGTCAGAACCTTATATATCTGCTGACCATCGCCGCAGGTAATCGTCAGAACCTTATATATCTGCTGACCATCGCCGCAGGTAATCGTCAGAACCTTATATATCTGCTCACCGTCGCCGCAGGTAATCGTCAGAACCTTATATATCTGCTGACCGTCGCCGCAGGTAATCGTCAGAACCTTATATATCTGCTGACCGTCGCCGCAGGTAATCGTCAGAACCTTATATATCTGCTGACCGTCGCCGCAGGTAATCGTCAGAACCTTATATATCTGCTGACCGTCGCCGCAGGTAATCGTCAGAACCTTATATATCTGCTGACCGTCGCCGCAGGTAATCGTCAGAACCTTATATATCTCAGGGATAGCGAACCTTTAAACACCCACGAGGTTTTACAAAACATTTTTGTTTATTATTACGTAAGATTAAAAAAAATACAGTCAAGTGCGAGCAGGACTCGTGCCCAGAGGATTCCGTATTTTATATCAAATTCAAATAATTCAAATTTCAAATAGTTTATTTTGCAAAGTAGGTAAATATAGTACACGTTTCACAAGCCAAAATTCAATCTTATAAAAATATATGTAAAAAAAATATATAAGTACATAAACTATATTAAAAGTTTATTAAATTTATGTAGCAATATATATACGATTAAAATGATAGATAAAATATATATCATACAAAGTAAAATCCAATCAACCGCCCGAACCCATACCGGAGACCCGGCCAGGGACCAGGAACAAGGTTCAGTGATCACCAACCGAGCCCCCAGCACGAATCCAGGCGGCCGACCAAATCCCATTCTATATACTACATACTAATAGGTTACATATATAAATACATGCCTACCTCCGCCCATTCGATTAGTCTTGCTAAGAAGAAGGGCAAGAAACTTAGCAAGATCATGTCTTTTTTTATAACATAAAACTTATACTATACAAATGACTTATATCTACTTTAACTAAGGGATAAGAACATACAAGACAGCAGGAATTCACTTTTATGAAAAAAAAAAAGAAAAACATATATCTTTGTCTACCTGCATCCATCCATCAGCCCGTATTCGTCCACTGCTGGACATAGGCCTCCCCAATATTACGCCACTCTTGGCGGTCCTCAGCCATCCTCATCCAGCCGCCACCCGCAACGTCCTTCAGATCGTTAGTCTAGCGGGCACGAGGGCGGTCTACGCTGCGCTTTGCTGTACGTGGTCTCCATTCCAATGCCTTACGGCCCCAACGGTTATCACGTCGGTTATCAGTTCCTTAATTTGTCAGAAAACAAATTTAAAATGTTTATTAAGCAGGGCCTATTGAAGAAGGCATATTAAAAAATTAATTAATACGAGTATTTGGACGATAAGGAAGCATTGGTTTATCATAATGATTGACGGGGAGATAATACCTATAAAGGCAAGTTTAAGTTTTCAACTAAAGATGTGTCAATTTGAGTACCTCTGTTGTCAGACGAAGTCCTTTTTTAGTTTCTTCGAAATAGTTGTCAACTCTCATTTACTTAAAAGGGCGGTTTTCTCAAACGTTGTTCGCAGGAAATTACAGTGTCCAACGACTTTTGACTTGTTTATCAGCAAGGCATTGTTTAAAAACACGTATTTTTTTGCATAGAATGATAAAGTATATAATAAACTGAAGACTTTGTACACAAAAAGTGGTGATTATTTTTAATTGGTTAAAATATGAGTAAAATAGAAAAAATAAAACGGAAAATTTCGAGTGTCCTACCCCCAGTAGGCAATATTTCAAGTGGTTTTTTTTGTTGTTCTGGTACTCTTTGGTACTGTTTTAATTGTTTTTATAAAAGATCATATTTAAAATCATTCGTGCGGACAGTCCGCAATACCGTCACGGCATTTTTGATCAAGTTGGAATAAAAATTACCATAAAGTAGGATAAATTTTGGTAAATGGCTATATTTCAATCCATAGACAACCATCATTATTTTGTTTATTGTCAGTAGTCTAACCAAAAAACTGGTTCAAAGTGGTGGGCCGTCACGTGTCGAAAATTTTCGGTCCATTACAAACTCGCGTTTTTGAAGGCAAATATTACTGTTTGACGTAAAATGTTTGAAGTTATTTTTCATAATTTATCTATACTTAGAGAAAGTGGTAGTAGTTTGTAATATTTTCTATTGATTTAAGTGTAATTTTGATTTGATTCCCAACCGGCAGAAATACGTCACGTCCATCACGTTTCGTATTGTATTAAGGGATCGCAAAACGTGACGTAATGGAATTCTAAGGCAGTGTTTACCATGGCTAACATCCATCAATCCATCCGATGAATATTCAGGGCAAAAATTACTATTTCCTTTAAATTTATTTTATTAATAATCGATTAAAACACACATAACAGTAAAATTTATCATTTTTAAAATTGCGGAATCCCATTACGTCACGAACAACGTTTGAGAAAACCGCCCAAAAACCTCTTGTCCATCTTTCTAGTTATTTTTAACAACAGTTTGTTTTTACCAATTTTAAGTGCATATACTTTGTTAGCCATTTGATTTTTTCATCGTGTGTATATTTCCAATAACTCTTCCATTATGTTATTTCTCTTCTTGCGACAACTCCTATTACATTAAAAAACACAATATTCTATAAAGACTTAAGATTTGAGATTATATTATTATTGGATGTTTTGCCTTACTTTTCGAGATTCTTTCTTCTTAAGTTAATTTTGGAAATTTATCTGTTGTTTTTCTTTGGTTTTTCCAATTATTCTGTACTGGTTCCATTTCAATGGCATCCTCATTTGTAGTTGTGCTATAAGCTCTCTGAACTACATGTAATGGTTCTGTTTCAGTGGCATCCTCATTTGTGGTTATGCTGTTAACTTGCTGAACTCCATTTACTGCCTTTACTTTAATTGCATCATCATTTGTGGTTGTGATGTAAACTTGTTGAACTCTATTTTCACTGCCTCAATTTCAACTGCATCATCATTTGTAGTTGTGCTGTGAACTTACTGAACTTCATTTAATAGTTATATTACAACGGCATCCTTGTTTTTGGTGGTGCTGTTAGCTTCTTGAGCAATATTTACTGCGTCATTATAAGATTCTTAAGTAAAATCTGAATTACAAGGTTTTTCTGGTACTTCAATAGTTGGTATTGCCGATTTGAGTTTATTGTGAGGATATAGCAACTCAATATAAGTAGCTCCTCTATTACTTTCAATAAAATCATTTTCAGATACCTCAGAGGTAGTTACAGGACAAGAATATGTTGTATGGTTAAACTCTTCAAATAAATCAACTTCTTCATTTTCTATAATTTTCTCCACTTCTTTATACATGGAATCAAATACCGTTAAATCAAAACCAAAGTCTTCAGGCTCCATGAGAACATCCTTCCTTTTTGTTGTTGACGAAAAGACCACTCCCAAGTTTTCATTGTTGTTAATAGACTCTGATCTGAAATAAAAGTAAAGATATTGAAATAAACTAAGCCTCGTTTTGAACAAATTCTATTGCAGGCCTCCCCTTCATCGATCGTAACCCAGACATTTAAATCTTTGTCTAAACCCAATCCCAATACGATGCAGTGCGGAATGGCGGCATGTACAGGTTTGCTCAGTGCTTTTATTCTCCAAAAATAATGTAGCGAATGTAATACATAAGTTTCAAATTTATTTATATAAGTTGAACTGAATCATAACTGAATTTAGGTACTAAGGTAGTGATGCTTACAAATACCCTTAGTAAGTGAAAAGTTCTATAAGCAATTGTGATGTTTTGTGTTTCCTTTCTTAGAAGAATTCGGTTCTAATAAAAATCAAAAGACAATTATCTTTTAGGTAGAATATATTTACAGTGCTCCTGGACTAAGCGAAAATACATATAAAACTTAATTCTAGATGCAAATAATTATCACGGATGATTTACACACTCAGAATAAATTCCTACACAAAATGACGTAGGTAAAAGATCTGTGGCTCTCGGACTATAAATTTAAAAATTTGACTACACTAACTCGTCTTATTTAAGATTCAGCATAGACGCTCGAGATGACCACAATAACTTTACTTAACACCTAATTGCTATAACACACACAATAAATAAGCCAATTATGGCCATGGGTTTCATCCGGTCTCTGGTTTGCTTGAATTGACAATGCTGCTATTTCCCTCAAGAATCCCGAGTTCCAATTATTAGCAGGTCCGTAGACAAAGTTCTCCGATAGCACAGGATGCAAGTTAAAGGGAATAAAGTAACTTACAGGTTGGTGACGTCACGGGCACACACCGTTATTAACGGTCATGGCGTTGCGGGAGAAATCGATTCCCAGGCCATGTAATTTCCTCAGTAAAGTGGAATCCGTTCAAAGGGGCGTTACTTTAAGGCTGTAAGTTACAGATTACATATTTTAATGTTGCAATGTGATTTTATGTAAATCACTTTAGGATAATAACATATTTTCGAAAAACTTACCCCGTGACAATGTTTTATATTGCACTTATTATTTCAAATAACTGTAATCGTGCAAAACTTCACAATAACAACAAAATATCTTAGTTTCGCAATAAATCCTATAAATATTCTACAATTTGATCAACTCAGATCCAGTGACACCAAATGAATCATTCGTTTCTGCTTACCCGCCGATTATTTTATTTTATTCGACTTGCTTCTACCATCCACTTTCATGCGTAAAAAGTTGAATACTCGAAAAGTATTACTACTACTGCCATCTATTGGCGAGTAGCAGAACTGAACACTGAACATTACACAATCACAAAGTTATGAACTTTGTAAGTGAAAAGTTCTATAAGCAATCACAAAGTTATGAACTTTGACTTTGTAAGTGAAAAGTTCTATAAGCAATCACAAAGTTATGAACTTTGTTAGTGAAAAGTTCTATAAGCAATCACAAAGTTATGAACTTTGTAAGTGAAAAGTTCTATAAGCAATCACAAAGTTATGAACTTTGACTTTGTAAGTGAAAAGTTCTATAAGCAATCACAAAGTTATGAACTTTGTTAGTGAAAAGTTCTATAAGCAATCACAAAGTTATGAACTTTGACTTTGTAAGTGAAAAGTTCTATAAGCAATCACAAAGTTATGAACTTTGTTAGTGAAAAGTTCTATAAGCAATCACAAAGTTATGAACTTTGTAAGTGAAAAGTTCTATAAGCAATCACAAAGTTATGAACTTTGACTTTGTAAGTGAAAAGTTCGATAAGCAATCACAAAGTTATGAACTTTGTAAGTGAAAAGTTCTATAAGCAATCACAAAGTTATGAACTCAGGTGAATGTGAATGATACTTACAACGTGTTGTTTTTATTTTCCAATGATAAGGAGACAAGTCTTTTTACTCTCCTCAGTTTCCTCTCCGATTATCACACATATTTTAGCTTAAAGTCCCACAAATCTCACCTAAAAGTGGTTTAATCCAAGTGTCAGCGGAAAAATCCGCGCGAATTGTGTTTCATTTTGGCTGTTACTTAATGGTTACTAATAAAATGTCATGCAAGTATTTCAAAAGCTCATATAACGTAAAAATATGTAATGTTTGTTAAAATATATGAAACAATTTTCGATATAATGTTGTAAAATGAATATCATATTTGGGGATATAGTTTTCATTATTTTGTTACATAAATTAAACATAACGTTTTAATGATTTTTTAAAGAATTATTGTCCGATATGATGTCACTTAAGAACTTTAGACATTATACTGATTGTGATGTGTGATTGCTTATAAAAAAGTGGTCTATCTCTGTCTGTCTACTCATCTGTTATCCAGCTGTCAAATCAGTTGGAAACGAAATATTATAAATTTATCTTGATAGCAAAGGACACATTTCTAAACAGCCATTTCTCAAGTGACGTCAAACGAAGGCAAATGGAAGTTGCAGCTTTTTCGTAAAAATATCTATCATCATGGGATTTTGGCGACCATAAGTTCTAAATTACGGCTAATTAAACCTTAATACCGAAATGGTTTTCGAATTAACACACCTTAATATAATTTAATTTATGCGAATTCCTCTTACATACTAGTTTTGCACAGTACGCTCGACACGACATTAAGCGATGGCTAAGCTAAAATCAAATATCACAATGGACTGACAAACTTAAAACCAAGCAAGTTTCAAAACAAAGTAAAAAACAAGTAACTGTCTAACATAATTGTTTTTAAATAAGTTACTTAAACTCCCATACCGAGGGTCGAAATATATCGGGTAATATAACGTTTTTATTGTTTTTATACTAATAAATAAACAATAGATATAAAAAAAGCAAAACATAGTATATTTATTAATGTTTAAAATATGAGATAATTGAAAATTGTTTTTTTAAATAATGGCCAAAGTCTTAGGATTTGGTCATTTTTTAAATAAAGAAATGTGTGCCTTATGCCAAAGAGTAGAATTGTATAAAGAAAACTGGCCAAGGGCGAGTCGGACTTGCGGACGAAGGGTTCCGTAACATTATCTATAATAATACAGATCGCGTAATACAGATCGATACAAACTTCTAGTCCGCTCGGAAGTTGCTCTTCCCAAGAACGGCCCATACATTTTGTTCCTGCTGATGCGAATCGTCCCGTGTTTAGAGGGGACTAAAAGTTTGGCGCGATCTGTACTCGTTCACTTGTAAAGCCTTCTTAGCCGTGATAGTTTTCCTTTTAATTTCGTAATGTATACTACTGCCGTGATTTTTTTCACGTCTCCAAATATAACCGTTCCGCCAGCAGGGGAGGGGACACTTGACTCTTACAAATATTAACACTTTTAAATAAAAATGTTCTTCTCACACCCCCAATATTTTTAAATTACCTATCCAACGACACCCCACATTAGGGGACAGGCGAGAAAAAAAAATCATCACCAATTTACGTGTAGGGGAGGTACACTAAAAAAAAATCTTTTTAAAAATTTTACTGTACCACCTTATTGGCGTGATAAATATGTATACCCATGCCAAATTACAGCTTCCTAGTTCTAATAGTCTCTAAGCTAAGCCGCGGACAGAGAGACAGACAGACACACGGACGGACATGGCGAAACTATAAGGGTTCCATGTTGTTGACTACGGAACCCTAAAAAGCGAAAAAAAAATCGAGTTTCTTGGATTTAGCTTACCGCAGCTACATATAAGGAAAGGAAGCAGTATTACGACTGGGGAGTGTCCTTGAAATAAATACCTACGGCCGCTCGATACGCAAACACGCACTAGGGCTGCCCCGTGGCCAGTGACTGTTTGTTGCGTTACGTTTTTGTCAGGATTTAACCATTTCACCACAATTTTTCAAGGTTCATTTCAGTGCATAAACGATTTAAAAGGAAAAAAAAATACGAAAGATGTGTGTCAGGATCGTAATTGATGGTAGTCTACAATTTCTTCAAGACTTTTAGGAATTTTCCAAATATTTATTCAGTAGTTGAGCCGATTAAAATTTTAAATGCAACATTAAATAAAATGAAAGAGGTGTGTTTGGATCGTAGCTGATGGAAGGTTACAATCCTTTTAAGGTTTCCTAGAATAGTTTTACCTTATCGGCTGAGTTAATAGTTTTCAAAACGTTAATCCTGGTTCCGATAGAAGCGTATTGAAACATCCGTACACTGAACAATTAGCATGATAGCAAAGTGTTATAATTTACGTAAAAAACTCGTAAATCCGCGGGAGAGTCTCAAAGTTTTAGCGTGCGTACGTGACTGAGGCACAACTACGACTGCCACCCCCCGAATCCCCTGAGATTTCGAAGCGCGTCGTTTCGGGCCATTTCAATGAAGCCATAATACTGCTTCCTTTTCCTTATACTGTGCCGCAGCCGAGCTGTCGCTAGCAAATCGTTTCAATGAAGACATAATACTGCTTCCTTTTCCTTATACTGTGCCGCAGCCGAGCTGTCGCTAGCAAATCGTTTCAATGAAGACATAATACTGCTTCCTTTTCCTTATACTGTGCCGCAGCCGAGCTGTCGCTAGCAAATCGTTTCAATGAAGACATAATACTGCTTCCTTTTCCTTATACTGTGCCGCAGCCGAGCTGTCGCTAGCAAATCGTTTCAATGAAGACATAATACTGCTTCCTTTTCCTTATACTGTGCCGCAGCCGAGCTGTCGCTAGCAAATCGTTTCAATGAAGACATAATACTGCTTCCTTTTCCTTATACTGTGCCGCAGCCGAGCTGTCGCTAGCAAATCGTTTCAATGAAGACATAATACTGCTTCCTTTTCCTTATACTGTGCCGCAGCCGAGCTGTCGCTAGCAAATCGTTTCAATGAAGACATAATACTGCTTCCTTTTCCTTATACTGTGCCGCAGCCGAGCTGTCGCTAGCAAATCGTTTCAATGAAGACATAATACTGCTTCCTTTTCCTTATACTGTGCCGCAGCCGAGCTGTCGCTAGCAAATCGTTTCAATGAAGACATAATACTGCTTCCTTTTCCTTATACTGTGCCGCAGCCGAGCTGTCGCTAGCAAATCGTTTCAATGAAGACATAATACTGCTTCCTTTTCCTTATACTGTGCCGCAGCCGAGCTGTCGCTAGCAAATCGTTTCAATGAAGACATAATACTGCTTCCTTTTCCTTATACTGTGCCGCAGCCGAGCTGTCGCTAGCAAATCGTTTCAATGAAGACATAATACTGCTTCCTTTTCCTTATACTGTGCCGCAGCCGAGCTGTCGCTAGCAAATCGTTTCAATGAAGACATAATACTGCTTCCTTTTCCTTATACTGTGCCGCAGCCGAGCTGTCGCTAGCAAATCGTTTCAATGAAGACATAATACTGCTTCCTTTTCCTTATACTGTGCCGCAGCCGAGCTGTCGCTAGCAAATCGTTTCAATGAAGACATAATACTGCTTCCTTTTCCTTATACTGTGCCGCAGCCGAGCTGTCGCTAGCAAATCGTTTCAATGAAGACATAATACTGCTTCCTTTTCCTTATACTGTGCCGCAGCCGAGCTGTCGCTAGCAAATCGTTTCAATGAAGACATAATACTGCTTCCTTTTCCTTATACTGTGCCGCAGCCGAGCTGTCGCTAGCAAATCGTTTCAATGAAGACATAATACTGCTTCCTTTTCCTTATACTGTGCCGCAGCCGAGCTGTCGCTAGCAAATCGTTTCAATGAAGACATAATACTGCTTCCTTTTCCTTATACTGTGCCGCAGCCGAGCTGTCGCTAGCAAATCGTTTCAATGAAGACATAATACTGCTTCCTTTTCCTTATACTGTGCCGCAGCCGAGCTGTCGCTAGCAAATCGTTTCAATGAAGACATAATACTGCTTCCTTTTCCTTATACTGTGCCGCAGCCGAGCTGTCGCTAGCAAATCGTTTTGTTAATTCTGGGGTACAGTTTTGTTAATTCTGGGGTACAGTTTTGTTAATTCTGGGGTACAGTTTTGGGGTACAGTTTTGAACGATAGTATTAACGTTTTTATTTATTTATTTCAGTTCTGTACTACACTCATTTAAATCTTATATTTATTTATTTTTTGTATTTTGTATAAAACACACAAACATTTAACATTTATTGTAGGTTTATGATTTATGCGCCTTCTACACCATATATAATAAAACATGATTTTGTTTCTGAGGAATACGCTAAAAACAGCGCTGTTAGTATTTTTTATATTAAAATCTGGAAATACAGCTGAGCGTAATACCTGTTGCCGAAAATAATATTTCTTTTTAGCAATTTTATTGTTTATGTTTAGTATGTTAGATTGATTTTTATTCCCGATAAACCTATTTTCTTTCTTTCATTTTTTCTTTCTACGTTAGGACAAATAAAGTTTAGTACACCCTGTAAGATTGTTGACAGTTCTAGTGACAGTACACACTCGGGTACACCATTACGTTAGCACGATAAATGTTCAGTGTAAAGTTTAGTACATCCTGTAGAAGTGTTGACAGTTCTAGTGACAGTACACACTCGGGTACACCATTACGTTAGCATGGTAAATGTTCAGTGTAAAGTTTAGTACACCTGTACAAGTGTTGACAGTTCTAGTGACAGTACACACTCGGGTACACCATTACGTTAGCATGGTAAATGTTCAGTGTAAAGTTTAGTACACCCTGTACAAGTGTTGACAGTTCTAGTGACAGTACACACTCGGGTACACCATTACGTTAGCACGATAAATGTTCAGTGTAAAGTTTAGTACACCCTGTACAAGTGTTGACAGTTCTAGTGACAGTACACACTCGGGTACACCATTACGTTAGCATGGTAAATGTTCAGTGTAAAGTTTAGTACACCCTGTACAAGTGTTGACAGTTCTAGTGACAGAACACACTCGGGTACACCATTAAGTTAGCACGGTAATTGTTCAGTGTAAAGTTGAGTACACCCTGTACAAGTGTTGACAGTTCTAGTAACAGTGCACATTCGGGTACACCATTACGTTAGCACGGTAAATGTTCAGTGTAAAGTTTAGTACACCCTGTACAAGTGTTGACAGTTCTAGTGACAGTACACACTCGGGTACACCATTACGTTAGCATGGTAAATGTTCAGTGTAAAGTTTAGTACACCCTGTACAACTGTTGACTTTTCTAGTAACAGTACACACTCGGGTACACCATTACGTTAGCATGGTAAATGTTCAGTGTAAAGTTTAGTACACCCTGTACAAGTGTTGACAGTTCTAGTGACAGTACACACTCGGGTACACCATTACGTTAGCATGGTAAATGTTCAGTGTAAAGTTTAGTACACCCTGTACAAGTATTGACAGTTCTAGTGACAGTACACACTCGGGTACACCCTTACCTTAGCATGGTAAATGTTCAATGTAAAGTTTAGTACACCCTGTACAAGTGTTGACAGTTCTAGTGACAGTACACACTCGGGTACACCATTAAGTTAGCATGGTAAATGTTCAGTGTAAAGTTTAGTACACCCTGTACAAGTGTTGACAGTTCTAGTGACAGTACACACTCGGGTACACCATTACGTTAGCATGGTAAATGTTCAGTGTAAAGTTTAGTACATCCTGTACAAGTGTTGACAGTTCTAGTGACAGTACACACTCGGGTACCCCATTACGTTAGCACGGTAAATGTTCAGTGTAAAGTTTAGTACACCCTGTACAAGTGTTGACAGTTATAGTGACAGTACACACTCGGGTACACCATTACGTTAGCATGGTAAATGTTCAGTGTAAAGTTTAGTACACCCTGTACAAGTGTTGACAGTTATAGTGACAGTACACACTCGGGTACACCATTACGTTAGCATGGTAAATGTTCAGTGTAAAGTTGAGTACACCCTGTACAAGTGTTGACAGTTCTAGTGACAGTACACACTCGGGTACACCATTACGTTAGCACGGTAAATGTTCAGTGTAAAGTTTAGTACACCCTGTACAAGTGTTGACAGTTCTAGTGACAGTACACACTCGGGTACACCATTACGTTAGCATGGTTAATGTTAAGTGTAAAGTTTAGTACACCCTGTACAAGTGTTGACAGTTCTAGTAACAGTACACACTCGGGTACACCATTACGTTAGCACGGTAAATGTTCAGTGTAAAGTTTAGTACACCCTGTACAAGTGTTGACAGTTCTAGTGACAGTACACACTCGGGTACACCATTACGTTAGCATGGTTAATGTTTAGTGTAAAGTTTAGTACACCCTGTACAAGTGTTGACAGTTATAGTGACAGTACACACTCGGGTACACCATTACGTTAGCATGGTAAATGTTCAGTGTAAAGTTTAGTACACCCTGTACAAGTGTTGACAGTTCTAGTGACAGTACACACTCGGGTACACCAATACGTTAGCACGGTAAATGTTCAGTGTAAAGTTGAGTACACCCTGTACAAGTGTTGACAGTTCTAGTGACAGTACACACTCGGGTACACCATAACGTTAGCACGGTAAATGTTCAGTGTAAAGTTTAGTACACCCTGTACAAGTGTTGACAGTTCTAGTGACAGTACACACTCGGGTACACCATTACGTTAGCATGGTTAATGTTAAGTGTAAAGTTTAGTACACCCTGTACAAGTGTTGACAGTTCTAGTGACAGTACACACTCGGGTACACCATTACGTTAGCACGGTAAATGTTCAGTGTAAAGTTTAGTACACCCTGTACAAGTGTTGACAGTTCTAGTGACAGTACACACTCGGGTACACCAGTACGTTAGCATGGTTAATGTTTAGTGTAAAGTTTAGTACACCCTGTACAAGTGTTGACAGTTCTAGTAACAGTACACACTCAGGTACACCATTACGTTAGCATGGTAAATGTTCAGTGTAAAGTTTAGTTCATCCTGTACAAGTGTTGACAGTTCTAGTGACAGTACACACTCGCGTACACCCTTACGGTAGCATGGTAAATGTTCAGTATAAAGTTTAGTACACCCTGTACAAGTGTTGACAGTTCTAGTGACAGTACACACTCGTGTACACCATTACGTTAGCATGGTAAATGTTCAGTGTAAAGTTTAGTACACCCTGTACAAGTGTTGACAGCTCTAGTGACAGTACACACTCGGGTATACCATTACGTTAGCATGGTAAATGTTCAGTGTAAAGTTTAGTACACCCTGTATAAGTGTTGACAGTTCTAGTGGCAGTACACACTCGGGTACACCATTACGTTAGCATGGTAAATGTTCAGTGTAAAGTTTAGTACACCCTGTACAAGTATTGACAGTTCTAGTGACAGTACACACTCGGGTACACCATTAAATTCAAATTCAAATTCAAATAGTTTATTTTGGAAAGCAGGTATAGATATATCCACTTTTATACGTCAAATTTAATCTAATAAAGAAATTATATGTAATAAAATAATAAATGTACATGAACTAAATTAAAGGTTTATTTAATTTATGTAGCAATATATTTACGACTATAATGATAGGTAAAATATATATTATACAAGGTAAAATCCAATCAGCCGTCCGAACCCACACCGGAGACCCGGCCAGGGACCAGGAACAAGGTTCAATGATCACCAACCGAGCCCCCAGCACGAATCCAGGCGGCCGACCAAATCCCATCCTATATACTACATACTAATAGGTTAAATATTACATACATATTACATATTACATACATACATGCCTACCTCCGCCCATTCGATTAGTCTTGCTAAGAAGAAGGGCAAGAAACTTAGCAAGATCTTGTCTTTTTTTTTTCAACATAAAACTTATACTATACAATATATGACTTATATCTACTTTAACCAAGGGATAAGAAAATACAAGACAGCAGGAATTCAGGTTAATGAAAAAAAGAAAAACATATATATCTTTGTCTACCTGTCTCATATATTCCTTTTCCTTTTACAATCTGTAATCAATTAATGTTTACACCTTAGAGGAATCATAAGTTAAGAAATTTTACTATTTAATTAAATTATAACTTATTATCATTATCACTGTAAAACCATGCTTCACCATCATCCAAATATTCATTTATTTTATAATATGCCTTTTTCAATAGGCCCTGCTTAATATACAGTTTAAACTTATTCTCTGACAAAGTAAGGACCTCCTTTGGAAGTTTATTGTAAAATCTTATACCATGTCCTACGAAAGAGGTACTCACCTTAGCGAGTCTGATTTTTGGAAAAGCCAGTTTATGCTTATTTCTGGTTTCCTTACAATGTTGCTTACCAAGCCTTGGGAAAGACTCAACATTTTTTCTGATATATCTAAGGACTTGGTAAATATATTCACAAGGAACCGTTAATATATTAATTTCTTTGAACTTTTCTCTTAATGATTCCCGGTGCTTCATATTATAAATAGCCCGAATTGCTCTCTTCTGCAAAACAAAGACTGCGTCTGTATCCGCGGCTCTACCCCATAACAGCATGCCGTATGACCTAACGCTGTGAAAGTAACTAAAATAGACTAGTCTAGCAGTATCTACATCAGTAATTTGTCTTATGCGTCTAACAGCGTATGCGGCTGAACTAAGTCTACCACATAGGGCTTCTATGTGGGGACCCCACTGAAGACGAGAGTCTACCGTAATGCCCAAAAACTTAGTTTCGTTAACTAACTCCAGCTTGGACCCCTGCAAAAGCAAATTACCATCCACTTGAATTACATTTGGTAACGTAAATTTTGTACACTTTGTCTTTTTTGCGTTTAAAACTAAATTATTTACAGTAAACCAATCAAGCACCAGTGATAAAGTTGTATTCGCGCCGTCAAGGATATCTTTACGTCTATTAACTTTAAAAATAAGTGACTACGAATAAGTAATACTATCTTCGTTAAGTCTTTAACTAAATAAGGAAGGTCATTTATGTAAATTAAAAACAGCAAGGGCCCTAATATGGAACTGTTAGGATCGGCCTCGGAAGAGTCTTTTTAAAAAAGGAAATAATCTTTTAGACAAAATAAAACTCTTTAATAAAAATTGCCTTTAAAAGTTTATGTCTGGAACGCGACGCGGGCTGTGACGAACTGAAGGGCCGCGGAGCGGTCTAGGAGTTTTGTATAATGTATTTTGCTGACTCTAATGGAAAATATTAGAAACAGGGCAGATTACTATACATATGAATCCTATAACAACCCCCTGTTTAAGAGTAAACTTACGCAACATTAGGCGAAGTTTATGTTATTTTACTCTATTCTTAGTCTTGGTTGAGGAACAGACTCTTCAACTATTTCGGTATGATGATTGGAAGAAAAGCAGTTATCAGAATTATCTGCTTTATAAACCTTGCGAAAGTGTTTCAGACATTTACTTGATTTACAAGTATACAAAATTAAGTTTAAACATAAAATAATTGAAAATGTACTTAAAATAGGAAAACTAATATGATTACTTAGTTTATCGTTAGGAACAATCACTGTTTTAGATTCATCAATCAATTTATCAGACATTTGTTTCAAAATTTTCAAATCGCTAAGATCTATACTTGAGAATTTTGGAATACTGAGATTGACGTTTCATTGTTTAAATTTATCAAAATTACAACACTGATCTTTTGTCAAGTCAAAATCTAAGCTTATTCTATTTATTTTTATCTTAGGACTAACTCTACTGAGTAACTTAACATTCTCACAGAATACAGTACATTCAGGTTTAATATGAAGTATACCTGTACCTAATATAGTTTTGTCTATGAGTTCAGCGTTACATTCTATAGAAATCTTAGTTGGTTGGGATTGTACAAACAACCATTTGTTATCGTTAAGTCTATGCCAAATATCTAAGTTTCCATACAGGAATTTAGTTTTACATTCTCTTGGTAACCTTGTGGTTACTTTTGTTACAATGTCAATTTCACATACAGAACTACTTGTGGTTGTGGAAATATCTAAGTTATTACAAAGGAAAGCCTGGTTGAAAATTGTTTTACAATTATTTAAGTCGTCAAAATTTACATATGTTGATTTGTCTTCACTTAGTCCTAAGTATTGTTTTGTAGGAATCATTAAAGCAAAGGAGTTCGGTTCACTGACATTATGTGGAACTGGAACTGGAATGACCTTGAATAAACTATACTCCATAGAATATACTAAAGGAAGTTTAAGAACAAAAATAATCTTACTATCTAGAATATATGATATAAGTTCTGATACATTTATCAAAATATGAATGTTATTTAATTCTAAGTTTACAGGAAATTCTTTAAATCTAGGCAAAAATCTTAAATTATCTAACATGTCATTAAACAATTGTTTGGGTGTAATGACTGAAGGATGTAGGACATTGCTATTTGCAAATAGAATAGAATTAACAATATCTTCTAACTTAAAAGACAAAGTTAACAAACTAGATTGTAAAACATTTAAAATTTCATTTACATTATTCTTTGATACTAACGCATTCGTTATATTTGACATATTATTAGTAGTAAGAGTAAGTTTTTCAATGGCATCATTCAAACGTGCTTCGTTCTTACTCATTTGACGAATTGAGTTATTAAAATTAGATAGTGCTAATTTAGATAAGATTGGATTATCTCTTACCAGAGATGTTAGTTTGGCATCATTGTCGTGTAGATTTTGAAGGGCATTATTATAACGTATTGCATCTTCCTCATCTAACGTTCCAATGATGTGTTTAAATATTGTTCCAACACCGGAGAACCAGGCGGACCTCTTTGATTTTTGAGAAATAAGGTGAGATATGGAATCGTAGTCTTTGATTATATCGTCAAAAAGTGCATCTAAGGGTTGAATCATATTATGGCATTCTATTTTATTAAATGCTTCACTATTTTGACATAGAAACCTGACTGTACCGAAAACAGTTTTAATATTTTGGATATGCAAATTGATAAAGGATATGTCTACCGGAATAATCAGGTGGACATGGTCGTTGACTAACTTTGCTGTGCCAACAGGATCAAAGTAGATACCAGGGTTCTTGGATATTGATTCGACGATTTCTTCATTACAATTAGCCAATGTAATACTGCAGGTTATTAGGAGGCTGTAATGACGGAAAAATTCAAGTTAATGAAAAAAACTTATTTATTCTGACCTTACAACTTCGGGTCCTGGTTTAACCTCATCAAAATGATGTTTAATATGTCGTCTATTAATGAGGAGAGAAAGTGTGTTGTGTCCATGTATTTTAATAATTTTGTAAGGACCTTTCCATACAGGTGCAAGTGATTTTCTAGATTTCAAGTGATTTTTTAAATAAACATAATCTCCTGCTTTGTATCTAGTCTGTCTTGAATGTTGATCATAGTAGGTTTTAGATCTCTCTTTTGAATTTCGGATATGCTCAAGAGCTTTTTCACGAGAAAGTTTTAAGCGATGGTGTAGCATTCTAATGTACTCTGGATATGTTGCATCTTGGCGAAGTTCGTAAACCGAGTCGGGAATAAATGGCTTATTACCAAAAAGGAGTTCGTATGGTGTAAACTGGATAATTGTATGAACATTGCTATTATAAGCCAACATTGCGGTATTTATGCGTAACGTATTTAAACGTATTTATGCCAGTCTGTCTGGTTATCATTTACGTAAGACTTCAAATACTCTTTTAAAGTAGAGTGACTTCGTTCAAGAGCACCTTGCGTTTGTGGGTGGTATGGCGAAGACCATAAATTTTTTATTCTTAAGAACTCACAGGTCTTTTTGAATAAGTCAGCAGTAAAATTAGTCCCTTGATCGGTTAATATCATTCTGGGGATTCCGAAGATTGATATAAAGTGTACAAGACACTCGCATGTTTCTTCAGCTGTAACATTTGCAATAGGATATGCTACTGAATACTTGGTGAGATCATCCTGTATAGTGAGGATGAATTTAAGATTTAAAAGTCCAGTTTCTGGTAACGGTCCAACAATGTCAAGACTTATTCTGTCAAATGGTTTACTTGAAGTTGTAGTGATTTGCATTGGTGCTCTATTTATTTGACGTAACGCTTTATTTGTTTGACACGAGCTACATTTTTTTACATAGGTGTCAACATCACTGCGCATACCCTTCCAATGATACCGTTCTTGTAATCGTTTCAACATTCTTGAACAGCCGACATGGCCAGCAATTGGTAAATCATGGTTTTCTTTTAGTATTTTCTGAATTTCACTGGGTGAGGGGTAAATCAGAGAGTTTTGATAAATGTGTACACATATTCCAGTGTTATTAAATAAATAGAGGATCATATTATATAGTTTGATAAACTGATGGCTGTCAAATGGATTTTTAAAATCTGTAATTGCAACTTCTTTTGTATTGTTGGTTATGAGTTCATTTCTCAATTGTTTTAGGGTTTTAAACAAATCTTCATATGAAGATTTTTCAAAGTGATATACTTTGGGGAAAATGAAAAAATATTCTTTATTATTGTTCTGAAACGTTATAAAAGAGTACAAAGTCCTTTCTCTTTGTAGGATATCTGTAGAATCTTGCAAATTTGAAACAATTTCTTCAACATAAGGATTTGAGTCATCAAGATCAATAGATGTTGGTAAGATAATAGTCTTACAGTTACTTTTAAGAATACTTTCATTATGTTCTTTGATTGTAACATTTGAAGCAAATGTTTTACTAGAAGTTGCTTTTAAGGATTTTGAGTAAGTTTCGTCATCTGGTTGATCTAAATGAGGTGATTCGGTTGTTGGCAAGTTTAAAGGAGGATCCGTCCCAATAATGTCATCTATGTTTGGAGGATTCAATGAAGGATTCAAAAATGTTGGATTAGAATTATCATTAGAAAATTGATTAGGAGATGGTTGAAAAAGTAGATCGTCTTCTTGAGCTGGTGATGATAGCAAGTCGGTTAACTCAATCAAATCTTGATTATTATCGGAGGAAGTACCTGCTCTGGGTTGCTCGTTATCTAGAATGAGATCTAGACATTCGTCGGGAACATTACTTGGTGATGTAATTGGATGGACTGAGACTAATTTTTGGATAGGGTAACGAGAAAGAGCATCTGCATTACTGTTTGTTTTGCCTATCTTGTATTCGATTGTATAATCGTAATCTGCCATTTTTAAGGGGCCAACGAACAAGTCGTGAATTTGGATCAGAACATTTAAAGAAGTATTTGAGGGGCTGGTGGTCGGTATAGACTGTGAAATGGAATCCGTACAGATAAGGACGGAATGTTCTTGCACCGAATATTACTGCAAGAGCTTCTTTTTCGGTGACAGAGTAATGAGCGGTTTTCCAGACTGAACTTGATCAAGTAAACACAGATGGCGTTACCCTGCTTTCAAGTGTCAAAAAGCAAAGATTATTTTATAATCTGTGGGAAGCAAGATAAAAATTGTCAATTCAATTGTTAAATCCAACAATGTTGTTTTCTATCTATATTACTTACGTTAATAGCTTGGTATTTCATTCAACTTTCAACATGGTCAGCCCATGCGTTGTAGCTAATTGTAAAAATGTAGGAACACACAGTTTAACTAATTACGGAAAGAACAATGGATCTTAGCAATAATACATTTGAGGCATGGATTGACCATAAAAAAGAAAAGCAAAGAAGAAGTGTCAAAATCAAAAGAATCCAGTGTTGCCAGGAAGACTTTTTTGACACTTTTAGTACAGGCTGCGCCATCTATTGTGTCGTTCGGTACTATTTTTTCTTTTTTAATTTGACTTTGAAAACCCCTCATTACACTCAGCTTTATTCAGAGTGCGTGACGCGTAGGCAATAGGGCGATCGTGTCCTACTGGACCTTGGGATAATATGGCGGAAATGGCAAAGTTGCTAGCATCACATGTGAGTACAAACGGTTGATTGAAGTCTGGATAGGCAAGTAGGAGCCGAGACAAGTTTATTTTTTAGGGTTTCGAAAGCTAATTGTTGTTCATTTTTCCATTTGAAATAAGCTTCTTTCTTAAGAAGGTTTGTTAATGGTTTTGCGATTTTAGAGAAATCAGAGATAAATCGTCTATAATAAGAGACGAGGCCAAGAAAGGATTTTATTTCTTTTGCACATTGGGGAATCGGAAATTCTGTGACAGAGTTGATCTTTTCTGGATTAGGTTTAACACCTTCACTGCTAATGACATGGCCAAGGTAGGCTACTTCTTTGCGAAGAAACTCACATTTGTCAGGCTGCAACTTGAGATTGAAACTTCTAAGTTTTTGGAAAACGGCGGTGATGTTTTCAATGTGCGATTTAAGGTCTGGGGAGTAAATTACGATGTCATCAAGATAGACAAAGCATCGTGTGCCCTGGAGGCCAGAAAGACAGGTATTCATCAATTTTTGAAAGGTTGAAGAGGCATTCTTAAGCCCAAACGGCATACGGTTAAATTGGAAGTGACCTTGAGGTACGGAGAAGGCTGTTTTGGTTGCGTCATCAGGGGATACCAATATCTGATGAAAACCTGATGCAAGATCCAACGTTGAAAAGTATTTACTCTTTCCAAGTTCATCCAAAATTTCCGTTATTTGTGGAATAGGGTAAGTTTCACCTATTGTGACGTCGTTCAATTTCCTGTAATCGATGACTACTCTCCATTTTCGTTGACCTGTTGCATCAAGTTTCTTGGGGACTATCCAAATGGGTGCAGACCATGGAGAAACTGATGGTGAAATAATATTTTGATCGAGCATTTTATTTATTTGCTTTTCGACTTCTTTCTTATGAACCTCTGGAAATCTGTATGATTTGGTATGAATTGGATTGTCATCTATTGTCCTGATTTTGTGTTCAAGAGCTGTAGTATAGCTCAATTCATCTTTAGGTGAATAAAATATGTCGGAAAATTGAGAACAAACTTCATTCAGGGATATTGTTTCTTCTTTATTAAGATGAGAAGTTCTCAATTGACTTAATACTTGTCTGGTTCTTTTGGAAACATTTGATTTGAAAGAACTAGTATGAACTGGCACGAAAGGTTCATTGTTTATTGATTCAAGTTTCAAATTGAGATTTGATTCGAAAGTGATTGGTCCTTCTGAAGTATTGATAACTGTTATATTAACACGCTGATTGTCTTTGACCTTGACTATACAATTTGCCACTAAAAGGTCGTCCGATATCTTTTGGTCAATAATTATGCCTTCCTTTAATAATGGATTCAAAACGAAACATTCGACTACCATTTCTGTTCTTGGAGCAATCGTGTAAATAGGTTCAGAAAATTTTAATCTCAAAGTAACTTTTCCAATTCTTAAGGTGTTTTTGTTATAATCAACCATGCACTGTAAAGCATTAAGAAGATCATTACCAATGATTCCGTCATAAGATAAATTTATTTTGTCCGCTAAGTTAAATTTATATATCGGGGAGTCGTCTAAGTCAGGAAATAAACACAAGTTGAAATGGCCTAAAGTCAAAGTGGAGAGTCCAGTTACGTCAATACCTTTCAACTTTATTTTATCTTGAATAATGTTTGGCATAGTCTCAATAGATTGCTTCTTAATCAAACTTACAGACGATCCTGTATCAACCAAAAAGGTTAAAGCACTTTTAGCGAGGTTGGTCTGTAGTTTAACATAAGGCAAATATTTTTTTGTAGAATCGGTAGACACTGTAAAAGTGTGGTTGTTATTTTGTGTATGACTTCCTGTTTGGGGTTGGTTACCCTGCTGTATAGTCATCGCATTAATTGAGTGACTTCCTTTTTGGGACTGGTTACCCTGTTGTGTAGTCAATGCAGTAGATTTGTGACTTCCTATTTGGGACTGGTTACCCTGTTGTGTAGTCAATGAAGTAGATTTGTGACTTCTTATTTGGGACTGGTTACCCTGTCGTGTAGTCAATAAAGTAGATGCGTGACTTCCTATTTGGGACTGGTTACCCTGTTGTGTAGTCAATGAAGTAGATGCATGACTTCCTATTTGGGACTGGTTACCCTGTCGTGTAGTCAATGAAGTAGATGTGTGACTTCCTATTTGGGACTGGTTACCCTGTCGTGTAGTCAATAAAGTAGATGCGTGACTTCCTATTTGGGACTGGTTACCCTGTTGTGTAGTCAATGAAGTAGATGCATGACTTCCTATTTGGGACTGGTTACCCTGTCGTGTAGTCAATGAAGTAGATGTGTGACTTCCTATTTGGGTCTGGTTACCCTGTCGTGTAGTCAACAAAGTAGATGTGTGACTTCCTATTTGGGCCTGGTTACCCTGTCGTGTAGTCAATACATCAGAAACCTGTAATTTCATAGGTTTTTGGGGTATGGCGTCGTTTTGGAAAGATTTGTCTCCCGACTGACGCGATTCGGGAAACCCTACTCGTTTAAATGTTCGTTGACGATATTGTCATCAACGTCGTATTCAGGTTCGTTCTGAAAATTCTGAGATTCCGATTCGTTATCGGATTCGATAAAATCTACGTTATGAACGCGATTGTTAGAGGTCGAGGGACGCTCTGAATGATTTTGTTGCCGTTTGCGTCAATATTCGACGGTGTGTCCCGCCGTTTTGCAATATTTGCAGAAAAACCGGTCAGGTTTACTCGAAGACTTACCTTCGTGGAGAGGCTTCGCGTGGTCCTTCGATTGAGAAGGCTGCTTAAATTTGTTAGAAAAAATCACATTTTTAGAATGCGAAGATGATGATGATGCAACAGTCTTGCGAATAGATGCTTGGTAAATTTTTTCTTCAGAAACAGCTAAATTAATTGCATCATTTAAAGACTTAGGGTCGCGACATCGAACAACAGTTGCAATTTTCGGGTTAAGACCCGTAACAAAAGTATGCAAAGCCAAATCCTGCATTGCAGCGACACGGCCTGCCAATTCACCTTTTTTGCTTGTTAGAATAGAAATATTAATTTCTGTTAAAAGTTTTTATAAGCAAGACTCATCATTAAGGGCAAACTGATTAACAGTTTCGCTAGACGATTGACGGCAATCCTGAAGGTCGGAGAGCAAGTGTGAATAATGTTTACGTTCACCGAATTGAGATTTTAAAAACTCTTCAAGTTGAGTCCAATTCTGAAACTCTTTTATGGAACATGCCGTTTCAGCTCGACCTTCCAATTGACTCAAAATAAATTTGAATAATATATCTTGTTGATTTGGGGAACAAAGGCTAATCGCATTTTTACAATTATTCAAAAATGAATTTAATTTTTCTCGGCTCCCATCATATTTATTTATAAACTTAATTAAAATATTCAAATCTATCTGACTTGTTGAAATAATTTGTTTTCCTTGTAAGTCAGTGCTTTGAGTACCAGTCATTATGAGATAAGAATTGTTTAGTCTAGCTAGAAGGTTCGAGTGAGATTGAATTCGAAGAAATCTTATCGTGGATGTTACTTGCTCTCTGAGCTTTATTACTGTGAATTGAATTACAATAAAGTTTTGAACAAAAGTTTTATGAAAGCTTTTTGAAATAAAACTTTCTAGTAAAAAATTTAAAAAAAAGGTAAAAACACTTTTCACTTATCACTTGTGGAAGTGGATAGAAATAAATTGACTCACAGTAGTGATACGTCCATCTGGAACTACAATAATTGGTCTCACGTCTGGAGTATGAAGAACTCGCTAATGGAGCTCGTCACACAGCTGGATGCTGTGCTGAAGTATGTCGCTCGCTATAGAGCTGGTCACACAGCTGGATGCTGTGCTGAAGTATGTCGCTCGCTGTAGAGCTGGTCACACAGCTGGATGCTGTGCTGAAGTATGTCGCTCGCTGTAGAGCTGGTCACACAGCTGAATGCTGTGCTGAAGTATGTCACTCGCTGCTGGAGCTGTCCCGTGTACTAAACCCGTTGCAGGTCTAGGTGATGAGTTCGCCCGTCGTGTAAGACTTCACTTTGATAAATTTAAACTTTTATAAAAAGGTTCTGGCCTTTGTTTGAAACACTTTCACACAATTTTCACAAGAGACGTCCCGGGGATTTTAGTATCCCTTTACGCTGCCACCACTGTTAGGATCGGCCTTGGAAGAGTCTTTTTAAAAAAAAGGAAATAATCTTTAAGACAAAATAAAACTCTTAAATAAAAATTGCCTTTAAAAGTATATTTCTGGAACGCGACGCGGGCTGTGACGAACTGAAGGGCCGCGGAGCGGTCTAGGAGTTTTGTATAATGTATTTTGCTGACTCTAATAGAAAATATTAGAAACAGGGCAGATTACTATACATATGAATCCTATAACAGAACCCTGCGGGACACCCATTTTAACTAATGCTCCACATGATTTTACCCCGTTAATGTCTACCTTTTGAATACGATTACGTTAGCATGGTAAATGTTCAGTGTGAAGTTTAGTACATCCTGTACAAGTGTTGACAGTTTTAGTGACAATACACACTCGGGTACACCATTACGTTAGCATGGTAAATGTTCAGTGTAAAGTTTAGTACAGCCTGTACGAGTATTGAAAGTTCTAGTGACAGTACACACTCGGGTACACCATTACGTTAGCATGGTAAATGTTCAGTGTAAAGTTTAGTACAGCCTGTACGAGTATTGAAAGTTCTAGTGACAGTACACACTCGGGTACACCATTACGTTAGCATGGTAAATGTTCAGTGTAAAGTTTAGTACAGCCTGTACGAGTATTGAAAGTTCTAGTGACAGTACACACTCGGGTACACCATTACGTTAGCATGGTAAATGTTCAGTGTAAAGTTTAGTACATCCTGTACAAGTGTTGACAGTTTTAGTGACAATACACACTCGGGTACACCATTACGTTAGCATGGTAAATGTTCAGTGTAAAGTTTAGTACAGCCTGTACGAGTATTGAAAGTTCTAGTGACAGTACACACTCGGGTACACCATTACGTTAGCATGGTAAATGTTCAGTGTAAAGTTTAGTACACCCTGTACAAGTGTTGACAGTTCTAGTCTCAGTACACACTCGGGTACACCATTACGTTAGCATGGTAAATGTTCAGTGTAAAGTTTAGTACACCCTGTACAAGTGTTGACAGTTCTAGTGACAGTACACACTCGGGTACACCATTACGTTAGCATGGTAAATGTTCAGTGTAAAGTTTAGTACACCCTGTACAAGTGTTGACAGTTCTAGTCTCAGTACACACTCGGGTACACCATTACGTTAGCATGGTAAATGTTCAGTGTAAAGTTTAGTACACCCTGTACAAGTGTTGACAGTTCTAGTGACAATACACACTCGGGCACACCCTTGTTTGCTGAATCCTAGATGTGAGGCGTTTGATTTACACCCGGTGTAGTACCCAAAAGTGAGACCTCAGTGATCTATGCATATTTTTTACTACTTATACATTTTTAAAGCTTGCCTAGTGTTTTCTCACTCTAACTGTCTATTTTATGTATGTATATCACGTTTACAACGAAAGATATAAGTGAAAAGGTAAAAGTGCTAACACACCCAAACCCAAGGCGTGCACAATTGCGAGACTCCGCCTCACATTTATGTGTTTAAACATACGGTGTTTGTAAACCGCCTCGGTTTTGAGTGTGTGAATACGACTCGGTTTTGGTATTGCCAAAATCACAAAATCGAGACCGCTTCATTTTAAGCTATTGTTGTGTGTAAGGAGACTCGGTTTTGATAATGTCAAAATCATAAATATGAGGCCGTCTCTTAATTATGATACGGTTGTATGTTAAGTGTGTACTATTTTCCAACACGCCAAAAGAAACGATTATTCACACCAGTTTGTTCACAGAACACTTTTTTTGTTATTGGAGTTTGTTGCTATTCAAGATTCAACATTCATTTATTTTTATCACATAAATAGGTATTTTAAAAAAGCACTTTATCAAGTTAATCATTCCGATTAATAATGTCTAAATTAAAAATGAAATTATATTATGCAAATGTCAGAAATTCAAAAAATTTTTTTCGTGATTTGAGGTTGAGTTCCATTTTAAAAGTTATTAGCATAGACGAGTAATATCACCAGCTTTCGGCTTCCACAACATAATATTTAGTAAATGTAAAAAGTGAAACTAGTGCTATTTGCACCAAGCTGTTGAAACATATTCCGAAAAAGAACATAAATTGAGAAACATACGTAATTGAAACACTTAAACATATCCTGAGAGCAAAAAACGTAGTTAAAATTTAATTATAATTCAAACTGTAACACCGAATTATATAACACGATGTTATACAATAAACAGATCACGCCTAACTTCTAGGTTGCTCTAGATACGAGGCGATTCAACTAAAAGTTTGGTGCAATCAATATCTACAATAATTATACAATAATTGTATAGATCTAGAGCAACCTAGAAGTTAGGCGCGATCTGTTTGAATAACATTGTGTTGTATAATTTGGTGTTACAGTTTGAATTATAATTAAATTTTATTTACGTTTTTTGCTCTCAGGATTATTGTATTAATATATTATTGTATAGATTGCACCAAACTTTTAGTTGAATCGCCTCGTATCTAGAGCAACCTAAAAATTGGGCAGGATCTGTATGTTGTATAACATTGTGTTATATAACTTGGTGTTACAGTTTGAATTAATATTACATTTTTACTAGGTTTTTTGCTCTCAGGATATGTTTAAGTGTTTCAATTAGGTATGTTTCTCATTTTATGTTTTTTTTCGGAATATTTTTCAACAGCTTGGTGCAAATAGCACTAGTTTCACTTTTTAAATTTATTAAATACTAGCTTCTGCCGGCGGCTTCACCCGCAGATTTAGTTTTTGTGTACTACTTTTTATAGAACGTATCTGGTTTAAGTCTGGTTTGGAGTATTTTTGGTACAATTATTTGATCTCCAGGTAAAGTCTCTTTGGCGGGGCCTATTACCTATTAGTTTTTTTTTAATTCATACTTAAAGTACCTCTTTATATACTACATTAGAAGTTTTGCCCTCAGCTGTTAACATGACCAGGCTGCTAGGTGAGCTCACTCTCGAGCAGGCTACGTAAAACTGGCCGTGCGAAAACCAGTCCCCCCTAAGATCAATTCCTGCTGTTTTCAGTGACTGAGCCTGAGACTTATTAATCGTCATTGCGAAAAGGAAAAAATGTAACCCTAATAGGATCACTTGTATGGTTGTCTGTCTCTCCATCTGTTAAAGCCGATTTGCTCTGGCACACACACTTTCAAGAATTTTCATGTCCACTATATTTAATGTCAAAATCGATGCCATTTTCGTAATTAACGTCCAAAAAAACCATTAAAACGACACCCGTATTGATATTTACACATTTCAACATTTCAACCCCATCGCACCCCAACAGGGGATGACAGTATTTCCCGTCCACTACGTTGGATTTAGAAATCATTGTTGTTTTCGTAATCAGCGACCCAATAAACCATACAAACGATACCTATGTTGGTTTTCAGACTTGGTCACCCCATTTCTCCCTTTAAGTGGTTGAATTCTGGAAAAGCCTTTTTCACGTCCACCACGTTGGATTTTAAAATCGTTGTTGTTTTCGTAATCAGCGACCCGATAAACCATACAAACGATAACCATGTTGATTTTCAGACTTTGTCACCCCATTTCTCCCTTTGACATGAGCAAAGCGTTTGACTTTGTGCACCATGAGCTCCTTTTAAACAAACTCGAAAAATATGGAATCAGAGGAGTCGCCAAGGATTGGTTTCAAAGCTATTTGCATAATAGGTACCAGTGCACTGAAGTCAGTCGGTTGGATGATAGATGCGTCATCAACAAATACAAATCACACTTTAAATTAAATGAATATGGTGTTCCGCAAGGAAGTATTCTTGGACCTAGCCTTTTTTTGTTGTATATTAATGACTTGCTTAAAATTACTGACCATGAAACAATATTGTTTGCTGATGACACTACTATATTAATTACATGCAATAATGAATCAAATTTTTAAAATGACATTAATATAACAGTTGATACAATTATAAATTGGTTAGCTGAAAACAATCTGAAGGTTAATGTGAAAAAGACTAAATTTATGCAATTTCATACGGACAGGGCTAAACCAATGCAATTAAATATTGGTTATAAGGGGACCCCAATAGAAGAGGTCAATTCAACCAAATTTTTAGGAGTTTACTTGGACACAAATTGTAAATGGAAGGTGCATGTAGTGATTTGCACAAAACTTAACAGGTTTGTTTTCGCACTTCGAAGACTTAGGGAAGTTGTATCGCCAAAAGTTGCAATTAGTGCATATCATGCCTACGTTGCATCTACATTGCAATATGGATTGATACTTTGGGGTAACTCATCTGACGTGGATAGGGTGTTTAAAATTCAAAAGAAGTGCCTTAGAGCCATTTGCGGATTATATTTCATGGATACTGCAAGCCATTCTTCAAGAAGCTTAAACTTCTATCTTTACCCTGCATGTACATAGAACAAATTGCAGCTTTTGTACAACAACAGGCAGAATATTTTCCTAAAAAAAAAGAGGTCAGCCAAAGATCACAAAGAAAAAAAGGAGGCGAGAGACTTTACATACACCATTGTAAACTGAGCCTAGTTAAACAAAACGTCTTCCAAATGGCAGTCAGAGTATTTAATGCTTTACCGGACAATTTTAAAGATTTACCACTGAACCAATTCAAGAGCAAACTTCACATGTGGCTCGTCGACAAATGTTTTTACTCGATGGATGAGTTTTTTAATTATAATAATAATTTTTAACGTTAGTTTATATAGATTGACATTCGTATTCCTTTTAAATTGACGATCCACATAATTTAACATTATAGATTGACATTTGTATTCTTTTTAAATTGACGATTCACATAATTTTACATTATAAATTGAGTTATTTTATATATTTATTTGTAATTCAGATTTTAAGGTTTAAGGTCAATTGTTTCTTTGTTTGTGTTTATTTAGATAAATATTTGTACGCCAAATTTGGCAGATTTTTGAGGAATGACATATTTAGGCATATTGTAACACCTAATTTTTAAGGACCAAAAGTCAAACAAATAAACTTTTCTATTCTATTCTATTCTATTCTATTTTAGGGGTTGAATTCTGAAAAAACCTGAAACACATGTTTACTCATTTACGGACAGAGGAGACTCCTGTGAAGTCTCTAATAAAATAGTCTATCTAATATTGTTTTCCCATACAAACTCTGGACTCCCGATTCAACCCCTTAGAGGTGGAATTTCAAAAAATTCTATCGAATTCCTTGTTTATATTACAAAAGAAAGCTTTGTGCAAAATTTCAGCTTTCTTGGTCCAAGGATTTGGGCTGTGCGTTGATAAGTCTGTGAATGAGTGAGTCAGTCAGGACTTCTCTTTTTATATATATGATGATGATGATGATGATGTTGTGAAAGCTCGAAACTGGCAATATTACTCGTCTATGCTAATAACTTTTACAATGGAACTAAATCTCAAACCGCGAAAAAAAAAATTTGCACTATAGAAACGTTTCATACCTACTCGACCAAAATGCATGAAACAATAGTTTCTTTTCAGATTTATTAAAAAAATATATTATTCAGCCAAAAGCAACTTAAAAAGTAGAACATTTTCTGAGATCAAAATACTAAGTAAAAATAATATAATTAAATAATAATCATTCCAACGGTACCACCAAGTAATATAACGCAATGTCATGCAATATACAGACCGCGCTTAATTTTTAGTCCACTCTGAATACGAGGCGATTCAACTAGAAGTTTAGCGCGATCTGTACACTTATTTAACGGCATCTTCAAATGAGTGTAAATATTCGATACACAGACATAGACGTGTTTTAAATTCCGAGGCGCTTTCGTTTTTACACCGATTTCACACAACAGCCTCAGAATTAGGATCAGAACTTACACTCTTGTGAATCTTATGCCACCTAGCGGGCACACCCTGGTACTACCTATTTCGGGATTTTTTTATAAACACACACACAACCTGTCAAAGTTACCAAAAACGAGGCGAAAATTTCAATGCCTCTGATTTGGTCGTCAAAAGTATGTTTTTGACCAATCAAAGACCGTAGATTTTGAAAATAAAGTAAGATTATTCAAGAAAAAATGTGAGACCGCCTCGTTTTGACAGGCGCCTCACTTTTGGGTCTGTAAACGGACAAAACGTCTCACATTTAGGACCACACAAACACACCATTACGTTAGCATGGTAAATATTCAGTGTAAAGTTTAGTACACCCTGTACAAGGGTTGAAAGTACACACTCAGGTACACCCTTGTTTTCTGAATCCTAGATGTGAGGCGTTTGATTTACACCAAAATTTTTGATTTACAAAAGCGAAACCTCAGTGATCTATGCATATTTTTTACTATTTATACATTTTTTAAGCTTGCCTAGTGTTTTCTCACTCTAACTGTCTATTCCATGTATGTCTATCACGTTTACGACGAAAGATATATGTGAAAAGGTAAAAGTGCTAACACACCCAAACCCGGGGCATGCACAATTGGGAGACTTCACCTCAAATTTATGTGTTTAAACATACGGTGTTTGTAAACCGCCTCGGTTTTGAGTGTGTGAATACGACTCGGTTTTGGTATTGCCAAAATCACAAAATCGAGACCGCTTCATTTTAAGCTATTGTTGTGTGTAAGGAGACTCGGTTTTGATCATGTCAAAAGCATAAATATGAGGCCGTCTCTTAATTATGATACGGTTGTATGTTAAGTGTATACTATTTTTCAACACGCCAAAAGAAATATTTTTTGTTCTTGGAGTTTGTTGCTATTCAAGATTCAACAATAATTTATTTTTATCACATAAATAGGTATTTTAAAAAAGGACTTTATCAAGTTAATCATTTCAATTAATAATGTCTTAATTAAAAATTAAATTTATATTATGCAAATGTCAGAAATTTATTCAGGAAAAACTGTGCCCGATATAGCATTCAACACTTAGCACCCGGACAACGTACAAAGAAATAAATCAATATTTATGAAAATTTAAAAACATATTTAAAAATATAATTTTTTTTAAATATTAGGCAATTAATACAAAAAGTATATTTTTTTTCGTTAACTATTAGTTTATTAATAACTTATGGAACTTTTCTGTAGAGCAAATTTTTTTTTCACATTTTGTTGTATAGTTCCATTGTAAAAGTTATTAGCATAGACGAATAATATTGCCAGTTTCCGGCTTTCACAACATCATATTTAATAAATTTAAAAAGTGAAACTAGTTCTATTTGCACCAAGCTGTTGAAACATATTCCGAAAAAGAACATAAAATGAGAAACATACGTAATTGAAACACTTAAACATATCCTGAGAGCAAAAACCGTAGTTAAAATGTAATTATAATTCAAACTGTAACACCGAATTATATAACACGATGTTTTACAATATACAGATCAAGACTAACTTCTAGGGTGCTCTAGATACGAGGTGATTCAACAAAAAGTTTGGTTCAATCTATATAATTATTGCACCAAACTTTTAGTTGAATCGCCTCGTATCTAGAGCAACCTAGAAGTTAGGCACGATCTGTTTGAATAACATTGTGTTGTATAATTTGGTGTTACAGTTTGAATTATAATTTTATTTTATTTACGTTTTTTCCTCTCAGGATATGCAATTATTTTAAAGATTGCACCAAACTTTTAGTTGAATCGCCTCGTATCTAGAGCAACCTAAAAGTTACGCACGATCTGTATATTGTATAACATTGTGTTATATAACTTGGTGTTATTGTTTGAATTATAATTAAATTTTAACTACGTTTTTTGCTCTTAGGATATGTTAAAGTCTTTCAATTACGTATGTTTCTCATTTTATGTTCTTTTTCGGAACATGTTTCAACAGCTTGGTGCAAATAGCATTAGTTTCACTTTTTAAATTTATTAAATACCAGCTTTTGCCGGCGTTTTGTAAACTACTTTTTAAAGAACGAATTTAAATCTGTTTTGGAGTGTTTTTGGTACAATTATTTGATCTCCAGGTAAATTCTTTTTGGCGGGGCCTATTACCAATAAGTTTTTTTTAATTCATACTTAATGTACCTCTTTATATACTACATTAGAAGTTTTGCCCTCAGCTGTTAACACGACCAGGCTGCTAGGTGAGCTCACTCTCGAGCAGGCAACGTAAAACCGGCCGTGCGAAAAGCAGTCCCCCCTAAGATCAATTCCTGCTGTTTTCAGTGACTGACTTTTAGTGAAGAATTTTCATGTCCACTATATTTAATGTCAAAATCGATGCCATTTTCGTAATTAACGTCCAAAAAACCCTTAAGACACTCATATTGATATTTACACATTTCAACATTTCAACTCCATCGCACCCCAACAAGGAATGATAGTATTTCCCGTCCATTACGTTGGATTTAGAAATCATTGTTGTTTTCGTAATCAGCGACCCAATAAACCATACAAACGATACCCATGTCGGTTTTCAGACTTGGTCACCCCATTTCTCCCTTTTAAGGGTTGAATTTCGAAAAATCCTTTCTTATTCCTTGTCTACATTACAAAAGAAAGTTCTGTGCAAAATTTCAGCTTTCTAGATCCAAGGGTTTGGGCTGTGCGTTGATGAATCAGTGAATGAGTGAGTCAGTTACGACTTCTCTTTTTATTATATTCTAGCTTTTGCCTGCGGCTTCGCCCGCGTTGATTAAGTTTTTGTATAGTCGTATCGAATCTGTAAATATTTTTAGTTTTAGTAATTGACCTGACTTTGATTTGGAGTATTTAAAGTGTTTTTGGTTCTCATCATCTCTAATTTGATCGCTATGTAAAGTGTTTTTGGCTAGGCCAAAGACCAATACAGGTTTCCGTCTTTGCCGAGGCTGAAGCCCGAGCCGTTTTGCAGATCGACACTATTTTTTGTTCCCCAAATTAATCGTCTGCTAATGTGTCTTTGGCTGTCTTTGATAACTGATTCAATCCCCTAGTATAGCATATTTGGATTGTTTGGCGAGGTTGAAGGCCGAGCCGCATTTCCAGTCGACACTATCTTTTGTTTTCTAATTAATTTTAATCATCTGCTTAAGTATCTTTGGCGGTCTTTGGCGAAGCCGAAGGCCGGGCGGCGTTTCCGAAAGACACCATATTTTGTTCTCTGAATTAATCCTCTGCTAAAGGGTCTTTGGCGAGACCGAAAGCCATGCCGCGTTTCCAAACGAAATTTTTTTTTGGTTACTGATTTGATATAAAGTAGCGTATGTCCTATTTCAAGTCTAGAACTACATTTAAAGCAGTTTCAGCCCTATCAATTCGGGAGGTACGGCGTGAAGATGTGCATCACTTTTCTATAAGAACTTGATACCCAATTGCCTCTAAACTGATTAATGGGACAAAAAGTGGTCTACTATGTCCTATTCCAGGTCTGGAACTACATTTGTGCAAAGTTTAGCCTAATCGGTTCAGTAGGCGCGGCGTGGAGGAGTAACAGTACATCACTTTTCTATAGAAACTTGACACCCCATAGCCATTATATGGGAACTGATATCAAAACACTAATTTTCTACTCCTTTTATTGGATTTAGAAAGTACTTACGAAAGTAAACACACTCCTAATACTTGCAATATTTGTGAGGTACTCACATTGGGTCACTTCTAATTATATAGCCAAAAATACATACTGAAGACTCGGTAAGTAGTCAGTGACCCTTTTTGAGAAAAAACACAACAAAAACAATAGGTTTGCTATACTGATTGACTGGGAGTTATTCTTAATTTAGTATAATAATAATAATTCATTTATTTCGGCCACCATAAAGTCATATAACACACACAGTATCTACAATAGTGTTAGTAAGAAAAATAAAACTGCTTAACCTATTGTTAGTAACATAAACCTATATTTACATATTTTTATTTTTCAGTACATGAATCATCGTACAATGGTTCATGTACTGAAAATCAAACCTGCTCGCGAACATGCTCAGGATGCCATTGGTACTGACCCGAACTCTGCCTACCAGGGATACGCACCGTTTGCGCATGGTCGCGTAGAAGCAATCTACTCGCCCTTCCGCGAACATTCCCGACGCACTGCAGAACCGGGGAAGCCCCATCAGCATCCTGAACGCGTTGTTGTATTGAACGCGCAGAGCGCTGTACTGTCTTTGCGTATAGTCGACCCACAGACTGCTCGTGTAAAAGGATGTACAATAAGCTCTAAAAAGAGTGATCTTAGCTTCAGTGGAACAACGAGCAAATCTGCGAGCTATCATGTTCGCTCTGACAGACAACGCCCTGCGCTCCCTTTCAATATCTACATTGTCCTTCAGTTCAGATGTTATTATATGACCCAGATATTTAAACTGTTCCACCATTTTTAGTGGGCGTCCATTCAATTTTATTGGTGGAACATTAGATGGACATTTGCTCCCTGCCTGAAACACAATGCATTCGGTCTTATTTTCATTATACTTCAGGCCATGGCTTGCAGCATATTTTTCACAAATGCCTAACAGCTTGTTGAGACCACAGACAGAGGCACTCAGCAGCACCATGTCATCTGCGTAACTAATATTATTAAGACATATCCTGTCAATATGACAGCCGACCCTGGTGCCGCTGAGCTCCTCTATTAGTGAATTAACGTACAAGTTAAAGAGCTTTGGCGAGGACAGGCCCCCCTGCCTCACCCCGCACTCCAACCCATACGGCTCCGAGAAAGCGTTTGACCATTTAACAACATTGACTTGACTTTGATACCAGAATTTAAAGATATTATTTAACTCTATTGGTATCTGTAGTTCTTCAAATTTACGCCATAAGATATCGTAGCAAACCAAGTCGAATGCCTTCGATAGATCGAGGAAACAAGCATAAATAGGTGTTTTTCGATTTGTATAATACCGGACAGTCTGCTTTAAACACAATATGGCAGTATCTGTCGACAATCCTGGTCTGAAACCGAACTGGTTATCGTGTAATGTTAGATATTTGTCTAATTGTGAATTAAGCAAACTATCCAGTACTTTAGCCACAATAGTTGCCAGTGAAATTGGCCTATAGTTGTTCTTGTCACCTATATCACCCGTTTTATTTTTCACAATTGGTACCACCACAGTCTTTGTCATTTTGGCAGGTAAGTACGAGTGTCCTATACAAAGTGTATAGAACATAGCTAACGTTCTATTTAGATGTGGGCCGGCGTGTTGAAGATGTTCGATACTGAGCCCGTCATGGCCAGGAGATTTTCCCCTCGACATAGATCTTATAGCCACACTAACATCTTTAGCTGTAAATCTAGTATGTAGCTCCTTACCACTATGCTCAGCACCAAACACCGACTGTGATGGCCCCAGAGGCGATTTAACAGCAAAGTGTTCCTTGAACCTCTCAGCTATACACTTATGGTCATTTAAACCATCGACACTCACAGGGAGACCGGGCTTACTATTTAACTTGTTGGTGGACTTCCAAAACCTACGAAAATCTTGTTTTGAATGATGATATGCGATTATGTCCATCCTTATTTGGTTTTCATGGTTTTGACACCATTTTAATCGAGCTTTGAAAATTTTCCGGCTCTCAGTCATTTTATCATACACAAGTCCCGATTTTGGTTTACCAAACCATACCCATGTGTGAAAGTCATACCTAGCCTCCCGGTGAGCTTCACCCACGTGCTTGTTCCATCCAACTACAAGCTTTTTCTTTTTAAAAGTGTTTAGAGAGTGACTAACAGTAGCCGCCCGGCTCAGTGAATATACTATGTCTCTATACATCCTGTCAATAATAGTTTTGTGGTGCACATTACTGCATATATGTTCACAACAGTCACTCAACTCACTAGGAAAATCTATCCGACTTAGCTGCCTGTGACATTCCTTATTATATACATTGATTTGTTCAGGTTTCCTTTCACCCCACACTACTTTGTTACATGTTTTGTTAATGTCAGGTGATATTTTAGGCTTAATAACATCCAGCTTACACTCTATTATCAACGGAAAATGGTCAGACCACATAACATCGTATCTCACACACACATTCACAATAGAACGCATCGCTGCCTTTGTGGCTACGCAATGATCTAGCCAGCGCCTAGAACCATGCGCCTCGCTGATAAACGTATAGGTGTCAGACCACAGCCCCAATGTATCTACATCTGCTCACTGATATATAGGGCACAAATTTTATTTTGTGTTTTTCGCTAAAAGGGTCATTGAACCTTGGTCTTGACCACTTACCGAGTCTCCCGTTTATACGGACGGACAGATAGACAGCCTAAATAACAAATTTAGTCATTTTACTTTGTAAATGAAGGACTTTCCAAAGACAACTTCATCCCCCTTTTCACCCCTTCGAGGTTGGTATTATCACAAACGCTGAGACACGTATAAAGTAATTTTTAATTGTCAGTCTAAACACAAAATTTAAAGATCCTAACTTCGAAACAGACGAACTTTATAATAAAGAACTTTCATACAAACTTTCTTTTTTTTACCGTCATCTAGACCTCGCCGAGCTCTTTTCTTAGAGTACCATGAACATGGGTCTAGCATCAGCCATTTGGGAGATATAAGCCTGTAAAGTTTTGAAACTTTTGGCAGACAGATCTCGTCTAGACCTTTTCCTAGACACCCATCAACACGGGCCTATATCCAGCCGTTTGGGAGATACAGGCCGGGAAGTTTTGACAAAAAAAAAACTGTTTTTTGGCATCCCGTGGTCCAACCCCTAGGGATCTAGTGATGTACTACCTTCCGTTCCAAAGATATTTTGCTTGGATATAGATAAATATAGATAGATAGATAGATAGATAGACAGATAGATAGATATATAGATTGTGGATATATAGATCGATAGATATCTCAAAAGGATAAAATGGAACCCTAATAGGATCACTTGTGTGGCTGTCTGTCTGTCCGAGTGTTACAGCCGATTTGCTCTGGCACACATACTTTCAAGAATTTTCATGTCCACTATATTAAATTGCAAAATCGATGCCATTGTCGTAATAAACGTCCCAAAAAAAACATAAAAACGACACCCATATTGATATTTACACATTTTAACACTTTAACCCCATCGCATCCCAACAGGGGATGATGGTATTGCACGTCCACTACGTTGGATTTAAAAATCGTTGTTTTTTTCGTAATCAGTGACCCAATAAACCATACAGACGATACCCATGTTGGTTTTTAGACTTTGTCACCCCATTTCCCCCTTTTAGGGGTTGAATTCTGGAATAACTTTTTTCACGTCCACTACGTTTTATTTTAAAATCGTTGTCGTTTTCGTGATCAGCGAGCCGATAAACCACACAAACGATACCCATGTTGATTTTCAGACTTTGTTACCCCATTTCCCCCTTTAAGGGGTTGAATTCTGAAAAAAACTGAAATACGTATTTACTCATTTATTGATAAGAGTACTCCTGTTAAGTTTCAAATAAAAAAGTCTCACTATTCTCGTTTTCCCATACAAATTTTGGACCCCCGTTTCACCCTCTCAGAGGGTGAATTTTGAAAAATTATTTCTTAATGCACCTTAAGACCTCTAAAGGAACCTACTTGTCAAATTTGGAACCTCTAAACCCAACGGTTTGGGCTGTGCGTTGATATGTCAGTCAGTCAGCTTCTTCTTTTATATATTTAGATAGATATGATGATGATGATGATGATGATGATGATGATGATGATGATGATGATGATGTTGTGAAAGCCGGAAACTGGCAATATTACTCGTCTTTGCTTATAACTTTTACAATGGAACTAAATCACAAGCCGCGAAAAAAAATTTTTGCTCTATAGAAACGTTTCATACCTACTCGACCAAAATGTATGAACAATAATTTCTTTTTAGATTTTAAGATTAATTTTAATTATTATTTAAAGAAATTATTCAGCCATAAGCAACTTAAAAAGTAGAACATTTTTTGAGATCAAAATACTAAGTTAAAATAATATAATTAAATAATAATCATTCAAACGGTAACACCAAGCAATATAACGCAATGTCATGCAATATACAGACCGCGCTTAACTTCTAGTCCACTCTGAATACGAGGCGATTCAACTAGAAGCTTAGCGCGATCTGTACACTTATTTAACGGCATCTTCAAATGAGTGTAAATATTCGATACACAGACATAGACGTGTTTTAAATTCCGAGGCGCTTTCATTTTTACACCGATTTCACACAACAGCCTCAGAATTTACACTCTTGTGACTCTTATGCCACCTAGCGGGCACACCCTGGTACTACCTATTTCGGGATTTTTTTATAAACACACACACGACCTGTCATAGTTACCAAAAGCGAGGCGAAAATTTCAATGTCTCTGATTGGGTCGTCAAAAGTATGTTTTTGACCAAACAAAGGTAGATTTTGAAAATAAAGTCAGATTATCCATGAAAAAATGTGAGACCGCCTCGCTTTGACAGGCGCCTCACTTTTGGGTCTGTAGGCGGACAAAACGTCTCACATTTAGGACCACACAAACACACTATTACGTTAGCATGGTAAATGTTCAGTGTAAAGTTTAGTACACCCTGTACAAGTGTTGACAGTTCTAGTGACAGTACACACTCGGGTACACCCTAACGTTAGCATGGTAAATGTTCAGTGTAAAGTTTAGCACACCCTGTACAAGTGTTGACAGTTCTAGTGACAGTACACACTCGGGTACACCATTACGTTAGCATGGTAAATGTTCAGTGTAAAGTTTAGTACACCCTGTACAAGTGTTGACAGTTATAGTGACAGTACACACTCGGGTACACCCTAACGTTAGCATGGTAAATGTTCAGTGTAAAGTTTAGCACACCCTGTACAAGTGTTGACAGTTCTAGTGACAGTACACACTCGGGTACACCCTAACGTTAGCATGGTAAATGTTCAGTGTAAAGTTTAGTACACCCTGTACAAGTGTTGGCAGTTCTAGTGACAGTACACACTCGGGTACACCCTAACGTTAGCATGGTAAATGTTCAGTGTAAAGTTTAGCACACCCTGTACAAGTGTTGACAGTTCTAGTGACAGTACACACTCGGGTACACCCTAACGTTAGCATGGTAAATGTTCAGTGTAAAGTTTAGTACACCCTGTACAAGTGTTGACTGTTCTAGTGACAGTACACACTCGGGTACACCCTAACGTTAGCATGGTAAATGTTCAGTGTAAAGTTTAGTACACCCTGTACAAGTGTTGACAGTTCTAGTGACAGTACACACTCGGGTACACCCTAACGTTAGCATGGTAAATGTTCAGTGTAAAGTTTAGTACAACCTGTACAAGTGTTGACTGTTCTAGTGACAGTACACACTCGGGTACACCATTACGTTAGCATGGTAAATGTTCAGTGTAAAGTTTAGCACACCCTGTACAAGTGTTGACTGTTCTAGTGACAGTACACACTCGGGTACACCCTAACGTTAGCATGGTAAATGTTCAGTGTAAAGTTTAGCACACCCTGTACAAGTGTTGACAGTTCTAGTGACAGTACACACTCGGGTACACCCTAACGTTAGCATGGTAAATGTTCAGTGTAAAGTTTAGTACACCCTGTACAAGTGTTGACTGTTCTAGTGACAGTACACACTCGGGTACACCCTAACGTTAGCATGGTAAATGTTCAGTGTAAAGTTTAGCACACCCTGTACAAGTGTTGACAGTTCTAGTGACAGTACACACTCGGGTACACCCTAACGTTAGCATGGTAAATGTTCAGTGTAAAGTTTAGTACAACCTGTACAAGTGTTGACTGTTCTAGTGACAGTACACACTCGGGTACACCCTAACGTTAGCATGGTAAATGTTAAGTGTAAAGTTTAGTACACCCTGTACAAGTGTTGACTGTTCTAGTGACAGTACACACTCGGGTACACCATTACGTTAGCATGGTAAATGTTCAGTGTAAAGTTTAGTACAACCTGTACAAGTGTTGACTGTTCTAGTGACAGTACACACTCGGGTACACCCTAACGTTAGCATGGTAAATGTTCAGTGTAAAGTTTAGTACAACCTGTACAAGTGTTGACTGTTCTAGTGACAGTACACACTCGGGTACACCCTAACGTTAGCATGGTAAATGTTCAGTATAAAGTTTAGTACACCCTGTACAAGTGTTGACTGTTCTAGTGACAGTACACACTCGGGTACACCATTGTCGTTGTAACGATATGTTTATGTTTATACTACATACATTATAGCTTTATTAAGAATGACAGCTGATATTGTCAGTTCATAGACTTTTACGCTTTTATAAATAAACGATGTGGGTCTAAGTTCCAGTGCGTGTAAATGAACTGACGATATCTGTCATCGTAATTAAACTATAATTTATGGAGTATACGTGTAATTGTCGCGTTACATACTATTTGTTACATAATATTTGTTTCTGAGTTTTTTTTCATTACTCCTACTCATAATGTATGTACAACGCTATTTGAAGGTCGCATCCATGTAAACTGGTCTGCTTGCTCCCACAGAGGTGACGATAACAAACATAACAGTAACGGAGCCGGCAGTGAGTGAGGCCTTCGAGATGCAGTACGCCTGTGCCTCGTGTACCCTCGATTCTGTGAGTTGTTTATTTTACACGCACTTAACCACTTTTTAAATAAAAAAGTACAAAATGTTTGAAAGAAACTGCAAAATTTATTTACTGTTTTGTATTATTTTATTATTTGTATTATATTTGTATTGAAACATAGAATTGAAAATGTATGGTTTTAGGATATTTTCTTTTACCTGTCCCAGCAGATCTCACTTCGTGCGAAATTTCAAGATATTAAGTTTTGATGATCAGTCGGTGAGGGGATTTTCGTGTGAAAATATGGTTTGAAGGGCTGCATGTTTATATTACGCTAGACAAGAAACTAGCGGCGGTAGCTCAGTCAATCTTGAGACTCAGGTTCGATCTCCGGTCGGGCACGCTCCAATGAGTTTTTACTTACCACTTGCTGAACGGTAAAAGAAAACATCGTGAGGAAACCTGCATGCCCTGAAAAGCATGTATTTGTGCCCGAAAAACGGCGATAGGACTCACCACCCATCATGTTGTGACGAATAACCTTCGGTGAAAAGTGGGTGAACTGAGTGTGGACTGTGACTTGCATTTCACAGTTCATACTCAGGTACACCCCTGACACCCCCTCGGTGATTCATGTCTTGACAATATATTTGTATATGTTTTTATTTACTAGCTAAAACAAACTCCAACAGCAGTAGTTAAGAGCGGTTTCGCAGCCGGATTGTGAAAAACCCGCCTTTTTCTAATAAATCGAATTAGAACACTTAAGTTCAAAATTCACTCAATAGTTATTCAACAAAACCATTATGAATTGTGTATGCTGCCGTCGTTCAGTTTCCATTGGCTGCTGTAAATTTAAATTTCAAAATTTTATTAGAAATTAATTAATTAATTCGATTAATTAGAAAAAGGCAGATTTTTCACGATCCGGCTGTGAAACCGCTCTTAAGGGTCATTTACACATTTTTGTTCGATATTAATTTCAATTTGTAGACGACCATCAGAGACGTTCAACCCATCCTATCACATTAAAATTATAAATGTAAAATTAGTTGGTTCTGATCACTTACTGAATCTCCAGTATTAATTTCAATTTGTAGACGACCATCGGATCTAACCATCAGAGACGTTCATCCCATCCTATCACATTAAAATTATAAATGTAAAATTAGTTGGTTCTGATCACTTACTGAGTCTCCAGTATTAATTTCAATTTGTAGACGACCATCGGATCTAACCATCAGAGACGTTCAACCCATCCTATCACATTAAAATTATAAATGTAAAATTAGTTGGTTCTGATCACTTACTGAATCTCCAGTATTAATTTCAATTTGTAGACGACCATCGGATCTAACCATCAGAGACGTTCATCCCATCCTATCACATTAAAATTATAAATGTAAAATTAGTTGGTTCTGATCACTTACTGAGTCTCCAGTATTAATTTAAATTTGTAGACGACCATCAGAGACGTTCATCCCATCCTATCACATTAAAATTATAAATGTAAAATTAGTTGGTTCTGATCACTTACTGAGTCTCCAGTATCAATTATCATTCAAAGTCCTCTTATATTACTTTTTGTTGTTAGATATTGCTGGGTGGTACAGCATTGGATAAAGGAAGTTATACACTTGATGTAAGTATTGTACCCAATAAATAATTATAAAAATTGTACTTCAGAATAGTTATGATATATTTTTAGGGTTCAAAAGGAACTTTTATGGTGAGACACTCCGTCCGTATGTCACAGCCTCATAACCTTAGCACCGTTAAAGATAAAGACCTGAAATCTGGCACATGAAAAATTATGAAAACATATGAAAAATTTGAAATTGTTTATAATATTTTCAAAACAAATTGAGCACGAACGAGCAATCGAGCGCGAAGCGCGAGCGGGCAAAGTTCGTGATGTAGCTGGGCACTAGGGATGGAAAATTTACATTTTTCTCCGGACAAGCACACGAGCGTGCGCAGTACCTAGGGATGTCCCCGGTCACTAGGGATGGGAAAAGTCGACATTCTAGCGAGCCCAAAGGCCCAAATCTCGTCGAGCTCTTTTCTTAGAGTACCATGAACATGGGTCTAGCTTCAACCGTTTGGGAGATACGGGCAGTTAAAGTTTTAAAACTTGTGTATAGTACCTATGTATGTTTATTACGGAGTTATCGAATGCTATTTTCACAAAATAAGGTGGACGATGATGGAAAACATCCAGTAGATAAATATCATCCAGGGGTTGGAAAAGATGAAGAGCATCCTGCAGTTGCGAAATGATCAAGAGCCCCCAGGAGTTGGAGAGATGATTAAAAGCATCTAGTCTAGGAGTTAGTGTTAGTGATAATGAGATTTTTTTCTTGGCAATAGCGGACATTGACCCGCTTAGAAAATGTACCTATGCGATTTGACGTTTGCCGACACCACCGACGCCGCGGTGGCGGTGACGACAAACGTCAAATTGCATACATTTTCGCTCGCGGGGCAATGACCGCTATTGCCAAGTTAGAAAAGTCCCACTAGTTTTTATTTTTTGTATAAAAATCGTAAAGCGGTTCACGGAATACATCTACGGAATACAAGTTTCAACTGTGTAGTCTTAATAGTTTCACAATAAAGTTTCTGTGGCTTACGAACGGACAGACGGACAGACAGACTTGACGAAACTGGGTTCCTTATTTCTCTACGGAACCCCCCTTAAAACTTTTCGTGTCATTCTTATTATTAATTAATCAAATTTGCCTAGGCGACCAAGCTAGGGTAAAGGAGAATGCTCACAAAATATGAATAATAAACCCAAGCCCGATAAAAACCAAATATATCTCAAAATGTTTTGTATCAACAGTAAATTATTTATCAAAAATAATTAGTAAGAATTACGTATGCTTAGGTTGTGTTTTTGCCTATTGAAGTTCTGCAGGCGCTCATACAAAATCTTCATATTGAAGTTCTGCAGGCGCTCATACAAAATCTTCATATTTATTTAGTAAACATTTGTTATATTACTTATTTCACACTTATAATTGCTAATAATAATAAAACCTAAAACATAAAGAAAAAAAATATACGATTTAAGGTCCTCCCAGCCGGGAATCGAACCCGGGACCTCTCGCGTGATAGGCAAATTCAGATCCTCTCTCACATAGACACACACACATACACCCTCTGTCTCAAACACTCACACATCACATTCGCACATACATGAGCGAACCTCGACTGTTACTAATACCCTGTTTGATTTTAAAATGCACTGTAAAAAATACACCCTCATTTTTATTTTATTTTTTATTTATATTGATACCAAATTAACCACCCACCCCCGCGCCACCCGCCCGGACGTTACTTCCCCTATCATCTACAACATTTTGTACAAGCGCATCCTTGTCTAGTTGATAATCACGCGATGTTGCCGCTCTGCTGTAATAAATCGCGTAATTTGTGGCTCGGATCAAGTATGTCTAACTAAAAGTGGAATATAAAACGGAACTGCAATTTCCGAGTTCGGGTAATATTTTTAACCGTTAACAGATCAACAATGTTGTCAAAATTTTGCTCGCGAGTATTCAATAATATGACAAAACAAGATCATCCGTCATGGCAGCCGGATGCGATATATTCCGGTTTCGTGGCATTATGACGAAAAGGAGCCAAGAAAACACTGCCATAAGGCGGATCAACAAATGTTCCAGATTATCACTGGATCAACAATATACGAGATGAGGATAATATATATATATATAATTAATAATAATAGTCTTTACTTCGATTCCAAAATAAACATCATACTCTAAATCTTACAAAATGCTATCCATCTTCGCACACGAAAACACTCGCGGCGTTTTGGTTGGCACCATCTTGCATCATTCGTAATAATGCATTCGACGTAACCTCCCACCTTGACAGCTCGTGGTTTACTGAATGTGGCCTGTGGGACCCTTGCGCATGCAATCTTAGTCAAGTAATTTGTGCACGCGCGCCTATAGAAATTTGTATGTAGAAATCGCGCCTAAAATAGTGGTATACAAGGTGATTTTGTGAACATCGTCAAAATTCATACTTGAGCCTTGGTAAGTGATCAGCATCATGAACCAATAACGATTTTTGTAAATTTCATAAAATAAAATTTCGACTCCCCATAGTGATTAACTTAGAACTGGGAGTGAATTACTATGGGAAGTCGAAATTTCACTATACGAATTTCACAAAAATTGTTATCGATTCATGATAAAAATCACTTACCAAACCTCTAGTATGAATTTGGACGATGATCAAAAAGTCACCTTGTATTTGGTAACGTATTGCGGAAAAGCTATCAATAGTATCGGAAAACTTTTTATGTAATAATGTTTGTTAACGTGTTGTTATGAATCTGAAATATGTTTTGCCGTTGTTTTGGCTTTAATTTAATCCCAATACCTATAACGCCGCAATGCTATTTGAGAGATTTTCTGGAGATTCTTGTTTTTTTTCTAAAGTAACTATACATACATTAGAGCCATGATTTTTTTCAAGGAATCGGTAAAGTGAGGTATTAATTGTTATTTATTTTGTTTAGAAATTTAAATTTTTACTCTCTTAAATGGGCCATAACCCCGAACCCTGTTTTGCACAATCTTGGAACTCCGACCCTTAAGGAATTCAATTTGCACAAACCACGTTAATCGATTCATATTTGTACTGTCAATAAATTTTTTTGTAGCCCTCTATTTTTTTGTAGCCCTCTATTTTTTTGTCTATTTTTTTCTATTTTACACTTCTTATCGATTTTGTCTCAGGTATCGTTTTCGCGACTTTGTTGGTTTTTTTTATAAAATTAGAGTGAATGATATCTACTCAAATTGCAAATACCGCGTTATTCGGGTCAAGAAAAGAACCCCCTTTTAACAAAAATACGTAAATGCACTGATGCAGCCGACGGCAGCAAGTTATTTTATTGTCAGTCTACGGCTAGCGTTGGCGCCCATAAGATGTGGAACCTGTGCCTTTTTTTACGAGCTAAAAATATCTCCCAAAGACATTGAAATTAATTTTATAAATTAATATTTCGAGGAGCATCATATTCCTGCCGTTAAAAACTCAACAAAACATGCGTATGAGTGATTTAGCTACATCGTACCATAGTCATAACAACAAAACTGAATGAATTTGGAATTAATTCATACTTTTATGCGGAAAAATATGTTACTCTAAAAAAATAATTTTTTGATCGTTATTGCAACCTAAATTAATTTACTTATACTTACTGAGATCTGTATTAAAGGTCAATGACCTTTTCGTGAAATCGCCCTCTAGTATTGGCTCACCATTTCAGCTCCAATAAGTAAAGATTTTGCGAATTATATAGGTACACTTAATTGGGATAAATCGCCAAGTATTTAAAATAGTAAATTTTCTGTTCATATATTCTTTTTTTCTTTTATACGAATCTTTGTAGCTTGTTCTTATTATTAATGTGAATTTTTCTCAAATTTATACTTTTGTGTCCTATGTCGCAGGCTGACAACCAGCCACAATGTTCAGTAGCCCGCAGCTGGACAAATACATCACTGGATGATCTTTTGTGTCCTATGTCGCAGGCTGACAACCAGCCACAATGTTCAGTAGCCCGCAGCTGGACAAATACATCACTGGATGATCTTTTGTGTCCTATGTCGCAGGCTGACAACCAGCCACAATGTTCAGTAGCCCGCAGCTGGACAAATACATCACTGGATGATCTTTTGTGTCCTATGTCGCAGGCTGACAACTAGCCACAATGTTCAGTAGCCCGCAGCTGGACAAATACATCACTGGATGATCTTTTACCGAGTCCAGAATGTTCCCAAGGACGCGTATTTAAAGGAAAAAGAGGTTTAAAAATTCATCTCGTAAGGCCCAAGCCTAAAAAAAGAGGAAAACTACTGCCCATTGTTGTTACCTGATTACATATATTTTTTTGTGGTTACAGCCCACCATAGAAAAAGTGAAAAAATAAAGGTGTTCTTGGTCACAGATGATCATGGTATTTTTTGTCATATATATTGACCCTGGGAAATCAGTTTCCTCTATTGGAATCTGGTATTTTTATGTTTTCGTGTGATGAAATTGGGCCTTAATGCCAATATCTCCTCAAAATTATATGAGTTCAAGTGATTACATTGCGCCTATACCTACATATCAGAAATTATATTTATAGTTAAATAAAATATTGTATTGATAAATTAAAAAGACAAAAAACATGCTTAATTATATTTATTGTATCTTAGACTTATTAGGAACTTTGGAACAAATTTGGCATAAGGATTCAGTCTTTAAAACAATCATAAATATTTTTTCAAAATATTATGCACCTCTTCCTCCACGAAATCCTCTTCCTCCACGATTTCCACGAGTAACTGACTTAGTGTTCCTGTTTACTGGAACTTCCGGGTCATCACTTATGTCCGAATCTGAATTGTCCTCTTCGGTACCATTATCATTAGTCTCCTGAGTGTAGGGAGGGTCTCCATAGTCTTCGTCACTGGGACTAAAATCTTCGACATCTGATTCGGTCAGCAACTCTAATATGTTTTCGTGGCGTACTGAAATAAAAACAAAATCAATTTAATATTGATCCTTTTATGTCCACGTCTTATTGATTGATATATTTTACTAAAATCAGTGACTGAACAACAAGTAGATAAATAAAAACAATATTTCATTGTTTTTGTAGGTAAGTATGATAAGTATTTTAATTATTGAGTTGCGTCCCAATGTAGTCAGCTAATAACAAAATCAAAGCAGCGAAAAAAGAAGGTAAGGCCCGGTGTTGTCACTTGATGACATATTAATTGAACGCAACTTTTAGACGTTTTACAGCGATTTTTTAACAAAACTATTCAATACCTCGAAACCGTATGATTCTAACTACCTAAGCATGCTTAAGTTTATACAATAAACGCAACAGATTAATGAAATAAATTTCGATTTACTTACCACGTACTCGCCGCCTCGCCATGTTCGCCATTTCGACACAAATAAATGGGACTTCTGTTATTGGTTCTCTAAGCTGACATCCGGTAAAAAAGGACATAGACTACAGCCAATCACATCTCCACAAAATATCGTGTCTATTTCCACATATTTAAAAGTTAGGCGGCAAATTCAAATATGTTTTCGGATGATTACACTGGGCGGTAATTTGTTAAGATGAATTTTATGCTTGGGCGGTACTGGCTGTGTTGATTATGTATTCACATGATATCATTGGGTGTTACGAGGAAAGCCATAAACCAGTAAACAATTTATCTCAACCAACAACCGTACCACCAAACCTGCCACCACCTCCTAACCCCACCACTCTCAGCAATATAGACGAATTTTGTAAAAATCATTCAAACTTGAGAAAAATATATCCTTTCGTTAAAAGAATTCCACAAGGCGCACGTACAAGTGTAGCCGAAAAATTGAATGAAATTATAAAAACAGTAGTAAAAGAAAACTCGACGCGTTCTTGGGAAGCTCTTTTAACCTTCCCCTACAATTTTCTACACGTCAAGAACTCCGATCGCAAAAGCAGCTCCTTTACCCAAATTATTAAAAACAACTGTACACTCTGTGAAGAGAATGTACCGACTTACTCTCATACAAAATATCATTCTAACAAAACCTATAGAAAAGTTGAAATTAAAGTCAGTGATGGAGATCTCAAGGGAGCTGCGCAACTTCTCTTCTCCAGTGATGTAATAGCACCCGTTTCACAAGAGACTCTGTTGGCACTTGAGGCTAAACATCCGGCCCCTTCAGCGACGTTACAGCTCCCACAAGCTCCACAACCCGTCGAATGCTTTTAACTCCGTCGACAGAGGCGCCCTGCTGACTAAAGTGAAAGAAATTACTCCAGAAATATTCAGTTATCTTTGGCAATGTTATAATTACCCTTGCAAATTATTTTATCAAGATTACCTTCTCCATTCGGCTGTTGCTTGCCAGCACGGCGACCCGCTCGGGCTAGCCATATTTAGCCTTGCCATTCACAAAATAATCAGTTCTTTAGAATCAAAATTAAACAACTGGTATTTGGACAACGGTTCACTTGGAGGTGAGGTAGATACTGTTCTCAATGACCTTGAAAGTCTTATACAAAAATTAAAAAAAATTGGCCTTCATCTAAATTTCAGTAAGTGTGAACTATTTTTTTCAAATAAAATAAATGAGTCAAACAAACACATAACACAAAATAAATTTAATTCATTGGCACCAAATATTAAAATTATAAACAAACAATTGCTTCACCTCCTAGGAGTTTTAGAAGACGCAATACCCACTTTTCTGTCAGAAAAATCCGAAAAATTTTCCGAAACACTTCCACATCTTTTAAAAATAAATAGCCACATGGCTTTCCAAATCCTCCGTTTCTGTCTTTTCGTACCAAAATTCATTTATTTTTTAAGATGCATCCCAATTTTTAAATTCCAGTCGCTCCTTTCAATTATTGACAAAAGTGTCTTGGAATTCTAGTAAAAATTCTAAATTTACCAATTTCAGACCGTGCATGGGGATCATGCATCTCTACCCATACAATTTGGAGGTCTTGGCATCCGAAAAGTGGCGAGCGTTGCCCTGCCCGCGTTCTTGTCTTCTATTCACGGCATAGAGACCTTGTATAATAAAACTCTGCACCCCTCATCCGGTGTTCTTGAGGTCTCGTGCCGTGGGGAAGCCAAGCAGACGTGGGCATTGGCTTGCCCGGGTGAGGATCTCCCTGAAAACCCTTGTGTTCAGAGGCAATGGGACGAGCCGCGTTGTAAAATTCAACAAAAACATCTTTTAGAGATCAGCAATAGTGCTGAGGATCAGGCTCGTCTCCGTGCCTCTTTTGAACACGAGTCGGGTTTCTGGCTGCGGGCTCTACTTTCCAGCAGTATAGGAAAGCTGCTGGATGATATTTCATTCCGCGTTGCTGTTGGTCTGCGACTTGGACTACAGCTTAACGAGCCACATCGTTGCTCTTGCGGTCCTGACGTTGGCCATTTGGGGCTTCACGGGCTCTCTTGCCGACGAAGCGCTGGCCGCCATTCCCGGCATGCGGCTCTCAACGATGTTCTTCTTTTTCTTCTTGGTGGGCTCGGTTTCCGCACCTAGTCTCTTTTTTGGACCTTTGTGCGTGGAAAAGTGTGAGGCCGTCTATTCTAGCCAGCCCAGCTCACGCCAAAATCCCAAGAGGCGACCTAGGTCACCATAGGACTGGCGGAGCGTCCTCGGTTTACCGAGGATCTTAGCCCGTTGTGTGCTGACTCCTACGCAATCCACTGTCACGTGGGTCGGCGTTTCTTAGACCTCCATACAAGCTCTGCATAGAGGGCTGTCCGTTAGACCTATAATATAGAAGTGTCTGTTAAGGTTACTGTGTCCTGTGATTAGCCCTACCAACATGCGAAGGTTGGATCTATTAAGACGTAGTAGTTTCTTTGTCAGCCGACGGTCCACGGTATGTAAAACCGCTTTCGTCTGTCTGCAGGCTGTCATGCTTGCCCATTGCTCAGCATGTTGAGAGCTGTTATCCGTCGGGCCCTTACGTCAGCGAGCGTGCCATCGGCCTTAGAACCACCAGGCCAATGCGATGACGGAAAGCGGCCCGACGGAATGACATTAGTACCTTGGAAGCGTGGGAGGCCGCTGGTGTGGGACGCAACATGTGTCGATACACTAGCGCCCTCCCATGTCAAACAAAGCAGTAGAGCCGCTGGCTCGGTGGCGGCTGCCGCTGAAGACCTCAGCGGCGCAGGTATGCTGTTCTCGGAAACAATTACCTATTTGCGCCGTCTGGGGTCGAAACGTTGGGTTCGTGGGGTCCCGAGGTGCGTAGTCTTTTTAAAGAAATTTCTGCGCGCATGGTCAACGTCACAGGTGACCCACCGGCTGGTACATTCCTCGGGCAGCGATTAAGCTTAGCGATCCAGCGTGGGAATGTCGCCAGCATACTGGGCACCTTGCCGCAGAGCAGCGATTTGGACGAAGTTTTTTTTTTATAATATTGTTTATCTTTTAAGGTCATTTAGTTTATTTTTAAGGATATTTTTAGTTTAGTTTAGATGTATTTATTTTAGTCCTTTTTATTTTAATTTTAATGTTATTTAAGTTAATTGTTGCAATAAAGAAGTTATTTTATGTTCATACTCGTCTATTTTCTCGGAGAAAATGAAATAGAGTTTTGTAGTTCCAGACGAATTGTTTCTCTTACCTCCCGTCGTATGTTGTAAAGTAATTGTTTGTTCAACTCGCCAGGTTGTGTGTGTATTTGCTGCTGTTCGGTATCCGTTCCCTCTTTATCGTCAGCCTCTGGCAAAATGCACGACAAGCGTTTTGGTGTTGCAAGAACTGCATTTCCAGTTCACGGAGTCCGTGGTTATTGATGCGCATTGTACATGTAACCACTTGGAGCATTTACTGCATTGTAGTCCAGGGGATCTAAAAAGGCCGACTTGGGTGAATCATAAAATTATTTGAAAGTAGGATAGAGTCAGAGTTTTTTCTCGCGTGCAAAAGAGACATTAGAACAGAATCATGCAAAATGGCCTTTTTAGAGGACCTGGACACTTCTTGCTCACTAACTTGTCACATTTTGCGCACTTGGCCATTTCGTGCTATTGTAGGGTAGATTCACTTTTATAGCAACTGTATACGTGCGAACTGTATACGTGCGAACTCGCGTCTACTCTGCTTCGCTCCGAACGAACGGCTGACTATTAATTTAATATAGCCAATATTATAATTAAATAATAATTATTATTATAATTATAATTAAATATAGCCAAGCTATATATTTTTACAATCAGTTTTTTAATCCAATCCAATCCATCAGCCAATATTGGTCCGCTGCTGGACATAGGCCTCTCCAAGGGCACGCCAGCTTTTTTATACCCATATTTTTTTTATAAAATATTTTTTTATTTATTTTCGCGCCTGTCACAGGAGGTGGCAGGTTCAAATCCTGGCCCGAGGAACTTTTTCATAAATATTTATGCTTTTAAATTTGTTTCTGATTGATTGCAAGTTTGTAATGCACTCTAGTAATAATTACTGCTATATTAGTCTATTTTAGTTACTTTCATAGCATTATGTTATAGGGTATGCTGTTGTGAGGTAGAGCCGCTGATATTGTCAAATACAAATACGAATACAAAAATACAAAAATATTTATTTCGGTAAAAAACACATTTTAACAAAAACATTGTTGAGGCCTTCTTGTAAGTATAAAAACACTTGTAACAGAAGACCACTCTTCCATAGCCATAAATTATTAAAATTTATACCAAAACAAATTAAACTTTATAACAAAAATTAAAATATTTATAGATGACAAATAAAAGTTGAATGCACGGAGTATTCTTATTCGTGAGTGTGTGTAAATGTGTGCATAAGGTGTGAAATGGGAGAATATAAGGGTGTGTGTGTGTGGGTGTGTAGTGCGTGTGAGGGTGCGTGTGTAAGTGAAAGTGAGTGAATGTGAATAGGTATTATGTGCGTAGTGTAGGTATCCATAATTGTTTTTTATTATTTCAGTTAAATATGATATCACTATGGTATACATATAATACTCAATAATATTAACATCTTTTGTTAAACTTATAGTATAGGATGAAGAAGTTTCTCTGTTTCTTCGTACCTTAGAGTCTTGTGCCAAGCAGTCAGTGTTACTTTACATTCATTATATGTTTTAGAGTAGATGGATAACATTTTGTTTAGCGTATTATAATAGTAGTTTATGCTACTAGGGCGCAAAGGAATAAATTACGAGGACGATTTAAAACACGAGCGTAGCGAGTGTTTTAAACGTAACCGAGTAATTTATTGCTCTTACGCCCGTGTATCATACTACGTTTTTCAATGCATAGTGTGAGGAAATAAAACAAATATAAATTTGTGAACTTTAAATTGTAATTGGCTCAAAAGGACTAGGTATCCAGAGCCGTTAAACAGTGGAAAAAAAGTATGACATTTATGGTACACAAGAAAGGCTGCAGGTTAGCCAACCATTGTAAATAAATAAAAAAAAAATAATAATAAAGCCCTAGGGCAAAATAATCGACTTTCTGTTCGGTTTTGATGCATAAAAAGTGGGCCTTTACGAGCACATGCATTGAAAAGATATTTAGTCTGTGCGACATATTGATGACTTGCAAAGGATGTTTTGACAACATCTGTAGGTAGAACATGCTTCCTCCTTTTAAATTGTTTGCTTGGGTCAAAAACCAAAGTTTTATGCATTTTTAAAATGGAATTTAAAATATACAGCTTTCTAACTGTTAATAAGTCACATTGTTTGTATAGCTTATCTGTGGAGAATTTATATTTTTAAAGTACATAGTCTTCAACAGGGCGCGTTGAGACCTTTCCACTTCTAAAAACTTTATTTTAGAGGCACCACCCAAAAAAGGGATGCAATAGACTACAATAGATTGAACCAAAGCGATATAAATCTGTTTTAGTAAGATATCCGAAGCTACATGTCTCAAACGTTTAAAAATCCAGATTAGTTTTCTGATGCGGTTACTTACTAGTTCAATATGATCATGCCAAGAGAGTCGCTGGTCAAGTATGATACCTAAATATTTTGTCTTGTGTACTTTTCCAATATTCGGACAACTACAGTAGCAGTTCTCAATATTTCCGCACTGGTGAATTATTACAGTAAAATTAGCATCAGGTTGAGTTCGTTTAGTTAAAGAGAAGCATGTGAAATTCGTTTTCATTGTATTAAGCGTAAGTAAGTTAGAACTGAGCCAATGAGCAATTTTAGACATAACTGATTCAGTGTCCTTACGCACAGAATCCCAATTATCACTGGAAATTATTGCAGTGTCATCGGCATATGAAAAGACCTTGTTTTCAGTTCTCATAAATCATTTATGTAAACCAGAAACAAGGTGTGCCCAAGGACACTGCCTTGCGGTACGCTATATGTTATTTTCGTATCACTTGCTGACCAATTTAAACCCTTTGTGTACGATCTAAAAGATAGTTTTGTAATAGATCTTGAGGTGTACCTTTTATTCCTATGTGTTCCAATTTGCGTACAAGAATGGGGATGGATACTGTATCAAATGCTTTTTTTAGATCGAGAAAGACTGTGAGGCATTTATTACCGTAATCAAGTTGTTCAGTAATGAGAGAAGTTATAGCTGTTACGGCGTCTTCGGTTGATTTGCCTTGTCTTAATCCATATTGTGAATTTGATAAAATTTTGTATTTATTTAAGTAGTTTACTAACCGTTTATTTATGAGGTTTTTTAATATTTTTGATAAGAAGGGTAATACCGAAATCGATCTAGTTATAATTACAAACATCGTCGTAAGTCCCACTCTTGTATACTGGTGTAATTATTGACTTCTTTAAGAGCGAAGGAAATATGCCTTTACTACATCATAAGTTGGCCATAATTGGAATAACAAGGTTTTTAGCTAGTTTAAGAAAAGTTGTTGGAATATTATCCCAGCCTGGATCACTAGAAGACTTGAGTTTCATGATTATATCATGTACTTCTTCAGAGTCTGTATCTATTATGTTAGTTGGGCAACGGTTGTTTTAAAGGATTTATTATCTGAATTATTTTCCAACAAAATTTCTTCTGCAAGCTATTTACCAATATTTGCAAAATAACTATTTACGCAATGGACTGCTTCGATCGGTGAAGCCTTAACTTCTAAGAGTTTAGTGTTATCTGTTTTCGTTTGTTTTATTTTGGTTATATTTTTAATATTATGCCAAAGAGTTTTACTATTTTTAGTTGAATTTGCCAACTGTTCTACTTCATACTTATTCTTTAGTTTTTTTATTAATTTATTAAAGTAATTTATGTATCTCTTCTAACTAATTTTTAGAATATAATTATGGGGATCATTTCTTAACTTTTTTGCATTTTATTTCTGTCTGATGCATATTAGTATGCCAGCATGTATCCAGGGTTTTATAATTCGATTTTTTTTAGGAATTTGACATGTTTTTGTGTTTTGTGTAATGCTTCCGTTATTTCATTAATCAAGAATTCTACCACAGTAGTAGGGTCATTAGAGAGTAGTAATTCCTGCAGATTTTTTTCCAATAAGGACTTGAGTGCCTTATCAAAATCTGTGATTGTTTTGGTTTTTAGACATTTATTTGTGATTTTAATTTTAGATAGATTAAGAAATATTAAAGAGTGGTCGGTAGTAGATGTATTTAAAACGGCAACATTAGCAAAAAGTTTTTCTATATCAAGTTTTATCATGAAGTGATCCAGGCAGTTATTTAGTCTAGTAGGAAATGTGTGTCCTGGCATGAGGCCACGCAGAATTAACATTGAAATGTAGTTTTGTCTGTTGTTACACTCATAGGTCTACTCAGCCTGTGATTTTATTATATTAACATTTATATCGCCTGTCAAAATTATACAATTATGTGATTTTATAGATTCCAAGTATGTATTAAGAGAGTTAATAAACATGTCTGCATTAGTATTTGAAGGAGATCGGTAAAGACCTAAAATGATGCTGTTATTAGCCCTAATTCCTAAGCAAGAGGCATGATCCAATCTGATTTCTCTAACGTGAGCTATAATATTATTAGTGACATAAGCTACTACTCCATCGTTTTTGTTAATATGATTTGTAGTTTGATACGCTGAGTAATTCGGGATAGTAGGTATATGTTTATTGTGATTAAGTTGACTCTCAGTCAGGATAATGATATCTGGATCGAAGTTCAACGAAGACAATGTTATTTGAAAGTCATCAAGATTTCTATAAACGCTTCTTATAATTTGACAGAAGATTTTTAGATCATTCTTTTTGACATGAATATGCTTAGTTAAGTCCTCAATATCACAATGAAAAGCCTGAGCACTTTGAATATCGTCTATCTCATTCAATATAGGACTACTGATTTAATAATAAAATAGCAGGACCGTATTTTGAGTCTGGAACGTATTTATATGCATAAAATATATTCAAATGGCAAAATATATTATACACGTAATATAAGTTTTTTGTGTTCTTTAACAAAACATAAAATATAGTGAGAGTGTATTTATGGATGTGTGTTGTGGTATTAATATAATTGACGCAGTATTTGTTTTGCAAAAGAAAGCAATTCAGGCAATTCATAATATGAAGAACCGGGATTCCTTAAGAAAAAAATTCAAAGAAATTCATATATTAACTTCCTTGTGAATTTATTTACCAAGTTCTTAGATATGTCAGAAAAAATATTGAGTATTGACTATTGAGTATGCAACAGAAATGCTAAAAAAAATGAAATATGCTTAAAAAAGACATGATCTTGCTAAGTCTCTTGCCCTTCTTCTAAGCAAGATTAATCGAATGGGCGGAGGTAGGCATGTATTTCTATACGTAACCTATTAGTATAGGGTGGGATTTGGTCAGCCGCGAGCCGCCTGGATTCGTGGTGAGGGCTCGATTGGTGAGGGCTCGTATTTGAACTAGCCCAGTGAAATGGGAGCGGAATTTTTAATATTTTTTTTCTCTTGTTCCTGGTTCCTGATCGCTAGCCTGGTCTCCGGTATGGGTTCGGTCCCTGATCGCTAGCCAGGTCTCCGGTATGGGTTCGGGTGGTTGATTAGATTTCATGTTGTATAATTATAATTATAGATTATAGATTTTACTTATCATTTTAATCGTATATATGTTGCTGCATAAATTAAATGAAACTTTAATTGAGTTCATGTACGTTTATTATTTTATTACATATATTTTTATAAAATTAAATTTGACTCGTAAAAAGTGTATTTTGTAAGAATTTGTTTAGTTGTGGAGCGAAGAGAAAGAACTAACAAACCTCAGTTAAGGTATTATATTGATATTAAAGTTAAATAGTGTCCAGTTTGGCACCCAATATTTTATTGATATTAAAGTTAAATGGTGTTCAGTTTGGCACCCAATATTTTATTGATATTAAAGTTAAATAGTGTCCAGTTTGGCACCCAATATTTTATTGATATTAAAGTTAAATAGTGTCCAGTTTGGCACCCAATATTTTATTGATATTAAAATTGAATAGTGTCCAGTTTGGCACCCAATATTTTATTCTGTGCCCAACGGCAGATGCAGGGGGTAGGTCATGGGTCAAGTTTAACTTTTTTTTCTATACAGAGACGCTAAATTTACCTAAAATTGCACAAAATTTCATGGTATGTTTGGACTAATTCGGAGCCTGTGACCCCCCCTGGCTCGTAGGCTGGATCCGCCCTTGTTGGCGCTTCTTTCTCTATGTGTGTACATATATTGTGTGTCTGGATCCGCCCTTGTTGGCGCTTCTTTCTCTATGTGTGTACATATATTGTGTGTCTAGATCCGCCCTTGTTGGCGCTTCTTTCTCTATGTGTGTACATATATTGTGTGTCTGGATCCGCCCTTGTTGGCGCTTCTTTCTCTATGTGTGTACATATATTGTGTGTCTGGATCCGCCCTTGTTGGCGCTTCTTTCTCTATGTGTGTACATATATTGTGTGTCTGGATCCGCCCTTGTTGGCGCTTCTTTCTCTATGTGTGTACATATATTGTGTGTCTAGATCCGCCCTTGTTGGCGCTTCTTTCTCTATGTGTGTACATATATTGTGTGTCTGGATCCGCCCTTGTTGGCGCTTCTTTCTCTATGTGTGTACATATATTGTGTGTCTGGATCCGCCCTTGTTGGCGCTTCTTTCTCTATGTGTGTACATATATTGTGTGTCTGGATCCGCCCTTGTTGGCGCTTCTTTCTCTATGTGTGTACATATATTGTGTGTCTAGATCCGCCCTTGTTGGCGCTTCTTTCTCTATGTGTGTACATATATTGTGTGTCTGGATCCGCCCTTGTTGGCGCTTCTTTCTCTATGTGTGTACATATATTGTGTGTCTGGATCCGCCCTTGTTGGCGCTTCTTTCTCTATGTGTGTACATATATTGTGTGTCTGGATCCGCCCTTGTTGGCGCTTCTTTCTCTATGTGTGTACATATATTGTGTGTCTAGATCCGCCCTTGTTGGCGCTTCTTTCTCTATGTGTGTACATATATTGTGTGTCTGGATCCGCCCTTGTTGGCGCTTCTTTCTCTATGTGTGTACATATATTGTGTGTCTGGATCCGCCCTTGTTGGCGCTTCTTTCTCTATGTGTGTACATATATTGTGTGTCTAGATCCGCCCTTGTTGGCGCTTCTTTCTCTATGTGTGTACATATATTGTGTGTCTAGATCCGCCCTTGTTGGCGCTTCTTTCTCTATGTGTGTACATATATTGTGTGTCTGGATCCGCCCTTGTTGGCGCTTCTTTCTCTATGTGTGTACATATATTGTGTGTCTGGATCCGCCCTTGTTGGCGCTTCTTTCTCTATGTGTGTACATATATTGTGTGTCTAGATCCGCCCTTGTTGGCGCTTCTTTCTCTATGTGTGTACATATACTGTGTGTCTGTATCGACAGTTAGATTCGTACTACGTTAAAAACGGTAAAATATAGAATTAATTATTGTTGCTAAGTAAATAAAGTAGAATGCAACGCAAGCAAAACAATGTGCGGTTATGAAACCGTACAACTACTTTACCAAATGACCGATGTTATAATATTACATTATTACACCGCAATTCTGCGCTGTTTTGAATTATATAACACCGGCACCGCCAGAAACAAATCACAAGCAATAACGGTCGGTCTTAGTTTCTTAAGCCACGCCCTATACTCTTCTCGCTTTTGATTGGTACCAGGCATTTATATACTAACTCCATGACGAGTGTACTTTTTCTAATTTTTCGTGAAATTATTTTTGATGATCGTAGATAAAGTATTGTGTGCAACTGAACATAATTAGACATTGGGACACTCGTGCAAGTCTATTACGAACCTCACTTCGTTCGTTTCATAAACAAGCACTCGTGTCCCAATGTTTCTAATTATGTTACAGTTGCACAGAATACTATTGCAAAGTGGACATTAATAGTAGTTTATGCTACAAGGGCGCAAAGGAATAAATTACGAGGACGATTTAAAATACGAGCGTAGCGAGTGTTTTAAACGTAACCGAGTAATTTATTGCTCTTACGCCCGTGTATCATACTACGTTTTTCAATGCATACTGTGAGGAAATAAAACAAATATAATTTTGTGAACTTTAAATTGTAATTGGCTCAAAAGGACTGTATCCAGAGCCGTTAAACAGTGGAAAAAAAAGTCTGACATTTATGGTACACAGGAAAGGCTGCAGGTTAGCCAACCATTGTAAATAAATTAAAAATAATAATAATAATAAAGCCCTAGGGCAAAATAATCAAACTTTCTGTTCGGTTTTGATGCATAAAAAGTGGGCCTTTACGAGCACTTGCATTGAAAAGTATATTATAAATACTTATAGCAAGTTGCCTGTATTTTAACAACAAAACTAATTCAATCGAACATTTTACAATTATCATAGTTAAATTTTAGGCTTACTTATATTTATTAATAGTAGATTATTAACCAAGGGCTGTATGACATCAATTGCATACGAGGTTTTTGGCGCCTGAGCGAAGCGAAGGCGCTAATTAACCCGAGTATGCAATTGATGCTTACGCCCGAGATAAATACTCTGCTTTACATATCGATTGTGAGGTAAGTAAACAACAAGACAGCAGGTTTCAATGAACATTTATTAAGAAGAAAAAAATGTGTATTTAATTAAAATTAATATGTAGTAAAATTATTACAATTTGTAAGAGATATGGTCACGTTCTTTTTAGGAATATTTATAGTTTGAGTATGAGTTTGTGATGATAAGACTTGAGTTTGAGTGACTTGAGGTTCTTGCATCGTAAATGGCGGCAGTTGACTGGTACTATTTTCTTCATTAAAAAATGGCTCAGATGATGTGCTTTGACGTGGTGATTTCAAGTTTATATTTTCTGTTATTTTAGAAGTAATTTTGCTTTTGTTTGCCACCGAATCTTCGATATAACCTTCGGCCACTTTGCTGGACTTCCAGCTGCCGTGCCTTTTTAACAGAGTGAGGTTGGCTCCCGAATCAGACAATAGAGCCGCTGATGTTCTGCGAAAGCAATGCCCGGTGTATAACTCTACGTTACTCAGTTTTAAATATGTGGCTATTTGCTTTGGCATGCCTGTAAATTTGTTTTTTCCTATTACTTGTCTGTGGCATTTTCCTTTACTGTAATTAAGAAAAAAACGATTTGTATCCACGTTTTCAGGCCGAAGAGCTTGATATTTTTCAACATAATTTGCAAATTCTTCATGCACAACAAATGACCGGTCAATTTTAGTTTTCGTGTTAGGCAGTTTTATGAGTAGTAATTTGTTATGTTTTTCTACATTTTCTATTGTCAAGTTTGTCAATTCCACGGTTCTGCAGGCTCCCGATATCCCAAAAATTAGAACAACCTGTAAAAAAGACACAAGTTGTATTAAAGGCACCAAATTCGCATAGTATTTTTGTGAAATATTTTGGTAACTTATTAAAAAGGGCAAGTAAATACGTAGGTACCTTTATTGCTAAATAAATTTCATCCGGAGCTTCATTTAAGAATTTCTGTACTTCTTCTGCAGTAAATACCTTCGATTTCTTGCTTTTAAAGCCGTCAGACTGCCTTTTCAAGAAAGCAGTAAGTTTAGAAAAATCTTTCAAATTCACGTCATGTTTTGTCATCATTGTACATTTTAGCATGGAATAAAAGCACCATAAACTGGAAGGTTGTAGCCTCTTAGATAATTCATCAAAATATAAACACTTTCAGAAAGAGATTTCACTTTTTTTTCTGACCGCCATTTCATAAATTCGTCGTATGCCTTTACATATCTTTCTTTCGAGTTCGGCGGTAATATATTTTCGACAACTGTTTTGCCCTTTCTTTAATAAAATCGGGCGTTAGATCTATGTCTTCGTCACTAGACATGTTTAAAACTTTTGAAAAAGAACTCAAACAAGAAAATTAATTACTTTCGCGATGCTTTCGCGCCTACTAGTAGACTGCCTTTTTTTTTTTCACGCACGCAAGCGCGTCAAATCTTGCTGGCCAGTTTGATTTTTAAATCGATTCCATCTAACATACGATGTGGAAACAAATAGTTCCATATTTAAAATAAAATCTTTATAAAATCAATTGTCTAGATTCCGATTCGAGTAATTAATCGATACCGAGAAAAAAAATATTAACTTTTTAAAAATATTCTTCGTGCAGTATGAGTATGACAGTTCTTTTTTCAAATTCCAAAACCTATGCTGTAATGATAGTCATACACCCCGGCATTCAGGGGTGTAAGGGTGTACTTACAGAGCAAGAGATATGTAAAATAATTAACGTACATGAACTAAATTAGGTCATATTTAATGTATACGGTAATGTATATATATTATGTATATGAAGTGAAATGAAATGTACCATACAAATGGTAGGTAGTTAAATTATACAACTACTACATACAATTAGGTTACATAATAATCTCGCCCATTAGATTAGCCTCGCCAAGAAGAACAGCAAGAAATTTAGCAACATCGTGTAATTTTTCCTTTGGTTTTTTTCTCCATATAATGTGTACAGTGAACGTTTACACATAATGTGTACAGTGAACGTTTACACATAATGTGTACAGTGAACGTTTACATATAATGTGTACAGTGAACGTTTACATATAATGTGTACAGTGAACGTTTACATATAATGTGTACAGTGAACGTTTACATATAATGTGTACAGTAAACGTTTACATATAATGTGTACAGTGAACGTTTACATATAATGTGTACAGTGAACGTTTACACATAATGTGTACAGTGAACGTTTACATATAATGTGTACAGTGAACGTTTACACATAATGTGTACAGTAAACGTTTACACATAATGTGTACAGTAAACGTTTACATATAATGTGTACAGTGAACGTTTACATATAATGTGCACAGTAAACGTTTACATATAATGTGTACAGTGAACGTTTACATATAATGTGCACAGTAAACGTTTACACATAATGTGTACAGTAAACGTTTACATATAATGTGTACAGTGAACGTTTACATATAATGTGTACAGTGAACGTTTACATATAATGTGTACAGTGAACGTTTACATATAATGTGTACAGTGAACGTTTACATATAATGTGTACAGTGAACGTTTACATATAATGTGTACAGTGAACGTTTACATATAATGTGTACAGTGAACGTTTACATATAATGTGTACAGTGAACGTTTACATATAATATGTACAGTAAACGTTTACACATAATGTGTACAGTAAACGTTTACATATAATGTGTACAGTGAACGTTTACATATAATGTGTACAGTGAACGTTTACATATAATGTGTACAGTGAACGTTTACATATAATGTGTACAGTGAACGTTTACATATAATGTGTACAGTGAACGTTTACATATAATGTGTACAGTGAACGTTTACACATAATGTGTACAGTAAACGTTTACATATAATGTGTACAGTGAACGTTTACATATAATGTGTACAGTGAACGTTTACATATAATGCGTACAGTGAACGTTTACATATAATGTGTACAGTGAACGTTTACATATAATGTGTACAGTGAACGTTTACATATAATGTGTACAGTGAACGTTTACATATAATGCGTACAGTGAACGTTTACATATAATGTGTACAGTGAACGTTTACATATAATGTGTACAGTGAACGTTTACATATAATGTGCACAGTAAACGTTTACATATAATGTGTACAGTGAACGTTTACATATAATGTGTACAGTGAACGTTTACATATAATGTGTACAGTGAACGTTTACATATAATGTGTACAGTGAACGTTTACATATAATATGTACAGTAAACGTTTACACATAATGTGTACAGTAAACGTTTACATATAATGTGTACAGTGAACGTTTACATATAATGTGTACAGTGAACGTTTACATATAATGTGTACAGTGAACGTTTACATATAATGTGTACAGTGAACGTTTACATATAATGCGTACAGTGAACGTTTACATATAATGTGTACAGTGAACGTTTACATATAATGTGTACAGTGAACGTTTACATATAATGTGTACAGTGAACGTTTACATATAATGCGTACAGTGAACGTTTACATATAATGTGTACAGTGAACGTTTACATATAATGTGTACAGTGAACGTTTACATATAATGTGCACAGTAAACGTTTACATATAATGTGTACAGTGAACGTTTACATATAATGTGTACAGTGAACGTTTACATATAATGTGTACAGTGAACGTTTACATATAATGTGTACAGTGAACGTTTACATATAATGTGTACAGTGAACGTTTACATATAATATGTACAGTAAACGTTTACACATAATGTGTACAGTAAACGTTTACATATAATGTGTACAGTGAACGTTTACATATAATGTGTACAGTGAACGTTTACATATAATGTGTACAGTAAACGTTTACACATAATGTGTACAGTGAACGTTTACATATAATGTGTACAGTGAACGTTTACATATAATGTGTACAGTGAACGTTTACACATAATGTGTACAGTGAACGTTTACATATAATGTGTACAGTAAACGTTTACACATAATGTGTACAGTAAACGTTTACATATAATGTGTACAGTGAACGTTTACATATAATGTGTACAGTGAACGTTTACATATAATGTGTACAGTGAACGTTTACATATAATGTGTACAGTGAACGTTTACATATAATGTGTACAGTGAACGTTTACATATAATGTGTACAGTGAACGTTTACATATAATGTGTACAGTAAACGTTTACACATAATGTGTACAGTAAACGTTTACATATAATGTGTACAGTGAACGTTTACATATAATGTGTACAGTGAACGTTTACATATAATGTGTACAGTGAACGTTTACATATAATGTGTACAGTGAACGTTTACATATAATATGTACAGTGAACGTTTACACATTGGACTTTGTACTTATTTTATACACTTCAGGGGCTAATTTAGTATTGCAAGTGTGTAGCTTGATGTGATCTCCACTGTACATAATATAAGTACAGGATAATCAAACCAAAAGTTTCAACAAAATTTATAAAATAACTATTTGTTATTCTTCTGAATAAGTCCTTATAACATAGTGTATGTGAAATATTTAGTTATAAGTCCTTATAACATAGTGTATGTGAAATATTTAGTTATAAGTCCTTATAACATAGTGTATGTGAAATATTTAGTTATAAGTCCTTATAACATAGTGTATGTGAAATATTTAGTTACAAGTCCTTATAACATAGTGTATGTGAAATATTTAGTTACAAGTCCTTATTACATAGTGTATGTGAAATATTTAGTTACAAGTCCTTATAACATAGTGTATGTGAAATATTTAGTTACAAGTCCTTATAACATAGTGTATGTGAAATATTTAGTTACAAGTCCTTATAACATAGTGTATGTGAAATATTTAGTTACAAGTCCTTATAACATAGTGTATGTGAAATATTTAGTTACAAGTCCTTATAACATAGTGTATGTGAAATATTTAGTTACAAGTCCTTATAACATAGTGTATGTGAAATATTTAGTTATAAGTCCTTATAACATAGTGTATGTGAAATATTTAGTTACAAGTCCTTATAACATAGTGTATGTGAAATATTTAGTTACATGTCCTTATAACATAGTGTATGTGAAATATTTAGTTACAAGTCCTTATAACATAGTGTATGTGAAATATTTAGTTACAAGTCCTTATAACATAGTGTATGTGAAATATTTAGTTACAAGTCCTTATAACATAGTGTATGTGAAATATTTAGTTATAAGTCCTTATAACATAGTGTATGTGAAATATTTAGTTACAAGTCCTTATAACATAGTGTATGTGAAATATTTAGTTACAAGTCCTTATAACATAGTGTATGTGAAATATTTAGTTACAAGTCCTTATAACATAGTGTATGTGAAATATTTAGTTACAAGTCCTTATAACATAGTGTATGTGAAATATTTAGTTACAAGTCCTTATAACATAGTGTATGTGAAATATTTAGTTACAAGTCCTTATAACATAGTGTATGTGAAATATTTAGTTATAAGTCCTTATAACATAGTGTATGTGAAATATTTAGTTACAAGTCCTTATAACATAGTGTATGTGAAATATTTAGTTACAAGTCCTTATAACATAGTGTATGTGAAATATTTAGTTACAAGTCCTTATAACATAGTGTATGTGAAATATTTAGTTACAAGTCCTTATAACATAGTGTATGTGAAATATTTAGTTATAAGTCCTTATAACATAGTGTATGTGAAATATTTAGTTACAAGTCCTTATAACATAGTGTATGTGAAATATTTAGTTACAAGTCCTTATAACATAGTGTATGTGAAATATTTAGTTACAAGTCCTTATAACATAGTGTATGTGAAATATTTAGTTACAAGTCCTTATAACATAGTGTATGTGAAATATTTAGTTACAAGTCCTTATAACATAGTGTATGTGAAATATTTAGTTATAAGTCCTTATAACAGTGTATGTGAAATATTTAGTTATAAGTCCTTATAACATAGTGTATGTGAAATATTTAGTTATAAGTCCTTATAACATAGTGTATGTGAAATATTTAGTTACAAGTCCTTATAACATAGTGTATGTGAAATATTTAGTTACAAGTCCTTATAACATAGTGTATGTGAAATATTTAGTTACAAGTCCTTATAACATAGTGTATGTGAAATATTTAGTTATAAGTCCTTATAACATAGTGTATGTGAAATATTTAGTTACAAGTCCTTATAACATAGTGTATGTGAAATATTTAGTTACAAGTCCTTATAACATAGTGTATGTGAAATATTTAGTTATAAGTCCTTATAACATAGTGTATGTGAAATATTTAGTTACAAGTCCTTATTACATAGTGTATGTGAAATATTTATTTATAAGGATAAGTCTGTCACTTTTTCTAATTTAATTAAATAATTGTTGATGTCCTCAGGAAGCAAAGAAGACAATTAAGATAACTTCATTAGAAGTGGGCGCTTACACGGCGAAGTTCAATCCTCCCGACAAAAGTTACCTGCTGCTGAACATTACCTCGTGAAAAATATATCGAAATCGATATATTTCATATCTAATAAAACAAGTTACAGAATCTTAATGTCGTTTGTGTTTTTCTCACTATCCCACTTGAATGAATGGATGAATAAACAATTTATTGCACAAAAATAAGGAGATAAGAAACATACGAAGAACAGATAGAAGGCAAAGGCGGACTTATTCCTATAAGAAATGTCTTCCAGTCAACCTTGGGAAAAGATAAAAACATTTTTATCTTAGAAATTTAAATCTAAACCAGTGCATAACATAATAATAAAAAAATATTTTAAACCCAAATACACTACATACAAATACATACATAAATACACAGATATATATACAGACAAACAGTAGCTTAGTCAGTAAGTCATTCAGAGAGAGGAGAGGCAATTTTTTTTTTATCTTGTATCTTAAGAGGACACAGAAAGAAATCTTTAGGGGTTTGCGGAAGTTCATTCCAGAGTCGAACAGCATTAACTGTGAAGGTAGGGGCAACACCGACTTGTACATTAAACTTTGAAGGTAGGGGCAACACTGACTTGTACATTAACTGTTAAGGTAGGGGCAACACCGACTTGTACATTAAACTTTGAAGGTAGGGGCAACACCGACTTGTACATTAACTGTTAAGGCAGGGGCAACACCGACTTGTACATTAAACTTTGAAGGTAGGGGCAACACCGACTTGTACATTAACTGTTAAGGCAGGGGCAACACCGACTTGTACATTAAACTTTGAAGGTAGGGGCAAAACCGACTTGTACATTAAACTTTGAAGGTAGGGGCAACACTGACTTGTACATTAACTGTTAAGGTAGGGGCAACACCGACTTGTACATTAAACTTTGAAGGTAGGGGCAACACCGACTTGTACATTAAATTTTGAAGGTAGGGGCAACACTGACTTGTACATTAACTGTTAAGGTAGGGGCAACACCGACTTGTACATTAAACTTTGAAGGTAGGGGCAACACCGACTTGTACATTAAACTTTGAAGGTAGGGGCAACACCGACTTGTACATTAAACTTTGAAGGTAGGGGCAACACTGACTTGTACATTAACTGTTAAGGTAGGGGCAACACTGACTTGTACATTAAACTTTGAAGGTAGGGGCAACACTGACTTGTACATTAACTGTTAAGGTAGGGGCAACACCGACTTGTACATTAAACTTTGAAGGTAGGGGCAACACCGACTTGTACATTAACTGTTAAGGCAGGGGCAAAACCGACTTGTACATTAAACTTTGAAGGTAGGGGCAACACTGACTTGTACATTAACTGTTAAGGTAGGGGCAACACCGACTTGTACATTAAACTTTGAAGGTAGGGGCAACACCGACTTGTACATTAAATTTTGAAGGTAGGGGCAACACTGACTTGTACATTAACTGTTAAGGTAGGGGCAACACCGACTTGTACATTAAACTTTGAAGGTAGGGGCAACACCGACTTGTACATTAAACTTTGAAGGTAGGGGCAACACCGACTTGTACATTAAACTTTGAAGGTAGGGGCAACACTGACTTGTACATTAACTGTTAAGGTAGGGGCAACACTGACTTGTACATTAAACTTTGAAGGTAGGGGCAACACTGACTTGTACATTAACTGTTAAGGTAGGGGCAACACCGACTTGTACATTAAACTTTGAAGGTAGGGGCAACACCGACTTGTACATTAACTGTTAAGGTAGGGGCAACACCGACTTGTACATTAACTGTTAAGGTAGGGGCAACACCGACTTGTACATTAAACTTTGAAGGTAGGGGCAACACCGACTTGTACATTAAACTTTGAAGGTAGGGGCAACACTGACTTGTACATTAACTGTTAAGGTAGGGGCAACACCGACTTGTACATTAAACTTTGAAGGTAGGGGCAACACTGACTTGTACATTAACTGTTAAGGTAGGGGCAACACCGACTTGTACATTAAACTTTGAAGGTAGGGGCAACACTGACTTGTACATTAACTGTTAAGGTAGGGGCAACACCGACTTGTACATTAAACTTTGAAGGTAGGGGCAACACCGACTTGTACATTAACTGTTAAGGTAGGGGCAACACCGACTTGTACATTATACTTTGAAGGTAGGGGCAACACCGACTTGTACATTAAACTTTGAAGGTAGGGGCAACACCGACTTGTACATTAACTGTTAAGGTAGGGGCAACACCGACTTGTACATTAAACTTTGAAGGTAGGGGCAACACCGACTTGTACATTAACTGTTAAGGTAGGGGCAACACCGACTTGTACATTAACTGTGAAGGTGGGGCAACACCGATTTATACATTTACTGTGAAGGTAGGGGCAACACTGACTTGTACATTAACTGTCAAGGTAGGGGCAACACCGACTTGTACATTAACTGTCAAGGTAGGGACAACACCGACTTGTACATTAAATGTGAAGGTAGGGGCAACACCGACTTGTACATTAAATGTGAAGGTAGGGGCAACACCGACTTGTACATTAAACTGTGAAGGTAAGGGCAACACTGACTTGTACATTAAATGTGAAGGTAGGGACAACACCGACTTGTACATTAAACTTTGAAGGTAGGGGCAACACCGACTTGTACATTAACTGTTAAGGTAGGGGCAACACCGACTTGTACATTAAACTTTGAAGGTAGGGGCAACAACGACTTGTACATTAACTGTTAAGGTAGGGGCAACACCGACTTGTACATTAAACTTTGAAGGTAGGGGCAACACCGACTTGTACATTAACTGTTAAGGTAGGGGCAACACCGACTTGTACATTATACTTTGAAGGTAGGGGCAACACCGACTTGTACATTAAACTTTGAAGGTAGGGGCAACACCGACTTGTACATTAACTGTTAAGGTAGGGGCAACACTGACTTGTACATTAAACTTTGAAGGTAGGGGCAACACCGACTTGTACATTAACTGTTAAGGTAGGGGCAACACCGACTTGTACATTAACTGTTAAGGTAGGGGCAACACCGACTTGTACATTAAACTTTGAAGGTAGGGGCAACACCGACTTGTACATTAACTGTTAAGGTAGGGGCAACACCGACTTGTACATTAACTGTGAAGGTGGGGCAACACCGATTTATACAGTTACTGTGAAGGTAGGGGCAACACTGACTTGTACATTAACTGTCAAGGTAGGGGCAACACCGACTTGTACATTAACTGTCAAGGTAGGGACAACACCGACTTGTACATTAAATGTGAAGGTAGGGGCAACACCGACTTGTACATTAAATGTGAAGGTAGGGGCAACACCGACTTGTACATTAAACTGTGAAGGTAAGGGCAACACTGACTTGTACATTAAATGTGAAGGTAGGGACAACACCGACTTGTACATTAAACTGTGAAGGTAGGGGCAACACCGACTTGTACATTAAATGTGAAGGTAGGGGCAACACCGACTTGTACATTAAACTGTGAAGGTAAGGGCAACACTGACTTGTACATTAAATGTGAAGGTAGGGGCAACACCGACTTGTACATTAAACTGTGAAGGTAAGGGCAACACTGACTTGTACATTAAATGTGAAGGTAGGGGCAACACCGACTTGTACATTAAATGTGAAGGTAGGGGCAACACTGACTTGTACATTAAATGTGAAGATAGGGGCAACACCGACTTGTACATTAAATGTGAAGGTAGGGGCAACACCGACTTGTACATTAAATGTGAAGGTAGGTGCAACACCGACTTGTACATTAAATGTGAAGGTAGGGGCAACACCGACTTGTACATTAAATGTGAAGGTAGGGGCAACACTGACTTGTACATTAAATGTGAAGATAGGGGCAACACCGACTTGTACATTAAATGTGAAGGTAGGTGCAACACCGACTTGTACATTAACTGTGAAGGTAAGGGCAACACCGACTTGTAAATTAAACTGTGAAGGTAAGGGCAACACCGACTTGTAAATTAACTGTCAAGGTAGGGACAACACCGACTTGTACATTAAACTGTGAAGGTAAGGGCAACACTGACTTGTACATTAAATGTGAAGGTAGGGGCAACACCGACTTGTACATTAAACTTTGAAGGTAGGGGCAACACCGACTTGTACATTAAACTTTGAAGGTAGGGGCAACACTGACTTGTACATTAACTGTTAAGGTAGGGGCAACACTGACTTGTACATTAAACTTTGAAGGTAGGGGCAACACTGACTTGTACATTAACTGTTAAGGTAGGGGCAACACCGACTTGTACATTAAACTTTGAAGGTAGGGGCAACACTGACTTGTACATTAACTGTTAAGGTAGGGGCAACACCGACTTGTACATTAACTGTTAAGGCAGGGGCAACACCGACTTGTACATTAAACTTTGAAGGTAGGGGCAACACTGACTTGTACATTAACTGTTAAGGTAAAGAAAGAAAGAAGAAAGAAAAAAAGCTTTATTATCAAGATAAAAAAAAAAAAAAACACGACAAAAAACATTGTAAAACAACTATGCAAAAAAAAATATATATATAAGAAATAGAATTACCCTGATAAATGGACGTAGCTCAGCTTTATGCTACCAAAAAAAAAAAAAAGTTTTTAGATAGCGCTGATTTTCAGCTACATCCATTCCACTAGTAAGTTTACAAATAATTATAAAGTACAAAACCAAGAGATTGCTTAAACTAATGAACACAGAAAATAAGGATGAGCGAAGTATTTACGAGTATGTATATGTATGTACAAAAATATGGGAAAGCTTAACTACTTAGATTAGTACCTCAAATATAGATTAGCGAATTATTTGGTTTTTGGGACATTTTAAAAGTCCAAATGTTTTCTGCTTTATTAAGAGATTTTGCTTCAATTTGAGTTTGAATGTCTCGACTGAAATAAATTTGTCTCTAATAGGCGGAGGTAGATTGTTCCAAATTTTCGCACTTTTATACGTGAAACATCCTTGAAAACCAGCTAATCTATGTTTTGGCATGCACAGTAAATTTAAATCATTGGATCTTGTATGTCTACAATGGGCGTCTTTTCTAAATTTCAGTTTGTTTTAAAGATATGCTGGACATTTATTCCATTCAACTTTATGTGTGAGACACGCCATATGCAGCTCCGTTCTTGCTTGCATATTCAACTTATTGTACTTGTTTAAAAAGGGAGTGACGTGCGTGCGCTTAGGTATTGTATAACAGAAGCGTGCGCATGCATTTTGAACTCTTTGGATAGCGCCAATAGTTTTTTGCTTTATGCGTGGACTATAAACTGCACTACAGTAGTTAAAAGGTGACAGAACTAAAAGCTCGATCAGGGTTTCCCTTATATCTTTAGTGAGATATCCACGAATTCCATAGAGTACTTTTACCTTAAAAAAGGCATATCTAATTTTTTCTTCAATGTGGGACTTAAACCTTAATTCCTCATCGTACACTAAACCTAAATTTCTCGCCTCCGATACAAATGGGACTTTTTGACCATTAATTTTTATAAGAGGGTCCTGTTGTAGTACACTATGGATTTGGTGCCTAGTACCTAACGCTAAACATTTTGATTTAAGGGGATTCAGTACCAAACAGTTTTTTTTGGCCCATATGAATATTCTATCTAGGTCATCATTTACCGTTCTTACTGCTAAAGCGGTGTCAGCTTGTTTAAAAGAATAGTAAATTTGCGTATCGTCAGCATAAAGGTGGCAGTTGCAATCGCTTAAAAGCGTCGGCATGTCTGCTGTATAAATGGTAAACAGAATTGGGCTTAAAATGGATCCCTGGGGTGTTCCTCTTATTAACTCAGATACGTCTGAAGTAACAGAATCCCCACTGTCTTTTTCTGTCGATACGTACTGTGATCGTCCTATTAGAAATGAATTAAACCATTTACAAGTATTGTCAGAGAAACCATAGAATTTAAGTTTTGCAACCAACAGCTCTATGTTAATGCAGTCAAATGCACGCGAAAAGTCCAGTAGTACGAGCAAGGTTGAAAGGCCATTATCTGAGGCTAAAAGGATATCATCCGTGACCTTCAGTAGGGCTGTCTCGGTACCATGATCAGCACGAAAGCCAGATTGTATGTTAGGTATTATTTCTTCGTATGAGAAATACTTAATCAATTGTTTCTGTACTGATTTTTCGACCACTTTCGATAAAAGTGGCAAAACGCTTATTGGCCGTAAATCCTTAAAACTTGCGACGTTGCTTGACTTTGGTATGGGTTTAACGAGTGCAAGTTTGTAGCTCCGCGGAAATTTTTGCATTTCGATTGATTTGTTGACGATCGCTGTAATAACCGGCAATGTAAAATGTAAAGTCATGTGTAGCATTTCCAAAGTGATGCCGTCATGTCCTTTTGCGTTTGTTTTAATGCTGTATATTATTTTTTTTATTTCATCCTGGGTAACCGAGGAGAGAGTAAAAAAGCTTTTTGTAGCTTTACAAGTTTTATAATAATTAAGTAAGTTGTGGTCGGCATTAGCGTTTCCAGGTATATTTAAAAAATGTTCATTTATTTTTTGCGGATCATTTATCTCTAATGGAATTTCGGTATTTTTATGGGAATAAAATGAAGAAGTTTCCTTAAAATGCTTCCACATTTTCCCGGGGTTATCTTTATTTTGGTTTACATAAAATTTGAAATAAGCTATCTTTTCCCTATGTATTGTCGAATTAACCAAGTTTTTCAGGCTTTTATAATATTGTATGTGGCTCTCCTGTTTACTTTTATGCGCCTTTTTTAGTGCTTGATCACGCAAGTCCATCATAAATCTTACCATGTCCGTAATCCATGGCTTTTGTTTTTCGGAAACTTTATGTTTTTTTAAAGGAGCATGCTTATTAAATAGGTCGGTCATATAGCTATTAAAAGTGTCTATCATTAAGTCAACGTCAGCGAAGTTTAGTATATTACACCAAGAAATAGTTGCCAAATCTAACTCAAAAGTGTCTCGATCAATAAGTTTTAATTGTACCTTTCTTTTGGCGCTCTTAGGCGCCTTTATAATCAGTAGAATTTATGTACCTATTTTCGGCATATTTTCGTCCGGGGCAATCTTCGTCACCAGTTTTATGGTTACTCGGCTTCTTAAAGCGCTGACATGTTGCACATACCTCTGGCTCTGTTTTTTTGGTGCATTCCTTAATGGTATGTCCGAGTTTACCACAGTGACTACACGTCGAGTCAGTATCACGACAGTACTTTGCTGAATGACCATACTGCTGGCACTTGAAACACCTGGACACATACGTATAGTCTCGCACAGGGCAGGACGTCCAGTTGAGAAAAACACGATTCTGCGAAATTATCATGTTTCTGAGATTGGCCGTAACTTCTATGACACAATTATATGTAGGGCCGTCTTTTCTACCTGATTTGTGGCTTACAGTGATGGAGCTCATAATGGACGAACGTTCTGTATTCGGGAATTTGTCGGCAAAATTTTGCTCGTAAAGACATTCTACCACTTCACTAGTACTTAAGCTATTCGGGACACCAATAACAATAATCCTTGGTTTGCGCTTGCTTATATCGGAAACAATTAACCCTGATGTACAGATTTTTTCAGACTGTTTTAATTTCTCAATGTCTTCTTTCCGTTCGGTGTTGATGATGACACCGCCATTTTTCGTATTGCGGACACTGCGCACATGAAGCTTCAATTCCTCCGGGCATATTAACGATTGGACCAGAGCTTTTGTGTCCTCGCTGCTTTTCTCCTTGTCATTTGGAAATATTGCTACAGAGCTCAAGTTGGATGGTCTGATAAATTTATCTTTGCCTTTTTTTATGATGTCCGCAAAAGACAATTGTTCAGTAGTCGACTGCTGCTTACATGCGTCCTGGACAGATACTTTTAGGTCTTGAATGCACTTCACCATGTCTGCTTGCTCGTATAAGTGCTCAATTGTGGCATGCGCTGTCATAGCTTTTTGTTTTGCCGACTGGTACTGGACCGCCATCTGGGACGTACCACTTGCTATTTTGCGACATAAATTGGTTATTCTCAGCTTCTGATCTGAGTTCAGTTTTCCCTCCGTAGCTATGGTACAGACCTCATTTAAACATTGCTCAATAGAAGTCATCCAATTCTGAATTTCCGGTGTCGAAATCACTGTAGGGGCTGAAGTGGTACGCGCGCCATCATCTGTAGTGCGCGGGGAGGGCGTAGGGGGGCTCCTTGAGGTCAAGATGCTGCGGTTGAACGGGCTGCTTGCTTCCGGATGTGACATAGTGATCCACAATGTCCACAATCCACAAGTCAAAAGTCCATAGTCATCACTTATATTATAACACTTACGCGTGCGTGTCACTGACACACATATGAATGTCAACAATAATTTGCTTACTCGTGTACTAGGTTTAAAGTATTAATTGTAAATTATTTCACTAGTACAAATTAACTAAAGAAACGACCGCACATGACGACCGTCAAGCTAAATCCCTAGGTAGGGGCAACACCGACTTGTACATTAACTGTTAAGGTAGGGGCAACACTGACTTGTACATTAACTGTTAAGGTAGGGGCAACACCGACTTGTACATTAAACTTTGAAGGTAGGGGCAACACTGACTTGTACATTAACTGTTAAGGTAGGGGCAACACCGACTTGTACATTAACTGTTAAGGCAGGGGCAACACCGACTTGTACATTAAACTTTGAAGGTAGGGGCAACACTGACTTGTACATTAACTGTTAAGGTAGGGGCAACACAAACTTGTACATTAAACTTTGAAGGTAGGGGCAACACCGACTTGTACATTAAACTTTGAAGGTAGGGGCAACACCGACTTGTAAATTAAACTTTGAAGGTAGGGGCAACACTGACTTGTACATTAACTGTTAAGGTAGGGGCAACACCGACTTGTACATTAAACTTTGAAGGTAGGGGCAACACTGACTTGTACATTAACTGTTAAGGTAGGGGCAACACCGACTTGTACATTAAACTTTGAAGGTAGGGGCAACACCGACTTGTACATTAACTGTTAAGGTAGGGGCAACACCGACTTGTACATTAAACTTTGAAGGTAGGGGCAACACTAACTTGTACATTAACTGTTAAGGTAGGGGCAACACCGACTTGTTCATTAAACTTTGAAGGTAGGGGCAACACCGACTTGTACATTAACTGTTAAGGTAGGGGCAACACCGACTTGTACATTAAACTTTGAAGGTAGGAGCAACACCGACTTGTACATTAAACTTTGAAGGTAGGGGCAACACTGACTTGTACATTAACTGTTAAGGTAGGGGCAACACCGACTTGTACATTAAACTTTGAAGGTAGGGGCAACACTGACTTGTACATTAACTGTTAAGGTAGGGGCAACACCGACTTGTACATTAAACTTTGAAGGTAGGGGCAACACTGACTTGTACATTAACTGTTAAGGTAGGGGCAACACCGACTTGTACATTAAACTTTGAAGGTAGGGGCAACACCGACTTGTACATTAACTGTTAAGGTAGGGGCAACACCGACTTGTTCATTAAACTTTGAAGGTAGGGGCAACACCGACTTGTACATTAACTGTTAAGGTAGGGGCAACACCGACTTGTACATTATACTTTGAAGGTAGGGGCAACACCGACTTGTACATTAAACTTTGAAGGTAGGGGCAACACCGACTTGTACATTAACTGTTAAGGTAGGGGCAACACCAACTTGTACATTAAATGTGAAGGTAGGGGCAACACCGACTTGTACATTAAATGTGAAGGTAGGGGCAACACCGACTTGTACATTAAACTGTGAAGGTAAGGGCAACACTGACTTGTACATTAACTGTTAAGGCAGGGGCAACACCGACTTGTACATTAAACTTGGAAGGTAGGGGCAACACCGACTTGTACATTAACTGTTAAGGCAGGGGCAACACCGACTTGTACATTAAACTTTGAAGGTAGGGGCAACACCGACTTGTACATTAAACTTTGAAGGTAGGGGCAACACCGACTTGTACATTAACTGTTAAGGTAGGGGCAACACCGACTTGTTCATTAAACTTTGAAGGTAGGGGCAACACCGACTTGTACATTAACTGTTAAGGTAGGGGCAACACCGACTTGTACATTATACTTTGAAGGTAGGGGCAACACCGACTTGTACATTAAACTTTGAAGGTAGGGGCAACACCGACTTGTACATTAACTGTTAAGGTAGGGGCAACACCAACTTGTACATTAAATGTGAAGGTAGGGGCAACACCGACTTGTACATTAAATGTGAAGGTAGGGGCAACACCGACTTGTACATTAAACTGTGAAGGTAAGGGCAACACTGACTTGTACATTAACTGTTAAGGCAGGGGCAACACCGACTTGTACATTAAACTTGGAAGGTAGGGGCAACACCGACTTGTACATTAACTGTTAAGGCAGGGGCAACACCGACTTGTACATTAAACTTTGAAGGTAGGGGCAACACCGACTTGTACATTAAACTTTGAAGGTAGGGGCAACACCGACTTGTACATTAACTGTTAAGGTAGGGGCAACACCGACTTGTACATTAAATGTGAAGGTAGGGGCAACACCGACTTGTACATTAAATGTGAAGGTAGGGGCAACACCGACTTGTACATTAAACTGTGAAGGTAAGGGCAACACTGACTTGTACATTAAACTTTGAAGGTAGGGGCAACACCGACTTGTACATTAACTGTTAAGGCAGGGGCAACACCGACTTGTACATTATACTTTGAAGGTAGGGGCAACACCGACTTGTACATTAAACTTTGAAGGTAGGGGCAACACCGACTTGTACATTAACTGTTAAGGTAGGGGCAACACCGACTTGTACATTAAATGTGAAGGTAGGGGCAACACCGACTTGTACATTAAATGTGAAGGTAGGGGCAACACCGACTTGTACATTAAACTGTGAAGGTAAGGGCAACACTGACTTGTACATTAACTGTCAAGGTAGGGGCAACACCGACTTGTACATTAACTGTCAAGGTAGGGACAACACCGACTTGTACATTAAATGTGAAGGTAGGGGCAACACCGACTTGTACATTAAATGTGAAGGTAGGGGCAACACCGACTTGTACATTAAACTGTGAAGGTAAGGGCAACACTGACTTGTACATTAACTGTTAAGGCAGGGGCAACACCGACTTGTACATTAAACTTTGAAGGTAGGGGCAACACCGACTTGTACATTAACTGTTAAGGCAGGGGCAACACCGACTTGTACATTAAACTTTGAAGGTAGGGGCAACACCGACTTGTACATTAAACTGTGAAGGTAGGGGCAACACTGACTTGTACATTAACTGTTAAGGTAGGGGCAACACCGACTTGTACATTAAACTTTGAAGGTAGGGGCAACACTGACTTGTACATTAACTGTTAAGGTAGGGGCAACACCGACTTGTACATTATCGGTGTTGCCCCTACCTTAACAGTTAATGTACAAGTCGGTGTTGCCCCTACCTTCAAAGTTTAATGTACAAGTCGGTGTTGCCCCTACCTTAACAGTTAATGAAAAAGTCAGTGTTGCCCCTACCTTCAAAGTTTAATGTACAAGTCGGTGTTGCCCCTACCTTAACAGTTAATGTACTAGTCGGTGTTGCCCCTACCTTCAAAGTTTAATGTACAAGTCGGTGTTGCCGTTACCTTAACAGTTAATGTACAAGTCAGTGTTGCCCCTACCTTCAAAGTTTAATGTACAAGTCAGTGTTGCCCCTACCTTAACAGTAAATGTACAAGTCAGTGTTGCCCCTACCTTCAAAGTTTAATGTACAAGTCGGTGTTGCCCCTACCTTCAAAGTTTAATGTACAAGTCGGTGTTGCCCCTACCTTCAAAGTTTAATGTACAAGTCGGTGTTGCCCCTACCTTAACAGTTAATGTACAAGTCGGTGTTGCCCCTACCTTCAAAGTTTAATGTACAAGTCGGTGTTGCCCCTACCTTAACAGTTAATGTACAAGTCGGTGTTGCCCCTACCTTCAAAGTTTAATGTACAAGTCGGTGTTGCCCCTACCTTAACAGTTAATGTACAAGTCGGTGTTGCCCCTACCTTCAAAGTTTAATGTACAAGTCGGTGTTGCCCCTACCTTCAAAGTATAATGTACAAGTCGGTGTTGCCCCTACCTTAACAGTTAATGTACAAGTCGGTGTTGCCCCTACCTTCAAAGTTTAATGAACAAGTCGGTGTTGCCCCTACCTTAACAGTTAATGTACAAGTCGGTGTTGCCCCTACCTTCGAAGTTTAATGTACAAGTCGGTGTTGCCCCTACCTTAACAGTTAATGTACAAGTCAGTGTTGCCCCTACCTTCAAAGTTTAATGTACAAGTCGGTGTTGCCCCTACCTTAACAGTTAATGTACAAGTCAGTGTTGCCCCTACCTTCAAAGTTTAATGTACAAGTCGGTGTTGCCCCTACCTTAACAGTTAATGTACAAGTCAGTGTTGCCCCTACCTTCAAAGTTTAATGTACAAGTCGGTGTTGCTCCTACCTTCAAAGTTTAATGTACAAGTCTGTGTTGCCCCTACCTTAACAGTTAATGTACAAGTCGGTGTTGCCCCTACCTTCAAAGTTTAATGAACAAGTCGGTGTTGCCCCTACCTTAACAGTTAATGTACAAGTTAGTGTTGCCCCTACCTTCAAAGTTTAATGTACAAGTCGGTGTTGCCCCTACCTTAACAGTTAATGTACAAGTCGGTGTTGCCCCTACCTTCAAAGTTTAATGTACAAGTCGGTGTTGCCCCTACCTTAACAGTTAATGTACAAGTCAGTGTTGCCCCTACCTTCAAAGTTTAATGTACAAGTCGGTGTTGCCCCTACCTTCAAAGTTTAATGTACAAGTCGGTGACTTTGAAGGTAGGGGCAACACCGACTTGTACATTAACTGTTAAGGTAGGGGCAACACCGACTTGTACATTATACTTTGAAGGTAGGGGCAACACCCACTTGTACATTTAAATTTGAAGGTAGGGGCAACACCGACTTGTACATTAACTGTTAAGGTAGGGGCAACACCGACTTGTACATTAAACTTTGAAGGTAGGGGCAACACCGACTTGTACATTAACTGTTAAGGTAGGGGCAACACCGACTGGTACATTAACTGTGAAGGTGGGGCAACACCGATTTATACATTTACTGTGAAGGTAGGGGCAACACTGACTTGTACATTAACTGTCAAGGTAGGGGCAACACCGACTTGTACATTAACTGTCAAGGTAGGGACTACACCGACTTGTACATTAAATGTGAAGGTAGGGGCAACACCGACTTGTACATTAAATGTGAAGGTAGGGGCAACACCGACTTGTACAATAAACTGTGAAGGTAAGGGCAACACTGACTTGTACATTAAATGTGAAGGTAGGGACAACACCGACTTGTACATTAAATGTGAAGGTAGGGGCAACACCGACTTGTACATTAACTGTTAAGGTAGGGGCAACACCGACTTGTACATTAAACTTTGAAGGTAGGGGCAACACCGACTTGTACATTAACTGTTAAGGTAGGGGCAACACCGACTTGTACATTAAACTTTGAAGGTAGGGGCAACACCGACTTGTACATTAACTGTTAAGGTAGGGGCAACACCGACTTGTACATTATACTTTGAAGGTAGGGGCAACACCGACTTGTACATTAAACTTTGAAGGTAGGGGCAACACCGACTTGTACATTAACTGTTAAGGTAGGGGCAACACCGACTTGTACATTAAACTTTGAAGGTAGGGGCAACACCGACTTGTACATTAACTGTTAAGGTAGGGGCAACACCGACTTGTACATTAAACTTTGAAGGTAGGGGCAACACCGACTTGTACATTAACTGTTAAGGTAGGGGCAACACCGACTTGTACATTATACTTTGAAGGTAGGGGCAACACCGACTTGTACATTAAACTTTGAAGGTAGGGGCAACACCGACTTGTACATTAACTGTTAAGGTAGGGGCAACACCGACTTGTACATTAAACTTTGAAGGTAGGGGCAACACCGACTTGTACATTAACTGTTAAGGTAGGGGCAACACCGACTTGTACATTAAACTTCGAAGGTAGGGGCAACACCGACTTGTACATTAACTGTTAAGGTAGGGGCAACACCGACTTGTTCATTAAACTTTGAAGGTAGGGGCAACACCGACTTGTACATTAACTGTTAAGGTAGGGGCAACACCGACTTGTACATTATACTTTGAAGGTAGGGGCAACACCGACTTGTACATTAAACTTTGAAGGTAGGGGCAACACTGACTTGTACATTAAACTTTGAAGGTAGGGGCAACACTGACTTGTACATTAACTGTTAAGGTAACGGCAACACCGACTTGTACATTAAACTTTGAAGGTAGGGGCAACACCGACTAGTACATTAACTGTTAAGGTAGGGGCAACACCGACTTGTACATTAAACTTTGAAGGTAGGGGCAACACTGACTTGTACATTAACTGTTAAGGTAGGGGCAACACCGACTTGTACATTAAACTTTGAAGGTAGGGGCAACACCGACTTGTACATTAACTGTTAAGGTAGGGGCAACACCGACTTGTACATTAAATGTGAAGGTAGGGGCAACACCGACTTGTACATTAAATGTGAAGGTAGGGGCAACACCGACTTGTACATTAAACTGTGAAGGTAAGGGCAACACTGACTTGTACATTAAACTTTGAAGGTAGGGGCAACACCGACTTGTACATTAACTGTTAAGGCAGGGGCAACACCGACTTGTACATTATACTTTGAAGGTAGGGGCAACACCGACTTGTACATTAAACTTTGAAGGTAGGGGCAACACCGACTTGTACATTAACTGTTAAGGTAGGGGCAACACCGACTTGTACATTAAATGTGAAGGTAGGGGCAACACCGACTTGTACATTAAACTTTGAAGGTAGGGGCAACACCGACTTGTACATTAACTGTTAAGGTAGGGGCAACACCGACTTGTACATTAAACTTTGAAGGTAGGGGCAACACCGACTTGTACATTAACTGTTAAGGTAGGGGCAACACCGACTTGTACATTAAACTTTGAAGGTAGGGGCAACACCGACTTGTACATTAACTGTGAAGGTAGGGGCAACACCGACTTGTACATTAAACTTTGAAGGTAGGGGCAACACCGACTTGTACATTAACTGTTAAGGTAGGGGCAACACCGACTTGTACATTAACTGTGAAGGTGGGGCAACACCGATTTATACATTTACTGTGAAGGTAGGGGCAACACTGACTTGTACATTAACTGTCAAGTTAGGGGCAACACCGACTTGTACATTAACTGTCAAGGTAGGGACAACACCGACTTGTACATTAAATGTGAAGGTAGGGGCAACACCGACTTGTACATTTAATGTGAAGGTAGGGGCAACACCGACTTGTACATTAAACTGTGAAGGTAAGGGCAACACTGACTTGTACATTAATTGTGAAGGTAGGGACAACACCGACTTGTACATTAAACTGTGAAGGTAGGGGCAACACCGACTTGTACATTAAATGTGAAGGTAGGGGCAACACCGACTTGTACATTAAACTGTGAAGGTAAGGGCAACACTGACTTGTACATTAAATGTGAAGGTAGGGGCAACACCGACTTGTACATTAAACTGTGAAGGTAAGGGCAACACTGACTTGTACATTAAATGTGAAGGTAGGGGCAACACCGACTTGTACATTAAATGTGAAGGTAGGGGCAACACTGACTTGTACATTAAATGTAAAGATAGGGGCAACACCGACTTGTACATTAAATGTGAAGGTAGGGGCAACACCGACTTGTACATTTACTGTGAAGGTAGGGGCAACACTGACTTGTACATTAACTGTCAAGTTAGGGGCAACACCGACTTGTACATTAACTGTCAAGGTAGGGACAACACCGACTTGTACATTAAATGTGAAGGTAGGGGCAACACCGACTTGTACATTTAATGTGAAGGTAGGGGCAACACCGACTTGTACATTAAACTGTGAAGGTAAGGGCAACACTGACTTGTACATTAATTGTGAAGGTAGGGACAACACCGACTTGTTCATTAAACTTTGAAGGTAGGGGCAACACCGACTTGTACATTAACTGTTAAGGTAGGGGCAACACCGACTTGTACATTAAACTTTGAAGGTAGGAGCAACACCGACTTGTACATTAAACTTTGAAGGTAGGGGCAACACTGACTTGTACATTAACTGTTAAGGTAGGGGCAACACCGACTTGTACATTAAACTTTGAAGGTAGGGGCAACACTGACTTGTACATTAACTGTTAAGGTAGGGGCAACACCGACTTGTAAATTAAACTTTGAAGGTAGGGGCAACACTGACTTGTACATTAACTGTTAAGGTAGGGGCAACACCGACTTGTACATTAAACTTTGAAGGTAGGGGCAACACCGACTTGTACATTAACTGTTAAGGTAGGGGCAACACCGACTTGTTCATTAAACTTTGAAGGTAGGGGCAACACCGACTTGTACATTAACTGTTAAGGTAGGGGCAACACCGACTTGTACATTATACTTTGAAGGTAGGGGCAACACCGACTTGTACATTAAACTTTGAAGGTAGGGGCAACACCGACTTGTACATTAACTGTTAAGGTAGGGGCAACACCGACTTGTACATTAAACTTTGAAGGTAGGGGCAACACCGACTTGTACATTAACTGTTAAGGTAGGGGCAACACCGACTTGTACATTAACTGTGAAGGTGGGGCAACACCGATTTATACATTCACTGTGAAGGTAGGGGCAACACTGACTTGTACATTAACTGTCAAGGTAGGGGCAACACCGACTTGTACATTAACTGTCAAGGTAGGGACAACACCGACTTGTACATTAAATGTGAAGGTAGGGGCAACACCGACTTGTACATTAAATGTGAAGAAAGGGGCAACACCGACTTGTACATTAAACTGTGAAGGTAAGGGCAACACTGACTTGTACATTAACTGTTAAGGCAGGGGCAACACCGACTTGTACATTAAACTTTGAAGGTAGGGGCAACACCGACTTGTACATTAACTGTTAAGGCAGGGGCAACACCGACTTGTACATTAAACTTTGAAGGTAGGGGTAACACCGACTTGTACATTAAACTGTGAAGGTAGGGGCAACACTGACTTGTACATTAACTGTTAAGGTAGGGGCAACACCGACTTGTACATTAAACTTTGAAGGTAGGGGCAACACTGACTTGTACATTAACTGTTAAGGTAGGGGCAACACCGACTTGTACATTATCGGTGTTGCCCCTACCTTAACAGTTAATGTACAAGTCGGTGTTGCCCCTACCTTCAAAGTTTAATGTACAAGTCGGTGTTGCCCCTACCTTAACAGTTAATGTACAAGTCAGTGTTGCCCCTACCTTCAAAGTTTAATATACAAGTCGGTGTTGCCCCTACCTTAACAGTTAATGTACTAGTCGGTGTTGCCCCTACCTTCAAAGTTTAATGTACAAGTCGGTGTTGCCGTTACCTTAACAGTTAATGTACAAGTCAGTGTTGCCCCTACCTTCAAAGTTTAATGTACAAGTCAGTGTTGCCCCTACCTTAACAGTTAATGTACAAGTCAGTGTTGCCCCTACCTTCAAAGTTTAATGTACAAGTCAGTGTTGCCCCTACCTTCAAAGTTTAATGTACAAGTCGGTGTTGCCCCTACCTTCAAAGTTTAATGTACAAGTCGGTGTTGCCCCTACCTTAACAGTTAATGTACAAGTCGGTGTTGCCCCTACCTTCAAAGTTTAATGTACAAGTCGGTGTTGCCCCTACCTTAACAGTTAATGTACAAGTCGGTGTTGCCCCTACCTTCAAAGTTTAATGTACAAGTCGGTGTTGCCCCTACCTTAACAGTTAATGTACAAGTCGGTGTTGCCCCTACCTTCAAAGTTTAATGTACAAGTCGGTGTTGCCCCTACCTTCAAAGTATAATGTACAAGTCGGTGTTGCCCCTACCTTAACAGTTAATGTACAAGTCGGTGTTGCCCCTACCTTCAAAGTTTAATGAACAAGTCGGTGTTGCCCCTACCTTAACAGTTAATGTACAAGTCGGTGTTGCCCCTACCTTCAAAGTTTAATGTACAAGTCGGTGTTGCCCCTACCTTAACAGTTAATGTACAAGTCAGTGTTGCCCCTACCTTCAAAGTTTAATGTACAAGTCGGTGTTGCCCCTACCTTAACAGTTAATGTACAAGTCAGTGTTGCCCCTACCTTCAAAGTTTAATGTACAAGTCGGTGTTGCCCCTACCTTAACAGTTAATGTACAAGTCAGTGTTGCCCCTACCTTCAAAGTTTAATGTACAAGTCGGTGTTGCTCCTACCTTCAAAGTTTAATGTACAAGTCGGTGTTGCTCCTACCTTAACAGTTAATGTACAAGTCGGTGTTGCCCCTACCTTCAAAGTTTAATGAACAAGTCGGTGTTGCCCCTACCTTAACAGTTAATGTACAAGTTAGTGTTGCCCCTACCTTCAAAGTTTAATGTACAAGTCGGTGTTGCCCCTACCTTAACAGTTAATGTACAAGTCGGTGTTGCCCCTACCTTCAAAGTTTAATGTACAAGTCGGTGTTGCCCCTACCTTAACAGTTAATGTACAAGTCAGTGTTGCCCCTACCTTCAAAGTTTAATGTACAAGTCGGTGTTGCCCCTACCTTCAAAGTTTAATGTACAAGTCGGTGACTTTGAAGGTAGGGGCAACACCGACTTGTACATTAACTGTTAAGGTAGGGGCAACACCGACTTGTACATTATACTTTGAAGGTAGGGGCAACACCCACTTGTACATTTAACTTTGAAGGTAGGGGCAACACCGACTTGTACATTAACTGTTAAGGTAGGGGCAACACCGACTTGTACATTAAACTTTGAAGGTAGGGGCAACACCGACTTGTACATTAACTGTTAAGGTAGGGGCAACACCGACTTGTACATTAACTGTGAAGGTGGGGCAACACCGATTTATACATTTACTGTGAAGGTAGGGGCAACACTGACTTGTACATTTACTGTTAAGGTAGGGGCAACACCGACTTGTTCATTAAACTTTGAAGGTAGGGGCAACACCGACTTGTACATTAACTGTTAAGGTAGGGGCAACACCGACTTGTACATTAAACTTTGAAGGTAGGAGCAACACCGACTTGTACATTAAACTTTGAAGGTAGGGGCAACACTGACTTGTACATTAACTGTTAAGGTAGGGGCAACACCGACTTGTACATTAAACTTTGAAGGTAGGGGCAACACTGACTTGTACATTAACTGTTAAGGTAGGGGCAACACCGACTTGTACATTAAACTTTGAAGGTAGGGGCAACACTGACTTGTACAATAACTGTTAAGGTAGGGGCAACACCGACTTGTACATTAAACTTTGAAGGTAGGGGCAACACCGACTTGTACATTAACTGTTAAGGTAGGGGCAACACCGACTTGTTCATTTAACTTTGAAGGTAGGGGCAACACCAACTTGTACATTAACTGTTAAGGTAGGGGCAACACCGACTTGTACATTATACTTTGAAGGTAGGGGCAACACCGACTTGTACATTAAACTTTGAAGGTAGGGGCAACACCGACTTGTACATTAACTGTTAAGGTAGGGGCAACACCGACTTGTACATTAAATGTGAAGGTAGGGGCAACACCGACTTGTACATTAAATGTGAAGGTAGGGGCAACACCGACTTGTACATTAAACTGTGAAGGTAAGGGCAACACTGACTTGTACATTAACTGTTAAGGCAGGGGCAACACCGACTTGTACATTAAACTTTGAAGGTAGGGGCAACACCGACTTGTACATTAACTGTTAAGGCAGGGGCAACACCGACTTGTACATTAAACTTTGAAGGTAGGGGCAACACCGACTTGTACATTAAACTTTGAAGGTAGGGGCAACACCGACTTGTACATTAACTGTTAAGGTAGGGGCAACACCGACTTGTACATTAAATGTGAAGGTAGGGGCAACACCGACTTGTACATTAAATGTGAAGGTAGGGGCAACACCGACTTGTACATTAAACTGTGAAGGTAAGGGCAACACTGACTTGTACATTAAACTTTGAAGGTAGGGGCAACACCGACTTGTACATTAACTGTTAAGGCAGGGGCAACACCGACTTGTACATTATACTTTGAAGGTAGGGGCAACACCGACTTGTACATTAAACTTTGAAGGTAGGGGCAACACCGACTTGTACATTAACTGTTAAGGAAGGGGCAACACCGACTTGTACATTAAATGTGAAGGTAGGGGCAACACCGACTTGTACATTAAATGTGAAGGTAGGGGCAACACCGACTTGTACATTAAACTGTGAAGGTAAGGGCAACACTGACTTGTACATTAACTGTCAAGGTAGGGGCAACACCGACTTGTACATTAACTGTCAAGGTAGGGACAACACCGACTTGTTTATTAAATGTGAAGGTAGGGGCAACACCGACTTGTACATTAAATGTGAAGGTAGGGGCAACACCGACTTGTACATTAAACTGTGAAGGTAAGGGCAACACTGACTTGTACATTAACTGTTAAGGCAGGGGCAACACCGACTTGTACATTAAACTTTGAAGGTAGGGGCAACACCGACTTGTACATTAACTGTTAAGGTAGGGGAAACACCGACTTGTACATTATCGGTGTTGCCCCTACCTTAACAGTTAATGTACAAGTCGGTGTTGCCCCTACCTTCAAAGTTTAATGTACAAGTCGGTGTTGCCCCTACCTTAACAGTTAATGTACAAGTCAGTGTTGCCCCTACCTTCAAAGTTTAATGTACAAGTCGGTGTTGCCCCTACCTTAACAGTTAATGTACTAGTCGGTGTTGCCCCTACCTTCAAAGTTTAATGTACAAGTCGGTGTTGCCGTTACCTTAACAGTTAATGTACAAGTCAGTGTTGCCCCTACCTTCAAAGTTTAATGTACAAGTCAGTGTTGCCCCTACCTTAACAGTTAATGTACAAGTCAGTGTTGCCCCTACCTTCAAAGTTTAATGTACAAGTCGGTGTTGCCCCTACCTTCAAAGTTTAATGTACAAGTCGGTGTTGCCCCTACCTTCAAAGTTTAATGTACAAGTCGGTGTTGCCCCTACCTTAACAGTTAATGTACAAGTCGGTGTTGCCCCTACCTTCAAAGTTTAATGTACAAGTCGGTGTTGCCCCTACCTTAACAGTTAATGTACAAGTCGGTGTTGCCCCTACCTTCAAAGTTTAATGTACAAGTCGGTGTTGCCCCTACCTTAACAGTTAATGTACAAGTCGGTGTTGCCCCTACCTTCAAAGTTTAATGTACAAGTCGGTGTTGCCCCTACCTTCAAAGTATAATGTACAAGTCGGTGTTGCCCCTACCTTAACAGTTAATGTACAAGTCGGTGTTGCCCCTACCTTCAAAGTTTAATGAACAAGTCGGTGTTGCCCCTACCTTAACAGTTAATGTACAAGTCGGTGTTGCCCCTACCTTCGAAGTTTAATGTACAAGTCGGTGTTGCCCCTACCTAAACAGTTAATGTACAAGTCAGTGTTGCCCCTACCTTCAAAGTTTAATGTACAAGTCGGTGTTGCCCCTACCTTAACAGTTAATGTACAAGTCAGTGTTGCCCCTACCTTCAAAGTTTAATGTACAAGTCGGTGTTGCCCCTACCTTAACAGTTAATGTACAAGTCAGTGTTGCCCCTACCTTCAAAGTTTAATGTACAAGTCGGTGTTGCTCCTACCTTCAAAGTTTAATGTACAAGTCTGTTGTGCCCCTACCTTAACAGTTAATGTACAAGTCGGTGTTGCCCCTACCTTCAAAGTTTAATGAACAAGTCGGTGTTGCCCTTACCTTAACAGTTAATGTACAAGTTAGTGTTGCCCCTACCTTCAAAGTTTAATGTACAAGTCGGTGTTGCCCCTACCTTAACAGTTAATGTACAAGTCGGTGTTGCCCCTACCTTCAAAGTTTAATGTACAAGTCGGTGTTGCCCCTACCTTGACAGTTAATGTACAAGTCAGTGTTGCCCCTACCTTCAAAGTTTAATGTACAAGTCGGTGTTGCCCCTACCTTCAAAGTTTAATGTACAAGTCGGTGACTTTGAAGGTAGGGGCAACACCGACTTGTACATTAACTGTTAAGGTAGGGGCAACACCGACTTGTACATTATACTTTGAAGGTAGGGGCAACACCCACTTGTACATTTAACTTTGAAGGTAGGGGCAACACCGACTTGTACATTAACTGTTAAGGTAGGGGCAACACCGACTTGTACATTAAACTTTGAAGGTAGGGGCAACACCGATTTGTACATTAACTGTTAAGGTAGGGGCAACACCGACTTGTACATTAACTGTGAAGGTGGGGCAACACCGATTTATACATTTACTGTGAAGGTAGGGGCAACACTGACTTGTACATTAACTGTCAAGGTAGGGGCAACACCGACTTGTACATTAACTGTCAAGGTAGGGACTACACCGACTTGTACATTAAATGTGAAGGTAGGGGCAACACCGACTTGTACATTAAATGTGAAGGTAGGGGCAACACCGACTTGTACAATAAACTGTGAAGGTAAGGGCAACACTGACTTGTACATTAAATGTGAAGGTAGGGACAACACCGACTTGTACATTAAATGTGAAGGTAGGGGCAACACCGACTTGAACATTAACTGTTAAGGTAGGGGCAACACCGACTTGTACATTAAACTTTGAAGGTAGGGGCAACACCGACTTGTACATTAACTGTTAAGGTAGGGGCAACACCGACTTGTACATTAAACTTTGAAGGTAGGGGCAACACCGACTTGTACATTAACTGTTAAGGTAGGGGCAACACCGACTTGTACATTATACTTTGAAGGTAGGGGCAACACCGACTTGTACATTAAACTTTGAAGGTAGGGGCAACACCGACTTGTACATTAACTGTTAAGGTAGGGGCAACACCGACTTGTACATTAAACTTTGAAGGTAGGGGCAACACCGACTTGTACATTAACTGTTAAGGTAGGGGCAACACCGACTTGTACATTAAACTTTGAAGGTAGGGGCAACACCGACTTGTACATTAACTGTGAAGGTAGGGGCAACACCGACTTGTACATTAAACTTTGAAGGTAGGGGCAACACCGACTTGTACATTAACTGTTAAGGTAGGGGCAACACCGACTTGTACATTAACTGTGAAGGTGGGGCAACACCGATTTATACATTTACTGTGAAGGTAGGGGCAACACTGACTTGTACATTAACTGTCAAGTTAGGGGCAACACCGACTTGTACATTAACTGTCAAGGTAGGGACAACACCGACTTGTACATTAAATGTGAAGGTAGGGGCAACACCGACTTGTACATTTAATGTGAAGGTAGGGGCAACACCGACTTGTACATTAAACTGTGAAGGTAAGGGCAACACTGACTTGTACATTAATTGTGAAGGTAGGGACAACACCGACTTGTACATTAAACTGTGAAGGTAGGGGCAACACCGACTTGTACATTAAATGTGAAGGTAGGGGCAACACCGACTTGTACATTAAACTGTGAAGGTAAGGGCAACACTGACTTGTACATTAAATGTGAAGGTAGGGGCAACACCGACTTGTACATTAAACTGTGAAGGTAAGGGCAACACTGACTTGTACATTAAATGTGAAGGTAGGGGCAACACCGACTTGTACATTAAATGTGAAGGTAGGGGCAACACTGACTTGTACATTAAATGTAAAGATAGGGGCAACACCGACTTGTACATTAAATGTGAAGGTAGGGGCAACACCGACTTGTACATTTACTGTGAAGGTAGGGGCAACACTGACTTGTACATTAACTGTCAAGTTAGGGGCAACACCGACTTGTACATTAACTGTCAAGGTAGGGACAACACCGACTTGTACATTAAATGTGAAGGTAGGGGCAACACCGACTTGTACATTTAATGTGAAGGTAGGGGCAACACCGACTTGTACATTAAACTGTGAAGGTAAGGGCAACACTGACTTGTACATTAATTGTGAAGGTAGGGACAACACCGACTTGTTCATTAAACTTTGAAGGTAGGGGCAACACCGACTTGTACATTAACTGTTAAGGTAGGGGCAACACCGACTTGTACATTAAACTTTGAAGGTAAGAGCAACACCGACTTGTACATTAAACTTTGAAGGTAGGGGCAACACTGACTTGTACATTAACTGTTAAGGTAGGGGCAACACCGACTTGTACATTAAACTTTGAAGGTAGGGGCAACACTGACTTGTACATTAACTGTTAAGGTAGGGGCAACACCGACTTGTAAATTAAACTTTGAAGGTAGGGGCAACACTGACTTGTACATTAACTGTTAAGGTAGGGGCAACACCGACTTGTACATTAAACTTTGAAGGTAGGGGCAACACCGACTTGTACATTAACTGTTAAGGTTGGGGCAACACCGACTTGTTCATTAAACTTTGAAGGTAGGGGTAACACCGACTTGTACATTAACTGTTAATGTAGGGGCAACACCGACTTGTACATTATACTTTGAAGGTAGGGGCAACACCGACTTGTACATTAAACTTTGAAGGTAGGGGCAATACCGACTTGTACATTAACTGTTAAGGTAGGGGCAACACCGACTTGTACATTAAACTTTGAAGGTAGGGGCAACACCGACTTGTACATTAACTGTTAAGGTAGGGGCAACACCGACTTGTACATTAACTGTGAAGGTGGGGCAACACCGATTTATACATTCACTGTGAAGGTAGGGGCAACACTGACTTGTACATTAACTGTCAAGGTAGGGGCAACACCGACTTGTACATTAACTGTCAAGGTAGGGACAACACCGACTTGTACATTAAATGTGAAGGTAGGGGCAACACCGACTTGTACATTAAATGTGAAGGTAGGGGCAACACCGACTTGTACATTAAACTGTGAAGGTAAGGGCAACACTGACTTGTACATTAACTGTTAAGGCAGGGGCAACACCGACTTGTACATTAAACTTTGAAGTTAGGGGCAACACCGACTTGTACATTAACTGTTAAGGCAGGGGCAACACCGACTTGTACATTAAACTTTGAAGGTAGGGGCAACACCGACTTGTACATTAAACTGTGAAGGTAGGGGCAACACTGACTTGTACATTAACTGTTAAGGTAGGGGCAACACCGACTTGTACATTAAACTTTGAAGGTAGGGGCAACACTGACTTGTACATTAACTGTTAAGGTAGGGGCAACACCGACTTGTACATTATCGGTGTTGCCCCTACCTTAACAGTTAATGTACAAGTCGGTGTTGCCCCTACCTTCAAAGTTTAATGTACAAGTCGGTGTTGCCCATACCTTAACAGTTAATGTACAAGTCAGTGTTGCCCCTACCTTCAAAGTTTAATGTACAAGTCGGTGTTGCCCCTACCTTAACAGTTAATGTACTAGTCGGTGTTGCCCCTACCTTCAAAGTTTAATGTACAAGTCGGTGTTGCCGTTACCTTAACAGTTGATGTACAAGTCAGTGTTGCCCCTACCTTCAAAGTTTAATGTACAAGTCAGTGTTGCCCCTACCTTAACAGTTAATGTACAAGTCAGTGTTGCCCCTACCTTCAAAGTTTAATGTTCAAGTCGGTGTTGCCCCTACCTTCAAAGTTTAATGTACAAGTCGGTGTTGCCCCTACCTTCAAAGTTTAATGTACAAGTCGGTGTTGCCCCTACCTTAACAGTTAATGTACAAGTCGGTGTTGCCCCTACCTTCAAAGTTTAATGTACAAGTCGGTGTTGCCCCTACCTTAACAGTTAATGTACAAGTCGGTGTTGCCCCTACCTTCAAAGTTTAATGTACAAGTCGGTGTTGCCCCTACCTTAACAGTTAATGTACAAGTCGGTGTTGCCCCTACCTTCAAAGTTTAATGTACAAGTCGGTGTTGCCCCTACCTTCAAAGTATAATGTACAAGTCGGTGTTGCCCCTACCTTAACAGTTAATGTACAAGTCGGTGTTGCCCCTACCTTCAAAGTTTAATGTACAAGTCGGTGTTGCCCCTACCTTAACAGTTAATGTACAAGTCAGTGTTGCCCCTACCTTCAAAGTTTAATGTACAAGTCGGTGTTGCCCCTACCTTAACAGTTAATGTACAAGTCAGTGTTGCCCCTACCTTCAAAGTTTAATGTACAAGTCGGTGTTGCCCCTACCTTAACAGTTAATGTACAAGTCAGTGTTGCCCCTACCTTCAAAGTTTAATGTACAAGTCGGTGTTGCTTCTACCTTCAAAGTTTAATGTACAAGTCGGTGTTGCCCCTACCTTAACAGTTAATGTACAAGTCGGTGTTGCCCCTACCTTCAAAGTTTAATGAACAAGTCGGTGTTGCCCCTACCTTAACAGTTAATGTACAAGTTAGTGTTGCCCCTACCTTCAAAGTTTAATGTACAAGTCGGTGTTGCCCCTACCTTAACAGTTAATGTACAAGTCGGTGTTGCCCCTACCTTCAAAGTTTAATGTACAAGTCGGTGTTGCCCCTACCTTAACAGTTAATGTACAAGTCAGTGTTGCCCCTACCTTCAAAGTTTAATGTACAAGTCGGTGTTGCCCCTACCTTCAAAGTTTAATGTACAAGTCGGTGACTTTGAAGGTAGGGGCAACACCGACTTGTACATTAACTGTTAAGGTAGGGGCAACACCGACTTGTACATTATACTTTGAAGGTAGGGGCAATACCCACTTGTACATTTAACTTTGAAGGTAGGGGCAACACCGACTTGTACATTAACTGTTAAGGTAGGGGCAACACCGACTTGTACATTAAACTTTGAAGGTAGGGGCAACACCGACTTGTACATTAACTGTTAAGGTAGGGGCAACACCGACTTGTACATTAACTGTGAAGGTGGGGCAACACCGATTTATACATTTACTGTGAAGGTAGGGGCAACACTGACTTGTACATTAACTGTCAAGGTAGGGGCAACACTGACTTGTACATTAACTGTCAAGGTAGGGACTACACCGACTTGTACATTAAATGTGAAGGTAGGGGCAACACCGACTTGTACATTAAATGTGAAGGTAGGGGCAACACCGACTTGTACATTAAACTGTGAAGGTAAGGGCAACACTGACTTGTACATTAAATGTGAAGGTAGGGACAACACCGACTTGTACATCAAATGTGAAGGTAGGGGCAACACCGACTTGTACATTAACTGTTAAGGTAGGGGCAACACCGACTTGTACATTAAACTTTGAAGGTAGGGGCAACACCGACTTGTACATTAACTGTTAAGGTAGGGGCAACACCGACTTGTACATTAAACTTTGAAGGTAGGGGCAACACCGACTTGTACATTAACTGTTAAGGTAGGGGCAACACCGACTTGTACATTATACTTTGAAGGTAGGGGCAACACCGACTTGTACATTAAACTTTGAAGGTAGGGGCAACACCGACTTGTACATTAACTGTTAAGGTAGGGGCAACACCGACTTGTACATTAACTGTGAAGGTGGGGCAACACCGATTTATACATTTACTGTGAAGGTAGGGGCAACACTGACTTGTACATTAACTGTCAAGTTAGGGGCAACACCGACTTGTACATTAACTGTCAAGGTAGGGACAACACCGACTTGTACATTAAATGTGAAGGTAGGGGCAACACCGACTTGTACATTTAATGTGAAGGTAGGGGCAACACCGACTTGTACATTAAACTGTGAAGGTAAGGGCAACACTGACTTGTACATTAATTGTGAAGGTAGGGACAACACCGACTTGTACATTAAACTGTGAAGGTAGGGGCAACACCGACTTGTACATTAAATGTGAAGGTAGGGGCAACACCGACTTGTACATTAAACTGTGAAGGTAAGGGCAACACTGACTTGTACATTAAATGTGAAGGTAGGGGCAACACCGACTTGTACATTAAACTGTGAAGGTAAGGGCAACACTGACTTGTACATTAAATGTGAAGGTAGGGGCAACACCGACTTGTACATTAAATGTGAAGGTAGGGGCAACACTGACTTGTACATTAAATGTAAAGATAGGGGCAACACCGACTTGTACATTAAATGTGAAGGTAGGGGCAACACCGACTTGTACATTAAATGTGAAGGTAGGTGCAACACCGACTTGTACATTAAATGTGAAGGTAGGGGCAACACCGACTTGTACATTAAATGTGACGGTAGGGGCAACACTGACTTGTACATTAAATGTGAAGATAGGGGCAACACCGACTTGTACATTAAATGTGAAGGTAGGTGCAACACCGACTTGTACATTAACTGTGAAGGTAAGGGCAACACCGACTTGTAAATTAAACTGTGAAGGTAAGGGCAACACCGACTTGTAAATTAACTATCAAGGTAGGGACAACACCGACTTGTACATTAAACTGTGAAGGTAAGGGCAACACTGACTTGTACATTAAATGTGAAGGTAGGGGCAACACCGACTTGTACATTAAACTTTGAAGGTAGGGGCAACACCGACTTGTACATTAAACTTTGAAGGTAGGGGCAACACTGACTTGTACATTAACTGTTAAGGTAGGGGCAACACTGACTTGTACATTAAAATATGAAGGTAGGGGCAACACTGACTTGTACATTAACTGTTAAGGTAGGGGCAACACCGACTTGTACATTAAACTTTGAAGGTAGGGGCAACACTGACTTGTACATTAACTGTTAAGGTAGGGGCAACACCGACTTGTACATTAAACTTTGAAGGTAGGGGCAACACTGACTTGTACATTAACTGTTAAGGTAGGGGCAACACCGACTTGTACATTAACTGTTAAGGCAGGGGCAACACCGACTTGTACATTAAACTTTGAAGGTAGGGGCAACACTGACTTGCACATTAACTGTTAAGGTAGGGGCAACACCGACTTGTACATTAAACTTTGAAGGTAGGGGCAACACCGACTTGTACATTAACTGTTAAGGTAGGGGCAACACCGACTTGTACATTAAACTTTGAAGGTAGGGGCAACACCGACTTGTACATTAAACTTTGAAGGTAGGGGCAACACCGACTTGTACATTAAACTGTGAAGGTAGGGGCAACACTGACTTGTACATTAACTGTTAAGGTAGGGGCAACACCGACTTGTACATTAAACTTTGAAGGTAGGGGCAACACTGACTTGTACATTAACTGTTAAGGTAGGGGCAACACCGACTTGTACATTAACTGTTAAGGCAGGGGCAACACCGACTTGTACATTAAACTTTGAAGGTAGGGGCAACACCGACTTGTACATTAAACTTTGAAGGTAGGGGCAACACCGACTTGTACATTAAACTTTGAAGGTAGGGGCAACACTGACTTGTACATTAACTGTTAAGGTAGGGGCAACACCGACTTGTACATTAAACTTTGAAGGTAGGGGCAACACCAACTTGTACATTAAACTTTGAAGGTAGGGGCAACACTGACTTGTACATTAACTGTTAAGGTAGGGGCAACACCGACTTGTACATTAAACTTTGAAGGTAGGGGCAACACCGACTTGTACATTAAACTTTGAAGGTAGGGGCAACATCGACTTGTACATTAAACTTTGAAGGTAGGGGCAACACTGACTTGTACATTAACTGTTAAGGTAGGGGCAACACCGACTTGTACATTAAACTTTGAAGGTAGGGGCAACACCGACTTGTACATTAACTGTTAAGGTAGGGGCAACACCGACTTGTACATTAAACTTTGAAGGTAGGGGCAACACTGACTTGTACATTAACTGTTAAGGTAGGGGCAACACCGACTTGTACATTAAACTTTGAAGGTAGGGGCAACACCGACTTGTACATTAACTGTTAAGGTAGGGGCAACACTGACTTGTACATTAAACTTTGAAGGTAGGGGCAACACCGACTTGTACATTAACTGTTAAGGTAGGGGCAACACCGACTTGTACATTATACTTTGAAGGTAGGGGCAACACCGACTTGTACATTAAACTTTGAAGGTAGGGGCAACACCGACTTGTACATTAACTGTTAAGGTAGGGGCAACACCGACTTGTACATTAAACTTTGAAGGTAGGGGCAACACCGACTTGTACATTAACTGTTAAGGTAGGGGCAACACCGACTTGTGCATTAACTGTGAAGGTGGGGCAACACCGATTTATACATTTACTGTGAAGGTAGGGGCAACACTGACTTGTACATTAACTGTCAAGGTAGGGGCAACACTGACTTGTACATTAACTGTCAAGGTAGGGACAACACCGACTTGTACATTAAATGTGAAGGTAGGGGCAACACCGACTTGTACATTAAATGTGAAGGTAGGGGCAACACCGACTTGTACATTAAACTGTGAAGGTAAGGGCAACACTGACTTGTACATTAAATGTGAAGGTAGGGACAACACCGACTTGTACATTAAACTTTGAAGGTAGGGGCAACACCGACTTGTACATTAACTGTTAAGGTAGGGGCAACACCGACTTGTACATTAAACTTTGAAGGTAGGGGCAACACCGACTTGTACATTTACTGTGAAGGTAGGGGCAACACCGACTTGTACATTAAACTTTGAAGGTAGGGGCAACACCGACTTGTACATTAACTGTTAAGGTAGGGGCAACACCGACTTGTACATTAAACTTTGAAGGTAGGGGCAACACCGACTTGTACATTAACTGTTAAGGTAGGGGCAACACCGACTTGTACATTAACTTTGAAGGTGGGGCAACACCGATTTATACATTTACTGTGAAGGTAGGGGCAACACTGACTTGTACATTAACTGTCAAGGTAGGGGCAACACCGACTTGTACATTAACTGTCAAGGTAGGGACAACACCGACTTGTACATTAAATGTGAAGGTAGGGGCAACACCAACTTGTACATTAAATGTGAAGGTAGGGGCAACACCGACTTGTACATTAAACTGTGAAGGTAAGGGCAACACTGACTTGTACATTAAATGTGAAGGTAGGGACAACACCGACTTGTACATTAAACTGTGAAGGTAGGGGCAACACCGACTTGTACATTAAATGTGAAGGTAGGGGCAACACCGACTTGTACATTAAACTGTGAAGGTAAGGGCAACACTGACTTGTACATTAAATGTGAAGGTAGGGGCAACACCGACTTGTACATTAAACTGTGAAGGTAAGGGCAACACTGACTTGTACGTTAAATGTGAAGATAGGGGCAACACCGACTTGTACATTAAATGTGAAGGTAGGGGCAACACTGACTTGTACATTAAATGTGAAGATAGGGGCAACACCGACTTGTACATTAAATGTGAAGGTAGGGGCAACACCGACTTGTACATTAAATGTGAAGGTAGGTGCAACACCGACTTGTACATTAAATGTGAAGGTAGGGGCAACACCGACTTGTACATTAAATGTGAAGGTAGGGGCAACACTGACTTGTACATTAAATGTGAAGATAGGGGCAACACCGACTTGTACATTAAATGTGAAGGTAGGTGCAACACCGACTTGTACATTAACTGTGAAGGTAAGGGCAACACCGACTTGTAAATTAAACTGTGAAGGTAAGGGCAACACCGACTTGTAAATTAATTGTCAAGGTAGGGACAACACCGACTTGTACATTAAACTGTGAAGGTAAGGGCAACACTGACTTGTACATTAAATGTGAAGGTAGGGGCAACACCGACTTGTACATTAAACTTTGAAGGTAGGGGCAACACCGACTTGTACATTAAACTTTGAAGGTAGGGGCAACACCGACTTGTACATTAACTGTTAAGGTAGGGGCAACACCGACTTGTACATTAACTGTGAAGGTGGGGCAACACCGATTTATACACTTACTGTGAAGGTAGGGGCAACACTGACTTGTACATTAACTGTCAAGGTAGGGGCAACACCGACTTGTACATTAACTGTTAAGGTAGGGGCAACACCGACTTGTACATTAAACTGTGAAGGTAAGGGCAACACTGACTTGTACATTAAATGTGAAGGTAGGGGCAACACCGACTTGTACATTAAACTGTGAAGGTAAGGGCAACACCGACTTGTACATTAACTGTCAAGGTAGGGGCAACACCGACTTGTACATTAATTGTGAACATTAACTGTGTACATTAACTCGTATATTGAGGTGATACGTAAAAAATAAATCATAGCTCGAGAGGCGTGGTTTTACCGAGAACGCGGGGAGCGCCCCTGTTGAATACATCGCGAACAGACAGCGAGCCGGCACGGTGCGGCGGCGGCGGCACAGTATAAACAGACAGCGAGCCGGCACGGTGCGGCGGCGGCGGCACAGTATAAACAGACAGCGAGCCGGCACGGTGCGGCGGCGGCGGCACAGTATAAACAGACAGCGAGCCGGCACGGTGCGGCGGCGGCGGCACAGTATAAACAGACAGCGAGCCGGCACGGTGCAGCGGCGGCGGCACAGTATAAACAGACAGCGAGCCGGCACGGTGCGGCGGCGGCGGCACAGTATAAACAGACAGCGAGCCGGCACGGTGCGGCGGCGGCGGCACAGTATAAACAGACAGCGAGCTGGCACGGTGCGGCGGCGGCGGCACAGTATAAACAGACAGCGAGCCGGCACGGTGCAGCGGCGGCGGCACAGTATAAACAGACAGCGAGCCGGCACGGTGCGGCGGCGGCGGCACAGTATAAACAGACAGCGAGCCGGCACGGTGCGGCGGCGGCGGCACAGTATAAACAGACAGCGAGCCGGCACGGTGCGGCGGCGGCGGCACAGTATAAACAGACAGCGAGCCGGCACGGTGCGGCGGCGGCGGCACAGTATAAACAGACAGCGAGCCGGCACGGTGCGGCGGCGGCGGCACAGTATAAACAGACAGCGAGCCGGCACGGTGCGGCGGCGGCGGCACAGTATAAACAGACAGCGAGCCGGCACGGTGCGGCGGCGGCGGCACAGTATAAACAGACAGCGAGCCGGCACGGTGCGGCGGCGGCGGCACAGTATAAACAGACAGCGAGCCGGCACGGTGCGGCGGCGGCGGCACAGTATAAACAAAATGGTGGCGGGCCGGCAGGTGTTTCAAAGTTTTAATAATACAACCTAATTTATCTTACTTAATTTATTATAAGCAAACTTTATGTATATATGTAGTTTTGTGCTTTATTTATTAATGATTAAATAAAACTCTGATGCTGTTTTATATTTCGTTCTAAAAATGTTTATTTTTTATAAAACACTTTTGATGGGGTATTTTGCAAAAAGGCAAAATATAAATAAAACGTATTTATTAATCCTTTTGCTTTTTTGCAAGCAAGATGGAAATATAATTTATTAATTTAATTATTTATAATTTAGTATACCACTTTAGATATATACATACTTTAGATATAAATTATTTTTGTAATTTAAGTTTTTATTAGGCAAATAAAATAATTATAATTTATTCATTAATATACCGGTAGTCAGTAATGTTCTACTAAATTTTTAAGCGTTCTAAACTTATGTCAGTAGTTTCAGTCCACAAAATATTGTTGGTCGTCCAAATTTAAATATTAATGCTTTTGTTTTCCATCGCTGCTGTGCCGCATGCATGCTTCACTAGGGTCAGCTTCACTAGGGTCAGCTTCGGCGCAGCGCTGTCATTTTGTTTTCCATCGCTGCTGTACACGCTAGTACATGAAATGCAGAGCTGATGAGAAAGGGAAAATGGATGAGTTGACACGGGAGAATTGTGGAAGAAACGTGAGTGAACTAACCTTTGTTCTGGATGGTTCTGGATGGGCCGGCGAATGCGCTGCGTGGCGTCCCTTCTTGTTGGGCTGATCTTGGGCAGGTTGAGCAGGGTGTATTGGTTCGTGGAGTAATGTGAACACGACACTGGTATGAGCACAAGGTACGCGAGATTTATCGGCGTGTCGGCGGCGCGAGTGTGCACACGTGTGTTTCGGGAGACGTCCGCCGCGGAAGAGAAGGCAAGCGCCGGCGCACGAGTCCTTTTCGCACCAGGGCACTGTGGTGCGAGATTACTCATGCGCATTCGCATGCGTCACGCTTGTGGCGTGAACAGCTGCTGTGCCGCATGCATGCTTCACTAGGATCAGCTTCGGCGCAGCGCTGTCATTTCGTCGGATTCCTTTGGTCCCAATGAGTCAAACCGAAACCAGTCACAGTGTAACTCGTTGGGACAAAAAATTACAAAATATCCCAACCAGTCATACTGTTACCCGATGAGACAACTTTTTATTTTTCGTCCCAACGAGTCACACCCCCAAAACAAGAGTGTAACTCATTGAGATTAAAATCTGTTACACGTGGACAACTTTTTTCTGTCCAACGAGTAACACTGTTACCTAAAGCAAGTAGGCAATAACGATCTAAGGCGGAGTAATATTTTCCGATCAAATTTACCGAAAGCGTAGACCTATTGTGTTGAGTGAGTCACAGTTACCTACAACTTAGCACGGTTTGGTTTCTCTAATTGTTTATAGGCTTGGAAAAACCTACACAAAAGGGGCCGAGGTGGCGATGGAGACTTCTAGACATGGCGTGTTACGGACATCAGCATGACCTTCTGCTAGTTCTTATTTCAGCGTTATTGCCGTCAAAAATATTTACAGATAGAAAGCCTAATCTGCAGGCGGCTCAACATTCGCATACCCGTTGTATATGTGAAATATTTAATAGATGTTAAATAATTAACTGAATTTATAGTTTACTATTATGACCTGGGTAAAAAATATAGCAGGATTTTTTTTTAATCGAAAATGACTTTTAGCTTAATGGTTATTATGAATAGTTGGCTGCGTAAAAAGTAGACAGTTTTCCAGAAAATCGCTCAAATTGAAAAGGATTGCTTTGAAAATTTTGTCACTTACGGCTTTTAATACATTTATAAAACAATTTTCCCTCTTTTTATATCATCAATGAACTTTCCATCATACTTTACAGGCTTACCCTGTCTAAATGTCCACATAATGTCTAAATGTCCACATACTGTCTAAATGTCTACATACGCGGCGTTCACCGTCGTTGTCAAACGGGCACTGGCAGCCGCCGATCGGCGAGCTGCACGCATTGCTCGTGCGCTGAGCGTTGGCTGCGTCGTCGATAGGGGTGGGATGGTGGATGCACTTGATTCCTTTGATTGTTCCCATTGTTTGTTATTAGGGGCGGTTATTAAACAAAACGAACTCACAACATCGTCACTGTCACTGGGCACTGTCCTAAAGTTGCTCGATCCATCGAGAACCGGTTTCCAAGACGGAGCCAGCTGCCAACCATGATCCCTGTTGAAGTTGGGATTACGACTTATCTCGATGGCTTCGTGTATTTTGCGAGGAATGGTATATTTCTCCTTCACTAATACTGTAGCCTTGTCGAAACGGATGAAGTGGGTCGTATCCGAACTTAGTGCATGTTCTGCTACTGCTGACCCGTTAATGTCCAGTTTCTTCATGGATCGAATATGTTCAGTCAGTCTTGTGGACACGTTGCGCTTGGTTTCTCCTATGTAGCTTTTTCCACAATCGCACGGGACTTTATAAACTCCAGGTGTGTTGAGAGGGTCTCGGTCCTTTGGGGATCTCAGCCAGTTCCGTAGTTTGGTGGGGGCTCGGAAGATAGTCTTCACACTGTACTTCCGGCGAAGCAGGTGTCCAATCCTATCAGTTACGCCTCTCACAAAGGGCAAGTAGATCGGAGCCCTCTCAACAACGGATGTACGATGGTGGGTTGATGGAGTCGCAAGCCGGTTACTCTGTCTCCAATTATACCCATTGGCCTTCAGTACATGTCTTACGTGGGTCAATTCAGCATCCACATACTGTGGGTCACATAACCGCAACGCTCGATTTATTAAAGTACGAGGCACTGACGCAAGGTGAGAAGGGTGGTGATGAGAATCTGCTTTCAAGTAATGATCCGTGTGTGTGGGCTTCCTGTTAACGGTATGCGCCAAACGACCGTTGGGTCCACGAATGATTAAGACGTCCAGAAATGCTAACCTGCCATCCCTCTCACACTCAACCGTAAAGGAAATTTTTGGATGGTTGTTATTCAAATGTTCTGTCAATCCAGCCAACTTGTTTTTATTGACTACCGCGAAAACATCATCCACGTACCGCCACCAGTATCTCGGTTTATCACGCGCACTCTGCAGCGCTTTCTCCTCAAACCACTCCATAAAGATGTTCGCTACTACAGGTGCAATAGGTGAACCCATAGCCACTCCGTCTACTTGTAAGTAAAAGTCTCCGCGCCAGACAAAATAACCACTACGTAAACAAAACTCTATGCAACTCATGTACTCAGTGGGTATGTCATTGCCGTTTAACAGATTTGCAATAACGGTGATCGACTCGTCGACTGGTACATTGGTGAACAGAGATGTTACATCAAAACTCACCATTATTTCATCTTCTTGCAAGGTTACCTCTTCCACAAGCTGAACAAAATGGGTGGAGTCTCTCACATAACTCGCAGTCCTCCCCATCATTGGATAAAGCAACTTGACCAAAAACTGGGAAAGATTATATGTTGGCGAGTTAATTTGGCTTACAATAGGTCTTAGCGGCCTTTCGTTTTTGGGTGGATGCGTTCATATGCTTTATGCATTTTAGTTGCTTTACGTGATTAATTCGTGTTAATTTTTGTTTCAATTACGTAACGTCGTGTAAACAAACTTTGTTAACTGTAAATAAGTGTAAATCTATTTCGTGACTGTGTAAATAAAAGTTAAAATGTCTCGATACAGCAGTGGAGTAGCATTTTGAAAAACAGCAGGCAGGCATTTACAAGCAGTGTAATTTTTGTAAAAAAAACAATATTGTACAAAATAAAATAAGGAACATAAAAAAACACCTAAGCCTTAAACATATAAGTGTATAGAATACGATGGTGATGTTGGGAAGTTCATTGATAATAGAAAAAGAGGAAAAATTACTTTATAATGGTTACTATGTTCAAAAAAGTAAAAAGCGTTTTTAAGCTTTAATGCTGTTTATACAGCCAGCTTTTCATAAAAACCATTAAGCTAAAAGTCATTTTCAATATAAAGCCGTTTTTTCCATCTCTGGTAGCAAACCCATGGTTTTTGAGATATTCATGGTTGAAGTTTGAGGTTATGTATGTGATAATACCTCGATAGAGGGGTAAGTTGGGAGATATTAGTGAGAAGAGAGCAAGGGGATAACACTTTGTGGGTTCGTCCATCAATTTGATTCTTGTCCCCCCGCCCTTCTATCGAAATATTTTGGACTGTTTGAACCCATCAGTACAGAAGTCACTTATTTTGACACAAATTCCTTTCTGCATCGGCTCCGGCGCTGTGGGAAGTGCAGCCCCTTCGCACTTGCGGCGCGCGCCATTGTGTTTTGCAACTTTGTGCTGAAGTGATTAAATCATGGTTATATTTATTTCGTGACTCCTGACCAAAGACCTGCAGACCATCAGCCGCCTGTAGCTAACATCAGAAGTGGATGTAATCTGCGTCCTACAATGGACAAAAAGAAAGGTAAAATGGTATCTCGCAAAGATGACCTGACTGTAAGTACAAGCACCAGTACTGTTTATAATATGATACCCACGTTTGACTGTAAGTACAAGCACCAGTACTGTTTATAATATGATACCCACGTTTGACTGTAAGTACAAGCACCAGTACTGTTTATAATATGATACCCACGTTTGACTGTTAGTACAAGCACCAGTACTGTTTATAATATGATACCCACGTTTGACTGTAAGTACAAGCACCAGTACTGTTTATAATATGATACCCCACGTTTGACTGTAAGTACAAGCACCAGTACTGTTTATAATATGATACCCACGTTTGACTGTTAGTACAAAGCACCAGTACTGTTTATAATATGATACCCACGTTTGACTGTTAGTACAAGCACCAGTACTGTTTATAATATGATACCCACGTTTGACTGTTAGTACAAGCACCAGTACTGTTTATAATATGATACCCACGTTTGACTGTAAGTACAAGCACCAGTACTGTTTATAATATGATACCCACGTTTGACTGTTAGTACAAGCACCAGTACTGTTTATAATATGATACCCACGTTTGACTGTTAGTACAAGCACCAGTACTGTTTATAATATGATACCCACGTTTGACTGTAAGTACAAGCACCAGTACTGTTTATAATATGATACCCACGTTTGACTGTAAGTACAAGCACCAGTACTGTTTATAATATGATACCCACGTTTGACTGTTAGTACAAGCACCAGTACTGTTTATAATATGATACCCACGTTTGACTGTTAGTACAAGCACCAGTACTGTTTATAATATGATACCCACGTTTGACTGTAAGTACAAGCACCAGTACTGTTTATAATATGATACCCACGTTTGACTGTAAGTACAAGCACCAGTACTGTTTATAATATGATACCCACGTTTGACTGTTAGTACAAGCACCAGTACTGTTTATAATATGATACCCACGTTTGACTGTTAGTACAAGCACCAGTACTGTTTATAATATGATACCCACGTTTGACTGTAAGTACAAGCACCAGTACTGTTTATAATATGATACCCACGTTTGACTGTAAGTACAAGCACCAGTACTGTTTATAATATGATACCCACGTTTGACTGTTAGTACAAGCACCAGTACTGTTTATAATATGATACCCACGTTTGACTGTAAGTACAAGCACCAGTACTGTTTATAATATGATACCCACGTTTGACTGTAAGTACAAGCACCAGTACTGTTTATAATATGATACCCACGTTTGACTGTAAGTACAAGCACCAGTACTGTTTATAATATGATACCCACGTTTGACTGTTAGTACAAGCACCAGTACTGTTTATAATATGATACCCACGTTTGACTGTAAGTACAAGCACCAGTACTGTTTATAATATGATACCCACGTTTGACTGTAAGTACAAGCACCAGTACTGTTTATAATATGATACCCACGTTTGACTGTAAGTACAAGCACCAGTACTGTTTATAATATGATACCCACGTTTGACTGTAAGTACAAGCACCAGTACTGTTTATAATATGATACCCACGTTTGACTGTAAGTACAAGCACCAGTACTGTTTATAATATGATACCCACGTTTGACTGTAAGTACAAGCACCAGTACTGTTTATAATATGATACCCACGTTTGACTGTAAGTACAAGCACCAGTACTGTTTATAATATGATACCCACGTTTGACTGTAAGTACAAGCACCAGTACTGTTTATAATATGATACCCACGTTTGACTGTAAGTACAAGCACCAGTACTGTTTATAATATGATACCCACGTTTGACTGTAAGTACAAGCACCAGTACTGTTTATAATATGATACCCACGTTTGACTGTTAGTACAAGCACCAGTACTGTTTATAATATGATACCCACGTTTGACTGTTAGTACAAGCACCAGTACTGTTTATAATATGATACCCACGTTTGACTGTTAGTACAAGCACCAGTACTGTTTATAATATGATACCCACGTTTGACTGTAAGTACAAGCACCAGTACTGTTTATAATATGATACCCACGTTTGACTGTAAGTACAAGCACCAGTACTGTTTATAATATGATACCCACGTTTGACTGTAAGTACAAGCACCAGTACTGTTTATAATATGATACCCACGTTTGACTGTAAGTACAAGCACCAGTACTGTTTATAATATGATACCCACGTTTGACTGTAAGTACAAGCACCAGTACTGTTTATAATATGATACCCACGTTTGACTGTAAGTACAAGCACCAGTACTGTTTATAATATGATACCCACGTTTGACTGTAAGTACAAGCACCAGTACTGTTTATAATATGATACCCACGTTTGACTGTTAGTACAAGCACCAGTACTGTTTATAATATGATACCCACGTTTGACTGTAAGTACAAGCACCAGTACTGTTTATAATATGATACCCACGTTTGACTGTTAGTACAAGCACCAGTACTGTTTATAATATGATACCCACGTTTGACTGTAAGTACAAGCACCAGTACTGTTTATAATATGATACCCACGTTTGACTGTTAGTACAAGCACCAGTACTGTTTATAATATGATACCCACGTTTGACTGTAAGTACAAGCACCAGTACTGTTTATAATATGATACCCACGTTTGACTGTAAGTACAAGCACCAGTACTGTTTATAATATGATACCCACGTTTGACTGTAAGTACAAGCACCAGTACTGTTTATAATATGATACCCACGTTTGACTGTAAGTACAAGCACCAGTACTGTTTATAATATGATACCCACGTTTGACTGTTAGTACAAGCACCAGTACTGTTTATAATATGATACCCACGTTTGACTGTTAGTACAAGCACCAGTACTGTTTATAATATGATACCCACGTTTGACTGTAAGTACAAGGACCAGTACTGTTTATAATATGATACCCACGTTTGACTGTTAGTACAAGCACCAGTACTGTTTATAATATGATACCCACGTTTGACTGTTAGTACAAGCACCAGTACTGTTTATAATATGATACCCACGTTTGACTGTTAGTACAAGCACCAGTACTGTTTATAATATGATACCCACGTTTGACTGTTAGTACAAGCACCAGTACTGTTTATAATATGATACCCACGTTTGACTGTAAGTACAAGGACCAGTACTGTTTATAATATGATACCCACGTTTGACTGTAAGTACAAGCACCAGTACTGTTTATAATATGATACCCACGTTTGACTGTAAGTACAAGGACCAGTACTGTTTATAATATGATACCCACGTTTGACTGTAAGTACAAGGACCAGTACTGTTTATAATATGATACCCACGTTTGACTGTAAGTACAAGGACCAGTACTGTTTATAATATGATACCCACGTTTGACTGTAAGTACAAGGACCAGTACTGTTTATAATATGATACCCACGTTTGACTGTAAGTACAAGGACCAGTACTGTTTATAATATGATACCCACGTTTGACTGTAAGTACAAGCACCAGTACTGTTTATAATATGATACCCACGTTTGACTGTAAGTACAAGCACCAGTACTGTTTATAATATGATACCCACGTTTGACTGTAAGTACAAGGACCAGTACTGTTTATAATATGATACCCACGTTTGACTGTTAGTACAAGCACCAGTACTGTTTATAATATGATACCCACGTTTGACTGTTAGTACAAGCACCAGTACTGTTTATAATATGATACCCACGTTTGACTGTTAGTACAAGCACCAGTACTGTTTATAATATGATACCCACGTTTGACTGTAAGTACAAGCACCAGTACTGTTTATAATATGATACCCACGTTTGACTGTTAGTACAAGCACCAGTACTGTTTATAATATGATACCCACGTTTGACTGTTAGTACAAGCACCAGTACTGTTTATAATATGATACCCACGTTTGACTGTTATTACAAGCACCAGTACTGTTTATAATATGATACCCACGTTTGACTGTTAGTACAAGCACCAGTACTGGTTTATATATGATACCCACGTTTGACTGTAAGTACAAGGACCAGTACTGTTTATAATATGATACCCACGTTTGACTGTAAGTACAAGCACCAGTACTGTTTTATAATATGATACCCACGTTTGACTGTTAGTACAAGCACCAGTACTGTTTATAATATGATACCCACGTTTGACTGTTAGTACAAGCACCAGTACTGTTTATAATATGATACCCACGTTTGACTGTAAGTACAAGGACCAGTACTGTTTATAATATGATACCCACGTTTTGACTGTTAGTACAAGCACCAGTACTGTTTATAATATGATACCCACGTTTGACTGTTAGTACAAGCACCAGTACTGTTTATAATATGATACCCACGTTTGACTGTAAGTACAAGCACCAGTACTGTTTATAATATGATACCCACGTTTGACTGTTAGTACAAGCACCAGTACTGTTTATAATATGATACCCACGTTTGACTGTAAGTACAAGCACCAGTACTGTTTATAATATGATACCCACGTTTGACTGTTAGTACAAGCACCCAGTACTGTTTATAATATGATACCCACGTTTGACTGTTAGTACAAGGCACCAGTACTGTTTATAATATGATACCCACGTTTGACTGTTAGTACAAGCACCAGTACTGTTTATAATATGATACCCACGTTTGACTGTTTAGTA